>OY856412.1:1354500693-1355150693 GCA_963693085.1 Alisma plantago-aquatica
GTGAACCACTCATAGTATCATCATCATATGGTGTATTAGGTTTAAGAAAAGTAACTAAGATAAATCATACATCATCAACACCACTATCTCTTAAGTTTCGTGCCATTCCCACTGCATCATTAGGGTTAGAGTTCTTCTTACTCAATTTAGGGTTTACAAGGTTAGATCAACAACCATCTTTAGATCATCACTTACTTCATCATTGTGAAGTATATTTAGAAGATGTGGAAACATATTTATATCATTATTATGAAACATGTAAAGAGAGAGCTATCTTTCAACATCATACACATGATTACACCATAGGGTATCACATCACACCATGTGACCCTAACATCAACAAGATGCATCAGTACACATCACATAGGGTATCAGTTAGGGTTAGGGTATCGGTTAACCCTAGATATTGGACAACCAACCTAACTAAGGTATTGACCTACCAACCTCAAGGTGAGTATCAGTTTATCATCACTTGGTATCGGTCTACCATCACTTGGTATCGGTTATCATCACTTGGTATCGGGCACCACAAATGATATCGGTTTAGAGGTACATGAGAAAGTGTATCGGCCATACAATCTCATAGGTATCAACCTAAGTATCCCTTTAGATATCGACCACCTTCACCATCATGGGATATCGTCCATACCAACAACTACGATATCGGCCTCAAAGATCATCAAGGGATGTCAGCCACTAGGGTTTAGAGTAGTATCGATTGAACCTCAAGGGAGATGTTTCCCTCTTCAACTCTAGGTGTATTGGGTTGCATGTGTGTCGGGTTATATGTATATCAGATTAGGGTTACTCATGTCGACTTCCATACTCAACTAAAGCATGGAGACTCAACACTCTCCCTCTCCAGTCATCACTAGCTCATAACAAACCCCATCACGGTAGGCACATCAGTTTAGACGAAAGCATATCAGTTAGTCATGTCGTATTACATATCATATTGGTTTAGCATATCATATCAGTTTAGTCATCTTCTACCTCAAGATGATGATACTAACAAGGCAAAAGAAAGGTGCATCTCATGATAGCAACTTAGTAAGGTTTTATTCTCAAAAAAGGAACGTTAGTCTACCAAGAATAGCTACTAACAAGCAAGGAATAACAAGCTAAGGACAACTAGCAAGGTAACAAGTAGAGAGGTGATAATAACAAAGTAGGTTTCGAGTTATATAACCTTCCTCAAGAACAACGACCAAGCTCTAAGATCCAAGGTTAAGCTCCAAGCTTCAAGAGCTCAAGGTAGAAGAAGATCCTTCAAGCTCGATCTCCACAACACCTCCATGAGAACTGAGGTTAAGAGAGAGAAAAAGAGAGGAAAGAAGGTACCAAGGTCCATGGCTGAGAAGAAGAAGGAAGGAGAGAAAGAAAGCTAGAAAGCCATGGCTTATCAAGGAAGAAGATGAAAGAGAGCACCACAAGCTTTTGGCTCACCCACCAAGCTCTAAGGGATAGTGCTCTTCAATATCAAGGTTGGCCACCAAGGAGAGAAAGCAAGAACCACTAAAAGGGTTCTCTTACATGGGAAGAGAGGGGTATATATACATGGCCGATGAGAGAGAGAGAGAGCAAGCGGAAGGTGTCACCACCTTAGAACCCTAAAAGACACATGTCCAAGAAGAAAGGACACATGTAACACCATGCAAAAAGGTGATAGGATCTATGTCTCACTCACTTGGTCACTAAGGAAGGTCAAGGTCGATACGCTCATCCATCCCCTTCACAAACTGATAAGGATGAAACCCTAGGTCACAAACTATTATGGCACATCTCTAGAGTCTCCACAAAACGATATGGTGATCCTCAAGGTGCCACCAAACCGATAGGATATCCCTCAAGACACCCTCAACCGATACCAAGCCTCCTCAAGGCAACCACAAACTGATGTAGGGTCTCACCAAGGCTCTCAAGTCTGAGAGGCTCTCAAGCCCGAGACAACACTCTTATGAGCAAAGCACACCTCAAACATGTGCCCAAAACATCACCAAGGATGTCACCACTCAACCAAGGCCAAAACAAGGCACCCAACACTTCCTCTCTCCTCTAGATGATGCCAAAAGAGAGAAGAAACACTCTATAGGTGGTAAACTTGCACATCAACCTCTATCCTGGGTAAATTGCAATTTGCACCAAACCTCTCCACAAAACACAAGCATCAAGCTCAAACGAGAAACTTCAATCTTCCAACATGCCCTAATTATATTTTAGATTATTAGAGCAAGGTGCTAAGCAACATGCTTAAGCAAAACAAATAGGGTTAGCCTAAAACCCAGGTCAGGGTCCTTACAAGGTTCTTCCTTGGTAGTTTCTTGACTTATACTTTAAGGTTTGGTGATCGGTCGCTTGAGTTTTCCTTCATGGTGACCTTGGTTATTTCCTTGGTTCCAATTCTATTTTGAGACCTAGATGATACGCCATGGTATGGTCGCAACACTTCCCTCATGGTGGTCGAGACCTTGCTAGATTTTGGTCGAGATGCTCCTTTGAGTTTGTGTTTGACCTAGTGATGTTAGGTCAAGTTTTTTGGTGCTAAGTGGCCTAGTTACCCCTAGTGTTGGTGTCTTGTTCTTGCCTTGTTTGGGTTGAGACACACCCTAGAGTGTAGGGTCACGATCATGATGGTCTTGGGTCATGACATGGGTGGAGGTCAAGACACCCTCGAGGCCGAGACAAGTTTGGTCGAGACACCTTTGGTCAAGGTGCCTTGTGGAGCCCTAACCCTAAGTGTCATGAGCGCGACATGACCTAGAAGGTGTAGGTCGAGACATGTAGGTGGATGGTCGAGACACACGAGTGTTGCGGTCATGACATGGACCAAGATGGGCGGTAGCGACCTATGTGGATATGTGGACAACATAGAGTGATGATACATGGATAAGAAGCACATGTGAACACTTAATGATATTCATATATGAATGACATGTAAGCCATATATAATCTATTCAAAATGCTATCTAACCCACTCTAATTATGTTCCTAATCCTTATACACCCCAGTATAATGGAGGGTGATAGTTTTAGGGTTGATAGATGAACCGAGTCTTATAAACTCCAATCGACTAAGAGGAAACCCTAACCCTAATAGTGAACAATGATCTTGCTGGTTTCTCTGTCATGGAATTTATGATGTTATGTGGTTGTCTCTCTTGTTTATTAAATTCTAACCATGCATGTGTCATGATCTTGATAATCTTGACTTGTGTAGGCTGTGGTGAATATGAGATGACACACGTTGAATATGCCCTTACGAGGCATGATTGAGGCACTTGTGATATAGGAAGGATGAGCTGAGGGATCGATATCCCATAGCATGTGATCTTAGTATTGATGATGTGATGATTGGCAATAATACATGCATCATGTGATGATAGTGTGACAAGTTCACACTGCATATGTTATATCTTCTCAAAGTATGCTATGCCCTTTTCTTTATAGAGTTTGTTATGACTTTATATGTTGTAACTTGATTGATGCTAAAAGACACCTAATTGACTTAACTAATCAAGTGGAACCTGAACATGTAGATCTGCTCTGTGCCACAGATCCATCTTAGTGTCAGTACTTGCTGGATGATGAAACATGCTTTCCCCTAGAGGAAGTCTGGAGTCATATACTATTGAGTATATGCATTCACAAGATTGGCTGCAGGCCATACCCTGGCAGGGGTGAGGCTGTGGGCCATAACTTAGTGATATGTTACTTATGTTGTTTCACATGATTGGCTATGGGCCATACCCTGGCAGGAGTGCGGCTACATGTGGTAGCCCAATTTCACTAGCGTCGTGACCTGTACCAAGGTGGGCTAGGACTTTCACTGTTGACTATATGCCACAGGTTGCAGTTGATTGGTATGTCTCTACTATGTACTCGTGTACTAACAATGAGATTTGGTGAGGTCGTGGATTCTGGCTCTTCCATAGACCTTGTATGGCACCAATTTTGACTTAGCAGTGGTCGGTTGGATTTGAGTGGTATGACTCAAATCCTCGGGGCATTAATAAAATATGTAATCAGTCATGTAGTATACTTGCTTAGGAGTAAATATGAAAATATTGGATGAGGCCTTGCTTGCTTTTGCACAATATAACTGGTAGTAAACATACATGTTCTTCATATTCCTTTTATGGTGATAAGATGTTTCATAATCTAATTGTAATTGCTTATACTGTTAGTGATGATTATCCATTTATCATAGTTGTAGCTTTGCTTATGTTCTCCAATTGCCTTATCTGTGCTAATAATAGTGTTGGTGGAGAGTTATATCTCCCGCTGAGATTTGGAATCTCACCCCGTGGGTTTCCCACATCTTTTAGGTCGACGTACACAAGGAGGTAGAGATCGTGCAGTAGAGCTGGGCAACATCAAGAAGGACAATAACAACTAAGGTTGGGAATGTTGCTTGTGGTTTTTTATGGTTAGAGTCCTAGAGTCATCTCTGTACACTCATGTCTTGAGGGAAGTTATGTATGTTCCTCGATGGTGTTATCAATATGAGTTTTTGGTTTATGCACCCTTGTTGTATAAAGTTAGTTGTTGTACATGTTTATGCAAAGGAACTGATATCACATGTGACAGGTGGCCTTTTATGGACATGTTGTAAATAACAGTGCCTTATGATATATAATTTCCGTTGGCAAGTTTTTGGACCCTGATGTAATAAATTTCTTGATGTTGGATCTTGTTGTAATTGATTTTGATTTTTAGTATTTTTTGGTAATCCTATGTAGAGTTTTGTTTTAATCTCATGACTTGTGTGTTTGCATGACAAAGGGTGTCACAATGTCCAACAAGCATGCCATATAAATTTTAGCATGATACAAAGCATGTAAGTGTTTTTGCGAGCAAGTATGAAGTATACAATATAATAACATGTAAACAAGAGAACATTGATATAAATAATTCAGTATGGATACCTTATAAACAACAAGCAACCAATCAACAATTTATGGGTATGATTATTTCTAACTATACCGACTAAAGTCTTGTGTGAGTTGCTTCTGTATTGTTTCGTATTCAAATAACCAACCCTTTAATCTTAGCCTACTAGTCTGGCTAAAATTACATTATATTATTTTCGAGCTTGGTTGTTTTATAAGTACTAACCAAATGGCACTCCTAAGTGATGCAGAACCCCATGTATTAAGCTTCCTAGGTCCTAACGACTGGTGGTTTGACTAAACTTTAGTTCTTCATGAGATAAAATGTTTGGTTGCAATGGCTCAAATGCCCGACAGGGGCCCAATGCCATGTTTATAGAGGGAAGGTGCCTTGATTGTTGGATGACTAACAACATAGAAGAACACCGATCCATATCTTTGATAAGAACTCCCTCTGTAACTCAAAGGGCTTTTCATATTATAACCCAACCTACTAGTAAAAGGATCAACATTTGTTGGGCTCCTTGTTTAAGTATATCTAGTGATGAGCAAAATTTGGTTAATAATCAGTTAATGAATGGTTTTTTTTTTGTTGAAAAATTTGGTAAATTCAGTTGTTTATTTTTCTCAGTTAATTGATTAAATGGTTATTTTTACAATCAAAAATAATTTTTATTTGGTTAATCAAATAAAATGAATAAACAATATATCCAACTAAAAACTGTCCTACACATATATGTACATATATGATTGTACTTTTATTTAAAAAACCTCTACATTTGTATACCAATCAAGTTTTTATAAAAAATAGTATTACATTACATATATACAAAACCATTTCAATATAACAATAATTTAATTTTATGAGTATTGTCAAACAATATTATTACATGATGTTATTTAATTATACCAATTAACTGACAAAATTAAGTTACAATCGATTCGTCATAATTGAGTTAACAGACTCTAATTTGGTTAGATTATAGTTAAAATCTCAAATCACAAATTAACTATTTAACCAAATCAAATTTACCATAATGGGCAGAAACAACTGAATGTTGCTCACCGCTAAATATATCCCCACTAGTCACTTTCGAACAATCTACAAAACTCACTTGGCAAAAGGTCCTTTCAATTCTTGGATCCATTTATTGAGCACAAGGTTATCCAACACGAAATCTGATTCAAATAGCAATACATCAATTGGAAAAATAGTCAAAGACGTATAATACTTTTATTCACATTAAGTAAATTTGCCTCTTTACGGAAAAATATAATATTATATACAATTTTCTTCAGACTCGTGGCCATTCAAAAAGGCAGGCCCGAGTAACGAAGCGGCTCAAAACTTCACATGCCGCTCTGGGGAAACATACGAAACCAAAATTTGGTAACCGAGGCAAGAAGACGTGCCGTGATTGGTCAGAATGGAGAAGAAGGGATCGCAATCCGTTCGCTAACCAAGCAACTTAATCGCGGCCCTTCTTAGCGACTGGATCCGACGCCCCAAGTTCATACCCCGGCACTGGCAACTCTAAACCTTCCAAAACCCAAAATTTTCAGCCCCGCGCCTCCCGCCCCACGTTCGTGTATATAAAGCACCCGCCGGCTATTCATTCCACATCACCGCAACCAGGCATTCAAGCAGAGCATCTCTCATCCCTCGCACTACCTAATCCCCTGCAACAACTACTTCCTCCACAAATGGCTCGTACCAAACAAACTGCTCGCAAGTCCACCGGAGGCAAGGCCCCTCGCAAGCAGCTGGCCACCAAGGCCGCCCGCAAATCTGCACCGGCCACCGGCGGAGTGAAGAAGCCCCACAGGTTCCGCCCCGGCACTGTCGCCCTCCGTGAGATCCGCAAGTACCAGAAGTCCACCGAGCTCCTGATCCGCAAGCTCCCCTTCCAGCGCCTCGTCCGCGAGATCGCACAGGACTTCAAGACCGACCTCAGGTTTCAGAGCTCTGCTGTCGCCGCTCTCCAGGAGGCTTCTGAGGCGTACCTTGTTGGTCTGTTCGAGGACACCAACCTGTGCGCCATCCATGCCAAGAGGGTCACCATCATGCCCAAGGACATCCAGCTTGCCAGGAGGATCCGTGGTGAGAGGGCTTAAGGGGTTCTATGTTGAGGGTGATTCTGGTACAGTCTTGGCGCATCTCGCGCTGTTAGCTGTGCTGATTCCTTAATCCTTGTCTTTGTTCTTCAATAGAACGTAGAATCCATCTTGTGGTATAGCAGTAGCTTTAAGGATGTTTGCGTATGTGCTCTGCTTGTTATGGCTGTATGTGCTGTTTCTGTTATATAATGCGAACCGGAGATTATGAACAATGTGCAGTCTTCCATTATTATGAAAAACCCTTTTCTTTTCATCGTATTTCATCAGCGACCAAATGTCGCATTCTTTTCATTGTCAAATGGATGACAACCGTGGATAGTTCCCAAACGAAATAGATCCTAACGCAAAAGATAAACAAACAACTGGACTCATAATCTTGCGTATAAAGCGTTATTTATGTCTCATTTTTGAACATTTGCAAATGAGTAGCGGCGAGAAACACTAGATTCAGTTTTAACACCCAGGGGAAAAAGAATACCTTGACCCAATAGATTAATCCAGACAACCACTTCAAGAGTTGCACCTTCTTGTGTCAATGAGAAATGTTGGAAAGTTGTCCGGTTTAATCGAATCGACACTTTATTTAAACATTAAAATAGGAAATGAGCATATTTATCAAGCAGTAAGAAATCCCCAGGACTAAATACATGACTAAACAAAACGTCAACCAGTCTTAGAAAATCATGCATTAAAGGCATCATTTCGATATCATGCATACTCGATCGGAGATTATTGAAGGGCTTGTCATTGCGCACTTCCATATGCTCTTGAAGACAGAGTAAGGGGCGAATGTAGGATGAACTTTGTCAGCAGCGAATGAACTTTAAGTACCACTATTCTAGTGTTATCGGTTTGTCAGAACCCGAAAGAATGCCAAACATTCTATAGATTCAACTTGGCAGCAGTTACATACTTTGAGTCTTTACTGGCCTCAAAGATGTGATGATCTAGCATGAACTTTGTTTGCAAGGAGTACCAAAATTTGTTAAACCAATTTAGAGATAAGGGCTGTACATCCGTTCATACCTGGATTAGCGAATTGGACTGGAGCGAAAAAAAAACTATGGTCTAAAGTCTAAACTGAGGCCAGGAGATCAGACTAAGATTCTAGCTACTTAAAAAATATTGAAGAACCGTGTATTGGTGTGATCAATTATTTGTTATCACTATATTGTTGTAGTGAGAATATACACAAATATACCTAATGCAATTGATTTAGACGCTTGTATGTCTTGAACTACTTCAGGCGGCTTCATCATTTCTTATATATGCACACCCCAATCATAAGTACGTTACAGTAGCTAATATTTTTTTTGCACTGGTGAATTCTATAAAGATCTTTTTTCATATAACACTATGAAATACAACTTTAGTTATCTATATATCTCCATCAGTTCACAGTCTAACACATATTTGTAACAAGTCACACATTACTTATAGTTTCTAAAATTGACCATCATGCACTCCATGCTCCATGACCCTTATAAACATTATCTCTGATGTACGTAAAAACATTGTTTTATGCTGTTCGGTCTACTCGAGGCCTGATCAATTTGGATAGATTATATATTGAATCGAAACAATGGGCGATGGCAAAATCTTAAAAAAAGAATAGAAAAATGAAGACATAAATTGAAGCAAAGTTGAAGTTAGCCGGTTTGGACCAGAACTGATTGAATAGTTGGTATAGATCACCGGTCTGGACTAATATATGTACTACTGTACTAGAGACCGTCTTTATGCATAAGAAAACATATGATCTTTCTAGGGGAAATAGTCAAAATAGTATGAGTTCCACGATGTTAGTTTCCATTTTTGTAGAATGTCAATATTAATTGATTATAATTAATCTATTGATTGATTGTCCATCAATGTTAACATAGATTATATTTAATATTGATAGACCGTCTCTATCACAATATTTATTAGTATTTATTATTTTTCTTATGTCTCTTATACTTCTTTATCCCCTCTCATATGATATTGAAAAAAAGGTCTCCTCCCCTATATAAAGAGGCATACTTATTTAAATAAATATGTAACAAAATATATTTATTTTATTTTTCATTGTATCATAACTTTTAAAAATAGGGACAATTATTTTTTATCGTCTTTATTCTTTTATTATACCCATTCATCTTTTTTACTTCTTTTTACTGTTCTCCTATTCAAAGTTCAATCTTATGACATCTGAGATGGAACGAGAGAGGGATATTATCTCTCTATGTGACACAAGTAGATTCCTCCTAGTGGACATTCTAATCTTTGAAAATTGATGCAATTTTCTTTGACCTTAATTTAGAGGATCATCTTTTTGGACAAACAAAGCCTCTCAACGTCATAATTGTGAAAATTATACCACATGTTCTTGATGCAGTAGGAAAGTAGATGACACAAACATGTCAAATGGAGGAGACCAATCCAGTATATATAAAATGGCAACTTTGTGATCATCGTGCTAGATCCTATATTTTGATCTCAATTCACCGTGCCATATGACATAATTACTGAGATAGAGAGGCTTCTATTACTTGGGTATGGAGCAACGTTGCTCGCAATTTTTTTAAGAAAAACTCTTCCTACGAATGCCATCCCTGTCGCGATCAGATACTCACATCTAATGTAAAATGAAAAATTACATCAATTTGACACATTAGTAACCAAGATTTAGAGGGTTATGGAGTCCATGGGTCCCAATCTTTGTTTCGAATGCAAAAATCGCATTGTGTGCATAGTCACTCAACATGATTGGTCTGATCGTAGGTGTTTACATGAATTTACTATTGATCTTCGTTCAAAGTTTCAAGCATTCACACAATAATTTATTTTACGTGATCCATTTCCATGTCTCGAGGATGCATTGGTGGAGATCATAACCACTAAGACACATATGAAGATGTTATCTTCTTCTGGTAGTAGACTCCCTTTGATCCATTCTACTCCTATCCCTATCACTTAGGAGGCTTTCTTGAAAACTTCTGTTCCAATAACATATTAAAAAGAGGCTAATTTAAAGAAGTGTGTATTGTAAGAAAATAGGTCACGACAAGACAACTTGTTGGAGTCTAAATCATGAGAAAAAGACAGAATACTAAATAATCATGCTCCTCAAAAGGTTTCTACATCCTCTACATCAACCTCATCTTCACCTGACTTTTAGCATTATATTGCATATGCTCCGGCGTATTCAATCTTTGAGTCAAGCTGATGTAGCATCATCAACTCTTTTATATGAAAATTGTTAAGATTCTGATATTTGGTGTATGAACTCTGGGTAGTCTAGACATATGACTTATGATGATACATTCCTTACATAATACTCACTTTCTACTCATATGACCCCTTCTCACACTTCTAATAGAAGATCTTTGCCCATTAAACAGATGGGGACACTCAATAATAAAGCCAAAAAACCATTGCAACTTTTGTTATATAAATATCAGATCTCACGATGAATTATTTTTGTATCATCAATATGTGATATGGGTTACATTGTGGATTTTGATTCATCTATAAGTATTGTGCATAATATGGGTACTAAGGAGGTCATTGGTCGAGCACATCGTAGGGGAGATTTATATTAGGTTGATCATATGTCCGTTCTAACATCTCCTTCAACTATTGCAACAACTACTTCCACTTTATCTCCAATTTTCCTCTAGCGTCTGGGCCCCATGTCAAAGTCATGTTTTAGAATTCTTCTTGAGTTAGGAGTCTTAGGTCATTTTCCTAAATTTTACATTAGGTTCTTATATTCAGTGCAAGCTACTTGTTAGCATAAATGGTAACATCTTATTTCTTACTGATTGGGTTTAGGCCCATTGTAACTGTAATTCTTATTGTCATGTAAGTACGTTTAAGTGAGGATCCATCTACCTACTTAAGTATACCCATGTATCCCTAAACTCCTATATATGAAGACTCAAAACATCTTTATAAACTATTGAATATATGATTATTACATTCTACATATTATGAGACGTAGGTTATGTAGGAAAATATGACATCAGGTAGGCAGCGGAATAAAATTTTTACTGAAATATTTCTCATTAACCAACAGACCGCGTCAATAACTATGCAATGGGAATGATGGTTTCACGAAGATATACCTGGTCCTGGAGTAAGTCCAGCGACAATCCTCGTTGATGTAGATGCGCACTATGTCTTGGACGATGTTTGTGCAGCTCCTGGTTGCACTTAGACTCATTTGACTGCTCCTTCATATACAACAAACTCGTACAACTACTGCAATGACTCCTTAGATCTCGCCATAGACTGCGAGTTGATGTAGCCCTCCTAGAAATAGCCAAAGAACTCCTACCTCTAGAATAGTCTACACAGACCAACTAGAACTCCTATCGTCCTACTAGAATGGACAAGAAGGAATTGTCCCTCTCATTGGTGTACTAGTCACCAACCTGCTCTCCCATAACAATGATCCTCAACTATTTCTCTCCCTTGGCTATCCTTCCCTAGTCAGGTAGGACTTGCCTGGGCTCTCGTGGTTAGCATAAATAGAGAAGACAACAATTGTCAGAGCAACTGATTCTCAATTGTCTGTGTAGTAGTTATCCTCTGGAAGCCCCCAATACCCTTCTATATAAAGGAGGGATTAGGGCCAGGGTTCCCAGTTTTCAGTCAATATGAGACTAAAGCGGGAGTGGAAAGGACTGAAAGATCTTGAATTTTTGTAACAATTCTGAAAGTTTCACAGCCTGCGTGTGCCAAAACGGTCATCTCACCCAACGAGATAGTCATTTTGCTAAGCGAAATAGTCATTTCATACTTTTCAATTTTGTACATATGTTGGTAATTCAATTAGTACTCAACTTGACATCAACACTAGTCCTTGATGCAATTGAATTGCACCCCCAAGATGACCGTTTGATGCAACTGAGACGGTCATCTCGCACCAGTCCAGAAGATCATTTTGCATAAGCGAGATGGGCGTCTTGCAGCCTGGGTCAGGAAAAATTCCAACCAATGTACAATACAATTAGCATGACACTCCAAATAGCAGTCTCAACACTTGAGCCGATCGTTTGGAAGTCTAGTCAGCTGACCCATTGTGTGAATTGAAATACATGAAAACTTAAGTAATCAATTCAATCATCATTCAAGATCAAACTCCTCTTCTAGATGAGTTTCTATGTGTATGAACCTATATGTCCCGTATCACATTGGCAATGAATGTCCATAACAACTTATGACATCAAAAGCAAAGAGTAGTGCCTAGTCACACATCAGTGCTACCCAAGTGAATGGAAAGTTGGGGAGAAACTTCAACCTACAATTTGTATATGGCAAATAATGTTTGTATAGTTCCTTTATCACTGATATCTAGATTGAACTAGGGAGATGGAGCAGTCATCCTCATTATTATTCAATCTTGTTCCTTGAACCAGAGTAGACCGCATGAGATATATGTAAGCTCAATATTACATATTGACTCACATGCATATGGCCATACTTTTCTTAGTCTCTCTAATCAAAAGGCCTAGGATATCATACTCCTGTAGGAGGGAAAAATCCTATATCTATCACTCACAATCAATCTCCATGTGTCAAAGTCACCCAATCATCACCTTTATAACAACCCATGTTTCATGATTGCATTTGATGATGTCAAAGTTTACCCAACGACATGTTATGAGTGCAGTAATTTCAGGTCTAAGAACCACAATCACCACCATCACTGTGAGAGATGACTATGAATTCCACCATGATGGTTTCCATGTGTCAGTCTCATGGTGGGTCTGTCTGATACACTATTCCCTAACATGTATATGTGTGCTTGGTTTGATATTGCCATTTCATGACTAATGAGATTTAGTCATCAACCAACTCACACTCTGATCTTATGTGTTATTTTGTCTATCAACCTTCCACAATAACAAATGATTAGGGACATAATGAGAATATGTATATTTACTCTTAACATCCGTCTGATCTCATTCACAAGGTTAGTAACTTGAATACATACACCATTGAGTAATATCATTCTCTATACATTTTTCATGTTATTCATTATCTAATAACTGATTATACTGAAATAAATTGGAAGCTTGCTTTTGTTGATAATCAAATCATGTATCTAATACCCTATCCCAATAATCATATGATTGGCTCTCTCGGCATACAAACTAACAAACTCCCACTTGCACTTAGAGCCAATCACCCACAAATCTCATCCCAAATGACCTAACATGACCATCATGCTTCTGCTACGTAAGTGCTTTTATAGAGGGTTTAACAACATTTGCTTTCAGTCGGTATTTTGCAATTTCACATCTCTTCACTGTACAACTACTCGTATGATATGGAAGTGCCGTAGTATGATATCTAAGATTCCCAATCTAACTAGTAGCTTCATTGTTGTCATCAATATTTCTATTGTGTCATCAATGGTTGGAACCTCACATAAGTTCACCGGTATGAACTTCTTGATCCATACAATATCCTCTACTGTTCTTATAACACAAAGATACTCGACTTCTTTTGTAGATTAGAACAACTATCATTAGCTCAGAACCCTTTTTAGCTTATAGTTCTTATTTAATGTCAAACATCATTGCGATCATTTTGTCAGTTTGGAATCTTGCATTAGTGTAACTCTTTACACCCAACTCTTAATTATTGCCATAACCAATGAACTGATCCTATTAGTGATTTACAAGCACTTAAGAATGTTCTTTATGGTAGTCTAGTGACTTTTACTGGCATATGACATATACCTTCTTGTCATGTCTAGTACATACAAGATTGCTAGGTAGGTATATATATATCTCTTGTCATCATGTTCGATACATATGAGATGACTAGATATCCTCTTGTCACGCCCAATACATTCACGACAATTGGATATCTTCTCATCATGTCCAATACATATGAGATAACTAGATATCTTCTCAGCATGTCCAATACATACAAGACAACCGAATAAGTACATAACATTGCATTAATAGATCCAATTGCAAAATGCATATGGCATCTATCCATGTGTTTTGATTCTTCACAAGATTTGGGACACTAGGCTCTTGAAAGACTAACTCCATGGAACATGGACAAGTTTTCTCTCATTGAGTCTTGCATGATGAAGCCTTCAACATCTTGTCAATGTATGTGCTCTTACTTAGGTCAAGAAGCTTTCCAAATCTATCTCTATAGACCTTGATTCCTATCACATAGGATGCTTCCCCTAAATCCTTCTTATAGAAGGTACTTTCCATGCCATGTTTTAACATTTATAGAATAAAGACATTATTCCCCATCATTATGTGGAATATTGATATGCTCCCACTAAATCTTTTGTAATCATAGATTCCATCTTGATTCTGAATCAAGTCAAACCCTTTGACTATCTTGTCAAATAGAAGATTCCAACTCTGAGATGCTTGTTTCAATCCACAGATTGACTTTTGTAGCTTATAGACTTTATTTGCATTAATGGATTTATAAAACCATTAGGATGTGTTATGTACACATCCTCTTAATTATTCTAATTATGGAATGTGGTTTTACCATCCATATGCTAAATCTCATAGTTTTACTAAGCTGCAATAGCAAGCATGATCCAGATGGATTTAACCATGGTAACTGGTGAAAAGACTTCTCAAACACTTTGAACTAGTTTGAAACTCTTTTCAACCAATTTACCTATCCATGTTGGTCTTCTTACAAAACCCAAATGTGCCTTATGAGTTTTACCCCTTCAGGTGGATCCAACAAGGTCATACCTTGTTGGTGTACATAGAGTCCATCTTTGATCCCATGGCCTGAAGCCATTTCTCAAATTCTGATCCCTCTATAGTTTCTAGGTAGGTTGTTGACTCATCTCTATGATCAAATCACCGCCTTTTGAGTTATAAGATATCATAATCTTTCAAGTTCAAGGTGTGTTGTACTAGAACTATGAGTTCTGTGTTACATAAGGAACTTGAGTTTCCACAACAACTTGTGATTCTCCTTGTTCCAATTGTACCTCTTTAGGTTCTATGTTTTCTTGTTTGTCTTGAACATTTTGAGTTCTACTTTTAATCCCACCGATTCCTTTGGAACTAATTTCCATTTAGGAATTCAGCCATCCTAGCAACAAAGACTTTGTTGTCGGGTTGGAATATTAGTAGTATTCAACTAGATAACATTCATGTGATTTGTAGATAAATCCGTTTAAGAAATTATTTTCTTATATAAGCCTTCAATCCTAATCACTACAAAAGACACATTGGGACACTTCCCATTCCATATCTCATATGGTATCTTTTGTACCAATTTCCACGATACATTCTTTTAGAATAAAGCACGTGCCAAAAAGAAATGGTAAGATCAACTAGATTTTATTGATAATATCATCATGACTTAATAGGGTGTGACACCTTCTTTCTGACATATCAGTATGTTTTAGGTGGATTTCAATGTGATACACTATCACAATCTCTCTAGAAGGTTCTCAACCTCTTGGTTTAAAATATTTCAACAATGATCACATCAATGCATCTTTATACTTTTACCAATTTAGTTATGTACTTCATTTATGATCTCCTTCAACACTTTAAGAGATCCAAACTTGTATTTCATTAAATACAAACTACCTTTAGCATTCATTCTAAAAGGTCTATGTACATCAATATGTACTAGTCCTAACAGAATAATCGAACTCACACTACATCTAGTGAAGATTCTCTTGTCATATTTCCCAACAAATAAGACATGCATGTCTCTATTTCTTCAATAACAAAAAGAGTCCAGATAACCATCATATGGATTCTAGAAATGCATTCCTTGTTTATGCACTGTAGATGACAATGTTATAGGTATTCAGTGGTTTGAGTCATCAAGTCATTCATTATATGTGTCATATACATTTGTCTTTACAACTATCAAGTATAGTTTGTGAGACATAGGGAATTTCCCATAAAAGATCATATATTTTAGAATGAAACATAATGTTCTTGTCATACAAAACATTTAATTGTTCATCAATGGCAATTGCATAATAGCAATTCACCAATTCTATTATGTGCCCATGAATGATGATTCCCAACTATAAAGGCAGCAACCCTTGCTCTGCCCAGTTCTAGCTTACTTCTTCTCAGGTCCTGAAGTAGAGATCTCTCTCTTTATCTTCTTCCTGAGATCCTCTATGAAGAAGATAATTCCTTTCCAATGTCCAGACAAGTAACAATGGTGACACTTTGTTTTCGTTATCCTTTAAGTGAAAAGGACATATTCCTTTTACACTCACCCTTCTCCATAACTTGAGTGTAGAAGACTTGACTTAAGCTCAGCCTCAAAACACTTTTTAGCATTGCCTTTGCCCTAGGACTCACTTTTGTTGATCATCATCACAGATTTGTCCTTCTTCTTTCTTGCTTTGGCATCAACATGCCAAGCATGTGATAAACTGACTATATGATTCATGCAACACTTACAAAATCATGTTCATGGTCAACTCATGACCTAAGAGAAAACCCAATATTTCCACATGTCCAATCACATTGAGCACACGGGGTTCTACTGGACCTCCCTTTGTCAGTTTGCACTCAATTAGCGCTTTAGAGACATTATATGTTCTTTGCTTTACATGATTCTTAAGATGTGTTACCATATCGAGAATGTCCATGTTTTTCATGTTTTTCATGCAACTCATAGTTAACAACAGATCATTAGGCATTCAAATGTCTATGGCATCATTGACATGCTTCCAATAACCATCCATTTAGCCTTAGGTGCATTTGGAGTGGGTTCCTATGGAATTGGTCTATCAAGGACATAGAACTTTCACTCATTGATGAGAACATTTCTCAAAGTCCTTAACCAAATGTAGAAATTTATCTTGTATTGTCCTTCTAAAGGACTGATCACAATTTGAATGTGTTTTTTGTTTGACATTTGATTCTACAAAGAAATATTGCAACTTTTCAAAACATTTTGATTTGGTTTGGTTTGATAAATTTGAAGATATTAATTAGGTGTTTAATTATTATCGCTCCCACTATTTTTATTCAAACTGATATCCCTCAATATCATTTCAGAATATTGTAGCATATAATATTCTAGTGGACCAAGATCCAAAATAATTCAACTGTTACCCAGGCTACACCAGTGTCTGCAGTTAATTATCAAGGCAGGCAATCATGCCAATTGCACCATATGCAACTCTTGGATAGATGATATGCACAACTCCTTGCCATGATCACTCTGCATGCCTATGGGCTTAGACTCTCTAAGAATCACCATTTAAGCCTGATCCTAAAGTTGACACGATAGAGTATGCACCCTACTTTAGCAGAACCTACATATCTACCATCACACTTCCACAAGATAGATGACACACCATACTTTAGCGTAACCTACGCTTGGTCGATCAAGCTTTTCATGTGTACTACTTTTGGAAAGCATCTAAAACTTAATATTTTAGTTGATGGAGTTTGTATAAAAACATATACTTTATTCAATCACCACATATATAGTACGTATCATATACATGCTATAACCACAAATGAGAACAATAATAAATAAATCACACACAAGAAATGGTTATGGCCATACTAATGTAATTCCTTGGAGTCGCAAGGAATTACTACCACCTATGGTCCACATCATATGCAACCTATTGTTGGTGATGATCTGTGCTCGAACCAATCCAGGTTGATCAGTTCAACTCTTGAACCAGTCGACTTGCCTCCTGGTCACTCAGTTGGGCTCTTATGAAGCGGTCGTCTGGTTCTCAAGTCCAAGCAACGTTCAGACACCTCCAGCCAGTTGGTTGGGCCACCAGTCGATTGATTCATCCTCCTTTTGTCCGACCTCCTCGGTCCTCTAGTCAATCAAGTCATCTCATGAACCACTTGTTTCACCTTTGTGCATATCATCATCTCTTGTCGAAACATAAATTAAAATGATCCTATTTCTTATTACATTGTATATGGGAAAAACCTTGAGTTACATTCGGGGGAAATAGGAAGAAGAGAATTAATTCACATTTGGAAAGAAGAGAGAGGCTCGATATGCAGACCGATTAACAACATGAATAATAACCACAACCATGCACACTCAGATCTGGGGTTTTGGCCATAACCATGTTTCACATCCACCATGAAAACCGATTTTATGGTAACACATGTAAATTGCACGCACACACACACACACACACACACACACATATATATATATATATATATATATATATATTCGTTTAGGTTTTTATGTGGTGATTTAGATGGACGTGCACATCAACAAGTTTAAATATTTGCATTGCATACAATAAATAAACTCAATAAAACTAAAATCCAATCATATCGACTATCCCATAACATAATAAGTTGATGTGGCTCTGATACCACTGTAGGGAAATATGACATCAAGTAGGTAGCGGAAAAAAAACTTTACTGACATATTTTCCATTAACCAATAGATCGTGTCAATAACTATGCAATGGGAATGATGGTTTCATGAAGATATACATGGTCCTAGAGCAAGTCCAGTGACAATCCTCATCAATGTAGATGGGCACTCTGTCTTGGATGGTGTCTGTGCAACTCTTGGTTGCACTCAAACTCATATGACTACTCCTCCATGAATAGAAAACTCAGACAACTACAACAATGTTTGCTCAAATCTCACCACAGACTGTGAGTTGATGTAGCCCCCTACCAGCAGCCAAAGGACTCCTGCCTCTAGAGTAGTCCACACAGACTAACTAGAACTCATGTCATCCCGCTAGAACTGACATGAAAGAATTGTTCCTCCCATTGGTGTACTAGTCATCAACCTGCTCTCCCACAATAATGATCCTTAGTTGTTTCTCTCCCTTGGCTATCCCTCCCTAGTTACGTAGGACTTTCCTAAGCTCTCATGGTTTCCATGACTAGAGAGGACAACAATTGTCAGAGCAACTGATTCTCAATTTTATGTATAGTAGTTGTCCTATGGAAAGCCCCCAATAACCCTCTATATATAGGACGGGTTAGGGTCAGGGTTTCCAATTCGCAACCAATATGAGACTAAAGCAAGAGTGGAAAGGATCGGAAGATCTTGAATTTTCACAATAATTCTAGGAGTTTCACAACATGCACGTGCTGAAACGGTCGCCTCACATACAAGATAGTCATTTCACTAAGTGAAATGGTCATTTTGCACTTTCCAATTTTGCACATATGTTGGCAATTCAATTCCAATTAGTACTCAACTTGACGTCAGCATCGATCCTTGATGCAATCGAATTACAGCCCTGAGATAGCCGTTTGGTGCAACTGATACGGTAGTCTTTCACCAGGCTAGATGACTGTTTTACACAATCGAGACGGGCATATTATAGCCTGGGTTAGGCAGATTTCCAACCAATGTCCAATACAATCAACCTAACACTCCAAACAACAATCTCAACTCTTGAACTGATCATTTGGCAGTTTAGTCGGCTGATATGTTGCATGAAATGATATACCTAAAAACTTTAGTAATCAATTAAATCATCATTCAAGATCAAACTCCTCTTCTAGATGAGTTCCTATGTGTGTGACCCTATAGGTCCCATATCACGTTGGCAGCAAATATCCATAAAAACTTATGACATCACAAGCAAAGAGCTATGCCTAGTCACACATCAGTGCTATCCAAGTGAATGGAAAGTTGGGGAACAACTTCAACCTACAATCTGTATGGTGTTATAATGTTTGTATAGTTCTTTGTCACTGATATCTGGATTGAACTAGAGGCATGGAGTAGTCATCCTCATTATTATTCAATCTTATTCCTTGAACCAGAGCAGACTGCGTGAGACATATGTAAGCTCAATATCACATATTGACTCACATGCGTATGGCTATACTTATTTTAGTCTTGCTAATCAAGAGGCCTAGGATATCATACTCCTATAGGAGGGACAAATCCCATATCTATCACTCATAATTAATCTCCATGTGTTAAAGTCACCCAATCATCACCTTTATAACAACCCATATTTCAGGATTGCATTTGATGATGTCAAAGTGTACTCAACGACATGTGATGAGTACAATGATTTTAGATCTAAGAACTACAACCACAACCACCACTGTGAGAGATGACTATGACTTCCATGATGATGACTTCCACGTGTCAATCTCACGATGAGTCGGTCTGATTTAATGTTCCCTAACTTGTATCAGTGTGCTTGGTTTGATATTGCAATATAATGACTAGTAAGATTTTGTCATCAACCATCACCCTATGATATTATGTGTTATTGTTGTCTATCAACCTTCCACAATAACAACCGATCAGGGACATAATGAGAATATGTATATTTACTCTTAACATCTGTATGATCTCATCCACAAGGTTAGTAACTTGAATACATACGTCACTGAGTAATATGATTCTCTAGACATTTATTATGTCATTCATTATCTCATAACTCAATATACAAAATAAATTGGAAGCTTGCCTTTGTGAATAATCAAATCATGTATCTAATACCATATCCCAATCATCATATGATAGGTTCTCTAGGCATACATACCAACATGTTCCTAATCCTAACCCCTCCCAATCCTACCCATTCTCTTTCCCTCCCTAGAGTTAATCAAGCTCGAAGGATAACAACACCCCACCATCACCTCCCCACCCACCCACCACCAACCGAAGCCCACCATCCTCCTGCCCGCAACTGCCACCGCATGCGGCTTGCACAAGTAGTAGCTCCACTGGGCATATGACCAGCTGCCAATGGGCTTCTATACAGTGTCAGCCTCAAGCCCTCTACCAATTTGTTCCCCAACATATTATATCTATGTGATCTCACCCCTCCTCTATCTCTCTTATTTATTTAATGTGGTTCCTTCCATAGATCTATTGCAAAACAATAAATAAAATAGACCAAAAGACCGTTACTAATTTATAAAGCAAAAAAAGTCAAGGGATAACTTTTTGTTTGTTCTTTCCTTTCCATGTGGTTTCCCTATCCTACATGGTTACGATTCTTAATTTAAATAAGGATAAAAACTTATATCCATCACAATGTCTTTATTCTTGTGATTTGATTTATTTCCTACAATGGAATTCTAATACTGCTATCTTTGTTTCTTTTTCTACTGTGCTTATTCCTGTAGCACTTTTTGTATCATGGTTATTCCAAAAATGCCTTATTTCTATACCACACCTTCAATTTGGTACTTTACTTTATTTTAAAGTGCCTAAAAATAAAACTATCATCTATAATGATAGGTAATGTTACAATAATTAAACTTAATGGTAATAACTATTTGCTGTGAGGAAAGTCATTTCTACTTTTTTTGGAATCTTGTGGGAAACTAATTTTTCATAGAGAAGACACATCTAAAGAACCATATAAGGTATGTATCACAAGAAATATATGGTCTCTTGGATATATGGGGATGTATGGAGCCTAATTTCGTTGTTAAATACATGTGGCATAAAAATGTCAAACTCACATGAGAAGAGATGAAGCAATTCTATAAACAAGAGGACAACTACCTCTGGATGTATAATGCAATGGATATGATCTTGTTGGGTTTTAGGGGAGGCAGAGAAGGCAGCGGAAACAAAATTTTTTCTCCTCCCCAAACCCAGAACAAGGAAACGCGTCAACGTCTATACAATAGGAAGGGATGGTTTGTGGAATCATACCTTGT
This sequence comes from Alisma plantago-aquatica, assembly GCA_963693085.1. Classification (NCBI taxonomy): domain Eukaryota; kingdom Viridiplantae; phylum Streptophyta; class Magnoliopsida; order Alismatales; family Alismataceae; genus Alisma; species Alisma plantago-aquatica. Next base: position 1,354,522,333 of record OY856412.1, read on the forward strand.
CCCGAGGCTTTCTCGATGACAATACCTCGTGCCTTGCGCAGTATTCACCTCCAATCTTAGATGGTGTCTGTGCAGCTCCTTATCACACTGGGACTGTCGACTCGTGGTCTCAGCGGGACTGTCAGAATTGACAGTTGTCCTCCGAGCGGCAGAAATCTCCCGCCTCTGAAGTAGTCCACACGGACCACCTGAAACTCCAATCTCCTTGTCTCACAAGGAATTGGAAGGAGTCACACCCTCCTATCAGCGTACTAGTCGCCGACACACTCTCCTGCCACCAGTCACTTTCTGTAGTTGTCTTTCCCTTGCTGTGCCTCCCTTATCGGGTAGCACTTGCTCAGGCTCTCTCGGTTACCAAAACCAGAGAGAATGACAACTTTACAGAGCAACTGGTTGCACTGAGTTGTTGTCAGAGAAGCCCCCAATACCCCTATATATATAGGAGGGTCATGGGACAAGGTTCTCTATCCCGGGCAATGCGGGACTAAAGCAGGAGTAGAAGGGTTCGAGATTTTCCACAAAAACAACCAACTGCATGACATGAACCGATCGTTTCATTTCTGAAATGGTCGGTTGGGGACCTGAATTGGTCAGTTGACACCTCAACCGATCGGTTGGAACACCTCAACCGGTCGGTTCACTTCTGAACCGGTCGGTTCGTGGTCCTGATCAGTTCCCGACTGACTTTTCCTCTTTTGTTTCAAATTGGTTCCTAATACCAATCCTTGTTCCAATCAAATTGGGCAAGTGAAACGAAAAGAATTTTCTCACCAATCTTATTTTCTCAACTTGCTCCCTTGGACCAGTTCAACTGATCATTTCAACACTTGAACCGATCGTTTCACCCTATCCATGAGCCGATCGACTCACCACCTGAGCTGATCGGTTCACCAAGCTCAACCGATCGGTTCATCACATGAGCCGATCGGTTGGGAGTGCAGATTGTGCAGAAACAGTCAATTGTAATTTCAATCAATCCGATACTCTAATCAATCTGTCCAACACCTTGAACACTACGATTTTGAGCTATCAATTAATTGAGTGTTTAATTGAACTACTAAACTCCTTTAGCAATCAATCTAAACATTGTTTGTGGACAAACTCCTCTTCCAGGTTAAATCCTATGTGTGTGACCCTACAAGTCCTTTTTCACATTGGCAGTGAAAGTCCATAACACTTATGACTTCACAAGCAAAGAGCGGTGCCTAGTCACACATCAGTGCTACCCAAGTGAAATAGAAAGTTGGAGAACAACTTTCAATCCTACAATCCGTGAATGGTGTTACATCGAATGTATAATTCCTTTGTCACTGATATCCCGAATGAACTCGAGGCATGGATCTGTCATCCTGTCAACGTTCATTCACTTTCTTGATCTCAGAGTAGATTGGAAGAGATATGTTATGACATCAATATCACATATTGATTCACACATGCGTGCACGCATTTCTCAATCCTACTCATCAAGTGGCCATAGATATCAAACTCCCTCAGGAGGGACAAATCCCATATCTATCACTCACCCCTCAAAAGCCCCATGTGTCAAAGCCACCCAATCATCACCTATATAACAACCCATGTTTCAGGACTGCATTTGATGATGTCAAAGTGTAACCAACGACATGTGTTGAGTGTAGTGATTTCAGGTCAAAGAATCACATTCACCACCATCACTGTGAGTACTGACTGTGACTACCATGTCATGGTTCCATGTGTCAAACTCACGGTGGGTCTGTCCATTACACTTTTTCTCTAACAAGTACCTATGTGTTTGGTTTGATATCTCTATATCATGACTAATGAGATTCTGTCATCAACCAACACCACAATCTAGTCTTGTGTGTCATTGCTGTCTATCTACCTTCCACAATGACATCCGACTAGGGACATAACAAGAATGTACAAACTCTTAGCATCCGTATGATCTCATCGTTCAGGTCCTCAACCTGAAAGCATACCTCATTGAGTACTGTCATTCTATAGACATTCAATCTGTTCTATCACTATCTCATATGATTGAACCAGAAAGAATTGGAAGCTTGCCTTTGATGTATATCAAATCAATCTTAATGTATCCCATCAATCATCCCATGATTGGCTCTCAGGGCATACATACCAATAGACTCCCACTTGCACTGTGAGCCAATCACCCTTGAATCATATTCATAGTGATTTTCAAACATGTCCCACATGTTACTGTGCTCTCGTTCCAACATAGTGAGTTATGGCAACACCTTGCCAAAGTCAGTATAAATTGCATGTCTCACATCTCTTCGTTGTACGTCACACGTATGAGATGGAGTTGCCGTAATATGCGATCCAGTATTCCTTTGCTAACCTTTAGCCACATTGCATGATCAAGGATTCCATACTTGTCATCAATGACCAGAATATCTATAAGTTCATCTCATGAACTTCCAGATCCATATAGTATCCACTGCTGTTCTCTAACACACGGATACTCGACATTTCCTTTTAAATGACTTTATTGGAACGTTTCCAATTATCAACAAACTTTCACTTTATATATCCCATATATATTTTGTGATTAATTTTCTGTCCTTTTTGGAAGTTCGCATCAATGTAACTATTTACATCAAACTCTTCCTTATCTCCATAGAACTAGTACTTCTCAAGTACTTGTCAAGTTCTTATGGTATTCCGGTAACCCTTACTGGAATTTGACAGACATCCACTCGTCATGTCCCACATACGAGTTATCAGGATGAGCACATCATATTGTCATGTCCTACATACAATATGATGAATGCATTTTATTCTTGCCATGTCCATACATGCAAGATAATGGGATGATTCCATACATGATAGATCCATATCTATTCTTAGTGTTCCTATTCTTAAAAAGAATTGGACACTTGGCCTTGGGATACTAACTCCATGTAATATGGACAGGTTTTCTCCCACTGAATCTGTGCACACTGAACCCTTTAGTACAGATTGCCAATGTATGCTTTCTCTTTTCAGGTCAAGAGGTTTTTCGAGAACTATCTCTATAGATCTCTATTCCTATCTCATAGGAAACATCTCTATCTTCCTTAAATATAATTTCCACTTTGGATTTCCATTCTAGAACATTTCCATTTCACATCAACATGTGGAATGTGAATACACTCCCACTAAATCACAGATCCCTTCTTTATCTTTGACATATCACTCAAACCCTTTGACTATATCATCAAAGTAAAGATCCAATTCTAAGTTGCTTGTACTCAATCAATCACATTGATTAGTCCATTGTAACTTATAGACTTCATTTGCATTAGTGGATTCATAAACCTTATAGGTTGTGTCACATGCACATCCTTGTCTTATTCCTCATAGGAATGCGGTTTTAGTATCCATATGCCAAATGTCTTAGTCATTAAGTTGCAATCAACAAGCATTATCCTTCTCAAAATGTTATCCATGTGTCTTAACACTTAAGACTTATTCGCACTTATGGATTTCCATCCAATGGGTGCTACCATCAAGGTCATACCTTATGGTTCACATGGAAGTCATTTAGGATGTAATGGTCATAAACCATAACCCAAAATTCGGTTCCTCATCATCTAGATAGTTGACTCATCACATGACCAACTCATCACATAGATAATTGAGGTGTATCTGTCAAGGATATAAGAACTCACAACCCTTGTGATTCTTAATGTCCTTTATTAGTGTGGGGTATTCTTTATTTAAGAAGAATTCAGTTATTTGATAATCATTCTCTAACTCCTTAGAGTATGATTCCTTCTTGATTTAGACATCACCATGCCTTAATCATGAGCTTACTATGATACACTATCATAATCACTCATAAGGTTCTCAAACATTTGGTCTAAGTATTTCATTCATTGATCTCATCAAGAATTAATACTTTACCAAATTCGTACTTCATCTATGATAATCTTGAACACTTCAAGATATTCATATTGGTATTTCTCTAAACACCGTTTGAAGTATTAGCATTCGCTCCAATAGATATGTAAATACATCACATGTATTATACCTAATAGGATAATCATTCTCCCACTACCACTAGTGAAGATTGATTAATCATGTCCAAGATATTCATGTCTCTTACTGGTTCTTTAACCAAAAGAGTCTAGATTTATCCATATATATGGAAACTAGAAATGAATTTCTCATGATTGATGCTAATTTGATTGCTTGAGTTATCAATAACTTTAGGTATCATTTTATCTTATGCATATCAAATACCACAAGATAAATAAGGCATTGCCACAAAGATCATATCTTTATAAATTGAAACATCTCTTTATTGATTGCCATCATTGTCATACAATATGCAAAATAAAGTGTTTCTATCTATTGGCAAATATTAAATAGCAGTTCATAACTGTATTACATGCCTTTTAGGCTGAAAAATAAACTAAAGTACTCCTATTTATGGTGGCAACACTTGCCCCATTTATTGAGTGCTTTACACTTTACATCTTGGTATCATATACCTCAAAAAGTGTTACAAGTTTATTTTCATGACACCTTTAAGTAGAGACATCTGTCGCTTCCTTCTTCTTTTGTTCTTCTAGATAGAGAGGACAATTCCTTTTCCAATGTCCTGGCTTTTGACAATGGTGGCAATTTCCTTTCTTGGTCACGCCTCCCTTGGCCTTGAGAGCTGAAGACGACTTGGGCTCCTGGCTAGCATCAGAACCTTTCTTAGATTTGCCCTTGCCCTTGCGCTTGGACTTGCCTTTCTTGCTCGTGATCACCATCACAGACTTAGGCTTATCCTTCTTCATCTGTGTCTCGGCTGTCCTCAACATGCCCAACAATTCTGATAGTGGCCTATCAAAATTGTTCATGTTGTAGTTCATCACAAACTGACTGTAGGATTCTGGCAACGATTGCAGTATCACGTCAGTAGCCAACTCTTGTCTCAGTGGAAATACCAGTCTTGTCAAGTTCTCCACATACCCAATCATCTTGAGTGTGTGAGGACCAACTGGATCTCCTTCTGTCATGACGCACTTGAACAGTGCCCTTGAGACATCATATCTCTCTTGCCGTGCTTGATCTTCATACATGTTCCTGAGATGCTGAATCATCTCAATGACACCCATGTTCTCATGCTGTCTCTGCAACTCGTGGTTCATAGAGCACAACATCAAGCACTTTGCATCAATGGCATCATCAGAATGCTTCTTGTAAGCATCCCTTTATGTCTTTGGTGCATTAGGAGCATGTTCCTTTGGAATTGGAGTATCCAGGACATAAAGCTTTCACTCTTGAGTGAGAACAATTCTCAATGTCCTATACCAGTCGTGGAAGTTTGTCCCATTTAGCATGTCCTTTTCAAGGACTGATCGCAAAGAAAAGTGATTGTTGTTTGTTGCCATTTGTACTACAAAAGGAAAATATGCAATTTTAGTCCAAAACTCATTTTGACTTATTTGATTGATTTTAAAAGTTGACGATATGATTAGGCCTTTAATTAATTATCGCTCCCACTATTTTAGTTCAAATTGATAGCCCTCACCATCAATTCAGAAGATTGCAGTGTACAATCTTCTAGTGGGCAAGATCCTAAAATCCTCTAAGTCATGGACCCGCTAGGGCTGCCACCCACAACTTAGATCTTCCAGGTAGGCAAATCTTGCCAATTGCATCATATGCAACTCTTGATAAGATGTCATATGTAACTCCTTGCCATGATCACCTCCATGCCTCAAGTTACTAGATCCCATCTAGATCACCTTGTTAAGTCCGACCCAAAGCAAACACGATGAATATGCACCCTGCTAGGGCAGACCCACATATCCATCCTTCACACTTCCACGAGATAGACAGTGCACCATGCTAGGGTGTGCCCACACTTGGTCGATCAAGATTTTCACGTGTGTCACATTTGGAAGGCATCTAAAACTTAATATTTAATGAGGGATTTGGTTTTTATATACATATACATATCCAATCACCACAATATATAGTACGTATCATACACATGCTATATCCCACAGAAAACATGCAAAATGATAAAAGCGATGATTATGGCCATCCTAATGTGATTCCTCGATCCAAGAGGAATCACGGTCATCTAGGTCTACATCACATGCAACCTGTACAAGATGAACTATGTGCTTTGCCTTTCTGGGTTTGATCAACTCATCACATGAATGATCGGCTCGCCATCAGACTGGTTGGCTGGGTGCCACCAGCTGATCAGTTGACTCCTCCAACCGATCGGTTCACCTGGTCGTCATGCATCTCTTCATGGCCGCCACCTGCTCGTCTCGCTCCTCGAACCGGTCATCAACCGATCGGCTCACTCCTTGAACTGATCGTCTCGAACATCAACCGATCGATTCACTCCTTGAACCGATCGTCTCAGCTGTCGTCAGGATGTCCGCTGTTCTTCGACATACCAGGAAATAAAATTCTATCCTATTTTACATTGTAAAAAGAGAAACCCCAAGTTACATTCAGGGGGAGCAAAGGTAGGAAAGAAACCTTGAATTATTTCGAGTTACATTAGGAATAGGAGAAGGAAGATCAGTGCGCAGACCAAGATGCAAGCAACCACATACAACCATACATAGATAGGGTTTATTGGCCATAACCACGCTATACATCCACCACAAAACTCATTTAAGGGCGACGCGTATCGAGTGCATTCATATTACATATCATATATGTATATTGGGATTTGTGGATTTAGGATTGGACATGCATAAAGCTAATTTTATTTGCATCGTATGCAATAAATAAAGGCGACAAACCAAAATCGATCATATCGATAATCCTAAAGTATAGAGCAGTTGACGTGGCTCTAATACTACTGTTGGGTTTTAGGGGAGGCAGAGAAGGCAGTGGAAACAAAAAATTTTCTCCTCCCCAAACCAAGAACAAGGAAACACGTCAACGTCTATACAATAGGAAGGGATGGTTTGTGGAATCATACCTTGTCCCGAGGCTTGCTCGAAGACAATACCTCACGCCTTGCGCGGTCTTCACCTCCGGTCTTGGACGGTGTCTGTGCAGCTCCTTGTTGCACCGGGACTATCGACTCCTGGTCTCACCGGGACTGTCGGGATTGACAACTATCCTCCGAGCGGCAGAAATCTCCCACCTCTGAAGTAGTCCACATGGACCACATGGAACTCCAATCTCCTTGTCTCACAAGGAATTGGAAGGAGTCACACCCTCCTATCAGCGTACTAGTCACCAACACACTCTCCTGCCACCAGTCACTTTCTGCAGTTGTCTTTCCCTTGCTGTGCCTCCCTTATTGGGTAGCACTTGCTCGGGCTCTCTCGGTTACCAAAACCAGAGAGAACGACAACTTTACAGAGCAACTGGTTGCACCGAGTTGTTGTCGGAGAAGCCCCCAATACCCCTATATATAGGAGGGTCATGGGGCAGGATTCTCTATCCCGGGCAATGCAGGACTAAAGCAGGAGTAGAAGGGTTCGAGATTTTCCACAAAAACAACCAACTGCGTGACATGAACCGATCGTTTCATTTCTGAAATGGTCAGTTGGGGACCTGAACCAGTCGGTTGACACCTCAAACGATCGGTTGGGACACCTCAACCGGTCGGTTCACTTCTAAACTGGTCGGTTCATGGTCCTGATTAGTTCCCGATTGACTTTTCCTCTTTTGTTTCAAATTGGTTCCTAATACCAATCCTTGTTCCAATCAAATTGGGCAAGTGAAACAAAAAGAATTTTCTCACCAATCTTATTTTCCCAACTTGCTCGGTTGGACCGGTTGAGCCGATCATTTCAACACTTGAACTGATCATTTCACCCTGTTCATGAGACGATCGACTCACCACCTGAGCCGATCGGTTCACCAAGCTCAGTCGATCGGTTGGGAGTGCAGATTGTGCAGAAATAGTCAATTGCAGTTTCAATCAATCCGATACTCTAATCAATCTGTCCAACACCTTGAACACTATGATTTTGAGCTATAAATTAATTGAGTGTTTAATTGAACTACTAAACTCCTTTAGCAATCAATCTAAACATTGTTTGTGGACAAACTCCTCTTCCAGGTTAAATCCTATGTGTGTGACCTTACAGGTCCTTTTTTACGTTGGCAGTGAAAGTCCATAACACTTATGACTTCCCAAGCAAAGAGCGGTTCCTAGTCACACATCAGTGCTACCCAAGTGAAATAGAAAGTTGGAGAACAACTTTCAATCCTACAATCTGTGAATGGTGTTACAGTGAATGTATAATTCCTTTATCACTGATATCCCAAATGAACTCGAGGCATGGATCAGTGATCCTGTCACCGTTCATTCACTTTCTTGATCTCAGAGTAGATTGGAAGAGATATGTTATGACATCAATATCACATATTGATTCACACATGCGTGCACGCCTTTCTCAATCCTACTCATCAAGTGGCCATGGATATCAAACTCCCTCAGGAGGGACAAATCCCATATCTATCACTCACCCCTCAAAAGCCCCATGTGTCAAAGCCACCCAATCATCACCTTTATAAAAACCCATGTTTCAAGATTGCGTTTGATGATGTCAAAGTGTACCCAATGACATGTGTTGAGTGTAGTGATTTCAGGTCAAAGAATCACATTCACCACCATCACTGTGAGTACTGACTGTGACAACCATGTCATGGTTCCATGTTTCAAACTCACGGTGGGTCTGTCCGGTACACTTGTTCTCTAACAAGTACCTATGTGTTTGGTTTGATATCTCTATATCATGACTAATGAGATTCTGTCATCAACCAACACCACAATCTAGTCTTGTGTGTCATTGCTGTCTATCTACCTTCCACAATGACATCCGACTAGGGACATAACAAGAATGTACAAACTCTTAGCATCCGTATGATCTCATCGTTCAGGTCCTCAACCTGAAAGCATACGTCATTGAGTACTGTCATTCTCTAGACATTCAATCTGTTCTATCACTATCTCATATGACTGAACCAGAAAGAATTGGAAGCTTGCCTTTGATGTATATCAAATCAATCTTAATGTATCCCATCAATCATCCCATGATTGGCTCTCAGGGCATACATACCAACAAATCTTTTTTGAACTTCAGGGCAAGCGTTACTTATCCAAGTATTATGGTTTCATGAAGGTGTCTTGATCTAGTGCAGAGGGTGGGGTGAATAGAGATAATAATAAACTTATGCAATTTAAAAATACAAGGAAGGTTAGACTGCAACTTGATTAAGAATATAAGACAACAAAAATATAAAACAAACATTAGGTAAAATGAAAAAACCACAAGACACAAAGTTATATAGTGGTTTTGTTAAAAGACATCAGTTCCCTAACTAATTATTTCTAGATAGGATTTCTAACATGTATATTATTCTTTTTTGATACTGATATAAAATACACAATTTACTAGTGTCTTTTATGGATCAAGACAACCCTCCTCTTCTAGACCAAGGAAAATTTTCTCAAATGAGTAGATCACATTCAAACCCCTACCTTGGTTGAAGACTTCTTGTAAGAAGTGGTTCCAAGAAGCTTCCCCACAACCTTCTCACAAAAGTAGTTGGAAGCAACATGAACAAGTAAAGAAAATAAGAGATAAAGAAGAAATCATAACTCTCACAAGATATATAATTTTTAATATCTATAAACAAGTGATTATTGACTATATAGAAGGATTAGGAAATACTATATTTGGTGGAGTAGAACACTATTATTGAGATAAGGCTTAGACTAACTTGAGGGCAACTGAACATTTCATTGTAGAATTCTAAGCTTGGATAGGATAACATGTAGTAGGTTTCTCAAGTGTGTATTGGGTGTCAATAAACCACTGTTATTTATAGAAAATACTTAGAGGAGTTAAGAATTTTTTTAGGAGTGTTTAGAATGAGGTAAATTCTAAATTAACTGTTAGAATGTCAAAAGTCAAATTTACAGTGACTAGTAGATCATTCATTTTTTTCTACAGACTGTTCTTAGTTGAACTATACTTTGACCAAGCTCCATCTCAGTTGAAGTTTAGTTCAACTGAGAGGTAGCTTTTTGCTAAATTTTGCAAAGGTACCTCAAGGGAGAAGTGGTTCAACCAAAATTAATTCAGTCGAGAAAGAGTTTGACTAAAATATCCCTATACACTACTATATTTTTTGAAATTGACTTAATTATTTTTCTAGTAAAATCTAACTATCCTAAAGGCTTTATATAAGTGTTAGATATGGTTTAGGATAGGTTCAGACCATTCATTACTTGTTCTTACATCATCTTGGTAAGTTGTATAAAATGCACTTGTACAAAGCATATACATGGTAAAACTTGACCTCCAAGCATTCAAACACATATTATAGCATGTTATTTATTATTGGATCTTGTCTAAGTTCCTTGATCACCTAAAACAATAAATGCACATGTTAGTGACACAAATGAGAAATATTAGCATCATCGAAATAATAACGTGGCATATCCAAATATCCAACAATCTCTCCTTTTTGATGATGATAAATAATTCCATAAGATAATTTAAAACTAGGAAATTTAAAGCACAATTTATTTAAATTTCTCTAGATAGATAAATTTATCTTCATGGATTGTTCTCCCCCTTTTTTGAAGTCAAAAAAGGATATTTATACCTACTAATGCTCTCCCTCAAGGAGACACTGCACACAACAAGATAGTCATTTTGGAGAAGGAATATATATATATATATATGTATGTATATATATCAGTATATATTCACTACCCATGCGAGTAACTAACTTTTGATACTTGTGGATTTGTTTTGTAACAGGAAGACACATATTGTAATGAGACGATCAAAATTGTAACAGAAAGACTCATTTTTAAATATAGCATGAAATTTCTATTGTCCCTCTGAAAACAATTATAATGATATCTATAAATAATTTACGCTGTACAAGATGAGTCTTTCAATTACAATTTTGATCATCTCATTACAATTTTAGCTGTCACACCACAAATATGTGCCTTCCTATTACAAAATAGATGCACATGTAGCCAACCTAGTTACCCGCATGGGTAGTGAATGAATGGCCTATATATACCCAACAAACAAGGTTGTATCAATTGAAATAAGAAACCAATATGAATATACCAATTGAAAATGGATGCATTTTATAGATAAAAATCCATATTAGATCAAGGAACAATTTTTTTTGTCTAATTATCAATGTGAGGAATGTTAAGTCCTTCACGATAAAAAGATCCCACTAAGCACAATATATAGAAAAAAATAACTCTAAGTCGATGGTAAGGAATGTTAAGTCCACCATTGATGTAGAGATGGCATGAATAAAATTAATTTTCTAAGGGATATCTCTATATCAATGCAAGGAATGTAAAGTCTGCCATGATATAGAGATTGTCATAATAACCGAAGAAAAGATCAAACCTAATTTCTAAATCATTATTAAGGAATGTTAAGCCCATAAATGATATAGAGAACCCTTTTAAAGCAAAATAGATATAGATATATAACTTATCATGTAACTTTGAGATCCTCCTTAATATCATATTCATAAAACTATGCTCAAACTATAAAAAAGTTCACTAAGATAGAGATCATGTAAAATCATGTAAAAATCAATCATCTTAGATTTAAAATCTAAGAAATTATGTAATAAAACAAATCTAAAAACCAAATAAAAAATAACCAAAGACATTTTATTAGAGTCAGGTTTTTGATCAAGTTGTACTTCAAACAAACTTTACTCAATCAAATTGTACTTCCACCCAGAGGCAGTATACTGGATAATTTTATCCAAAACCAAACCTTTACCTCTATCAAGTGATTTTATAAAAATGCAAAAGTAAAAATTTGTAAAAACCCAATTTTTATATAAACAAGATCAAAAGGATATACTTTAACCTCATGATCTTTCAAGCCTCATTTAAAGTGATTTTAACAAAATATGTCCTTGCTTCTTCTTTCTTTTAGCATTTCTTAGAATATAACTGAGTCCAAGAATACCAACATGAGAGCATAACATGTTATTCAATATATTTCTACTATTTGAAAATTTATGTTTAAGTTTTTCATTTTCCTTGGCAACGAGTCTCTCATAGATAAGTTAAGCATCTTTTAGTACTAGTAATGTTTTCTTCAAGTAATATCAATTTTGTCATTTATCATTTACTCTAAAATTTAGGCCATAATCAAAATGTGAGCAACAAATAGGTTGTTTCCCCATATTTTCGACTTATCTACAAGCAAAACACTTGAGTTTGCAAGGAAGTATTTTGTTAAACATGTTTATTTGTCCTTTCCCTTTCACTAGAAAAGTGATCACTTAGCCTACGAAGTTATATATTGAATGAATAAACAATATTTGCCAATTTCTTTTTCTTTTTCTTATACCTTTCAACTTTATCCTAAGTAAATTCAACAAGTTCAATAAGTTAATCTTTAGAAAAAGTTGAGAGAGATATCTCATCATCATTACCTTGTGCACCTTCTTCTTCTTGTTCATTATTGTCTTCATGTTCGACAATGAGGCTTTCAACTACATGTTGACATATTTCTACATCACTTGACTCCGACTTTGAAGAATCATCCAAAGTAACATGATGGAATTTTTTCTCCGTCTTCCCCTTTTACTTGTTTTTAGTTCAGGGTGCTAGGATTTCCAATGCTTTCTCTCCACACATGTGACATGTAGTAGAAAAAGATCTAACATTTTTGTTATAAGAAGAATGTCTACATTTCTTACATTTAACATTTTTGTTATAAGAAGAATGTCTACATTTCTTACCTTTATGATGCATTTCTTATTCACTACTAGATGAGTCAATAGAAGAAGATGACTTTGACGCTCTTGCTTTGAATGCCAAGCCCCTTTTCTCAACAAGTTTTTCATCATCATCATCATCATCATCATCATCATCATCATCATCATCATCATCATCATCATCATCATCATCATCATCATCATCATCATCATCATCATCATCATCATCATCATCATCATCATCATCATCATCATCATCATCATCATCATCATCATCATCATCATCATCATCATCATCATCATCATCATCATCATCATCATCATCATCATCATCATCATCATCATCATCATCATCATCATCATCATCATCATCATCATCATCATCATCATCATCATCATCATCATCATCATCATCATCATCATCATCATCATCATCATCATCATCATCATCATCATCATCATCATCATCATCATCATCATCATCATCATCATCATCATCATCATCATCTTCATCTTCATCTTCATCTTCTTCATCTTCATCTTCTTCTTCTTCTTCTTCTTCTTCTTCTTCTTCTTCTTCTTCTTCTTCTTCTTCTTCTTCTTCTTCTTCTTCTTCTTCTTCTTCTTCTTCTTCTTCTTCTTCTTCTTCAGACTCCTCTTGAAGCTTTATTTCATGTGTCTTCAAGTTTCCAATGAGCTGCTCTATCAACAATTTAAAAAGATATCGCTATATTCTTCTATAGTAGTTATTTTTTTTTGAACTTAGGTGTCAAGGACCTAAGAATCTTTGAGACCTATTCCTTCTTGAACATGTCTTTCCCTTAAACACTTAAACCATTTATAAAATTAGTAAATCTAGCATTCATTTCAACAATGGTCTCATTTTTTATGCATATGAAATAATTCAAATTTATGCTCCAACATATTAATTTTAGTTATTTTAACTTTTGGGTTATTTTATGTATAATATAGAGTTTTCTTCACATCATAGGTGGTTTCACAAGAGGAAATTCTATTAAACTCACCATAGGATATATAAGAATAATAGATACTTACAACTTTGGCATTTATAGTAGCCTTTCTTACCATATCTGGATCCCATTTGTCCATATCCATTATTGGAGGTTCATATGGTAAGGAAAATATCTTCCAAAGATCAAAACTCAAAACTTGGATAAAGTATTGCATGCGCCTCTTCCAATATGTGTAGTTAGAACCATCAAAGAGTGTTGTCCGAGTGACTTTAGTTCCTTCAAGGTTGAGTTGGCTCAAGAAGCTTTCAACCATCTTCAAAACTTGTTAAAACTACTTGAAGCTTTCTATGATACCAATTATTATGCTCTAGAAGAAGGGTGAATAAAGCTAATAATAAACTTATACAAATTTAAAAACACAAGGAATGATAGATTGAAACTTGCTTAAGAATAAATGGAAACGAAAATATGAAGTGTTAGATAAAATGAAAATAGTGACAAGACACAAAGATGTAGAGAGGTTTTGTAAAAAGACGGCAGTCCACTGCCTAGTTGTTTTCAACTAGGATTTCCAACCTACATTTTATTCTATCTGGGTATGCCCTTACTTGGTCCCCTTAGTCAAGACCTAGTTGGCCAACTTTTTCTGGAAGGCGAATAAGAGATCCAGTTCTGTCCTTTTCTATACCGATACAAAATACACAATTCACCCATGTCTTTTGTGGCTCAAGACAACCCTCCTTTTCTAGATCAAGGAGAACTTTCACAATGGAGCAGATTAAAATATAGCTTGGTTGCAACCTTCTCGCAAGAAGTAGTTTCAAGAAGCTTCCCCACAACCTTGTCGTAAGTAGTTGGAAGCAACAAGAATATGTAAAAAAAAACAAGAGAGAGAAGAAATTGCAACTCTCACAAGATATACATTTTGTAGCTCTCTGTGAACAAGTAATGATTGACTCTTTACAAGAACTAGGTAGGGCTATACTTGGTGGAATAAGACACTACTATTGATCTAAGGCTTAGACATGCTTTAGGACAACAAAAGATAGCAATGTAGAGTTGTAAGCTTGGAGGGGGATAACATGCAGTAAGTTTCTCAAGTGTGTATTGTGTGTCTATAAACCACTCCTATTTATAAAAACTACTTAGGGATAGTTAGAAACACTTTTGGGAGTGCTTAGGTTGAGATAAATTCTACTAGATGTTATAATGTTAAAAGTTAGATTTACAACATCTAGTAGGTCATTCAGAAATTGCTCTACAGACTGTTCATAGTCAATTGTACTTTGATCAAACTCCATATTGGTTGTAGTGTATTTTGACTGAGAGGAAACTTTTTCCAAAGTTTGCAAAAGTTACACCTCGATCGAGAAGTGGTTAGACCGAATGTATTTCAGTCGAGAAAGAGTTTGATCAAAAATATCCCAATAAAAGTACTACTATAACTTTGGAAAAATGGCTCAAATGATTTTTCTAATAAACCTTAACTATAATCAAGGCTTAATAAAGTGTGGAATAAAATTTAGGATAGGTTCATGCCATTCATCACTTGTTCTTACATCATTGCTTGCAATTTGTACAAAATGCACTTGAACAATGCATATACATGGTACAACTTGACCTACAAGCATCCGAAGACATATATTATAACATGTTCTTTATTGATGGATCTTGTCTAAGTTCCTTGATCACATGAAATACTAAATGCACATGTTAGTGACACAAATGGGAACTATTTACAACATCTAAATAAGAGTGTGAGATATCCGAAAAGTCAATAGAAGGCTCTAATAAATCAATTCAAATTATTTTCACCCACCATCTATGCCGAAGTGACCAAGGAATGTGAAAATATTATTATTGGGAAATTTCATATTGCCCTTCATCCTCGTACATTGTTGTATGTCAACTTCTTCTTATCGGGACCACGATCACATCCATAGATCAAGCTTATGCCCATCTATTACAACATGTGATGTATTATAATTTACACCCTTAAATCCCAAACTACAATGGCAACTAGTGCAAGGGGTCATGGGTGAGGCCATGACAATCATATTAGGCTGACACAAAAATATACATATTGCCTAAAATTAGGACATGTTGAAGACATTTGTCATTTTAAGCATGGATACCCTAGTCATTTTGGATAAGGGTGTGGAAGGGATTCTATGCATGTTGTTCAAACCCCTCTTTGGACAAGGTCCTCTGGAAACTACCGTGACTCCTACCCTGATTGGAAAACCACTCATATTTTTCTCACAAAGGAGAATTTTGATGACAATTAGCAAGGGATTTGTCAGTCAACACATGGGTGCACTACTCCCACAATATTGGTGCAACATTCAATGGATCTGTTGCCATCTCAAGAGTGCCCCATGACGAGGACTATTCTACAAATGGCCTCAAGACAAGGCTATCACTATTTTTGGATATGCTGTAAGTCAGTCCACCTATGGTTTTTGTGTCATGATTGGGGATCACCCAGTAGCCTGAAGGAGCAAAAAGCAATCAATAGTTGCTAACTTCAGCAATGAAGTTGAATATCTGTGATGGCCTACTCCTGTTACGACCTTTCGTGGGTTCAATCTACTTTGACTGAATTTAGGATTCCTTATCAAACTCCAACATGTCTTTATTGTGATGTTTGTGATGATCAAGCTGCTATCCATATTGCCAATAACCTAGTTTTTCATCAACATACACAACACATCAAAGTTGATTGTCATTTTGTACAACATATGGTTAAAGCTAAGAAGATTGTGACTTCTCACATACAGACTAGCTATCAAATTGATGATGTCTTGACTAAACCACTTCGTCCATCCATTTTCTAGTAAGGATTCCAAACTGGGACTATGCAATATATACTTCCAACTTGAGGGGTAGTGTTATCTTAAGTGTTTTATTTCTTATTTCTTGCTGATTAGGCTTAGGACCATTGCCTCTATAGTTTTCATTGTCATGTAAGTACCGTTAAGTGAGGATCCTTCTACTCACTTCATTTTACCCACATATCCCTAGAATCTTATATATAACATCTACACAAACTACTAAGCATATGTTTATTACGTTCTACACTAGCAAAACAATTGCAACTATGTGTTTCAAAATATTGAAATAAAACATCTTCCAGATTTGGTTTTGCACATTCCTATATTAGGGGTCCAAAACCTACCAATTACCTCAATGGTTTTTGATACTATGTAATTTTTGTCAATAACTATTCCAGGTATACCTTTATATATGAAGAATTTCTCAGAGTTGCCTTCAATATACTCCATTTTTACTGATTGGGTTTATACTCAATGTCATAAGCATAAGATTTTTAGATCTAATAATGAAAATGGATATACTTTCTTCAATCAAGCACTCCATGTTATAGGACCATGGAACTTAGTAGTAGGCCTCAATCCCACACACTCATCAATAAAATGGTGTGGCAGAGAGGAAACATCGTCACATTCTTGAGATAGCTATAACCTTTCTTTTTGATGGTTTTGCTCCTCGATCATATTGGGAAGATGCTATTGTTCCATCTCTTTATGTCATCAATAGGATGCCTAATCCTATTTTGATTGGAATTTATCCTTTGAGTGTTTTTCTATTCTACTTACAAAGTAATCCTTTATGAGAGTTTTTGAGTCCATAGCTTTTTTCCTTCTTCCTAGACACGATAGAGAAAAACTATCACCCAAGTCACATCGTTGTGTTTTTGTTGGGTATACTCCAGAGTACAAGGAATATTGTTATTTAAACCTCTTACTAGATGTATCTTTATATCCAAACATGTCTCATTCATTAAAGACACTCCTTATTTTCCCTCCTACGTATCATGATTTATAATTTTCATCCATGGATGGTCTTCTTCAAACACCTTCAAATTGCATTCCCTTGTTAGTTAGTTCAAATGAATTGGTGTGTGAATGACTACCGATGCAATACACACATGTAAGGCTCACAACCATGAGTCTTAATTCTATATTGGTACCTGAAGAGGTGTTCCTACCTACTCACATCACCTTTTCATATTGATAATCATGTTGTTGATAACATTTACACAGATCTCCCTTCTTCTCCACTCTTACAAATACTTTGGGTCCTAGGTTCTTTACAAACATTAGACGAGCCACACAAAGGTAAAAACATGATGATGATATTGATATTTTTGATGATTCTAGTGTTGATTTTGTGGATTTTATGATTGCTTTATATACACAAAGTGAGCCATATACGTATCATCAAGAAGCAATCCAATAAAAAGAGTAACATGCCATGTATGCAGAGTTTCAAGCTTTTGAGAAGACATGCACATGATAGGTTATTCCATTGACCTCATTAATAAAATGATTTAGTTGTAAATGGATATATAAAATCAAACGACACCCAGATGGAGCAGTCGACAAATATAAGGCTCGTCTTGTTGCTAGAGGATTTTCACAAGACCATGGCATAGATTATGAAAAAACTTTTGCCCCTAGTGCTGATGACTACAATTCATTCTCTTTTAGCTATTGCAACCTTTTGCAAGTGTTCCTTTTTACAAATGGATGTAAATAATGCTTTTCTACATGGTGATCTTGTAGAGACAATGCACATGCAACCTCCCCAAGGTTTAACAATTCCTCCAACACATGCTTGTCATCTTTGAAGAGACATATGTAGGATTAAACAAGATCCTCAAGTATGGTTTCATTGATTTCATCAAATTATAAAACAAAGAAGTCATAGACAAAGTAATTATGACCACTCAATGTTTGTTAGAACATCAACGTCAGGTCCTGCTATTCTTATTCTCTATGTTGATGTCATGATCATCAATGGAGATGTTATTATTGGTATTACTAAGCTAGAAAAGTTCTTAGTGAGACATTTTCAAATGAAATATCTAAGAGGTCTTTTTTGTTTCTTTTGTCTCAAAATTCAAGATAATCATTTGGTATTTGTATATCTCAACAAAAGTATGCATCTAAAATAATTTCTAAGGCAACCATTTTAGATAATAGGACAATTGAGACACCACTACAACTGCATGGAAAGCTCACTCATAATGATGAGACACCACTAGTGGATGGTACCCGATACATGTAATTGGTTGGTCAACTCATCTACCCGGACACTCACTATACTTGTTATATCTTATACAATGATCCTATTTAGTCAGTTCATGAGTTCTTCTTATCACTCCCATTATTGTACTATTTATGAATTTTTTTTATCTCAAAGGAATGATACAAAAGTCACTTATGATGTGCAAAACTTCATATCTCACCCTTAGAGAATATTGAGATGCATATTAGACTGGGTTCCCGACCACCAGTCACTCTAGGATGTGTTTCTATTTTATTTTGGGACCATCACTGATATCCTAGCATAGTAGTAAGCAAGATGTCACTGTAAGATCTAGTTGTAAGATTGAATATAGAGCTCATTTTGAAACAACAACTAAGATCATCCACTTGAGATGGCTTCTTATCGACATGGGTGTCGTTATGAGTAATAAAACTCCACTCTTTGTGATAATGAAAGTGCCATTCACATTGTGACAATTTTAGTGTTTCATGATAGAACAATGCACATTGTAGTGGATTGCCACTTCATACAAGAAAACTTACAACCTAACATCATATCTTTACCTCATATATATTTGACAGATGAAATTGCTAATGTCCTTACAAACTCCATTACATCCCCTATGCTTAGGTTTCTATCACATTTTATTATATTTATTTTTTCTCTCATCTCTCTTAGACTTCTTCACCCCCTCTCATATCATATTGAAAAGAAAGTCCCCTCCCCATATATTTATAAGATATATACATGTTATATACACATAATATATTAGATATACTATTTATATATTTCATAGTTATATGTAAATAATATACCTAAAAACACATGCATATCATTATTGTATTTAGATTGATTTATGATATCTATATGAAAATATTGGATATAAGATTCCATTTTTGAGATCCAAATTACTATCTAAATATGATATATAAAATTATTTTGAAGTAAAATATAAAATATGAAAAAATAAGATTCCTTTTTACACTTTTATGTTATATTGTGAGAAATGCATACTTCTATAGAAATTTCATCAAACTAATATTTTTTTAAGATATATTACACAATTTTGGGTTGTTGTTTAAAATGTTAAAATGTATATATTATTAGTTATTCATATATTCAACATCTTATTTAAATATTATATCTAGTTGGACTTGGATTGGATACATGTCACATTTTTTTTTGAAAACATGCATCAAACACTATCCTAAATGAAAAATACATAAATTAAAATATAATACATGTTTTAATACAACATTAATATATATATATATATATATATATATATATATATATATATATATATGAAAAAAATTAGTATATATATATAATGAACATAACCATTTAGTACATATAATCATTTAGTATATAAAACTCATAATAACATATCACATTCACTAAATGTTTATGTTTACATGCAATATAATTTGTTAATATACACATATACTTATTATTCATATATACTTTAGAATATAATATAATAAGATATGATTTGACTTTTCTCTCTACATAGTTCAAATATACTTACATATCGAATAATTTAAACATATCTATATAGTTATGGTAGGCTTACATATTAGATTCAAATATTACTTTGGATCCAAAGAAAACTTAATACTTACATAAAATATTGTAATATCTATTCAAAAATAGACCCAAATATGTTAATTATATGTATATTTTTCTAAGTATATTATACTGTATAAATATGAAAATATATCAATTCAAAAATAGACCCAAATATGTTAATTATATGCATATTTTTCTAAATATATTATATTATATAAATTTGAAAACATAAACATACTAAATTGATCATATTATTTTTATGCTACCCATATATTTTATTATTTGTATGAATGCAATGTATTTTGTTTATCGAATAAATAATCAAATTTGAATAATGCAAGTATATGATGAGACAATAAAAAAGCCAATGGGGGTGGCCGCACCACATGGCATCCCCTGGATGAAAATACCATTCTATTTGGCATCTTCATCCCTTAGCTTCCATGTGGAATAAGTGGTCCAGGCAGGCTGTCGTGCATAGAGGCATTTTGTTTTTTTTTTTAAAATAATATTCAAGGACTAATCAGAATGGAGATACTAGACCAAATGGAATCTCCATTCTTTTTCCTACACCAAAGTATCTATTTATGAGATTATAGTTAATGCTCACCTATTTTGGTAATTATTCTGGTCAAAATCATCTATTTCATTTCCCCCTTTTTCTAATATAGGTGTCATATGGATCTAAGAGTCATTAATTTTAGGATTTTGTGTAAAAAGAGATTCCATAACAACAATTAGTGGATCCAATAAATGCTTCATATATGAATTCATTCTTTGTTTGCTAAAAGCACTCCCTCACTTCTTTCATATATACTAAAAACATTCTTTGGATCCAAATTGGAAATATTTAAATATTTAAAATCTTTTGGCAGACTGTATTATGACATACTTTAGTCAAATTTTTAGAAAAGAGATAATTGTAAAAATATTATGTAATCTATAATTTGGATCCTTAGTATTTGTAATGAATTCTTTATCTTCCAACCATTCATACCATAAGCCCCCTAGAAAACACCAAGTATGTTGATTTTTCATCATTTTTCTTCACTTCCTATACCATCATATAAACATGCACTTATGAAGTAGAATCTATGCTTCTCGACCATTAACTATTGCAGTAAAACATCATTTTAAAGAAATACTTCACCTATTAGATAAATTTAACATACAAATCTCATGCTAAATAAAGTAGTACAAAATGGTAAAAAAGTAGGTAGTCCACATCATAGTCTTTGTAGCATCATGAGTGCTAGAAAAATATAAGAAAGTTGGGCCCTACATTGTTGCAGAAGTACATATAATGATGAGGGCACCCCAACAATAGGCATCTGATATGGAATAACAGTGATAAAAAAACCACATATAAGAAATCATTGGATTCAACTAAGATTTTTTCCTCCTCTATGTGCTTGCGTTGCCTATAAATATTAGTGTGGGGGTGTACATTTTCCTTGATATGCTCTAGGTTGGCCTATGTATTTGGAATGAAGAAATAGTTCACATAAATCTATGGCCTACTAGATGAGTGTGTGGTTATTATTTCCATGGTTGCTTAATCTTTCATGGTTTCTTTCTGTCCATATCATCCAAAGGTTAGCAACCATCAACGTGTTTTTGAATTTGGAATCACGACATATTCGCTTTGGAAGTTGGAACATATGTGGAATGTCATAAGGAGATGCTGTGTGTTTGTGATATGTTGTGAAAAAGTGTGTTCAGATATGTGTTTCTACTGAGTAGTGGATAAAGAGGTGTGTAGTGGTTTGATCTTCTACTTTACAAAGTTGACATATAAAGGGTCCTTGAAGACCTCTTTTTCATGTTTTAGTGGGTGATAATTTAACCATAGTAGATGACCCAAGTGAAGAGTTTGATTTTATGGGGTACTACAATGTTCTGTACATATTTAGAAGGGCACTGGTTCCCATGATAATTCAAGAAGTGGGTAAGCTGATTTTGGCATGTAGATGGGTCCCCAAATTCAAAAAATTATGTTTTTTGTGTTTAATTCTAGGTGACTGTAGAGGTCTGAGTATGTCTCATACTATAAAACAATGTCCAATGTTCTTTTCAGAATATTTTCTCTCTGGATACCTAGTATGTTCAAAGCTTTTGCAGTGCCGATGTTGGACATGGAGTGTGGCATCTGGATGTTGATGACAAGGTTGGTGATTCATTATCCTTGAAACCATGAGTCTATCCAAAGTTTGACTTTGTTGACAATATGTGATGGAGTGTTGATACAACTTTAGATGTAGTGTATGTGTTGGTTTATGTGTTCCAAAGTGGCGAGGCACTTCTGCAAGTAATGTTCCACCATGGATTTCTATTGTGGTAGTATTTTTGAAGGATGTGTTCATTCCAGATGCATTTTCTATCTATGCATAAAGTAGCAATGATTTTTAAAACCAAAAAAATGTCGTGTGCTTTGATGTTTAGGACCCCCCATCCACCATATTTCTTAGGTGTGTAGATGATGCCCCAATAATCCAAATGGATTTTGTTTCCCATATGTTTTTATAAGAAATTTATGCAGATTTTATCGATGGTATGGTGTATGAGGGTAGGGAGAGGAATGCAACTCTGATTATAGCTAGCTAATTTGGTGAGTGAGATATTGAGAAGAGTGAATATACCATCTAGGTTGAGGAAATCTGTTCTCCATGAAGTCAGGCAGTGATTATGTTTCTAAATGATAGGATTCCATATAGATTTTGGCATCAAGTGGGGTGAAATAGGAAGTTCAGATAAGTAAAAGGAGATTCTTCTATGTTGCAGTTAAGAAAAGTTTGGTAATGTTTGATCACATCTAAACTCATGTGAGTGCCTATGATCACAGATTTATGGAGGTTGATTTTGAGCCAGAAATGCATGAGAATATGCCCAAAATACATATAGTGTCGAAAACACTGGTTTCTTCTTCTTCGATGTAGATGATGGTATTATCAACATATTGGATAATGTTTTTGGTGCACACATGTGGAGATGTGATCAAACTATTCTATGTACCAAGTATAACCATGTTAGTAAGGATGGATGCAATAAGGAAGAAAGGTGTGGGGAGAGGGGTCACCCTGTCTGAATCAATTTAAACTCTAAAAGTAACTGAATGGTAATTCATTAATGATCCTGGAAAATTTACAAATGGATAAACAAGTTGTAATCCATTGGATCCATCTATATGGGAAACTATACCCTCTCATGCACCGAATTAGACAATCCTAATTAATGTTGTAAACAACTTTTATGAATTCTAGTTTAAGGCAAGGGGAGTAGTGTTGTTCCTGTGGCATGTGTGTGTGGTTTCACAGACAACAATGTATGCATCATGTATGTTACTATATTTGAGTAAGGTACACTATTACGGTCCGATGATGTCATTTAAATGTGTTTTCATCCTAGTAATTAGGGTTTTGGATATAATCTTATAGGACAAATTTATGAGGCTAATGGGTCTAAAGTGTTGAATGATTTCTGGTTGATCAATTTTTTATGAGTGCAATATGTGTGTAGTTGAGGATTTTATTGTGTGCTGATGTCATCCTGTGTAGAGATGTACTGGATAAGATTGATGAAATCTCATTCGATGTGCTCCCATATACGTTGGTAGAATTCACTTTCAATTCTGTCTTGTCCTAGGGAATTGTCATATCCAAGTTAAAAAACAACCTTTCTGATTTCAATTTTAGTGAAGGGAATAGTAAGGTGAGATGGTTGTTTGATGCGGTTGAGGAAGATGGTCTCCCACATTATGTGTATGTGAGGTGATATATGGTGTTTGTTGTTTAATAGTGATTTTAAGTGATGGGCGAATTGGGTAGTTATATTATGTAGATTAGTAGTGCATTGACCATGAATATCTAAACCGTGTATGTAATTAACCCTAGTGTATCGTTGCAAAACTTGTTGAAGAAAAATGTATTTCCATCTCCCTCTTTCATTCATTTGATTTTTGATATATTTTTCCACACGATCTCATTTTGGTTGGTGAGGTTTTCTATGTTGTATTTAATGACAAGGATGTGGGTTGGATCAGCCAAAGGGTTACTATCAAGTTTACAAAGTTGTGCTTCTATATCGTGAAGTTTCTTTGTGGATGTTTCCATAAATATATTTGTTCCATATCTTCACTTTATGTTTTTCTGAGGATATGTGTTCCAAGATCGTGAGGGTATGTAGGGATAGGCCAGTGGATTTGTATCAAATCATTGAATTCTGGGTGCTTTGTCCAGAATTTTTCAAGGCAAAAAGGTTTGTGCCACCAGGGAATGTGCGTGTGATGTTTATGATTATGGGAAATGGTCATAAATATGTCCGATGGAAGCGTATGATTAGTCTAGAGGATACATATCCTTCCAAAGTTGTGAACATAAGAAACAATCAATTTTTCCATGAGGAACCACAACTCCATGTAAACAGTGAGTTTGATGCCGATATGTCTGTGAGCTTGTAGTGAGAAATGAGTTAATGGAAAAGTTTACCAAATCTGGTGAGATATGGTGTCATATAGTTTGTGTGTTAACTATTTTGTGATGGTTAATGACTAGGTTGAAATGTCCACAAAGGATATAGGATGATGATGAGTAGGTAACGGTCAAGTCATAAAGTTCATCTACAAAAGTCCATATGCCGTGGTTATGTTCTCTATATACACCTATGAAGTTTCATGTGTTGTGGTCATGGAGATTATGGACAATGATGATAATGATGTATATTTTGTGAATTGGTTTGTGATTTTAAAGATGTTGTTGTTGATTCCATTGGTGATGCTTCCCTTGAATCCATTGGGTGGAATTTGGATCCATTGATTAATGTGTTTTCCTCCAACGGTTTTGAGAAAGAATGGTGTAAGATGGGTCTTAGTTTATTGGATGGTGATGATATTTGTTTGGTTAGTATATTAAATCTTCTAATGGATTTTCTCTTTTCGGAACAAAAGGCCGCATAAACATATTATGATGCTATAAGCACGGGAAAAAAATACAACAAGGTTAAAAGGATAGCAGTAGGAAAATGGGGTTTCTATATGTTAGGAGAAGATATCTTTTAGTTGGCTTGGTGGTTGGGCCTGATGTTATTCCATCCCATGAAGCATTCCATATCAGTTAAATCAATATTTTCTTGTGAATTATTATCAAATATAATTCCTAGTTTAGATGCAAAAATTATGAAATCATAATATTAGACCATGATGCTAAATCAAAATTTTTGTCAATATGTGGTGCATTTGCTATGTATGAATTCTAACATCTTGAATTTTTTTTCATCAGAAACAACATTTGACTGTGATGAATGTGATGACTAAGTACCTGTTCATACATGCCAAGGAAGTTTTTCTTTGTGTGTCCCAATGGTGTGGAAATGAGAGAGCTAAAATTATTAACTATATATTGTGTCTGGGTTGTCTTGGTCTAATTTGGGCTGTGAGATGCCTTGAGTTCTTTGATAATCATAGTCTTGATGCGATAAACAATGTCCTTGTCTATACATGATGAGGTGACATTGGTGGGGTCATTTTGGAATGGAAATGTGTTTCCCACTTCCATAAAGGATGGTATGGTTTATGTATGGGGTATGGTATACATGGACGTTTGTGGTTGGGAGGACTGTGGGGCTGGGCTAGAGCACATTGTTATTTTGATAGTCTTTTCTTTCCTATACCATTTTTGGCCAGTGTCTCTTTTAGGTGGTTCAACATTGAGGTTCTTTTTGGTACTATATGGACAAAACCATGAAGTCCGATGTCATGATAAGTTTGAAAAGGTAGTGGGTGTTAGAAATTAGCTTTTGGCAATCAACTTGATGCCCTGTGGATAGTTTTTTTTGAATCTAATCTTGATAGAGGAAGGAAGTTCAATGACATTTTTAATGAAAAATCACAAAAGAATTTGATATAATTAGTAGGTTGGAGTGTGTCAAAGTTGAAAAATTGAAGTGTGGAACCTATGAAATGTGTGATGGACCGCGTCCCTAATCGGACTAAATCACACATCTAGAAAAGAGCAGATCTAGAGTAATCAGACTTCTAAATTTATATCCCAACACTCATCCCCCCACAACTATAGTACATTATCCAATGTAGTAAATCGGGGTCGATCCACAGGGACAAGGGTGATATGTGGTAATAATGGGGATCCTTATCTTAGTTACACCAACCAAAGAGTGAGATAAAGTTTTGCATTCCTTATGGAACAATGGTACTCCAACAAATAAGAAAATAAAAACAAGGAAAATAAAAACAAGAGTTAAAATAAAAGAATAAGAAAGATCAAAGAGTAAGATATCAAGTATGGATGAGAAACTTGGATGGTTTTCACATCAAAAGGTCTTTCACTAACATGTAATTCTCACACCCGTTGTATACCGTCAGCAAGTTTACAAGAAATCATCATTAGTGTCTATTCCCTCCCTCGTCGATCTTAGGATAGATCTAGATTATAAGGTTGTCTCTCTTTTAATATGGCAAACAAATAATCAAAATAAAACCATATGATCATTATCTTAAGCATTCCAACATTCTCATGCATTCATGCAACTTCATAACACTTATATATATGTTGATACTACTCTTTTGAGGTACTAATGATAAAACAACACAAGATGGTAGCTAAGAATGTGAGTGAAGCATTAAGGTCAAGAGCATGGAGATAAGCATTGCTAATAGCATATATTCAATGGATATGAGTATTTACATGTTGGGAGAGCCTTAGAGGCTACTCCCAACCTGATCCAAGAGACTAGACACCCATGGTGGTGAGAAGTTGGCCGAAGCTACAAAAATGGAGAGACATGGAAGTACAAACGAGCTGGGGATGAAGATGGAAGGAAGGAGGTGACTAGATATGGAGAACAGGGAGGGAGATATACCAATTGTAACCACAAAAGGATGTTGTCTTTCTGGATATGACACATTCATATTTCATATTTCAATGATGCAAATATTTCCCAAATTATATTACTAACATGTGTATTAAGTATTTTAGGTGATCAACGAACAAAGTCAAGATCCAACTACAAATAAATTGCAATTATATACATTTTGGGTACCTGCAAATCAAGTTGTACCATGTATTTATGTATTCTTTTACTTTTTGTACAACTTGATAGACATAATGTAAGGATAAGTGATGATCTTCCCAAACCTACCCAAAATCCTATCCTACCTCAGATAAAGATGTTAGGGTTGATAGGTTTCAAATAAGTCTTCTATAGGACCTAACATACTTTGTATATTCTTAAATAGAGTCCTTCTCATTCAAACTTATTGTCAACCGAAGACAACTTTCGTCAAAATTTTTCTCGACCAACAAAGAGCCGTTTGGACATCTTTTGATCTTTGACCAAGATATAGATGTTGGAGATTTTTCACACTCAGAACATTTCCGATCGAAATAAATTTTGACCAAGATAGTGCCCGGTCGAAATAAATCTCGACTGAGGAGCGTTCTGGACTAAAATTTAAATATAAATCAAACTAGACGTTTCTCCTTAATTAACTTCGTCCACATGGCTAGTTGACCATCCAGAACACTCTAGACACTCCCTAAGATGTCCTAGCCACTTGTAAACATTCCTATAAATAGTATTGGTATTAGGATAGTTAGACACATACATTTGAGAAACAATTGCATATACATTGACATACATTTGAGCATACTAGCCATCTTTCCCAAAGAGCTTAGTCCCTATACTACATATTTCCATGAATCTAGGCTAAGCCCTAGCATAAACTTGAGTGTTCTCTCCACCCAATACAAATTGCCTAAACTTGTTGAAAAATATCATCATCACTTGTCCATAGTGATTAATTGTACATCTTGTGAAAAGAGCATTGCGATCTCCTTATTCCTCTCTTATTTTTGTGATCCAGTTTGTTGTTGCTTATCACTACTTTGAGGTAGAAGGCTGTTGTAAACCTATCTTGGTGCTATTTCTTGGTTGAAGGCTGCTACCAAGGTGGTGGAGGTGGGTTGCAATTCACTCCAAGTGGGTTACCTTCCTCATTCATCAAAGAAGGTGGAGTTATCCTTGAGATGAAAAGGAGGGTTAGTCTTGCGCCACAAAAGACACCGGTAAATTTTGTATATTGTGTATAGATATATACAAGAAATAAAATATATGTTTTGCAAATCATGGTTAGGAAAAACTAGGTAGTGGACTGATGTCATTTGATGGAACCACTCTATATCATGTGTCCTTTTGTGGTTGCATCTTTTATTTTTGCTTCACTTTAAGTAGAATAATTTTATTTGATTAAAATTATCCTAAAACTCTATTCACCCCTCCAGATATTTCAATGGATTACACTTGTTGGAAGCTCCTTTTCCTTCTGAACCAGACACGGTGGTATGGAGGGGCGCTCGTCATCCTCCTTGTGTCAAGGGAGGAGTCAGAGATTAGCTTGGTGGTAGTAAAGAAGGGGAGATCTTTGGACTCTCATCATCTGTCCTTCACAAACTGATGGACAGGTGCTCATTGATGATGAGAGTGCTCTTCTACAACTCTTCATGTCTCTTCTGTGTGGTGACCCTCTTCTTGGGGTCTTAGGGATCCTATTTATAGCTTTGGTGCTATGTACTTTACTTGCACCGTAAGTTAGGACACATCCCTCGGGGCACACACTTAATGACCTTGAATGACCTTTGTCCATTATGGTTATTGGTTGGTAGGGCACACCGAGAATTCATCGGTTGTGCCATATCCTTGGTTCTACTTGGCCATCGACTGATGGATTCAGTCAGACCATCAAATCTTGGGAACCGTCAAGTCATCAGGTTGGAGGACCGATGGTTGACGACTGGAGATTGCTGGCCTTGTACTGGCAAACCATCAGTTTAGGGAACCGATGGTCACTCTGACTAGAGGAAGGTGGGCTATCGTGTTAGAGAATCAATGATCATAATGGTTTCATGTTCCTTGGTAGATATGCCTTTGTTGAGAGCCATCAGTTTGGAGAACCGATGGCTGGTCTGGTGGCGGTTCTCAAGCTGCTATGAAGGGTCTCCATTGGATATGGAAACCGATAACATCCTACCTTTGTAAAAATTGTATCATTTGATAAGTTACCTACATGTGAACTAGTTGTTATCTTCAGACAAAGGCATAAGTGGCACATGTGAAAAATAGGGGAAAATTAGATTAACTCTGCATAAAGAGAGGAGATTAGAAGTTGAATTAGGCATGAATATCCACAAAATTGGATATCATCACCCCCAAACTTAGAATCTAGCTTGTCCTCAAGCTAATAAATAGAATCAAGGCATCAAGAAAATGTTAGGAATTTATTTGTTTAGTGTTTGATCTACTTGATAAAAATGTCCTCATATCATCCTTAGGTCAAGATCCCTACAGGGTAGCTTGTATTGCCCACTATATTCCCAATTTCCTCCTCCTTCAGTCTAGAGTTGCATTACCCCATATGCATGGCTTATCCTCTTTTTAGGAGGAGAGTCCTCTTCACAAAATTCACCCTACCTCATTTCCAAGCTATACTTATGAAAAATGCCATAGAGGTAGCTTTCATAGTCGACCTTTATTTTTCTGGATGGAACTAGCTAAAGGTGGGATAGGGTTGCTTGTGTTTCCCATCATTTTAGGGCATGCTCAACCAGGAGTACTATTGTAAAATAAAGCCACTCAACTATTAGTCCTTATGTAGTTTCAGGTGTTTATGTGAGATAGCCGTTGAGAGACACATGTGTGATTGTGGCTTCCAAGCCCCACTACTGGACATGACATATCTACATTTTTGAGTGCAACTATAAATTATCCAGGTAGAGCCTTTCATCATATTTCCAGTCATAACTCATGCTTTTATTCACACTCGACTTTTATTCTTACTCTCAATGCTTTTAGGTAATGAGATTTTAGGGAAAAGTGGGCTGTCATGCCTATTTTTATCCCATAGCAGGGATTTTAAGCACTAGAAGGGGTAGCTGTTTCCTCTATTGTTGGTGTTTGCACTTTCCAACCTATATTGGAGAGCTGGGTGGTCGATCACAGTTACGCTAGGAAGGGTCCTACTTATTTTAGAGGATTTTGTATTGGGATAGTAGCGTTCTTTTGCAGCCTATAGTATCTTGAGATAAGAATGGTGTTAAGACATGGTCCAGTAGGTTTTTGTTTATATGAATTAGTTGCCTAAAACATTACTCTTGGAATGATTACACTGAGAACTAGCCATAAGACATGAAAGTCTAAGGGTAAGGGATACGATAACATTATGGAAAATTAGACTCAAAAGTTTCCTTCAAAACTTCCTATTTATAAAAAATTATCCTTCTAAAGTTAAAAAGACTAAATTATGTACATTGGAGAAATTAGTCATTTGACTTTTCAAAAATTTAGCAAATTTTTTGCATAGGTAAAGTAAGGTGACCGTAAGTGAAGTAATGCAGTAAATTTGAAATGTATGGCATGAAAATTTACCAAGCTTGCCTGTACAGACCCCTCAAACTTCATGCACCCTGCCCTTAGGGTGTCAAAGAGTGAGTTTGAGTAAGATCATGTGACTTAATGTTTTGAGCTTGTAAGTGCCCAATCTGATGCTAAGATCTCCAAAGTATAAAGCCCTAAAAGGTGGTGGTAGTAATTTTTATAATAGAATTCCACCTTTTTATCTGATGTGGCGAACATCTACATCCAAAACAACACGTAGAAGCCACTGTCATTGGAGCCTGATTGTTTTTGTGGGATCCTATGGTAGAACTATGGCTTCTAAAATTTTAGGCCTTCATATGTAAGTCCCCTTTCGAACATCCGTATGAGCTCAACTATTTTTGTATCCACTTGTGTTGCTTGCTATTCGGTGACACTTTTAGCTATTTTATGCAGAGGTGCTTTTTTAAGCTAAACTGAGCATCCGAGCTATTTTACAGGATCGTCATGTGGGATTTTATATAGACCGATAGAAGTGCCCAATGTATGTCATGTAGAATGGGGACATATATGAAATGTGGGAGATTATACTTTAGATGATTAGTTATTCACTGTAGCTTTCCTGATTCTTTATTACATAAAATGTCCCCCACTACGTTGTAGTAGGCCATGTTGACATTGCCGAGCTCTTCATTTAAAAGCAACTGACATGACGACATGACATTAGTTGTCATATAACCTCCTACCATTAGTATCACATGGAGGTCATTCCAAAGGAATTGGACACTATCCCGTTCAAGTAGTGTGACAATCTCATCTTCTTGTGGATGGAGTTCTTCCATGATGAATGTTTGATCCTCTAGAGATAGCCCATAGCTAGCATCTTTGTTGAAATTCTTGAACATGGGATGTATCATATCTGTGGGTGCTAGATTTAATATTTCTTATGGTTCATCATGGGTTGTGATGTCTTTTTCAGCCTCTTCTTTGTCTGCCCCTGGTAAGAAGTAGTTATCAAACTGTTCCTTGTAAATGACTTTTGCTAGTTGTTAAATAACCTTGGGGGGAGTTTCACTTGTAGCTGTAGTTTCTAGTTGTGCCAGTGTCTGACCTCTTGTACTAGAAGCATATGATATCCATGCCACCTTGCTTGACTTATCCATGGGACGAGGACTTGGTTCCCTCCTCTTCTTTGGGTTCTTTATTTCCTTGGAAGGTGCATATTCAGAGGCTTCCGTTCCTACTGAATCATTAGTGCTGGAAGACTCATCATTGCTGTATGATTGATTATTGTTTGAGGACTCATCAGAGATATTCTCTCTTTGGTTCTACTCCATGTCTTGTGTACTACTAGGGTTTGAATCCCCATGAGTGTATATACTCTGTTGTCATCCCAGTTGAGTGGTACTCTAATTATAGCATCCTTAGTGGTTCTTGGCTTGTTGATTCGATTACCCGCCATTTTGAATTTTTGTTGCGATATAGGTATTGGTATACCTCTTGCAAGATTAGGCCAACAACTAAAAAGGAGTGTAAAATTGTGCAAAGTATATGATTGAAAATGATGGTAAGTCTAGAGATCAACACTCGATGGTTTTAGAAGTGAGTTAGACAATCAATGGTTTTTCACAACTGATGCTTATCTATCAGGTGGTCAAAGGGTTAGGGAACTGATGGTTCCCTTTGGTAAGGAGAAAACCATCTTCAGATGGTTTGCGGTGGTGATATGAAAGAGAGAAAACCGTCGATTTTCACTATGGGTATGGTAAGAAAAACACAATGGTTGTTCTGGTATGACAATGTGATGGTTCTCTGAGGAAAACTGTAAACTGATGGTTATCAGAATAGGACAAGTGTCTACCTGAATAGAGGTCTGCAAGAAAATGTCAGTGAAAGGGTTGAAAAATGGATGGATCAACTCAAAGGTCACGATCAACAAACTAATGGTTCTACCTAGTGAAAGGGGAGGAAGTCAAAGGGTCAGAAGAATTGATGACACCATAGATGCCTCACAACAGAAACCAAAAGGTTAGAAGCAAAGGAGGAAGTCAAAGACAATTAGTCGAAATAGAGGTATCAGCTAGATGGAAGTAGAGGGGGTCGATTGGCAAAAGAAAATGAATGAGAAGAGAAAGATTATCAATCACTATAGTCTTCGACTACTATTCTATTATTACTTTGCCTGATGGCCATCTGGATCCTGTGCTCATCAAGGCTGGACCGCAATTGTCATGGCGTGCTTCTCCTTCAGATGGTCTGCTAGCTTCATTAGAGTCAAATAGGTCTTTTTTGATATTCCCCGCTTCTGATAGTCAAAGGTTGAGGAAGATGCCTAACTTTTGATGGAGGTTAATTTAATCACTGTCGCTAGGGTTAGGTTAATCATTGATAGAGGTAGGTCAATAGGGTTAGATGCTCTGATCCACTTTTACTCTGATACACTTGGTAAAAACTAACAGGGTCAGACCCTATTCTCTTTTGTAGCCACTGTTCCCCTCTAACCATAGGGTATGGCGTTACACCATCTAATGGTTTGACTACCTTAGATATCTAATGGAACAACATGCCATGGTCATCCGATGGTTCAACATACAAGCCTTCTGATGGATCAACTGATAAAATCATCTGATGGTTTTACATCTCACATCCGTCATTGGTTTTGTTGAGCTTGTCATCCAATGTCTCTACTGACAAAGATCCGATGGCTTCATAGTGAGTTCCTTGGACAACTTGATGGTTTACTGGGTTAGCCTTAACTTAAGATTGAACTCAATGCTCTCTTAATGAACCAATGATCCCTGCATTAAGAGAAAAGATCTCAAATTCTTATTAACTTTATTCTATCTGTACTAGAAACTAGGGAACAAAAGTAATCAAATAGAAACTAAATAAAACCTAGAAAAGACATTACCAAAATCTAATCACTGAGAAGTAAAATAAACTAGAATTAAGAAAATAAATTAAGAAAATCCTTGGGTTGCCTCCCGAGTAGCGCTAATCTATAGTCTTTAGCTTGACTTTATTTGGGTAACTTCCTCATCCTTCTTCTGGTGGTACATGTGGTCATTCATCTAACTAAACTTCTACTCTTCTGGTAATTGCTTCATCTTCATAATATCATTTCACCCTATGTCCATTCACACAGAAGGTCCATGTCTTTTCACTAGATAGCTCCATCATCTTTGATGGGTATAATTTTGTTACAATAAATGGTCCTGACCATCTTGACTTTAGTTTTCCCGAAAAAAGTCTAATCCTTGAATTAAATAGAAGAACCTTATCTCCCTCAGTCACATATTTTCTTTTTAAGTGGGCATCATGCCACACCTTTGTTGTTTTTTTATAGATTCTTGCATTTTTATAAGCATGGAGCCTAAGTGTTGGTATGTATGCCCAAAGAACCAATCATATGATGATTGTAATGGAATATCTTGTAAACAATTTGATTAATTATAAAGGCAATCTTCCAATTTATTCTATTTTATTCAGTTATAAGAGAATGATGTAACATAATAAATGTCTAAAGAATGATATTACTCAATGACATATTTCTTCAGGTTAAGGACCTGAACAATGAGACCATACATATGTTAAAAGTATATACATTTGTGTTATGTCCCTAGTCAGATGTTATTGTGGAAGGCTGATAGACAACAATAACACATAAGACTAGAGTGTTTGTTGGTTGATGACAAAATCTCATTAGTATGATATGTGATATCGAACTGAACACATAGATACTTACTAGAGAATAATGTATCAGATAGACCCACCATGAGAGTGACACATGGAGCCCATCAAATGGTAGTCACAATCATCTCTCATAGTAATGGTGGTGATTGTGGTTCTTGGAGCTAAAGTCACTACACTCATTACATGTCATTCGGTGAACTTTGACATCATCAATCGTGACCTTGAATAAGGGTTGCCATAAAGGTGGTGCTCGGGTGCATTGTGACAGATGGGGATGAATGTAAGTGATGTAGATGGGATTTGTTCCTCCTACAGAAGTTTGATATCCTGGCCATTTGGAGACTGAGAAATGCATGTATATTCTCATGTGAGTCAATATGTGATATTGAGCTTACATATATCTCAGATAATCTACTCTAGTTCAAGAAACATGGATTGAATGTTGAATAGGATGATGATTCCATGCCTCGAGTTCAATATAGATATCAGAGATAAAGGAACTATACAATCACTATAACACCAATGACAGATTGTTGGCTGAAGTTGTTTTCCAACTTTCCAATCTCTTGGGTAGCAATGATGTCTTTCTAGATACCACTCATTGCTTGTGATGTCAAAAATCAGTTATGGACATTCACTGCCAATGTAACTCGACACCTATAGGGTCACACATATATGATATACTTGGAATAGGAGTTCATTCATGAATGAAGTTTAAAGTTGATTACTAAAGTGTTAGACATTCAATTTAAACAACAATGGTTGAGAATTGACTAGACTATAAACCGACCAATTCAAGTGTTTAACTGATTGGTTCAAGTGTCAGGTCAGTTGAGCCATAATTGGCAATCAGGTCCATAAGACGACCGGTTCAAGTCCATGAACTGACTGGTTCAGGTTGTAAACCAACCATTTGGTCAATCATTTTGATTGGATCAAGTATTGGAGCTAACTTCATGTTTCACATTAATCAAATATTAATTTCCAATACAATTGCAACTGGGAAACATTATGAAACAACAAGTTGAAGGGTTGAACCGATCGATTCACATGTGAACCAACCAATTCAACAGTGAACCAACCGATTCAATAGTGAACCAAGTCAATGCTTGCAGATTCCAAAAAATTCATGAAATTTCATCTTTTCAACTCCTGCTCAGACTAGAAGCCTTGACCCTAGCCCTTCTATATATAGAGCGGTACTAGGGGCCTTCCAGATCTACATCAATGAGCTCTGACAATTTTTGTCCTCTTTGGTTGTGGTAACTGAGAGAGCCTGAGCAAGTCCTATCCATCAAATGGAGAGATAGCAAGGGAGAGACAATTGACAGAGCAAGTTGGCACTAACACACCGACTAGGTTTGACAACTCCTTCTTGTCTGTTCATTTAGAATCACAATAGGTCTCAGTGGTCTGTGTGGATTACTATAGATGTGATGAGGCTATTTCCACTCACTAGGAGGACGTAGACAAATGCTATCTATGTTGATCAACTAGGAAGACAATGCTTTTGCCTTCCATGTATAACTTGAAGAAAGTCACACATTACTTTAAGGGACTGTCACTGGACTTGCTCCAAGACTAGGTATAAACCTTACAACCCTCCTTCCCATTGTATAGTTGTTGATATGATCTTCTAGTTTAGGGGAATATGACAATTAAATATTTTGGTTTCCCCTGCATTATATGATGCCATATTTCCCAACTCTGGTATCAAAGGCATGCCAATTTACTTTGTTTTGGGATTTGATCGATATGGTCAAATTTCTATTTTATCATTTATTTTAGCAAGGGCGTCGGCCATGGCGTTACATTCTCTCTTTTAGAAGGAAATCAACATAGACACATGTTTAAGTTTCTATATACCCCTTAACAAATTAGCATACCGGGGGTGCTTCTTGTAGTCAACCTGAACCATCATGGCAGCTTGTTGGCTATCAGTTTTGATAATAGCAACATGTATGAAGCACACTTTGATGATCTTGACCGTAAGCTCGATAGTCATCAGTTCAGCTTCCAAATGGTTCCCTGCGAGGATAGACTGTCCCACTTCTCTCATCCAGTCTCCATTATGGTTCCTGATGACATCTGCAATGGATCCTTTCCCCCTTTTCAAGGACACATCTGTGTTTATTTTTATGAAACCTGGTTCAGGGTGTCACCACTGTCCCGAGATGTCTTGGGTAGCATAGATTGGGTTGGTGTTCCAGGTGACATTTGACATGGTCACTTCCTTCTTGATATACTGGACTTGATACTGGATGTTGGTTTCCTTGCCTTCGAATATCCAGAGGTTGCGTTGCTTTTGTTGGATCCTAGATGGGTGATTGGATGCTCTACACGGGGGGTGAATATAGATGAATGCACTTAAACAAAATTCATTAGACCTTCAAGATATATATCAAGATAAGTTTTCTAAATAGGAAGTTTGAGTGCAACTAAAACATGCATAGCAAGGGAGAGAGAGATTGAACATACACCAATTGACAAGCTATTTAGTGTGGTTCCACACTTCAAACTAGAAGTGAGTCAGTCCACTACCTAGACAGGTCAACCTCTAGGGTTTCTTAACCATTGCACTCTTATATTCATTCATAAGACTTACAATACATGACCACTAAAGGACTTACCCATCCAAGCACCAAGAGTATTCCACCTTACCAAGGAGTTACCCACTTTGCCAAGAGTCTTCAGCCTTCTCCAAGGTCTTACCCACTCTAGCACAAGTCTTCTGCCTTCAAGGACTTTTCTACTCTTCTTGGATCTTCACCCTTTGACTTCACCTTCACTCGGAGAAGCTTCCACCAAGGACTTACCCACTTAAGCAAGGAGTCTTTTGCCTTCACCAAGGGCTTACCCACTCTTGCTCCAAGTCTTCATCCTTGATCTTCACCAAGGGACTCGTTCCCTTATTCTTCTTCACCTCTCTTAGCCAAGAGAGAGAACCTTCATCTTCATGGTTG
Source organism: Alisma plantago-aquatica (assembly GCA_963693085.1). NCBI lineage: Eukaryota > Viridiplantae > Streptophyta > Magnoliopsida > Alismatales > Alismataceae > Alisma > Alisma plantago-aquatica. The sequence goes on from OY856412.1 coordinate 1,354,559,681, forward strand.
AAAAGAGAGATAGGGAGGTGGTGGAAGTGAGAGACTCACAAGATATACATGTAGGACTAGCTCTCTTACAAATTTCCTACCCACTCTAACAAATGTAGCAAGTGATTAAGCTTAGAGAGAGAGAGAAGGCTGTAGGAGGCACTCAACTATAGAATAGGAATCTCATATAGAGTTTTGCATTGAATGCTCAACCTTAGAATGAAGCCCAAAGGATCCTATTTATAGCTGGGGATGCCTCTTAACCTTTGGGAACACTTAAGAATGAAAACTAGCCATTTTGTGGCTTGCAATGGATATATTTTTGATTGTTGCAACTCCACAATGGCTAGAAACACTATTCTGCATTTTACTGTACAGTGCAATCGGTCGGGTTTCTATAAAGGTAACTCAACCAATCCCACTAAGAGACAAGACCAATTTAGGCCATCGGTCGAGTTTGTCCTGGGATTACTCGACCGATTCACCTAAATCAGTTTTGGTCTACAAGGGGATCGGTCGAGTTCTGTGAAGTGTAAACTCAACCGATCAAAAGTCATTTTCAAGATCCAATCAGGACCGATCGAGTTTGCAACTTGTCCGATGAACAACCTAATGTGAATTTTAGAAAATGGCTTTTGAGTGCTTAAACATTTGATCTAAGTGCTCCTGATTTTTTCTAAGATTAATTACATGTCATGCAATCATTACAAGTGATTTACAACATAATTCTAATGGATTTACATCATATTCTAAAAACATGCACTTGTATTGACTTTGACTTGTCTTTTCTCCAAGTTGAGATGCGCAAGTTAGGGAATTTGGAGTGTGTCTATGCATAATCTGAAATCACAATTAATTGGAATGGTTTAGTCATCATCAAAACAAGGGTCTAGTCAATTCAGACCTTGAGACAAAATTCTCCCCCTTTTTGAAGATGACAAACCATTCCATAAATGTATTGAAAGCATTTAAGTAAAGTCATACCATTAGAGAAACCTAGGGGTTTCAATATAATTGAGTTCATATGCTCCCCCTCAATTGATGCTAGTGGAGTTCTCATACTCCCCCTCAATTGGTGCTATTTCTCCTTCATGGTTAGATTTCATAACATTTATAGAATACTATGTCTTCTACTCATATATGTTCTACACATATATGAATTCTACCCTTTACCTTCTCCCTCTTAAATGGACATACTTTTCCTCTTCATGTAAGACATGGCTTCTCCCTATTTTGTCAAAGAAGACATACCTTCCCCCCCTTTGTCATTTCAAAAAGTGGGGTTATGAAGAAATAAGAAACACCACTTGTTAAGAGAAAGGCGATAACAAAAAGTTAGATAAGGAGAGTAGAACAACACATATAGGGGCTTTTCCAAGCATAGAAAGAAAAGCAAGTTAAAGCATACACTTGAACAACCCAAAATGCAAGGTAAAGTGCTGCAAAAAAAACAACAAATCACAATTTTGACCCTCAAGATGACAGAATTTGCCCAAAAAGTGGCAGGGCTCATGGCAAAGAATGAGTCTTTCTCAGAAGGCCGTTTCTACATAAAAAGTACTAGTCTTGCACCAAAAACTGAGAATGGAGCAAAATCTGCACGAAAACAAAAAAATTCTCCAATTTCTACATACAATGTAGCTCTATGTATCCTACATTACAATGTTATGCTAGAAACTCAAGATAGTAGATATGCAATTCAAGGAACAAGCTTGAGCATGTACGAGACAAGATACAAGCATAGCATATAGTAGAATACCACTTGATGAACAAGGCTATAACTACACGTATAAGAACTACTAGTAGATGATATCACTAGTTAGGACTACTAATAGGATCTAGATCATAGCAAAAGATGCATAAGATAAAGCAGGCTATGAGTAGATGTAAAGATATATCCAAACAAAGAAATATGCAATTTCATATGCATGAAAGGATATAACTCACTAACAAGTATGCATCATTACCAAAAGATGATTACCACTAAGAACCTCAAGGTTGTATCAAAACAAGATATACAACTATATAGATGTAGCATGTTTGAGCACAACGGAAGCATTTTAAGACACAACTAGGAGATCGAAAGAGATCATCATCAAAACCTGCAAAACAACTCAAAGCACGTAATTGCAAGATATAGATATACCAATTTAGATAAATTCGAAAGATAGAGTTGTAAACAAGACAAGCAATTTAGAACATGGCGACATGCATATATAAAGGTACCAAATGAGAGTACCAAAGAATAAGGCTATTGGTTGAGAAAATCTAGTTGAGAGGAAAATTCTCATTCAATAAGCCAAATGTATATTCTATGCACAGTGTTGTCGGTCGAGTTCTGTGTATTGAACTTGACCATTGACATCTGTTGGAAACACCCATTAGTGCCTATCGGTCGAGTTTCATACAGGACAAACTCAACCGACAAAGCTACTGTCAAAAAGCACATATATCTCATAAAAACATATTTAGAGACATGCTAAAGATATAAGCCATATCCAAACATGTGTAAGCAAGTTAGTAATGCACTATGAAAGCATTAGAAATAGTTTTTGAGTAAGAGTGTGAAGAGAATCACAAAATACCACTTTTGACTCAAAAACCACATGCATAGTGCACACTAACTTGACAAGAACAAGTTAGGATTGGTTATAATCAAGAAAACATTTACCTTTGTTCTTACCATTCCTTTTTCCACTTGTTGTCACCCTCTACATGTCTCACCTTTCTTCTTTCATGTGGATTGAAAAGTCAATTTGCAATTCACTAGATCACGTCAATCCATTTGCATGTAACCTGCAAGAAGAAAGATGAAATGATCCCCAATCATGTTTTTGGGTCCGGAGGGGTTAGCTTAGCAACCCAAGTCCTATTTCTCTTGAGTGCTTTCCTAAAAGGACAACAAGTAGAATAATGACCAAAATCATTGCAATAGTTGCATGTGCCCATAGTCTTGGAACTAGAGGATTCTCCATGGAATATTGGAGGTCCTTTACCTTTGTTGTTCCTTTGACTACTATCATATCCTAAACCATGTCTACCAATTTATTTAGTAGTATGGTGTAGGATGTCATTAAGATTCTTTTTACCAACTAAGAATCTTTACAAAGAAGATCTCAAACTATCATTATCATGCATAAGAGAAGCAGTAGTAGAAGACAAATGATTTATATTATCTCTATCATGCAAAAGATCATTTTCGAAGCAAAGAGCTTTAGTTAAATAAGATTCTCTATCAATATGAAGAGCATCAACATTATTCTCTCTACTAGAACAAGATTCAAGCACATTGACTTTATTAAGCAAGGAGGCATTTTCTATTTCAAGCAAAGCTATCTTAGAAAGATAAACACTACTTTTAGATTCTAATCCTTGCAAAAAAAATCTGTCCTTATTTTTAGATTTAATAACATCAACATCATGCATGAGAGAATTAATATTTAAGGTATGCTCTTCATTTGAACTACTCATATGAGGTTAAACTTCTAGAAATCTAATATTATCAAGCAAACTAGCATTTTCAAGTTTAAGAGAGTCTACTTGGCTAAGATAAGCATTTTTGTCATCAAGCAAGAAAGAATTAGCATGTTCAAGATCATCTAGTTCTACATGCATATTATCATCAATTCTAGCAAGCTTTTTCCTTTTCTTTTTAGAATACCTAAGAGAGGCACGAGTAGCATTAATGATAGCAATTAAAGGTTCTTTATCTATAGATTTTAGATTTACCTCATTTGAGTCTTTTCTTATAGAATCCATAAGAGCAAAATGACATTCTCCTTCTTCACTATAGCTTGAGCTAGATCCTCCACTTGAATCTTCACTTGATCTTGAGTTGGAGGAGTCACTTGAGCTTGAGTGCCAATTCTCCTTCATCTTGTACTTCTCTTCTCTTTCCTTGTGATGATGGGTCTTATTGCCTTGTAGACAATCTATCTTTAAGTGACCCTTCTTTCCACACTTGAGGCACCGGATGGAGGAAGAATTCTTGCCTTTGTAGAATCTACCCTTGGAGTACATGGCATCTTCTTCAACATGAGAGGATGGAGAGGCTTCTCCCACAATAGCTTCAATTTGAGCCTTCATTTCAACCTTCTTCATTCTTTTTAGCTTTTTATCATCTTGTCTTTCAACTTCTTCTCTTTTGTCAAGTGTGACTTCATGGGCTTGTAGATTTCCAATGAGCTCTTCAATGGGGATATCATCAAGAGACCTTACTTCTTCAATGGAAGTCACCTTGGATTACCATCTCTTGGGGAGAGTTCTAAGGATCTTTGAGTTGATCTCTCCTCTACTCATAGGATGTCCTAGAACAGCAAGACCATTCACAATGGTGTTGAGCCTTGAGTACATGTTGGCTATGTTCTCCTCCTTTCCCATCTTGAAGTTCTCGAGCAGCCCATTGAGCATGTAGACTTTACTTTCCTTCACTTTTTGAGTCCCCTCACAAGTGATGCATAACTTTCTCCATACCTCATAGACCATCTCACAAGAAGAAATCCGGTTGAACTTAGTGGAGATCATGGTGGCATATAAGATATTGATTTCTCTTGCATTCAAGGTGGCTTTCTTCATGGTAGCTTCATCCCATTCTTCTATCTTTGTCACCGGTAGCTTGTATGGATGGTCCACCATTTTCCATAGCTTAAGACTTGATCCTTGGATGTAGTATTGTAACCTTCTTTTCTAATAGAGGAAGTTACTCCCATCAAAGTTTGGAAGGTTGATGAAGTATCTCCCACCTTGGTAGTCACCCATCTTCTCCTACGTGTTGAAGTATGTTTGGAGAAACCTGCACTAATACCAATTGTTAGATCCTAGATGGGTGATTGGATGCTCTAGAGGGGGGTGAATAGAGATGAATGCACTTAAACAAAATTCATTAGACCTTCAAGATATATCACAAGACAATGTTTCTAAATAGAAAGTTTGAGTGCAACTAAAACATGCATAGCAAGGGAGAGAGAGATTGAACATACACCAATTGACAAGCTATTTAGAGTGGTTCCACACTTCAAACTAGAAGTGAGTCAGTCCACTACCTAGAGAGGTCAACCTCTAGGATTTCTTAACCATTGCACTCTTATATTCATTCATAAGACTTACAATACATGACCACCAAAGGACTTATCCATCCAAGCACCAAGAGTATTCCACCTTACCAAGGACTTACCCACTTTGCTAAGAGTCTTTAGCCTTCTCCAAGGTCTTACCCACTCTAGCACAAGTCTTATGCCTTCAAGGAATTTTCTACTCTTCTTGGATCTTTAGCCTTTGACTTCACCTTCACTCGGAGAAGATTCCACCAAGGACTTACCCACTTGAGCAAGGATTCTTTTGCCTTCACTAAGGGCTTACCCACTCTTGCTCCAAGTCTTCAGCCTTGATCTTCACCAAAGGACTCCTTCCCTTGTTCTTCTTCACCTCTCTTAGACAAGAAAGAGAACCTTCATCTTGGTGGTTGAAAAGAGATATGGGGAGGTGGTGTAAGTGAGAACCTCACAAGTTATACATGTAGGACTAGCTCTCTTACAGATTTCCTACTCAATCTAACAAATGTAGCAAGTGCTTAAGCTTAGAGAGAGAGGAGGTTGTAGGAGTCACTCAACTATATATTAGGAACGTCATATAGAGTTTGCATTGAATGCTCAACCTTGGAATAAAGCCCAAGGGGTCCTATTTGTAGCTAGGGATTCCTCTTAGCCTTTGGAAACACTTAAGAATGAAAACTAGCCATTTTGTGGCTTGCAACAGATATATTTTTGATTGTTACAACTCCACAACAGCTAGAAACACTTTTATGCACTTTACCATACAATGTAATCAATCGAGTTTCTATAAAGGTAACTCGACCGATCCCACTAAGAGACAAGACCAATTTAGGCCATCGGTCGAGTTTGTCCTGGGGTAACTCGACCGATTCACTTAAATCACTTTTGGTCTATAGAGGGATCGGTTGAGTTCTGTGAAGTGTAAACTCGACCGATCAAAAGTCATTTTCAAGATTCAATCAGGATCAGTCGAGTTTGCAACTCAACCGATGAACAACCTGATGTGAATTTTGGAAAATGGCTTTTGAGAGCTTAAACATTTGATCTAAGTGCTCTAGATTTTTTTAAGTTTAATTACAAGTCATGCAATCATTACAAGTGATTTACAACATGATTCTAATGGATTTACATCATATTAAAAAAATGTGCACTTGTATTGACTTTGACTTGTATTTTCTCCAAGTTGAGATGTGCAAGTTAGGGCATTTGGAGTGTGTCTATGAATAATATGAAATCACTCAATTAGAGACATTGGGCACAAATAATTGGAATGGTTTAGTCATCATCAAAAAAAGGATTTAGTCAATTTAGACCTTGAGTCAACAACTTCCACAAGCTCCAACATGCGATGAGGAAGGTGGTTCTATGCCCATCCGATGATTTGAGGTTGCTACTTATTCACCGATCTAGATTGTTGTGGACCAAAAATAAGCAAATGTGTTATTAAGTTGGAGGCTCTTCCATACTGGGCTCACTAGTCTTCAATCGCATAGTGCGTGCAAAATGGTTTCCTCATTGTCATTGTATCTGTTGCAAGTTGATTCCACAGTTCTATGTCAGCGTGTTCTATTCCAATTAGTGAGAAGTGTGTCATTGGCTGTTATCCACATGAACATTTTGACTCATGCGGCTACTGGAGCTTTCCATATCAGTCTCCATTGCCCTTGTCTTTTGATTTCGATATTTTCCCTCAATGAGTTGTAAGCTGTCTTGGTAGTGTAGCTGCCCCCCGAATTCAGCTTCCAAACTCTGACATCTTCAGCCTCTGGATCCGTAGGAGGAGTGATCTTACTTATTTTTTGGACAATCTTTGTCGGGAGCCAGTGTTCAAGGAAGTCTTGGTCCTAGTTACCCTCAAGGTTGATAAGGCTGCTTACTTTTAGATCATCCAGAGCTACGGGTATAGGGTTTAAGGTGTGTTCCTTTAGCACAACACCGCTAGGTAGATACTTGTCATGCCATATATAGGTATTGTATCCACTCACTGGGCTCAAGTAAGTATTATCTTCCATGAATTGTTTTATTTGGAGGACAATTCTAGTCAACCTGGAGAGGTTGGAGTGGGATACCAGTGTGCTGCTCATCATCTTGCTTGCCATGGCTTCGCTCCAAATAGTCTTGCCTCTACTGTAGATATCCCAACTGTGTTTCATTAGTAAGGCATGGTTCCATTCCTTTATGGATTTGAGGTTGAGGCCCCCATGGATTTTCCTACTTGTGATTCTTTCCCATGATATGAGGTGGACTCCTCTTTTACTGCATCCCCCGTTCCGGATGAACTTCCTAATCTCACTATCAATTCTGTCACAAAGTTGAAGAGGGATTTTAGCAGTTTACATTATGTAAGTGGGGATGGTATGCAATGTCTCTTTGCCAGCCACACTCTTCCTACCATAGAAAGGCTTCTTGCTTCCCAAGAGTTGATTCTGCTAGTCACCTTATCCAACACTGTGTTATATGTATGCTTAGTTACCCTTGAGTGAATTATAGGAACTTCTAGATATTTGCTGAGGTCACTGTTTTTCTTCAAGCCACTTATACTGCATATTCTTTCTATTTCCTGGTTGGGAACACTTCTTGAAAAGAACACTTTAGTTTTCTCTACTGAGATGGCTTGTCCCGATGCCAATTCAATATCTTTGAAACAATTCATGATGGTTCAGATGTTGGAGACATTAGCTTTGGCAAAAAGGATAATATCATCCGCAAAACATAGATGTGCTATGTGTGGTCCCTTTCTGTTGAGTTGTATTGGAGTCCATTTCTTCACCTTCACCAGTTCCTCAATTAATTTACTGAGTTTCTCAATGCATAGAACAAAAATATATGGGCTCAGGGGATCTCACTGCCTAAGCCCCGTAACACACCTGAAACTGATTGAGACTCTCCCCTTCCAAGATATTGATGAGCTGCCTTTAGTAATGGAATTCATAATGTATGTCTGCAAGTTGTTGGGGATGTCCGTCTTCTTTAGAGTGTCATTTATGAAGCTCTGTGCCATTTTATCATATGCTTTGGTGAGGTTTACTTTAATGGCCATCATCCTGTCCGATGACTTCCTTGTCATTTTGTGGATTAGCTCCTGGACAACAGTAATATTATCGGTGATTTTCTGTCCTGGTACGAAGGAACTTTGTGCTGTGCTTATCCACTGTGGCAACCAGTGTTTAAGACCACTACCTTAGAACAAATTTTCAGAATTGTGTTGTTTAAGGATATGGGGCGGAAGTGACTCCTTTTCTCTGGTTTCGAACCCTTGGGTATGAGGATGATTGTGGCATTACACATTTGCTCGTATAGGCTTGGTGTAGCTAAGGATTCTTGGATGGTCTTCGTGACTGAGACCTACAAGGTAGACCAGTTAGAACAAATAAAATGAGTAGTGGTTCCGTCTGGACTTGCAGCTTTGTAGGGGTCCATTATCTTGAGTATACTTTCAATCTCCTTCCGGTGGACAACTCTGGATAACTGTTGTCATTGCAACTCTGGAATGGAGGTAAAACGGGTTGGTATTTTGCTGATTGCTTCATGGTTCACATAGCTAGGTGTAGTGAGCAGATCAATGAAAAATCCTATAACCAGGTTGAACACATCAGTGGCATCTATTTCCCATTCACCATCTGGTCGCTTGATAGATGTAATACTATTAGCTCGCTTCCTTTGGCTGACATAGGCATGATAGAAGCGAGATTTAGTATCCCCCTCCTTCTGCCAACTTATGTGGCTTTATCATTTATTTCTTACATACAATGTGAATACTTCAAATGATTAATGTGCATTTCGATTAAATACCACATACGATCCCAACTAATATATATGTATATGTATATGTATATATATATATATATATATATATATATATATATATATATATATATATATGCAATTTACATGTGTCTCCCTAAATTTAGTTTTGATGGTGCATGGACGTTAGCATGGTTATGGCCAATCACCCCCTTCAAATCTTTGCACGTGGTTGGTTGGTTGTTTTTCATGTTTTATCTTTGTTTTCATACCGAACCTCTATCTTCAGTTGCATATTTAAAAGTAATACGTCTTTCCTTCCTACGCTCTGTTCCAATGTAACTTGAGGTTTCCTTATTACCATGTAAAATGTTAAATAGCATTTAGATAGTTTTAATTCTGGTTATGGCAAAGAAAATTCTCTGTATCAGACGAACGATCCATTTCAGGATACAATTCGAACAACTAGAGGACCAAAGAGGATAGACAATAGGAGGGACTAAACCGATTGGTCGGTGTCCCGAACAATTGATTAAAGGTGTCCAAACGTTGTTTGGACTTGAGACTAGAGGACCGATCCAAAAGACCAACCGACCGACCAGAAGGTGAGCCAATCGGCTTAAGTCTTTAACTGATCAATCTGTATTGGTTGAAGCACATATCTTCACCAAAAACAAGTTGCTACATATGATGTAGACCGTAGGTGGTAGTAGTTCCTTGTGGCTCCAAGGAATTGCAATAGATATGGCCATCACCATTGCTCATGTTTTATAATTTCATGTTTTTGTTTGTGGGATATAGCATGAATATGATACAAACTATAAGTATGTGGTGATTGGATATGTATATGTATTTATATAGCAACAATCTCCCTCAATAAATATTAAGTCTAAGATGCTTTCCATAAGCAGCAAACATGAAAATCTTGATCGACCAAGTGTGGGAACGCCCAAGCGTGGTGCACCATCTATCTTGTGGAAGTGTGATGATAGATATGTGTGTCTTCCCTAACAGGGTGCATATTCTATCCTGATGGCTTATGGGTCAGGATTAACTAGGTGACCTTAATAGGATTAAGTGCGTAGAAGTATGGAGATGGACCATGACAAGGAGTTGTGCATACCATCTATCCAAGAATTGCAGGACATGCAATTGGCAAATCTTGCCTACCTAAATAATTGGTCATGAGCACCATCGTTGGTTGGATATTGACTTACTTGTTCTAGACCGGATCTTGGCTCACTAGATGATTGTACGCTACAATGTTCTGAATTGGTAGCAAAGGCTATCAATTTAAAAAAAATAGTGGGAGTGATAATTAATTAAAAGCCTAATTAATACCGTAAATATTATCGAATCAAAATAAATGTTTTGACAAAATGCAAATTTTACTCTTGTATATATAAATGGAAAACACACAATTATTGTGACCATCCTTGAGAAGGACAATCTAAATGGGATAACCTTCCATAACTGGTTTAGGACTTTGAGAAGCGTTCTCTATGTCCCTAAAAACCAATGTTAGTGGAACCCACCCCATATTCACCTAAGGATGAAATGGATGCTAACTTGAAGCATGCCAATGATGCCGTAGACATCAAGAACCTTATTTTGGGGGTGTATGAACTATGATTTGCATAAAGAACATGATAATAATGGAAGGCATATTGTCTCTAAGGCATTAATTGAGTGCAAACTGATAGAGGGAGATCCATTAGAGATTCACATGATCAATATGAGTGGGCATGTGGAGCATCTAGAGAGTCTGAGATTTCATTTAGGTCAAGAGTTGGCCATAGACATGATTTTGCAATCATTGCCCAAATCATATAGCCAATTCATCGAGTGTTATCACTTGAGTAACCTTGCTAAACTGTTGTTTGAGTTGCTTGACATGTTGATAAATGTCAAAGCACAAATGAAGAAGGACAAACCCGTGATGGAGATCAACAGAGTTAAGGCCAAGAAGTGTTTTGAGGCTAAGTTGAAGTCCAAGTCTTCTGCACTCAAAATAAGAAGAGGGATAAGGAAACCTAGGAAAATGAAGCAAGGGATAGTGGTCTTTACTTATGGTATATACAAAATTGATATTAACTTCACTACTTCTTCATCTTGGGTAGTAGATACCAGACGTGGATCACATATTTGCCCAAATGTGGAGAATCTAAAAAGATGTAGACCTTTGAAAAAGACAGATGTTGAATTGCACGTTGATAATGGAGCAAGAATTGCTGCCAGTGTAGTTGGAACCTATGTGTTATCTATGACAAGTGGGCTTATAATATGGTTGGAGAATTGCTATTATGTAACTACCATCAATAGGAACATCATATATGTATCTTGTTTGGAAAAGAATGTATTTGAATTTATTATAAAGAATGGATGATGTTGTATTAGTAAAGATGAGATCTTGTATGGCAGTGACCCAATGTCTAATGGTCTATACTTGATAGATCTGGAGACAAGTGTATATAATGTAAATACCAAAAGACAAAAACTCAATAATTGAAACCAAACATACCTTTGGCATTTTTATCTAGGGAACATAAATGAGAATTACAACTCTAGATTCCATAAAGATGGTTATCTGGACTCTTTTGATTTTGAATCAATAGAGACATGTGAATTTTGTTTGTTGGGAAATATGACAAAGACTCCCTTCACTAGTAACAATGAGAGGGCTAGTGATCTATTAGGATTCATACATACTGCAATATGTGGGTCTTTTAAAACAAATGCTAGAGGTGGTTATCAGTACTTCATTACCTTTACTGATGACTTCAGTAGGTAGGGTTATGTTTACTTACTGAAATATAAGTTGGAAACCCTTGAAAAGCTGAAGAGTTTCATGAATGAAGTATAGAACCAACTTGGTAAAAGTATTAAGCCACTTTATTCTGATCAAGGTGGAGAATACTTAAGCCAAGAGTTTGAGGACCTTCTATGAGCTTGTGGTATCATATCACAATGGACTCCACCTGGAACATCACAACACAATGGTGTATCAGAAAGAAAGAATCACACATTATTAGATATGGTGTGATTAATGATTAGTTTTGTTGATCTTCCAACTTCCTTCTGGGGTTATTCTCTAGAAACCACATTGTTTACAGTTAGCCGCGTACCATCTAGATCGGTTCAAAAGACACCATATGAGATATGGACTGGGAAGCGTCCCAAAATGTCTTTTATTAGGATTTGGGGGTGTGAAGATTATGTCAAGAAAATGTTTCCTAAAAAGATTGGCCCTAGATCAGATAAATGTTATTTTTTTGGATATCCCAAAGAAACTAAGAGATACTACTTGTATAACCCATTTGACAAAAAAGTATTTGTTGTCAAAGATGCTGCATTCCTAGAAAATGAATTTATTTCCAAAAGAATCAGTGAGAGGAAAGCATAAATCGAAGAGGTTTGAGACCAACAATAAAGCATTGAACCTATAGAAGTACATGATGAACAAAGAGACTCAAAAAATATTAGAGAATCTCATGTTCCTCATCTAACACAAGAACCTTGTAGATCTAGTAGGACACACCTTGAGCCTGAAAGATTTGGTTATCTTGTGACTTAAGAAGGCCATGAGTTGGTCATAGATAATGATCCAACAACCTACCAAGAAGCTACTAAGGGAACAAAGTCTGAGACATGGCTTGATGCAATGATATCTGAGATGGAATTCATGTACACCAACAAGGTATGGACCTTGGTGGATCCACCTGAATGGGTAAAACCATAGGGTGCAAGTGGGTCTTCAAGAAGAAGACCGACATGGATGGTAATGTACAAAATTACAAAGGTCAATTGGTTGCAAAAGATATCAGACAAGTTCAAGGTGTTGACTATGATGAAATCTTTTCTCCAGTTGCCACGTTTAAGTCCATTAGGATCATGCTTGGCACTGAAACTTATTATGACTATGAGATTTGGTAGATGGATGCTAAAATCGCATTCCTTAATGAAAATCTTCTTGAGGATGCATACATGCCATGACATGAGGGTTCTATAAATATAAAGGATGCAAATAAAGTTTGTAAGATACAAAGGTCAATCTATGGATTGAAGCAAGCATCTCTAAGATGGAATCTCCATTTTTACAAGGAATTCAAAGAGTTTAGCTTTAGTCAAAATGAAGACGAATCTTATGTGTACAAGAAGGTTAGTGGGAGTATAATTGTATTCCTCATATTGTATGTAGATGTCATATTATTGATGGGGAATGCCATTCCTTCTTTGTAGATGGTAAAGAACCGACAAGGAAGTACATTCTCTATGAAGGACTTAGGCAAAACATCCTATATCTTAGGAATCAAGATCTATAAAGATAGATCTAGAAGGTTTCGTAGGCTAAGTCAGATCACATACATTGACAGAGTGTTGAAGAGGTTCAACATGGAGAAATTAAAGAGAGGAAAATTATCCATGTCTCATGGTTTCAACATCTATAAAGCTCAAATTCCCAGTTCTTGTGAAGAAAGGGAGCACATGAGTAAGATTCCATATGCATCTACAATTGGATCTATCATGTACGCAATGTTATTTACACATCCAGTGTCTCTTATGCCTTGAGAATGACAAGTAGATATCAGTTAGATCCTAGTGAGAGTCACTAGACTGCCATGAAGAACATCCTTAAGTACTTGAGAAGAACTAAGGATCAATTCCTTGTCTATAGTGGTGAAAAAGGGTTGGTGGAAAGGGTTACACTGATGCAAGCTTCCAAACTGACAAAGATGATTATCGATTGTAATCAAGATTTGTGTTTTGCCTCAACATTAGAGATGTGACATAGAAGAATTCCAAGCAAGAGATAGTTGCAGATTCTACAATAGAGGCCGAGCATATTACTACATCCAATGCAACAAAGGAAGTTGTTTGCATCAAGAAGTTCATCTCAGAACTTGGGGTGATTCCAAGATTCAACAATGCAATTGAGCTATATTGTGACAATAATGGATCTATTGCACAAGCTAAGGAACCCAAATCACAGTATCATTCCAAGCATATACAAAGGAGATTCCATATCATATGAGAAATCGCACAACAAGGAGATGTTAAGATTTGTAGAGTACCAACCGAGAACAATGTGGCTGACCCTTGACAAAAGCACTTTCACAACAGAAGCATGAAGGTCATGTTAGATCACTTGGGATTAAATTCATTGGTGATTGTCTCTAAGTACAAGTGGGAGTCTATTGGTATGTATGCCCAGAGATCCAATCATATGATGATTGTAATGGCATATCTTGTAAACGATTTGATTAATTAAAAAGGCAATCTTCCAATTTATTCTATTTTATTCAGTTATGAGATAATGATGTAACATAATAAATGTCTAAGAATGATATTACTTGATGACATATATATTTATGTTGAGGACCTAAACAATGAGATCATAGAGATGTTAAGAGTATATATATTCTTATTATGTCCCTATTCAGATGTTACTATGGAAGGCTGATAGACATCAATAAAGCATAAGACTAGAGTGCATGTTGGTTGATTATAGAATCTCATTAGTCGTGATATGTGATATCAAACCAAACACATATATAATTGTTAGGGAACAATGTATCAAACAAACACTCCATGATAGTGATACATGGATACCATGGAATGGTAGTCACAGTCAGCTCTCATAGTGATGGTGGTGATTGTGGTTCTTAGACCTGAAGTCACTACACTCATCACATGCCATTAACTGTACTTGACATCATCCATATTGACCTTGGATAAGGGTTTCCATAAAGGTGAGGCTGAAGTGCATTGTTTACATGGGGATGACTGTGAGTGATGTAGATGCGACTTGTCCCTCCTACATGAGTTTGATATCCTGGCCACTTGATAAGCGAGACTAAAAAGTTCGTGGCCATGCTTGTGTGAGTTGATATCTGATATTGATCTTACATATATCTCATACAGTCTGTTGTAGTTCAAGGAACATGGATTGAATGTTGAAGAGGACGACGATTCCATGCCTTGAGTTCAATCTAGATATCAGAGACAAAGGAACCATACAATCACTATACCACTTACCACAGATTGTTGGTTGAAGTTGACCACCAAATTTCCAATTACTTAGGTATCAATGATGTCTTGCTAGATACCAGTCATTACTTGTGATGTCATAAATCAATTATGGACTTTCACTGCCAAAGTAAATTGGAACCTATAGGGTCACACACACGGGATACACTTGGAATATGAGTTTATTCATGAATGAAGTTTAAACTTCATTACCAAAGTGTAAGGTATTGAATTTAAGAAACAATGGTTGAGAATTGACTAACTGGATTGTGAACTGACTGATTCAAGTGTTGAACTAATCGATCCAAGTTCCAAGTCAACTCAACCATTATTTGGAATCAGGTCCATGAGACGACCGGTTCAGGAAGT
Source organism: Alisma plantago-aquatica (assembly GCA_963693085.1). Taxonomy (NCBI): domain Eukaryota; kingdom Viridiplantae; phylum Streptophyta; class Magnoliopsida; order Alismatales; family Alismataceae; genus Alisma; species Alisma plantago-aquatica. The sequence goes on from OY856412.1 coordinate 1,354,574,851, forward strand.
GAACCAATCGGCTGATGTCCATAAACCGACCGATTCAGTTGTGAACCAAATGTTTGGTTAATCAATTCGATTGGATCAAGGCTCGACACTGATGTCATGTTCCACATTGATCAAATATTAATTTCCAATACAATTGCAATTGGAAAAACATTATGAAACAACCCGTTCAAGGCTTGAACCGATCCACTCACATGTGTGCTGACTGGTTCAACGCTCATAGATTCTAGAAAATTCATGAAATTCTATCTCTTCAACTCCTGCTCAGACTAGAAGATGTGACCTCGGCCCTCCTATAAATAGAGGGTTACTAGGGGACTTCCAGAGACACAACAATAAGCTCTGATAATTGTTGTCCTCTCTGGTTGTGGTAACTGAGAGAGCCCAAGCAAAGGGAGGGATATCAAGCGAGAGACAATTGGGAGAGAAAGTCGGTTCTAACACCCTGTGGTCTGTGTGCACTACTACAGAGGTGAGAAGGATGTTGCCGCCTTCTAGGAGGATGCAGACAACCACTATCTGTGGTGATCAACGAGGAAGCCACAACTGATTCTGTTGAAGTGAAACTTTAATAAAGTTGCATATTATTGCAAGGGATTTTTAATGGACTTGCTCCAAGACGAGGTATAAACCTTGAAACCCTCCTTCCCATTACATAGTTATTGACACAATCTGATGTTTAAGGGAAATATGGCAAGTAGATTTTTTTTTGTTTTCGCTACACTATCTGATGCCATATTTTCCAACACTAAGTTCCTCTAGTTCTTGCAATTGTAAAAACATCTTCTTTCTTGCCAGTCCTTGGTCCATATTTAGGAATTTTATTACCCATAAAGCTTTGTGCTCTAATTCATTTGGTAAAAAACATGCCTTACCATATATTAACATGTAGGGAGTGGTCACTGTAGGAGTTTTGTATGCATTGCAATATGCCCATAGGGCATCATCAAGATTCATTGAAAAATCTTTTCTAGTTCTCCCAAATGTCTTTTCTAGAATTTGCTTTATCTCACAATTGGAAACATTCACTTTGCCAGAAATCTGTGGGTGATAAGGAGTGGAAACCTTGTGCCTTACTTCATACCTTTTAAGCAATGCTACAAATTGTCTTTTAGTGAAGTGGGATCCCCCACCACTGAAGACAGTGTGTGGGACTTCATACTGGACTTTGAATCATAGGAGGGGGTGGTATTTCTTCTACACATTTGGAGACATATATAACGAACAAGATATATTCATTCCCTCTTGAAGATGAGAAAGGCCCAATATAGTCGATCCCCCAAACATTAAAAATCTCAACTTTGATTCAGTAAGACATTGGCATCTTGTTCTTTCTGGAGATATTACTAGTGTGCTGACACTCTTTGCATGTTTCTACATTAGAATATGCATCCTTAAATAGAGTGGACCAATAAAAGCCAGATTGCAAAATCTTGGCAATTGTCTGGTCTCCACCTAAATGCCCTCCATAAGGAGAAGAACGACATCCATAAAGGATTTGTGGTACCTCCTCTTCCGGGATACCTCAATGATAAAGATTGTCAACACACCTTCTAAACAAAAGAAGGTCGTTCTAGTAATAGTTCTTCATGTCAAAGAACATATTTTTCTTCTCATTGTACGTGATTTTAGGTGGTAGATGTTGGCATGTAAGGTAATTGCATATATCAGAAAACCAAGGTACCTTGGACTCAATGGAGTTTGCCATCATCAATGTTTCATCCAAATAGTTGTCAATAACCGGTAGTGGGTTGTCAGCCGTTATGACAATTCATGACAAGTGGTCAACCACTACATTCTCTATCCCCTTTTTGTCTATAATATCATGACAAAACTCTTGTAGAAAGAGTACCCATCGTAAGAGCCTAAGTTTGGTATTTTTTTTCTACATTAGATACTGATGGCTCTATGATCTATGTAAACTTCACTTTTGAGCCGATCAGGTAGGACCTGAACTTGTCAAAGGCAAACACTATTGTGAGCATTTATTTTTCAGTGGTTGTGTAATTAACTTGAGTTTTGTCTAACATTTTACTTGCATAATAAATCACATGGTGCTTCTTGTCTTTGTTCTATCCAAACACAAATACTATGGCATAGTCACTTGTGTCACACATTATCTCAAAAGAAAGTTCCCAATCTGGAGCTTGGAGAATATGTGCATTCGTTAGAGCACTTCTCAGGGTTTCGAAAGCCTTTAGGTATTCATCTGTGAAGTCGAACATGATGTCTTTGACTAAAATATTAGGCATGGGTTTAGAGATTTTAGAAAGTATTTGATGAACCTTATATAATAGCCCGCGTGGCCTATAAAATGTCTCACCCCTATCACAGATGTAGGGGGTGGTGTTAATGCGTCGTTTAGTACTTACAATCACTAAGATAATTATCCTAGAGTTTAATCCTTTTTCAACTTTTCCGATTAAGGCTAGTATAGAAAGGGTCGATCCCACATGACAACTTTTTAAGATTGTTTCTTTTTATCCCAATTGTTTTAAAGAACTTGTTATTTATTTTTGGTATTTTTTTAGATTTGGAAGAGAAAGTAAAAGTCGAGTTTTGGGGGTCGATGATTAACACTAAGGAAAGAAATGCAAGCATGGAATGCACTTAACAAGAATGTAAATTTACCCTGTCACAAGGAAAATTAAGATTGTTGTTAGCACAAGAAAAACTATTATGAATGAAAGGACTATAGAGAAAGTAAAAACAAGTGGTGATTAGATCAAGAGATGAGAATCAAGGCTTTAGGGGATTTCACCACCTTAGCCTAGGCAAAAACAAACTAATCCTTTAAAAATGACAGATTCGATGAAGGAAAGTGAATTAATAAAAATCCACTAAAGATGGACTCCACATGAGCCCATTGGTCTTGGTGCTCATGCTTCTTAGTACATCATCCTAAAAGAAGAAGATCCACAGTCATTTCAAAACTTCTATGTGATTGGGTTTGTTGTTCTAAATCTAAACTTCCACGGTCATATCCATCCAGATTAACTTTTGATCAAATCAATTAATTACTTTGATATATCAATTAGTTATCAAACCCAAAAGCCATCTAGAATCGTTTTTAAGGAAAAGTCAATAAAGCCATGTCTAAGGGATTATTCCCCTTGCCTCGATAAAGAATTACTCACTCATGGAGAAGGATCAAGAAGAGGTGGAGGAAGGAAGTGATCTAGCCATCTTCGAGTCTTACGACTACTGATCCTCAATTAGAGACAATGAAGATGGCTGCCACTTCCTACCTTGCTCAGTTTCTCAAGAGAGGGGACGAGGAGAAAAGAGAGTGCTAGATCTAAACACAACGGAATGACGAAATTAAAGAAATAACATGTAACAAAAATTGCAAGACTTCTTTTTTTCAGGACTAGAAGAATACAAGAAAACTTGCTCCAGAATGCTAATACAAGAAAACTCGAGATGCCCAAGGAGGAGGAAGTGCCCCTCCTTTTATAGGATAAGGAGGGGGTATACATTAGGTTTAGGGCAAAAGAAATGGCCGACGGTGGCTGCTAACTTTCTGGATCTAGTCAATAGAGGAAACAATTGATTGCTTTGCATTCCTTTTGCAGTAATTTCCCACAACAGAGATTTCGAGCGTATTTTTGGACTAGTCATAAATTTGGAAGCGGTCCTAAAATATATTTTTCCTGTAGATAATTGAATTCTCTTTCCAACGCATACTTGCAAATTAAATTCTTCCTTGGGATGTGGGAGTTATACTAATTTTTATAAAAGGTATATACTGAAGTCAGACACTGCGGGAATTTGTGCAAATATATCTTCTAGGGGAATTTACTCATGAGCTAATTTCCTACAAAAAAACAAAAAAATATATTTAAAACTCTAAATAAATAGAAAATTCCAAACTAATGCAATTAATAAAAAATGAAGAAGATAAATAACAAAAAAATTCTAGAAAGATATCTAAAAGATGTAAATAAAGGGATAAATATACATTTATCAGTGGCAACTTGGATATGGTTTCCACTTTGCTTAAGTCTACCTCAACCCCCTTTTTGCATATTTTATCCCAAGCACTATACCTTCATTAACCATAAAATGGCATTTCTCCTAATTCATAACTAAATGTTTATCTTTGCATTTTTTAAAAACTTGAGATAGGTTCTTCAAACAATTGTCAAAATCTATACCATATTTTGAGAAATCATCCGTGAATACTTCAAATATATCTTCTAGGAACTCTACAAACATCATAATCATACACCTTTGAAAGGTTTCTAGAGCGTTGTAGAAGCCCAATGGCATCCTTCCAAATACATATGTCCCATAGATACATGTGAAGGTGGTATTTCTTAGTTGTCTCGGTGAGTGGGAACCTAGTAAAATCCCGAGTATCCATCCAATAAGTAGAAGTATGAATTATGGGCTAATTATTCAAGACTTGATCTATGAACAGAAATGGAAAGTGGTCTTTCTTGGTAGAGACATTAAGCTTTCTATAGTTGATTCACATGCACCACCCAATTACTATTCATGTTGCCACTTCATCACCCTTTTATCCCTTTACTACTATTATGCCTCCCTTCTTAGGGACTATGTGTATTGGGATCACCCAATTGCTGTCGCTTATTGGGTATATTATACCTACATCTCAAAGTTTTATGACCTCTTTCTTTACTACCTCTCTCAAGTTCTGATTCATTTTTCTTTGAGGTCAGGCTAGAGGTTTGGCATTCTCTTCCAAATTTATTCTATGCATGCATACGGCTGGGTATATCATCAACATAATATCCTATTGCTTTCCTACTCATCCTGAGCTCATTTAAAGCTTCTCTTGCTGGTCATTATTTAAGGAAGAATTTATATTAACTAGGTTCCTTTCTTCAGTGTCTAGAAATTCACACTTTAGTCCTTCAAGGAGCTGCTTCAAATCTGATTTAGGCTTAGGTTCTCCCTTCTCTTATAGAGTTTGCTCCAAAGAGGCGTACTTTACTATCTCAAAATTGACATCTTCTTCATCACTGCAATCATTTTCAGGTTGATTTAGGTAATCAAGAATTTTAACTAACTCTCAATCTTCAATATGGGATAGGATTATTTAGACCTATCATGAGTGGGTCAACTATAGCATTTTGCTCTTGGACCTCCTTAGAGAACTGATTGTATCTATCCATGAAATAGACTGACTCAAAAAGAGATGGCCCTCTCATGAAATCTTGAAATGGAAATCGATATGATCATTCCCCACTCTGATAGTGATGATTCCGACTTCAATGTCTATCAAAGCTCTCCCAATGGAGAGGAATAGTCTTCCAAATATCATTGGGCATGTTGGGTCTTCCACCATGTCTATCACAACTATGTCACATGGTATGAAAATTATCCCAATCGAATAGGATCATCCTCTATAATCCCTATCGATTTCGTAAAAGAATGGTCTGCTAATTGAATTCACCTTCCTATCTTGACCATGTCGGTGAGTCCCAATCTCTGAGCTAGAGTGGGAGGCATAAGATAATACTTTCTCTAAGATTGGATAGACCTTGTCTTACTTCATCATCTCCCACATGGAATGGGATTGTGAAGGCCCCAAGGTCTTTTTGGTTTACAAGCATCTTTTCCTGGACGAAGGCACTGGACATTTTTTTCCAACATGATAGTTTCAACACGGTCTCCCCATCTTCTTTTTGTAATCATGTCCTTGAAGGACTTTGCATACATTGGCATTTTTTAAATAGATGCAAGGAAAGGAACATCAACGTGCCATTTCTTAATGACCTCCAAATTTTTTTGTACCTCTTCTTCAAGTGAGATTTGTTCAACTTATAAGGGAATGAGATCCTTGGTGAGTAAGGGTCCCAAGCTACTAGAACTTCTTCGTTGTATCTTGTTTATTCTCCTCTATTGGCTTCTTTCCCTTACCCTATTCCTTCACCTTAACCTTTTTCATGGAAAATTCTTCTTTGGGTTCTTTTTCTACTATGACAACTTCAGACTGGGACTCAATAATAGGAACATTCTTTTGTATAATCTTAGTGTTTGTTTCTTCTAGAAGAGTTTCCATCTTTGCACTTTCATTATTTGAAGATTTACTTCCCCGTGGGTTATTTATCAACTCTGAAAGCTCTACTAGCTATTGATCTATTTGCTTGGCATGGGTTTGCATGTCATCCATTTGAGCTGTCACACCCCACAACTAGGTCTGCATTGTGTTCCATACGCCTATGTTGTCTATGGCATTTTGAGTTAGCTACTCATACATAAATGCTTGTCTTTTATGAATATTAAAAGTCTAGAAACCAGATCTTGTTGATTGGTATTTCTGCTCTGACCTTGATCTTGACTTGGCCCACTTGAAATTTTGGTTTTGGTTTGGACCTTGCCCTTGGTAGTTGTTCCTATTTTGTTGGTAAGTCATGTTACGAGTGAATGCAGATGATACTCCACCTCTACTGAAGCCTGCCAGTCTTTTAGGTGGGTTGTTTAGCTGATGAGCATTTTCAATCAATTTATTATTTTTCTAAGAGAAACTGGGGTGATATGACATCTTGAAGTTAGAATAAGACACATTTTTAGTGCCTTATTCTGCACTATCCTCTTCGAGTTGTGTATATATGCAATTGTCTATTCCATGTCCCCCATCCCTAGAGGTAGCACCTTTCATGAATTTTCAATTATTTTCTTTCCATTTCTTCCGGAATCCTCCACATGTTTCACATCTAAAGCAATCTTCTGAATCTGGGTAGTTATAGATTCTAAAGCTTTGGACTCGACAATTATACCCTTAGATGATACCTTCTTGTCCATTCCCTTGTCATAATCCAAACTGTCTTGCAGGGCAGCCATGTTGTCATTGATCTTCATTGTTTTCTTAAAATTTTAACCTAGGAAGTCACTACCTGCAACAACATTCAGTGAAGTCCTTACAACCAAGGTAATCCCAGTGTAGAAGGTTGTGACTAGAAAACCCTTGTCATAGTTGTGGTGACCAATCCCTATGGTATTCTTAGAATCTTTCCCATGCTTCATATAGGTTTTCACCAGGCTTTTGGATGAAGCCAATGATCTTGTTCCTATTTCTAAGAGTTTTCTCTAATCGATAGAACTTGGTGACAAAAGTGTCAGCAAAAGGTGCCCTTCCATTAATGGTTTTGTGAGGTAGAGCAAGGTACCATGATAGGGCTTTATCCCTTAGAGAAACGTTGAATCCCTTACAATAAATTACTTCTTGAGGTACTGTGTCCATCTTGATGGTGTCATAGATGTTTTTAAAGGCATCCAGGTGACAATAAGGGTTCCCATCTCAAGAATTTCCTCGAAAGGTCTTGTTCTAGATCATGGTGATGACTCTTGGTTGAAGTTCAAAGTTTGGAACATTGAACCTAGTAATGATGACTGGGCATCTGGATTCATTAGATTTAGTAGTAGACAACTCATGAAGAGAGGGTCCTCCATCCTCCTCCTCATCATCATTGTTGGGGTTTCTCTTGTTTCTTCTATTTCTATCAAGATGTTCTTCACCATGTCACTCTTCTTCACACTATCCCTTGGTTCCCCATCACGATGATCTTCTTCACACTCTTCTTCACGTTCTTCCTCATGATGTTCTTCTACGTGCTTAGAGTCATGGCCATTGTGAAGGTCTTTCATTATTGTGTTGCGGTGGATTTCCCTACAAGGAGCCATGATCTATACAGTCAATAGTGGTAATGGTCCAGTTCACCAAAACTACCTAAAATAGTTCACATAGTCGAGTTAGAAACTAGACACGTGGCATAAGGTGTTTAAGATAGTTAGAGTTATCACATTTAATACATGCAATCAAATCTATTGTTAGACTTGAGGATCATGTGTATGCTAAGTAAACTCAGGTTCTTAATAGGTGCAGTTGCTTTGTCCCTAGCAAATATGTCAAAAAGTTGACCGGCCTAAATCACATGTCCAAAAAAGAGCGTATCTAGAGTAATCAGACTTCAAAATTTATATTCAGACACTTAGGATCCTATAACTATAATGCAAAGTCTGATGTAGTAAATTAGGGTCGATCCACAGGGACAAGGGTGATATGTGTTAGGAATGGGGAGCCTTAGCTTAGTTACCCCCAAAAAAGAGTAAGATAATGTTTTGTGTTCCTTATGTGACGATGGTACCTCAACAAACAAGAAAATAAAAACTAGGAAAACAAAAACAAGAGTTAAAATAAAAGAACAATAAAGATCAAAGAGTAAGATATCAAGTATGGATGATAAACTTGAATTAGGTTTCACCGTCAAAGGTCTCTCACTAACATGTAATACTCACACCCGTTGTATACCCTTAGCAAGTGTACAAGCAATCATCATTAGTGTCTATTCCTTCCTCCCTCAAGCTTAGGATAGATCTAGATTATAAGGTTGTCTCTCTTTTGAGATGGCAAACAAACAATCAAAATAAAACCATATGATTATTATCTTAAGCATTACAACATTATCATGCATTCATGCAACTCCATAACACTTAGATATAGGTTAATACTACTTGTTCGAGGTACTAAGATCAAACAACACAAGATGGTAGCTAAGCATGCACGTGAAGCATTAATGTCAAGAGTATGGAGATAAACATTGCTAAGAGCATATATTCAATGGATACAAGTATTTACATGTTGGGTGAGCCTTAGAGACTAATCCCAACCCAAGCTAAGAGACTATCCACTCATGGTGGTGAGAAGCTGGCCGAAGCTACAAAAATGGAGAGATATGGAAGTAGAAATGACCTGGGGATGAAGATGGAAGGAAGGAGGTGACTAGATATGGAGAAGAGGGAGGAAAATACACCAACACTAACCATAAGTGTATTACACTCAATGGAATATGTAACGACTGTCGCCAAACCGACAAACAAATCATTACTAATTAAGCGGAATTTAAACATAAAAAACAGATTAACCAAAATCACTAAAAATTAAAACCATTTTGCAAAGAGATCCATTTCTAGGAAAACTCTTTAAGGTAGAACCAAAACTTTATACACATCATTGTTAACATTGTACATACACTGTACCATCTCTTCTCGAGGATAACATATAACAGTTGCTTTGTCAAAACATATACTGAATCATCATAAAACCTCGAGGCTTACAAGCCAAAAACCTCAGATCGTTCATGAAACCATAACGAACCAACTCCAAGGACCTGAGAGTACAGAGACGACACATAGGATTTCTATCTACAAGACATCACAGACAGTATACTCAACCTGAGTTGTCACAGCTGTCCCTGCCGCTATTGTTCTTTTTCTGCAGAAAGGTCTTCACCTCCTCATGCACGTCCACCTAAAAATTTGGATCCCACGGGGGTGAGACAATTGAAAATTGCCCCAACGAGAGATATAACTCTCCGCCAACAATGTTATTATCACAGTTAAATAATATTAAACTGAGCAAAGGATAAGCAGTTTAGATCATTCTCATCTTTTAAAGCATTGCAACTATCTATGATAGAGCAGTAAATCATCTATTCACTTTATAAGGAATATGAAGAAACACATATATCATTTACTCATCATACTATCTTAAGCTTATCCTGTGATGCTCATTATCATGGTATGTCATCCATGAATCATTCTCATTTCTATCTGTTGGCTTCAGCCAATTTGCTAACCAGATATTGAATTGTACCAGTCATATGAGTATACATCATCATATCTTATCCAACCATTGGACTATGCCAATCATATGCAACCATTCCAGGCATTGGACTATGCCAATCCTTTGCAAACATTTCAGGCATTGGACTATGCCAATCCTTTGATAACAGCCAGGTGTTGGGTATTACCAACCATGTGAACAGTCTGGTAATGGACTCTACCAATCCAGTGATTAACAACCAGGTATTGGGGTTATTACCAATCCTGTGATTATAGGCTTCATGCCTCTTCCAGGTATTGGTCCGTAACCAATCCTGTGATTATAGGCTTCATGCCTCTGCCAGGTATTGGGGTTATTACCAATCCTGTGAATAGCCTGGTATTGTACTCTACCAATCCAATGATTATAGGCTTTACGCCTCTTCCAGGTATTGGTCCGTAAGCAATCCTGATTATAGGCTTTACACCTCTGCCAGGTATTGGGGTTATTACCAATCCTGTGAACAACCTGGTATTGGACTCTACCAATCCAATGATTATAGGATTTACGCCTCTGCCAGGTCTTGGTCTGTAACCAATCCTGATTACAGGCTTTACGCCTCTGCCAGGTATTGGGGTTATTACCAATCCTGTGAACAGCCTGGAATTGGACTCTACCAATCCAGTGATTATAGGCTTTACGCCTCTGCCAGGTATTGGTTCGTAACCAATCCTGATTATAGGATTTACGCCTCTGCCAGGTATTGGGGTTATTACCAATCTTGTGAACAGCCTGGTATTGGACTCTACAAATCCAGTAATTATAGGCTTTACGCCTCTGCCAGGTATTGGTCCGTAACCAATCCTGATTACAGGCTTTACGCCTCTGCCAGGTATTGGGGTTATTACCAATCCTTTGAACAGCCTGGTATTGGACTCTACCAATCCAGTGATTATAGGCTTTATGCCTCTGCCAGGTATTGGTCCGTAACCAATCCTGATTACACTGCCAGGCAGTGGACTCTAACCACTCCTGATTACACATTCGTTATGGGATATCAATCCCTTAAATTCATCATTGGTTATCACATCCTTTTACTAGGCATTATACCCTGGGGCAAGCCATCATATCAATTCACATTCTTTAAGTACTACAAGTGTTCCTCTTATCTACTTTAAGCATATTCAAAACACTATAGCCCTTATTTGGCTATAAGCATAAAGCATGTATGATCAAGATTTCATTATTATTATAACCATTTATTATTATTATGAAGTTACTGGTTTCCATTACTCTTAGTTTATTTTGCTCATTACCATTCCTTACATGAGACTATTATAAGCATCTTGTCAACTCTCATTAGGCAACAATTATTCACATGGCTCACCAGGCCCATTAATCATCTTGTCACCTTTCACTAGGCAACAACTATTCACATGGCTCACAAGGCCCATTAAACATCTTGTCACCTCTCACTAGGCAACAACTATCCACATGGCTCACAAGGCCATTAAACATCTTGTCACCTCTCACTAGGCAACAACTATTAGGGTGAGGGTTTCCCTTTATATCCGAATAGGGTTTCAAGTTCATATTATCAATCCAAACCCTAATTAATTGCTCCACACATCCAGGATCATACATTAATATCATAAGTATTCAATCATACTTATTTATTCTCATCATTTATCATTAAATGAATCATCAACACAAGGTATGAGTTCCTCTCTCATCCTTATCAGGGTATGATTATATCATACATTAATATCATAAGTATTCAATCATACTTATTTATTCTCATCATTTATCATTAAATGAATCATCAACACAAGGTATGAGTTCCTCTCTCATCCTTATCAGGGTATGATAGCCTACACTTATCAAAGTGCATTCCATCTCAATGTAACAATTGACATGACACACATCATGTGTTACTCATCCAAGTATATTGGATTTAAGGTGCATCAAGGTGTAACAACTTTAAAGTGTTGGATGTGATCTTTACCATGCCTTGGTGTATCACTTCCCTCATAACTTTTAAATTACTTAAGTTCATCAACTTATCTTGTATTAGGGTATTTCCCATCCTAATACTTTATGCACTAGCCCATCACATTTATTCTGTAATGTATTGGTCATAAGTCACACATTTGAATTGTCCAACCATCATCAATTGATATGTACTCATCTCAGGTTGAGACATTGTTGATATATGATTAATCATTATCAACCACTTTAGGTGTTTCACCTATCAAGGTATCAGTCATACCATTACTTGGTGTTATACTCATTACTCCTAAGAGTGTCTTGCTCTCACCTTTACAAGGTGTCTTGGGTTGGAGGTGTATGAACACTCACCATATCAGGTTAGGATTTGTACTTGTCTCCATATCGGGCATGAGGTATCTTCTTGACCTCATATCGGGCACAAGGTGTATGTATGTGTCACCCATAATACTTATGAGGTATCAAACCATCACCATGTCGGGCTAGAAGTACATTCAATCACCCTATCGGGCTAGTCACCATCTAGGGTTAGCCATGATGGGTTAGGGTTACCATATCATCTAGGGTTGTGTATCGTGGAACCCTATAGTGCAACCATGTCGTGCAACTATGTCATGCAACCATGTCGTGCAACCATGTCGTGCAACTATGTCATGCAACCATGTCGTACAATAGCACTTGTTATACTTCACTTATATCGGGTTACCCAAATTAGGGTTTCATGTCAACTTTTAAGTATTCATTCAACCTTGTATCGTGTATTGAGTCTATACTTGACTCCCTATCATGAAAGAGGTGTATACTACACCCCCATATCATGCAAAAATGTATTCATTCATATCCATATCGTTCAAGTGAAGAAGGTGCATCATCATATCGGGTTAAAGGTGCTTACTTGTATGCTTGCACCCGATATCACTTTTATAAGGTGATGTCATCATATTTAAGCTCTAGACCTTTGTTATAACTTATTATAGTTCATGGAAACAGGTCTAAGAAACTACAACAACTCATAATTTCATCAACTATTTCAGGAATTTCAGAATTAAAAGTATTTCACTAAGTATAGCAATTTAGGTGAAGAATAATAACATGGTTGAGTTCAAGATATAAAACCCGCCTTAAGAACGACTTCAAAGCTCCAAGATCCAAAGATCCACGTTCCTAGGGTTGAATATGGACTTCACAACTCCTCTATATGCAAAGAATCACCATGGATAAGCAATTGCTGAAGAAGAAAAGAAAGGAAGATCAAAACCCTAAATTCATGCTTCAATCCAAGGTTAAAGATGATGTTATCCTCACCTTAGGGTTAAGTATGAGCTCCTTCTTGCTCCTTAACACCTTTTCACTATACACTAGTGTCCTTGCACGATATGCCACCCCTCTTGCATGATATGGCACTCACTTGCACGATATGACACTCACTTGGAGTCAAAACTTCACTCTATGGCCGATATCACCCTATATGGCAAATATCACCTACTTGGGCGATATCCCAAGTCCCATGCACGATACAACAGCATCCCTTCACGATAGGGGAGCTCTATGCACAATAAATTAGGGTAGGAGGGTGGTAAGGATCACAAAATTGCACCAAGGGGTGAAACTAGGGGTATATGTACTTATTGTTCATGAAGGAAGGCAAAAATGAGGTGTCAACATTTTGAGCTAGTAGGTGCCACGTGTCATGCATGGGTGACACGTTTCCATGCATGCATCAACATTTATATTGTCTTGAAAAATGGTTTAGGATCATCTTGAGATGCAAATTCGTCCATTACTTGTCCATTTGGATAAGTCATCTAGGTTTAATCGCTATTTTAAGTCAAGCCGATACACTTTTTCTAAGGAAAATTGTTGGCCGTCACACTTCACCTCCTTGAGGTTATTTGCACGATATGGACTTTTCCAAGAGTTCACAAAACGATATGGGATACCTCCTTGGGATCTATGGCCGATAGGCACTCATATATAAGCTTTTCAACTTGATACAATTCAAGTTAAGCTTTCATATTCAACCCTTTTCTTGGTCATTTCATCACCAAGATTACCATCATTCATAATTGATTCAAATATGGTGTATCATTCATTCTAACTCCTATAAATGATACATAGAGGAAGTAGGAACACTCTAGAGGTGGTAATTTTCATATTAACCCCATATTTTGGGTAAATTACAATTTGTACCAAAATTGGTGCACAATGCCCCAACATTGTTCAAACAAGTTCAAACTTGGAATTTAGGCTTTCCACAAGACACCACCTTGCATAATTATCTCAATAATGATGCTAAAACATATAAGGCATGTTAAACATGTGACATGTTGCATATAGCCCCTCAATTTGGGTAAATTGCACTTTGGTCCAAAACAAAGGAAAATTGCTCAAACAACATTCAATCGGGACCAAAATTGAAACATAAGTGTGTCACATGATAAAAAAACACCTTAGAGGATTATATTAAAGTTATAAGCAACTTTATTAGCAAAAAAAATAGGGTTACCTCATAACCCAGGTCAGGGTCATTACAAGTTATAAACCCCTAACAAGGATTTCGTCCCCGAAATCTCAGATAAAAGGAGATAGATATTATTCATTCGTTATATCATCAAGTATCCACATAACATCTCATTGTTATGGGGACACCATAGAACTTTGATCAATACAAAGTTCTTTTACACAAAATTCCCATGGAATCAAACACATAGGATACATGCTTCACTGTCTTTTCATTATCGACTGTGTAGTTAATCCTGGGTTAGGTAACACTTTTCTCACTCAGATAGAGGTTGTCTGTTAATCTCATTTCACAAACTTTTATTGTAATATTTTTACAATTATTCCTTCAAGTAGATCATTCTCATCAATGTTATGTTTATGCAAAGCATAAACCCCTAACATATGATGTCCATACTACATTAGGTAACTGGACTGATTCCACAGTTAACCATTCCATGTAACTATCATAAGGTAGTCTGATGTTTCTCAGATACCAGAATTCCTTACCTTGGTATCTAACACGTGTTAATAACACATCACATTCTCATTTTTGTTTATAAGTTGACTTATGAGTAAATCAAATTCCTTCATATATCGATTAGAATGTTGTAGAAATATTCATGCCACATCTCCTTCTTCTTTAAACTCTTGAGATTGTTTCAGAATGACCACTTGATCAGAGTAATAAAAAAAATAACAATCTAATTATGTCATACTTACCTTGCCTTCAATAAATGAATACCTAGCCAGGGTATTCAAGAACTAAAATTAGGTAGTGTGTATTCGTTTTATATTATGTTTCATACTTTTAACATCTCTTTAAATTTTACTACTTAGTATCTCAGATTTTCTCTGGGTGTTTCTTTTACATCTCTTCCTTTTCTACATGAAGAGAGAAATTTCAAAACATATAAGAGAATATTAATCCAAATATAGGTTCTCATCCTTCTTATCTCTTCCTCATGTCCTCAAAGGACTAATTAAAGGAAGCCCAACATTAACTACCTTCTTATAATTATCAGATAAATCTAGAGAAGACATATCAGAATGAGAAAGCTCTATATGACTGTCATCCCTCACAGTCATCTACCGCTTTAGGTTGACTAAACACATAGAGTCTAGCTATTTCATGTTGTTGCTTTTGCCTTTTTACATCATTAGGCTGTAACTTTTGTAAACCCTGCCGAGTCTACCTCAGTTTTTGGGTCATTTACTCCCTTCTTTTTGAATAAAATGGTTTAGTATGCTTAACATGTCCATGTCTTATCCTCATACCATAGTCTTATCAGTCTCATTACCAATGTATAAGCTAAGCCATGGGTTCTTACAGGTGGAAAGTTAGGACCTTTTCCTTTACTTAGTGACTATTGCCCTGGTACACTAGGCATTTATTGTACCGATGGCATCAAAAACTTTGGCTTTTTAGAATAACTATGCAAATGTCTATAGAATTGTAGAGACCTTTCCTTAATTCTCAGCTTATTGCCCCTCCTTGGGCATTTCCATCACATATGTATTATATGTCTAAACTTATGGTAGAGTCTACTTTCTCACCATATGTTAATCTTTCCCACATTTTCCACTGTTACAACATGACTATGTCATTTAGGAATCCTTTCAAAGCCCAAAGTTTCTGTATTAAGGACTGGTAACCTAGGTTGTAATGCTAGTATCCAATCTATTATATTCATCACTGTTGTCCTAACTTGCCTCATAAGAGCATAAAAAGTAGGATTCTCTATCCTGATTGGGTCAAGATGGGAATTCTTAGGCACTCATTCTTCTCTTGCCTGATCCCTTGCACCCTCTCTTGGTGCAACAACATTGCTCTCAGAAACATGTTCCTCGTGTTCTCCAATCATTTTTAAACTTCACCCTTTCTTCTGCATAAGAAGAAGTCACCATAGGGCATACTGGAGAACACTAACACAGACTCAACACCTTAGTCCCATGTCTCTGTAGACTCAGCGAACCTTAAGCTCTGATACCAAACTTGTAATGACCGTCGCCAAACCGAGAAACAAATCGTTACTAATTAAGCGGAATTTAAACATAAACAACGGATTAACAAAAATCACTAAAAATTAAAACCATTTTGCAAAGAGATCCATTTCTAGGAAAACTCTTTAAGGAAGAACCAAAACTTTATACACATCATTGTTAACATTGTACATACACTGTACCATCTCTTCTCGAGGATAACATATAACAGTTGCTTTATCAAAACATATACTGAAGCATCATAAAACCTCGAGGCTTACAATCCAAGAACCTCAGATCGTTCATGAAACCATAACGAACCAACTCCAAGGACCTGAGAGTATAGAGACGACACATAGGACTTCTATCTACAAGACATGACAGACAGTACACTCAACCTGAGCTGTTACTGCTATCCCTGCCGCTGTTGTTCTTTTTCTGTAGAAAGGTCTTCACCTCCTCGTGCACGTCCACCTAAAAATTTGGATCCCATGGGGGTGAGACAATTGAAAATTTCCCCAGCGAGAGATATAACTCTCCGCCAACAATGTTATTATCACAGTTAACAAATATTAAACTGAGCAAAGGATAAGCAGTTTAGAACATTCTCATATTTTAAAGCATTGCAACTATCTATGATAGAGTAGTAAATCATGTATTCACTTTATATGGAATATGAAGAAACACATATATCATTTACTCATCATACTATCTTAAGCTTATCCTGTGATGCTCATTATCATGGTATGTCATCCATGAATCATTCTCATTTCTATCTATTGGCTTCAGCCAATATGCTAACCAGATATTGAATTGTACCAGTCATATGAGTATACATCATCATATCCTATCCAAGCATTGGACTATGCCAATCATATGCAACCATTCCAGGCATTGGACTATGCCAATCCTTTGCAAACATTCCAAGCATTGGACTATGCCAATCCTTTGATAACAACCATGTGTTGGGTATTACCAACCCTGTGAACAGTCTGGTATTGGACTCTACCAATCCATTGATTAACAACCAGGTATTGGGGTTATTACTAATCCTGTGATTATAGGCTTCATGCCTCTGCCAGGTATTGGTCCGTAACCAATCCTGTGATTATAGGCTTCATGCCTCTGCCAGGTATTGGGTTATTACCAATCCTATGATTATAGGCTTCATGCCTCTTCCAGGTATTGGGTTATTACCAATCCTGTGATTATAGACTTCATGCCTCTGCCAGGCATTGGGGTTATTACCAATCCTGTGAACATCCTGGTATTGGACTCTACCAATCCAGTGATTATAGGCTTTACGCCTATTCCAGGTATTGGTCCATAACCAATCATGATTACATGCTTTACGCCTCTGCCAGGTATTGGGGTTATTACGAATCCTGTGAACAGCCTGGTATTGGACTCTACCAATCCAGTGATTATAGGCTTTACGCCTCTGCCAGGTATTGGTCCATAACCAATCCTGATTACAGGCTTTACGCCTCTGCCAGGTATTGGGGTTATTACCAATCCTGTGAATAGCATGGTATTGGACTCTACCAATCCAGTGATTATAGGCTTTACGCCTCTGCCAGGTATTGGTCCGTAACCAATCCTGATTACAGGCTTTATGCCTCTGCCAGGTATTGGGGTTATTAGCAATCCTATGAACAACCTGGTATTGGACTCTACCAATCCAGTGATTATAAGCTTTATGCCTCTTCCAGGTATTGCTCCGTAACCAATCCTGATTACAGGCTTTACGCCTCTGCCAGGTATTGGGGTTATTACCAATCCTGTGAACAACCTGGTATTGGACTCTACCAATCCAGTGATTATAGGCTTCACTCCTCTGCAAGGTATTGGTCCGTAACCAATCCTGATTACACCGCCAGACAGTGGACTCTAACCACTCCTGATTACACATTCGTTATGGGATATCTATCCCTTAAATTCATCATTGGTTATCACATCCTTTTACTAGGCATTATACCCTGGGGCAGGCCGTCATATCAATTCACATTCTTTAAGTACTACAAGTGTTCCTCTTATCTCCTTTAAGCATATTCAAAACACTATAGCCCTTATTTGGCTATAAGCATAAAGCATGTATGATCAAGATTTCATTATTATTATAACCATTTATTATTATTATGAAGTTACTGGTTTCCATTTCTCTTAGTTTATTTTGCACATTACCATTCCTTACATGAGACTTTTATAAGCATCTTGTCACCTCTCATTAGGCAACAATTATTCACATGGCTCACCAGGCCCATTAATCATCTTTGCACCTTTCACTAGGCAACAACTATTCACATGGCTCACAAGGCCCATTAAACATCTTGTCACCTCTCACTAGGAAACAACTATCCACATGGCTCACAAGGCCATTAAACATCTTGTCACCTCTCACTAGGCAACAACTATTAGGGTTAGGGTTTCCCTTTATAGCCGAATAGGGTTTCAAGTTCATATTATCAATCCAAACTCTAATTAATTGCTCCACACATCCAGGATCATACATTAATATCATAAGTATTCAATCATACTTATTTATTCTCATCATTTATCATTAAATGAATCATCAACACAAGGTATGAGTTCCTCTCTCATCCTTATCAGGGTATGATTATATCATACTTTATTAACTTGGCTTAACCCTTTCTCAAGGTATGATAGCCTACACTTATCAAAGTGCATTCCAGCTCAAAGTAACAATTGACATGACACACATCATGTGTTACTCATCCAAGTATATTGGATTTAAGGTGTATCAAGGTGTAACAACTTTAAAGTGTTGGATGTGATTTTACCATGCCTTGGTGTATCACTTCCCTCATCACTTTTAACTTACTTAAGTTCATCAACTTATCTTGTATTAGGGTATTTCCCATCCTAATACTTTATGCACTAGCCCATCACATTTATTCTGTAATGTATTGGTCATAAGTCACACATTTGCATTGTCCAACCATCATCAATTGATATAGACTCATCTCAGGTTGAGACATTGTTGATATAGGATTAATCATTATCAACCACTTTAGGTGTTTCACCTATCAAGGTATCAGTCATACCATTACTTGGTGTTATACTCATTACTCCTAAGAGTGTCTTGCTCTCACCTTTACAAGGTGTCTTGGGTTGGAGGTGTATGAACACTCACCATATCGGGTTAGGATTTGTACTTGTCTCCATATCGGGCATGAGGTATCTTCTTGACCTCATATCGGGCACAAGGTGTATGTATGTGTCATCCCATAATACTTATGAGGTATCAAACCATCACCATGTCGGGCTAGAAGTACATTCAATCACCCTATCGGGCTAGTCACCATCTTGGGTTAGCCATGACAGGTTAGGGTTACCATATCATCTAGGGTTGTGTATCGTGCAACCCTATCGTGCAACCATGTCGTGCAACTATGTCACGCAACCATGTCGTGCAACCATGTTGTGCAACCATGTCGTGCAACTATGTCATGCAACCATGTCGTGCAATAGCACTTGTTATACTTCATGTAACATACTAAATTTTAGGTCCTAATTTTATATTGAGCTATAATTCACAATTTCCCCTATACTCAAGTACATATACAAATCTTTCTTTCACTAGAAGTCTCGTTTGGTCATTTGGACCCAGTTGTCATATTCTTTGAAATTATTATTCATCTCTTGCATTTCTTTCGTTTAAATGAGTTGACTCTTCTCTGTAGAAAAATATTTAATAGCATGCCCTTTCATATTACATATAGAGTCATCTGAGTATCATTTTGTGCAATTTGATGTGTTTGCACCTAAGTGCCTTTCTTTGACCTTTTATTGTTTAAATATAGCCAAGATGGGAGATTGAATAGAGAATTTAATACTTTCCTTGATTGAATTCGTAGGAATGAGTCACACGGTTAAATTCTCACCAAGATAAAAATTACGATTTTGGAATTAGAAAAGATTTGGAGTGATTATACTAATAAATGACCTACTATAGTTTATAGTAAAGAAATAGATTAATAAGGAAGACCTGCATCTTCCTCTACCTCGGGCCGTGACCCTCTGTCGGTAACAAGGAAGAATAACGGAAGTGTTGTTCCTACCCCAAGAACCAATAGTCGGTGACTTAACCTCGGCGACCCCGATCTTGATAAACTAATAGCAATGTCTAGCGTCTCCATCATCATCATGGCCAATTTCTTGCCTGAGTAACGATAAATAGTAAAGACCAGATATTGAAACCTCCACAACCATTATTATACAGGATGAGGTGAGCCTCCTTCCCTTCCCTCTACGTTTCCTATGAATCAAGCTGTTACGAGTCCATCTCAAGACCCCTTGCCTGAACGGCAACAAGGTATCGGTCTACCATGAAAGTACGGGGATCTTGACTCTAACCGGTGATAAACAAGCATCTGAACGACGCCTCTTCTCATTCACTTCCCTTTAGTTATCAAGGCCTATTGTGAACCCTAGCATCCTACCTCATCCCTTATAACTCTAACCCAAACCCCATCACCGACTAGGCTTCTATGGCCAGCTATGCTCTCCCCCAACTAATCGACAACCATGGTAGAACAGCAGGTCTATTTTCTTTCCTCAGTGCCGCCCACACGATCATCACCAGTGTTGCTCACTGCCAAAAGGACTGTGATCATGGCCAGAACCTGCTGCTTCGACGGCCGCCAACCACCGCCTCAACTCCGGCTCCCAGCAGAATCCACCACCGGCGGCCTGCCACCACCATGGTCCCTCACCAGCAGCAGACTGATCTCACCAGTGCCCACGATCACAGGAAGACAGAACAACAACTCGGCTAGTGCAGGCCCTCCGCAGTGCAGATCTTCCCCAACTTCGACCATCTCTGGCCACTACCAGTAGCCGTAGACCAGCTATTTTCTTTCCACCCTCATCCTCGCCAGCAAGAAGATCTGCTGATGGACGCCAATCTGCTATGGCGCGCGGTGGCTGACCCTCTAGCCTGCAACCTCCATTGTAGGGCACATAGTCGTTGCTCCTTCTACTCTTGACCCTCCTTCAATGAATCTGCAGATCTGATTCATCTATTGTGTTCCTGTTCTCTTTCCTTCTCCATGGAGCATCCCCTCTTCAATTTCGCCCAGTGCATTGCCATCTGTAGATACATCCCTCTCGTCACCTTCACCATAACCTCAGTGGCGCCCAGGGAACTTGTGAGATGCAGGTGATAATCATGATCCCACCATAATCTGTGTCGACTCCTTGGTAACCATGGAATCTCCCGCCATCATCATAGATGCATCAACGTTCCCTCAATCCGCCGAGACTAGTTGTAGCACATGTAACCACCTTGCAGTTAGAGGCACCACCACCACGATGGCCAACCTACAATGTCGTCCACCACAAATATGTAGAGTGGTGCTTCATGATTGAGCAACCTTGAGTCAGCTGTTACTCCTTGTCCCATTCACCCGGCCTGCAGAACTCTCCGACCTGCAGGGTCGTGTTGTAACCGGAATAGGTCACCTGACCATCACCCAGTGAAGGTGACAGATCTGAGGCCTCTACCGCCTTCCGATCACCAAAGGTGGAGCAACCAGCAACCGACCCAAACTCAGAATAGTTCGTCGTCAATTCCCCTGGCTGAGAGGTAATCCCGACTCCTCCGCTTCCCAGTTCTATTAGTTACCTATTCAATCAACCACAACGGTAGTAGCAAGCTTAATCAGTAAAACTAAAATGCAGATCGTGACCTTCCTAAATCACTAGACTAATTAATACCTAAGATATATATATATGGATGACCTTAAGTAAATAGAAATAGAAGAAGCACATCAAAGATCTATACAGGTCTCAACTAATGAACATGTGTATATGCCAGATCCTATGATCGATATAACATAAACTATTATCGTATATGCATATTATGACTTAGGTGTATCTTGGTCTTATTTGACACAGATGTACATATATGTAGAGAGGAAGTAATACATCATTAGAAGTTAAAGAAAATTAATACAAGACCAAATTAATAGAACCCATGGTTTTAAAGTATAGTTAGCCTCAAATTAATTATTCCAAATGATGACACATTAATGGTTATTTTCCAACTCATTAAGGTATAATTAAATAAATTATGGGTGAATGAGAAAATGAGTTTGGTATTTCTGAGTTTGTTGTTACCAATAAAGATTAGTAACCTATACCTCAATAAATGTGTAACACTTTCATAAAACTAGCATGTACATTATATATATGCATTTGGTCTGTACTAGCGTATTACTAAATAGGTACTATATAACATATGAGTACATGAATCATATAAATATTGGATAAGAATGATGATATATGCGACTACATGTAAAACAATGACAACTACATCAATGAACCTAGCGTTCTCTAGATAATACATTATAACCACTTAGTGTGAATATGAGATATTATAATAAGGGGCACAATAGTAATATCACATAATTAGAAATGTGGAAGTGTGTCTAAGCAAAGAACTGTATAATGACTCAAAATATTTATCATTTCTAGATTTTGCAACTTTGTGGCTCTGTGGATCTTGATTATGAAAATGTTGGGCTCTTGTTGATATAAGGTACTAAATTCTCTATTCTTTTATTGAACTATTTGCCTCCCTCTTGAGTTTCATATATAAAAGTTTTGTAAACTGGTGAACAAATATTGTTGTTAGCCTTTCCCTTTTTGTTGAAGTTCACCACGACTAGATTTTGAATATTGAACATTATTGAGAAATTGAAGTATTATTAGATTTTGATATTGGCACAAAAAACTTGAAATATTGGCTAAGAGCTTTGGCTCACTAGTTTCGGTGGGTCACGACCCCCAACCCTGTGCAGTGGATAATGGACAATTAGAGGTCCCCCAGTACTGGTTACCCCCACATGCGAAGTGTCGTTCTCTCATAGAGGGGAGAACATTAGGCACCTAGCCACTGGCGAAGACAAAATATTAGATTGATTGTGCCAATAGATAAATCCTTGCATTTTGAATTATTGGATATCTTGATACTGGTTTAATGAAAAATTGTTCCATTTTGAAATCTTGATTCTGGTATTTCTTTATCATTTTCTAGTTGCCTCTTTGAATTATTGTATCTTTTTGTAATTAGCATGGTAACTAAACTATTCTTGTGTTATCTCCATAGTCCACCAAGAAATCTTACCTAAAGTTAATATCATAACTCTTTATTTTAAAAATAGCTCAATAATGGATTTAGTACCAGCCTAGCTGACCTTTATTTTCCCTTCAATGGGGTCCATGTGTGGTTTTGTTCCTTCGGGAACTCATGGGCAGGTGATACAAAGAAGGTCAAGAAAAGACGTGCATGAGTTGTCCTCTGTTGAAGACTAGATAGGAGTCAGTTCTTATTTTTTCAATCTTATAATCTTATGTTTACAACTTCCGCAACTTTGATGTAAAAGCATGATTGTGATAAAGATTTTTTATAATTCTGATATTATTTTGTAAATATTCGACCATAAAGATCGGGTCTTTACAACATGGTATCAGAGCCATAACCAGTCGACACTCATGCACGTCTTGTGGAAGTTAGGGTTTAAAACTAGCATACCTAGAAATTAGTCAAGTACTTTTTGACCAACCTAAGTTTGACTAGACTTGTGTAGTCAAATAGAAACAATAACTCATGTAGAGTTAATATTCACAAAGTCGTATGACTTACCAATTAGTGAAGATGAAACATCACCATATTAGTAGAGATGAGTTAGGTGTCAGAAAATGTGAACAACCTAGTAAGTGGATAGTAAATAGTAAAACTAGAAGTATAAGTTTGAATTTGTGTACAACATTCGTATTCCCTATACAATAAGTGAACTATTGAGTTAAATAGTTAGTATGGAGAATGTTGAAAAAAAGGTGATTGTGACTTACTCATCGCATTGATTTTGGCCAATTTTAGTTTTGCATCGAATGTTTTCCACAAGACTTTTTTTAATAATACTATATGTATAAAGAAATACGATTTTATGAGATTTTATCGAAGATTTCTTGAGCTAAGTCACAATCATGGGATGAGAAAAACATTAGAGAGTCACATGAAATAATTAAAACCCATAGTTGGGGGTTAAGAGAGTGAAGTTAGATTGTGGTTGACATGCTATATAGACTCATTGTTGAACCCTTACGAGTAATGGAGAGTAATACTTGACATAGATCATGGTTAAGCCGATTTCGGAGACGAAATCTTCTTTAAGGGGTGGAGAGTTGTAACATACTAAATTTTAGGTCCTAATTTTATATTGAGCTATAATTCACAATTTCCCCTATACTCAAGTACATATACAAATCTTTCTTTCACTAGAAGCCTCGTTTGGTCATTTGGACCCAATTGTCATATTCTTTGAAATTATTATTCATCTCTTGCATTTCTTTCGTTTAAATGAGTTGACTCTTCTCTGTAGAAAAATATTTAATAGCATTCCCTTTCATATTACATATAGAGTCATCTGAGTATCATTTTGTGCAATTTGATGTGTTTGCACCTAAGTGCCTTTCTTTGACCTTTTATTGTTTAAATATAGCCAAGATGGGAGATTGAATAGAGAATTTAATACTTTCCTTGATTGAATTCGTAGGAATGAGTCACACGGTTAAATTCTCACCAAGACAAAACTTACGATTTTGGAATTAGAAAAGATTTGGAGTGATTATCCTAATAAATGACCTACTATAGTTTATAGTAAAGAAATAGATTAATAAGGAAGACCTGCATCTTCCTCTACCTCGGGTCGTGACCCTCTGTCAGTAACAAGGAAGAATAATGGAAGTGTTGTTCCTACCCCAAGAACCAATAGTCGGTGACTTAACCTCAGCGACCCCGATCTTGATAAACTAATAACAATGTCTAGCGTCTCCATCATCATCATGGCCAATTGCTTTCCTGAGTAACGATACATAGTAAAGACCAGATATTGAAACCTCCACAGCCATTATTATACAGGATGAGGTGAGCCTCCTTCCCTTCCCTCTACGTTTCCTATGAATCAAGCTGTTACGAGTCCATCTCAAGACCCCTTGCCTAAACGGCAACAAGGTATCGGTCTACCATGAAAGTACTGGGATCTTGACTGTAACCGGTGACAAACAAGCATCTGAACGACACCTCTTCTCATCCTCTTCCCTTTAGTTATCAAGGCCTATTGTGAACCCTAGCATCCTACCTCATCCCTTATAACTCTAACCCAAACCCCATCACCGACTAGGCTTCTATGGCCAGCTATGCTCTCCCCCAACTAATCGACAACCATGGTAGAACAGCAGGTCTATTTTCCTTCCTCAGTGCCGCCCACACGATCATCACCGGTGTTACTCACTGCCAAAAGGACTGTGATCATGGCCAGAACCTATTGCTTCGACAACCGCCAACCACCGCCTCAACTCCAGCTCCCAGTAGAATCCACCATCGGCTGCCTGCCACCACCATGGTCCCTCGCCAGCAGCAGACTGATCTCACCAGTGCCCACGATCATAGGAAGACAGAACAGCAACTCAGCTAGTGCAGGCCCTCCGCAGTGCAGATCTTCCCCAACTTCGACCATCTCTGGCCACTACCAGTAGCCGTAGACCAGCTATTTTCTTTCCACCCTCGTCCTCGCCAGCAAGAAGATCTGCTGATGGCCGCCAATCTGCTATGGCGGTGGCTGACCCTCCAGCCTGCAACCTCCATTGCAGGGCACATAGTCGTTGCTCCTTTTACTCTTGACCCTTCTTTAATGAATCTGCAGATCTGATTCATCTATTGTGTTCCTGTTCTCTTTCCTTCTCCATGGAGCGTCCCCTCTTCAATTTCGCCTAGTGCATTGCCATCTGTAGATACATCCCTCTCGTCACCTTCACCATAACCTCGGCAGCGTCCAGGGAACTTGTGAGATGCAGGTGATAATCATGATCCCACCATAATCTGTGTCGACTCCTTGGTAACCATGGAATCTCCCTCCATCATCATAGATGCATCAATGATCCCTCAATCCGCCGAGACCAGTTGTAGCACCTGTAACCACCTTGCAGTTAGAGGCACCACCACCACGATGGCCAACCTGCAATGTCGTCCACCACAAATATGTAGAGTGGTGCTTCGTGATTGAGCAACCTTGAGTCAGCTGTTACTCCTTGTCCCATTCACCGGCCTGCAGAACTCTCTGACCTGCAGGGTCGTGTTGTAACCGGCATAGGTCACCTGACCATCACCCAGTGACGGTGACAGATCTGAGGCCTCTACCGCCTTCCGATCACCAAAGGTGGAGCAACCAGCAACCGACCCAAACTCAGAATAGTTCGTCATCAATTCCCCTGGCTGAGAGGCAATCCCGACTCCTCCACTTCCCAGTTCGATTAGTTACCTATTCAATCAACCACAACGATAGTAGCAAGCTTAATCAGTAAAACTAAAATGCAGATCATGACCTTCCTAAATCACTAGACTAATTAATACCTAAGATATATATATATATATATATATGGACGACCTTAAGTAAATATAAATAGAAGAAGCACATCAAAGATCTATACAGGTCTCAACTAATGAACATGTGTATATGCCAGATCCTATGATCGATATAACATAAACTATTATCGTATATGCATATTATGACTTAGGTGTATCTTGGTCTTATTTGACACACATGTACATATATGTAGAGAGGAAGTAATACATCATTAGAAGTTAAAGAAAATCAATAAAAGACCAAATTAATAGAACCCATGGTTTTAAAGTATAGTTAGCCTCAAATTAATTATTCCAAATGATGACACATTAATGGTTATTTTCCAACTCATATAGGGATAATTAAATAAATTAAGAATACAAATGGGTGAATGAGAAAATGAATTTGGTATTTCTAAGTTTGTTGTTACCAATAAAGATTAGTAACCTATACCTCAATAAATGTGTAACGCTTTCATAAAACTAGCATGTACATTATATATATGCATTTGGTCTGTACTAGCGTATTACTAAATAGGTACTATATAACATATGAGTACATGAATCATATAAATATTGGATAAGAATGATGATATATGTGACTACATGTAAAACAATGACAACGACATCAATGAACCTAGCGTTCTTTGGATAATACATTATAACCACTTAGTGTGAATATGAGATATTATAATAAGGGGCACAATAGTAATATCACATAATTAAAAATGTGGAAGTGTGTCTAAGCAAAGAACTGTATAATGACTCAAAATATTTATCATTTCTAGATTTTGCAACTTTGTGGCTCTGTGGATCTTGATTATGAAAATGTTGGGCTCTTGTTGATATAAGGTACTAAATTCTCTATTCTTTTATTGAACTATTTGCCTCCCTCTTGAGTTTCATATATAAAAGTTTTGTAAACTGGTGAACAAATATTGTTGTTAGCCTTTCCCTTTTTGTTGAAGTTCACCACGACTAGATTTTGAATATTGAACATTATTGAGAAATTGAAGTATTATTAGATTTTGATATTGGCACAAAAAACTCGAAATATTGGCTAAGAGCTTTGGCTCACTAGTTTCGGTGGGTCACGACCCCCAACCCTGCACAGTGGATAATGGACAATTAGAGGTCCCCCAGTACTGGTTACCCCCACAGGAGAAATGTCGTTATCTCATAGAGGGGAGAACATTAGGCACCTAGCCACTGGTGAAGACAAAATATTAGATTGATTGTGCCAATAGATAAATCCTTACATTTTGAATTATTGGATATCTTGATACTGGTTTAATGAAAAGTTGTTCTATTTTGAAATCTTGATTCTGGTATTTCTTTATCATTTTCTAGTTGCCTCTTTGAATTATTGTATCTTTTTGTAATTAGCATGGTAACTAGACTATTCTTGTGTTATCTCCATAGTCCACCAAGAAATCTTACCTAAAGTTAATATCATAACTCTTTATTTTAAAAATAGCTCAATAATGGATTTAGTACCAGCCTAGCTGACCTTTATTTTCCCTTCAATGGGGTCCATGTGTGGTTTTGTTCCTTCGGGAACTCATGGGCAGGTGATACAAAGAAGGTCAAGAAAAGACGTGCAAGAGTTGTCCTCTGTTGAAGACTAGATAGGAGTCAGTTCTTATTTTTTTCAATCTTGTAATCTTATGTTTACAGCTTCCACAACTTTGATGTAAAAGCATGATTGTGATAAAGATTTTTTATAATTCTGATATTATTTTGTAAATATTCGACCATAAAGATCGGGTCTTTACACTTCACTTATATCGGGTTACCCAAATTAGGGTTTCATGTCAAATTTTAAGTATTCATTCAACCTTGTATCGTGTATGGAGTCTATACTTGAATCCCTATCGTGCAAGAGGTGTATACTACACCCCCATATCGTGCAACAATGTATTCATTTATATTTATATCATTCAAGTGAAGAAGGTGCATCATCATATCAGGTTAAAGGTGCTTACTTGTATGCTTGCACCCGATATCACTTTTATAAGGTGATATCATCATATTTAAGCTCTAGACCTTTGTTATAACTTATTATAGTTCATGGAAACAGGTCTAAGAAACTACTACAACTCATAATTTCATCAACTATTTCAGGAATTTTGGAATTAAAAGTATTTCACTAAGTATAGCAATTTAGGTGAAGAATAATAACACGGTTGAGTTCAAGTTATAAAACCCACCTTAAGAACGACTTCAAATCTCCAAGATCCAAAGCTCCACGTTCCTAAGGTTGAATATGGACTTCAAAACTCCTCTATAGGCAAAGCATCACCATGGATAAGCAATTGGTGAAGAAGAAAAGAAAGGAAGATGAAAACCCTAAATTCATGCTTCAATCCAAGGTTGAAGATGATCTTATCCTCACCTTAGGGTTAAGTATGAGCTCCTTCTTGCTCCTTAACACCTTTGCACGATACAATAGTGTCCTTGCACGATATTCCACCCCTCTTGCACGATATGGCACTCACTTGCACGATATGACACTCACTTGGAGTCAAAACTTCACTCTATGGCCGATATCACCCTATATGGCCAATATCACCTACTTGGGCGATATGCTCTTGCCATGGGCGATATCCCAAGTCCCATTCACAATAACACAGCATCCCTTCACGATATGGGAGCTCTATGCACGATACCTTAGGGTAGGAGGGTGGTAAGGGTCGCAAAATTGCACCAAGGGGTGAAACTAGGGGTATATATACTTGTTGTTCATGAAGGAAGGCAAAAATGAGGTGTCAACATTTTGAGCTAGTAGGTGCCACGTGTCATGCATGGGTGACACGTGTCCATGCATGCATCAACATTTATCGTGTCTTGCAAAACGGTTGAGGATCATCTTGAGATGCAAATTCGTCCATTACTTGTCCCTTTGGATAAGTCATCTAGGTTTAATCGCTATTTTAAGTCAAGCCGATACACTTTTTCTAAGGAAACTTGTTGGCCGTCACACTTCACCTCCTTGAGGTGCTTTGCACGATATGGACTATTCCAAGAGTTTGAAAAACGATATGGGACACCTCCTTGGGCTCCATGGCCGATAGGAACTCATATATAAGCTTTTCAACTTGATACAACTCAAGTTAAGCTTTCATATTCAACCCTTTTCTTGGTCATTTCATCACCAAGATTACCATCATTCATAATTGATTCAAACATGGTGTATCATTCATTATGTCTCCTCTAAATGATACATAGAGGAAGTAGGAACACTCTAGAGGTGGTAATTTGCATGTTAACCCCATATTTTGGGTAAATTACAATTTGTACCAAAATTGGTGCATAATGCTCCGACATTGTTCAAACAAGTTCAAACTTGGAATTTAGGCTTTCCACAAACCACCACCTTGCATCATTCTCTAAATAATGATGCTAAAACACATAAAAAATGTTCAAAATGTGACATTTTGCATTATAGACCCTCAATTTGGGTAAATTGCACTTTGGTCCAAAACAAAGGAAAATTGCTCAAACAACATTCAATCGGGACCAAAATTGAAACATAAGTTTGTCACATGATAACAAAACACCTTAGAGGATTATATTAAAGTTCGAAGCAACTTTATTAGCCAAAAAAATAGGGTTACCTCATAACCCAGGTCAGGGTCATTACAGAATATCCCTCACATTTTGAACCAGGTGCAATGGTGTGGAGGGGTGTTCGTCCTCCTCCATCCATTGAGGGAGGAGTCAGAGAAGCTTGGTGACAATCGATAATGGGAGATATTTAGACTCTCATTGTCTGACCTTCACAAACCTATGGATGGGTCTTGATTGATGGTGAGAGTGCTCTTTGGAAGCACTTCACGTCTCCTCCGTGTAGCAACTCCCTGTTTGGTGCTTCAAGGGTCCTATTTATATCTTTGGTCCAATGCACTTTACTTGCACTGCAAGTCTAGACACGTACCTCAAGGCATGTTCTTAATGACCTTGAATGACCATTGGACCTAGGAGCAATTCCAAAAATATCTACATGTCAACAACTACCCTAGTCCTTAGTGATTTCAAGAACATACCAACAAGCAATTTGTGGAAAATGAAATGAAAGTAGAACATAACCATTATCAAATGAAATTACAACATTTACATATCAATTTCCTGCAACATGGTATCAAAGTAACATTTTTGACCCCAAACATCCCACATAGGGGGCTATCTACTCATAACAAAGGAAAATAAAACAAATGGATAAAGTTAAAGTAGAGGTGGAGACTCCTCCTTCTTCACCTTCTAGCAGCATCGGATCAAGCATGTCAGTCCTTCATGGTAGGTTGACACAGAAATGGGTTGAAAAATAGCCAAAACTTTAGAAAAAGGGTTTTGAGGTGGAAGGTGATGAAATGGAAGTGGAATGGAGTAGTGGGTGGAATGAAAGGATAAGTGTGAGAAATCGTCACACTAACAGAGATTACTCAAAACACAAAACACGATTGATAACTAATTAGCCACATATAAAAAAGTGGAGAATTAAAATCTATTTCATCATCACCAACATGCTCTGAAACATTTACATGAAAGCCCAACATCTTGCTATATTTATATTCCATACCAAGTATCCTTTACAAATTGATTTGTGGCCTCAGCCACAACATACATAGATACTGAAAAACCTGATCCACATATACCACATGTACAAGCATTAGAATGCTACCAAAACTTGAGTCAATTAAAACATCATATATAAAATTTCCCACCTGGACCTGAGAGTACATGGATGACTCTAGGACACACTAGACATCTAAGCAACCATTTCTAAGGTCCATAACTACAAATCCTCCATGCTGCCACAAATCTGCTGCCACTACTACCGACCACCTAAAAAGATGTGGTGACCCATGAGGTGAGACCTATGTCCTAGCGAGAGATATAACTCTCAACAATGCTTATTGTTTATACAAAATAATCTAATTAAACAGGTTAAAAAGATTAAATAGATTATATAACATAATATATATACCATACATGAAAATTCTTGGGATCAGTTCTAATTAGAGTCTTATTCATAGCATTGAAAGATTTAACATTATTGTCAGGAGATCAAGCGTAGTTAACATCATGGGCATAACTATCTTCAGAAGCCTAACTAGTATCGTGAACATAGATAATAGTATTAACATGTATAATAAGTTAATAAGATCTACATCATAAGTAGAGCTAACAACATAAGAACAACTACTAGCATAAGCATGATTAGCAATATAAGCATATCTAACTACGTAGGCATGGCTAGCAATATAAGCATTCCTAACATCATAAGGTAACAAACATAATAAACATAACCAACAGTAGCAATATATCGAATTACATATGCATGGATACTTCTCTTATTGCACTACACATAATCTATATTGTGAAAAGAGAAAACAAGGGTTATCATCCAATGTGAAGTGATTTGTAAAACCCTAATAGATATACTACATGGCTGGATTATGTCTTTTATTAAGCCCTGGGGAATTTGAGTCGTACCACCCAAATTCCAACTAATTGTTGCAAAGCACTATTCAATTCCGTTTATGATCTCGGAGTGTCAGTATCCTAAGATCTCTCCTTCTTGATCAGTATGACTCAAAATACAGTGACATATTAGTCAACTACCTACAACGACACATAGTCAAGCTGCTAACACCTAGTCCACCCTTGGTATAGGTCACGACACTAGAAACCAGGGTACATAGAACCCAATCATCTGAGGTACAACCACAACTATCCTTAACCACATCACATATATAATTATCCAAGACACAACCACAACCTTTCTCAATATGATGCATGACTGCAACCATCCTTCATAACCTTGGGATTAGGATGTCAAGAATGTACACTCCCTGCACCCATGCATACTCAACATGTTATGTATGAGACTCTGAGCTTCCATTAAGAATACTCGTTTCCCCATCCAACAAGTTCTGACGCTGAAAATGGTTTTACGACACATGGCACTACATGATTAGGGTTTGACCTGATTCATTAATGCCAACTGGGAGAACTAAGGCTACATAAAACAAGTGGACATACAAACTCTAATACATTCTATAAAGCATTGATATATAACAACTCCAGAAGATATAAAATGTATGAGACATAACTCTTGATCACAAATCACATGATACTATTTCATTGCCATTCACAAGTCAATACTTGTTGTCACACCAACACAGGATATAAATCCTTATCACATTATCCTAGGGTACCAACCCTTGTCATCATAAAGAGGATCACACCTCCATCAAGCTCAAAACATGCCCAAAGGTCATTAACACCATCACATCATTATTGTGAAAACATCATTATCTTATCAAGACTTCCCATAGACTTAGCATACCATAACCATTCATGTGATACACTGTCTCAATATGATATTGCATTTAAGAGCTAAAAGATGTTCATAGGATAACATAGTAGGGTTATCTTAGCATTATGAGAATTCCTTCATCAAGACAACATACAAGAAGGCTAGGTATGATTGACCACCATCATACTTATAGTGTACATGTTTAGCATAAGAAATCATCTATCATAAGGCTATGATATCTCCAGTTAAAACATTATGGTTACAACAAAATTAAGAAGAATACTCCTTCATCATATCATACCAAGACGCAAAGCATGACTAGTCATTATTCCTTATTTGCATTAAGTTAAGTTCTACAAGATAGGTAGAAGTGGTGTTACAAATCAACACTTCAAATTAAACCATAGATTTGTGCACTTAATTTATTTAAAGCACATCCTTCACACAAAGCATCCACATCGGATCATAGATGCACAAGGTAAGCATTACTATCAAATCCCATACCATCCTCAAGTACAGATTCATACAAAACACAAGGTTTAACTATTAGATTGTAGCATGAAACCAAAACATCAAAACTTAGGGTTCATCAACTATCGATTCACATAGATGCAAAACCATTGGATGTTAGATGGACACATCATCAGATTTTGAGTAATTTAAACCATCAGTTGTGCACAAATAAAAACCTTGAACAAAATAGTTAGGAAAGACCATTGAGTTGTGACATAGATGAGTCATCAACTTAACATAGTTAAGCCATCGTTTGATATCTTAGAAAGCACCATCAACTCAAGACATGAGAGGCACAATCATTTGTTAACTCAAAGGACACTGTTCGTTGTGACACGTAGGCCCATCATCAGTTGTGGTGTCTAGGGTCACCATCAATTGGGACATATAGGATCACCATCATATAATGAAGTCAGAAGAGCCATTGGTTAACTCCATCAAGTGTTGAACCATGATCACCATTGTCTAATGACCATTGGTCAAAGAAACTATCAAGTTATGAAATTAGAAAGGCCATCAGTTGATGAACCAAAAGATCCATTGGTTGTCATCAATAGGTGGAGGAACAAATCCAAAACAAAGGAGGAACCATCGTTTGGTGGAAGGGAGGAAACCATCGATTGAAACCACCACAAGAGCACTAAGACCATCGTTTCTTGAGCACAAAAGAGTCCAAGATATAACTTAAGTTAGAACCATCGATTTTGTATGAAAGGCAAAAAAAGCACCAAACACAAGACCATCAAGTTCTAAAACAATAAGGAAGATCAACCCCAAAACCCTAAGAGAAGACCATCATTTCTTGAGAGAAGAAAACCATCGTTTGATATGGGAAACATGACCATTATTTGTGTGAACAAGAGAGAACCCAAAACAACAACTAAGACATGACCATCAGTTGGTACAAGAATACCAAGAAAAAAAAAACAAGAACCGAACCATCGAGTTGTGAAGTAAGAAGGTAAAAGAGCTCAAAAACCCTAAGTATGACCATCATTTGAAGAGCTAAGGCCATCAGTTGCCCATATGCAAGCAAGGTGTAGAGCCTCCCCTACTAAGGGAGGTTCGTGGAAAATGTTTAGGGTCCATCCAAGAAGATAAACTACTCAAGAATCATCACATAACTCAAACCCTAGACAAAGGTAGTCTCTTTATGCTTAGAACTTCGTTTTAGAACAAGTTAATGTAAATATAAGATAGTAGTAATAAATAAATAGAAGGAAGTTATATAACTCACCTCTAGGTCAAAGGAGAAGCTCCAAACAGAAAGGTAGATTGATCAAGAGAGGAAGAACCCTAGATTAATCATTCCACACGGCCAAGCAAGCTCCTTCTCCAAGAAAGGAAGCAAACCCTAGGTCAAGGAAGTAGGAAAAAGATGTTTTTCAACCTATAACACATGCTCTACCAAGAACCACCATGAATCCGACCAAGGGGGAAGGAGAGAGGGTAAGAAAACAAGGAAGACGAAGGTGAAGTAGGAGATCTTACTTTCTTAGGTCAAGAGCAAGCCAAGGAAGCTCAATCAGCTCAAAGAGAGGGTAGATCTGAACCCTATGTGTACATGCAAGGTAGATATGCCATCTTCTTCTACCTTGGGCTCCTTCTTCGCCACCAAGAAAGGTGGATGATCTCAAGAAGAAATCAAGATGAAGATGGTGGTGTAGGTGTGTACATAACTCGTTTGTGTGCGATTGGAAGGGTAGATATAGATATGGGAGAGAGAGAAAGGAAGGGGAATGTGTCTAGCCATGTTTGCCATGTGTCCACGTCCAAAATCATCACATCCATACAAAGTAGCAGGTCCATCAGTTGTGGGAGTCTGTAGGGGAATCCTTTGTTGACTCCTAGGTAAAGCACAAATCTTCAATAGTAGGCTAACCATCAAATCATGACCTATTGGTCACAAGGGTAAAAACCCTAGATCACCATTAGTTTGCACCACCACATGGTTAACCATTGTTACTACTACAGAACAGGCCTTGAGTGTCGGTTAATTAAGGGCTTTAGTGTCAATTTCCAAGTGACACCCAAGTGGGTGCCGCTAAAGGTGGACCCCTTCGGCATCGGTTCCCAACCGACGCCAAAAAGCTTCCCGCCACTGAAAACGTGCCAGCAAAGGGACTATAGGCATCGATTTTTTAAGAAAACCGACACTATAGAATGGTTATAGTCGTCGGTTATTAAAAGAACCGATGTCACAATGCTTCCCACCACCGAAAACGCGCCAGCAAAGGGCCTATAGGCATCGGTTTTGTAAGATAACTGACGCCATATCCCCTGCCACCACGACCGTGCTTCCCAGCATGGCCGTGGTTCCTTTCCATATCAACTGAACCGACGTCAGTTTTGTGCTAATAACCAACACCATATCCCCTGCTTTCCACCACGGCCGTGCTTCCCAGCACGGCCGTGGTTCCTGGCCACATAGACGTCGATTTTTTTATCAAAAACCGCCGCCGTATGTCTTTGGTGTCAATTTTGTTAAAATAACCGACGCCTATGTTATGATTTTTTTTCTTATCAGTTTACAGGCCTGCTGTATGGCTGGTCAGTAGGATGATAACCTACAGTTCAGTTCTGAATTGTAGGTTTATGACATCCATTGATATCAGCCAACAACAGGCCACAAACCTGCAAAATTAATAAGATGGACAATATTGTATACATGTGATTCACACACATGTATAAGCACATTTAATTCATATTATTTTTTCATCACACACATGTAGAAAGCAGTAGAAACCTACAGTTCCATTAATTTAATCTCTTTTCACATTCAGACACATGTAGAAACATTCATGTATTCATTTTCACATTCACACATTCAGACACATGTAGAAAATTCATTCATTTCATGACAGATAAGGATATAAAAGAAATGTTGTAGCATTAAAAACCCTTACAAAATAGAATGTCAGTTGATGAATTAAGTAGTATTATACCCATCATATGCGGCTTCCATAAGCAACTAGGAAGCAAATTCAGAAAAATGAACAACATGCATCTATTAATACAGACAAGTCTAGATAGATAAACAACTAAATACTACACCAACATAGTCCCGCATCAGTAACTTCGAAGCTTTTTCATTGTGGCGATCTTCTCCTGAAGTTCAGAAAAGAAAGTAGCTATGATGATTGATTACTTTAAGACAACAAGTGTAAACACAAAACAAGACA
The DNA here is from genome assembly GCA_963693085.1 of Alisma plantago-aquatica. Classification (NCBI taxonomy): domain Eukaryota; kingdom Viridiplantae; phylum Streptophyta; class Magnoliopsida; order Alismatales; family Alismataceae; genus Alisma; species Alisma plantago-aquatica. The sequence goes on from OY856412.1 coordinate 1,354,611,357, forward strand.
TGACAATTATATTTGTTAATTGGACCTACCGTGGTCTTATGAACAAACATGGGCCTCATCATCAGATTCGTTCGAGCTGATATCATCAATCATGCGATCATACTGTCATAGATGATCAGGGGTCCGAGCTGATATCGTCAATCATGCGATCATACCATCGTAGATGATCAGGGGTCTCGTTGTTGATGTTGGTTATCCAAACTTTGATGGTATTATGGCCAACTGGACAGAGAAAAAGCTTGTCGCTATGGCCCACTAGCATCTTTCTAATCCAATCACGCCAACCGGATTTTGATAGAAGATTTCCCACCAAATCATACTCAACCTCGATAATATGTGAAGAATTGCTAAAATTTAGGGTCACTTCACCAGGCATGTAGTGTCTTCCATTTAGAAAATGCCAATGTTCGGGTATGGTTAGTTGGTTTAAGGAATGATCATCTAGGATGATGTTCAATTGTTCTTCAATAAGAAATGTTAACATTGGCATAGAGGCCCAGTTCATAGTGACTGTTGTGGGTGGACAGAGACTGAAAAATATAAGTACTAACAATTGTAAGTATATATAACGATGTTATATATTTTCAAAAAAAGTAGTAGACAGAGAGTGAAAAATATAAGTATTAATGGTTTATCTTGAAAAGAAAATGATAAGCACATAAAAAATGATAAGCACGTCATACAACTTTGCATAATCTTTAGTGATATAGTGAAATTGACACATAATCAAACTAATGATACTGACGCGGAACTTTGTTCACATAAATACATTGAAATGAAGATGGTTCTACACTGAGAACAAAAAAAGGTATGGCGCGATGAGTATGCCCTCTCCTTTCATTATTTTCAATTAATTCCCACCTATCCAACCCCTACCCTCCTCACACCACCCTCCCTCCTCACCCTCACCCTCCCCCTCCCCTGGCCCTCCACCCTACCCACCCCTACCCTCCTCCCACCTCCCTTCCTCCTCACACTCACCCCTCCCCCTCCCCTGGCCCTCCACCCTACCCCACCACTATCCTCCTCCCACCCTACCACACCCCTCACCCTCCCCTAGTCCTCCACCCTACCCCACCCCCTACCCTCCTATCAATTAATTAAATTCATTCATGCATAATTAACCCCGATTAATCAATATTAATCAACTATACAATCTTAGAGAAACTAAGTACAAATCTAATTAATTAAGTTCATTAATGCATCATTAACCCTAATTATTCAATAGTAATCAACTATATGGTGGCATCATTAATCCTATGTACAAATCTAGTACTGATTAATTAACCACTCACCACACTGGTGAATCAAGCAGGCTGTGGTGGCGACGACCGGAGGTGAAGGTGGTCGGGCTGGAGGTGAAGGTGGCCGACGCTGGAGGTGCAGGTGGTGGACAGTGGCGGCGATTGGAGCATCGTTATCATCATCATCATCATCGTCGTCGTCTTCATCATCATCATCATCGTTGTCATCATCATCATCATCGTCGTCGTCGTCATCATCATCATCATCATCGGAAAGAAAGAAAGAAATAAATACTAAACAGTAAATAAACCATGATTCCATATATCAAAGATTTGAATCAAAATGAAGCCTAATGGCACATTGGGAGAGTGAGAATATTATACCTCACTTGAAGGTTGAAGAAGAAATATATGCAAATTAACAGCAAGTCAACAACACCTGCAACAACACAAATGCATAGTTCATCATTTACATTCCAAGCATGTCACATGAGTGCATTATAATTCATCATTAAGCAAGATCTAGATCTATATTTGATAGTTAGGAGGGTAGAGACACCCTAAGATCTAGATATACTACATCATCATCTAATTAGGTTTATTTGTCCATGCTTATTAACTCTTTTCCCTACTATTATTACATATAGCTAGGGTTAATTACCTGATTTACTTGTCTAGAACTAGTTTTCTCTCTCCTCTCTTCTTGTTTTGACAGGCGAGGATGGATGGATGAGAGATGGTTTAAAATATTTGTCTAATCTTTATGCAGGTCTAGGTGTGATTTGACTAGGGGACAAACTGATATCTTTCCCGTCCTCTTTGGCTCTTTCTGCGGCCTTGCATTGCATTCCCCACCATATCCATAACCTATCACCCATCAGCTTTCGGTTAACCATGGCTTGGGTTTCAAATCGCCATTCACTTACATCCTAAGTGAGATTAGGTGTTCAAGAATAGTTCCAAACTGGGGACTATCCAAGATTTACTCCTAATGAGTAAATCTTGGATGTGTTTCTAGGCCAACAGATACATGTGATATCATTCTTATACCTGGGGTAAGCATTTATACTATCAACTCCAAGGGTTTACTTTTTTACCGTAACAATATTCATTAGAGTTATAGACAACCATATTAGGGCATAACCACATCCTTAGATTATAAACCCTAATTCCATGGTAACAAGATTCGATATGGTATAAACCTGAATTATTAGAAACGTTAGATTATATTAAAATAGACAGATTTAATGATATACACAGTATAATAAATAAATCTAGGGTTTATATGTATTAACCACTCTACATTCATGTATTAACTACACTTTTAGAACTACAAGCATAATTAGACTCTGGAATATATAGGATCAGATGATTGGATATACCGACGGCAGTGATAGTGGCAGAGACGACGCTAGTGGCGGCGGTAGGAGCGGCACAAGCAGGAGTAGGAGCAGGTGGGAGCAGGAGCAGGACCGACAGGAGCAGGATCAGGATCGACGTGCGTGGGAGCAGGCGGCAGTGCAGCGGTGATAGCAGGCGGTGGCGGGTGGAAGTAGGTGGCGGCGGTGCGACAGCAGGTGGTGGCAGTGTGGCAGTAGGAAACGACAATAGGAGCGGCAGACGGCAGGAGTAGTTGCGGCGGCGGCGGCGAGCACAGAGAGCGGCGGCAGAAATTGCAAATCGCCAGACCTAAGCTCTCGACAATGATCGAAATAGAGAGAAAGGAGAAGAGTCTGCTTCGTGCGGCTGTTATTAAGTTAACAATAGGCGTCGATTATTAAAAACAACCGTCACTTCTTACTATAGGCGTCGCTTGCCATAGAAAACCGACGCCAAATGGGGTGAAAATTTTCACGCGGGGACAGCGCGCGAAAACACATCAACGTCAGTTATTTTAAAAAAAATGACGATAACAATGGGCCCAATTTTCTATCACATGAAAAAACATTAGCCGTCGGTTGATTATCTAAAAACCGACGCCGTATGTTAAATTTTGGAGGTAATTTTTTTCGCTAGAAAATTTGGATTTGGCGGTCGATTTTAGGCGTCGGTTGCTTATTTAGGAACTGACACTAAATAAAAAGTGATACCCGTGTCTGGACACTCTTCACAAATAGATGTTGGTTTGTGTATTAAACCGACACTATATGTTTTAGGCATCGGTTTCTTGTATACAACCGATGCCTGTAAATGTGACATTATAAGCCATTTATGTAGTAGTGTGTTTTTAGGAGTCTCAAGAGGGGAAACCATCAACCCTCACACCTTAAGGAACCCTTAGGGAACCACCATAGGATCCCAAGACCATCAGATCCCATCAAACAAAGGGGAACCATCGAGTTCTAACATCCAAGGTAGCTCATCCATGAGAGCAAAACCCTAGCTCAGCCCTAGATAGATGTCACCTTCAAATCAAGGTGCATATAGGTTCCCCAAGGCACAAACAACTAAAAAAAGATATGAAACCATGTGAGAAACAAAAATCATGTGATAAATAGCAACAAAAAGAATAGATGTGGGTAAATTCCATAAAAGCCCAAAACATGCACAAAATTGCATAACTTGCTCAAGCAATGTACAAACTGGACCTAACTTAAAACTTAAGTTTGACACATGATATCAAATCACATATTATGGTTAGATTAAGGTTTTAAGAATCCAATCAAGATGATGAAGTGTAACACCCCTCCAACTTTTAAATACATCAGTGAAGCAAACCCTGTGTTGTCCATAACAAGGGCCACTTGGCTTGGAGGAGCATTGCAAAACATGATATAAAATTGTAATAAGATAAATGAAATGCCATGCATTGCTTGGAAATATAGATTCACACATTGACCCTTGAAAGATAAAACTAATAACATCAACTATCTCATCTTTAAACTAAAATCTAATAATGAAACATAGAAACCAATCTATGACATAAATCCTCTCAGAAACTTGATATAGGGTCTTATAAGGTGTAGATGGCACCCCACCAAGCTAAGTCATGAGATATTCTACCTTGAAGCACTCACTTCAAATACATTTTCTCCTTGATCTAGGGACATATAGTCCCACAACCATGCAAAAACAAAGACACACATCAGTAAGCGACACTATATATTTTATAAGAATTGAAAATAAGCATATATATTTTACTTGAAAGAAAACCTTGACATGAATTTAACTTAAGAATTCTTGATTACATAAACTTTATAGCATGAAGATTTGACCAGTAAATATATGCATCTCTCTATGATGTCCACTTAAGAGCACATGATTGCTAGGAACACCCATAATGAATAGAAAGCCCATAACGGATCAAATGCCCATGATTTGGCTACAAAAGCCCATAATTGGCACAAATGCCCATAATACACCCTTGATTCGAGAAGCATATAAAAACTGATTCAATTCAATTTCTCTTAACATTAACATTACCATGAACATGAATTTAATATTGAACTTTAATCTTTAACATGATGGGTTTTCTCCCTCATGAACTTGAACTTTAAATCCATTATTCATTGATCATTAATCATAATCTCTAATATTAATGAACATGATAGACTTAAGATATAAGATATAGAAAACATCAAACAATTTATACGATGAAACTGATTTGAGATTTGAACTTGAAATTGAAAGCATAATTCCTATATCATACATAGCAACCAATTCAACCAAAATACATATGTATAGTGGCATGACCTGCTTACCTGGAGCAAAGAAAACCTAATCTTGGTCTCTCTGATCTTGAGTTACTCCTATGCTCCTAAAATTACATGATTTATATCGATTATCACCATAAGTACCATCCTAAAGCCTAATATAGGTTTTTAAGGAATCAAGGTCAAAGAAGATAAAATTAGGGTTTGAAAACACTAAAATCAGGTTTCTCTTTGAAAAACATTTCCAACGACTATTTATTCATATTTTTTTGATCATCCAATGAATTATTGTGATTTTTGGAAAATTGACCAATCAAATATCCAATAAGTGCCACATGTGTATATCCAAATACCAATGGCTCATCCATCAACCGGGCCTGCCCTAAGGTTGCCCAATCTGAAGATGCCTTGTGGAGTCAGACTTGCTCAAACAAAATGCACAGACTGTTGGATTGTCACACACCAAATTACAATAATGCCCATTCCAGGGCGTGATAATAATACTCCTCGATTAGGGTCAAACAGTAAAGAACATACCTATGACTATTCTTAAAGAACACAATAGGAAATCGATGGACAAATTTGAGATTTTTGATCTTATTTGTGAAATCCAAGATCGTAGTGGAGTCCCTTACATTGCTATGAAGACACCGAGCCTTGACTCAGGCTATATCGTGGCTAGGAGCACCAAGAGCTCCTTCTGCAATGGCGTAGGTAGAATTGGAAGAGGTAACTCCAGACGAAAATTGAGAAATGACCAATGTAACGTCCCAAGATTTGAGGCCTCAGATGTGATGATCTAAAAGGAATGATTGGACTACCCATATCACTAAGATGCACCTCCTTTTCAGGGATCCCATGACTAAAGAACTCCATAGTTAAGCATGCTTAGCTTGGAGTAGTACTAGGATGGGTGACCAGTTGGGAAGTTGACCCCGACTTGCATGTGAGAGAAAAATCTCATAGTTAAGGCTAGTGGTGGTCTGTGGGGCCAGTCATCATTCCTGAAACTCTACTAGAGCCTAGGGAAGTGGCTTACCGTGCTTATGATTTAACTAAGGTGAGCGGAACCTTGAGAACCAGGCCATCATCATTGGAGAAGAATTGTAAGCGAGTCCTGGGGTTTGAGGCTAGCATGGATCCAATTGGAGCAGGAGGAGACATCGTGGTGACTCAATGGGTGTTTATGATCCCTTATATATAAGTGTGTGAGTCGGTAAAGCCCTTTATAAAACCCCAACAGCGAGGGGAGTCTATCTCTAAAGGGGCATTTCCTCATTAGGCAGGAAACCCCATAAAAGTTGGGGTAGCCAGATTCATGAGGACACTAAAAATTCATTAGCGAAGAAATGGCTAACAGTGGGGCACTATGGGGGCTGATCTGGGTTGAAGAGGGAAAACTCGACCAAGCTGCCTATTCTCGGTCTCCTACTCAAGGCAGGAGATGAGTCTATGGCCCTACAATGCAAATCCGATGGATGAGAGGGAGTCTGCATAAAAAAAATCGAAACTTTTGGTTAGGTTATCAAATCAGTAATATTTTACTTCAAAACTATATGAAAACTATCTAAATTCATTAGAGGGGTTAAACGAGTTCCTAATGACTTCAAATTTGAACCATAGGACAATCTAAGGGTCTAGATATGCCCTATATGGATAGATTTTGGTTTTTCTCTAGTTTTATCCATAGTTTTCATATAGGTCATTAAACTCAATTTTAATGCATTTAATTAATTAAATAAGTGACAATTACCTTCCTTTGAGGGACTTTGAGTCCAATTTCAAGATAAACATTAGTTGTATCTTTAAAATTCATATTACACAGACTTTATTTCTTTTTAAGAAACTTTCATGGGGAGAAAGAAAAAGAGAATTCACATATACTTTTCTCTTATATCAAAGTCATAAAAAGGTAAAAGGAAAACTTCTTGACCAAGAAATCTACTCCATAATTACATTTTCAAAATAAAAGCCATGTTATCTTTCCCCCTTTATTTCTTATTGCAATTAATGCATCCAATAATTGGGGTAAGTTGCTTTAAAGTCCAAGTAATACATTTTACAACTGGAAATTTGCAATTAAGACCCTAAACATATGTAATAAAATAATTATCATTTGTGTTCATTTGATTGTAAAGAAAGGAAAATAAGGGGCATATTTCCTCCTCTCTCTTGATTTCATATTTCAAGTAATGTATTCAATATTTAGGTAATTTGTATCATTGTTTAGATTTTGACATAAAATGTTGAAAATTTTGCAATAAGGACCCTAAACTTATTTTATTTACAAATTTGTGATGCTACAATTATACTCACCTTAAATAAATTTCATCCTCAAAATTTTCTTCTACAACCCACCTTAGGTTTGCATATTCTATGTACACTAATTTTTAATATCATCTTAAAGTCTCATCCTCATGGTGAAACACTATCAACTTGTGGGTATGCTACTAATGAACCTATTTCACATCATCATTGACATGAAAAAGGATATAACGAACCAAAACCTAGCCTCTTGACCCTGATCATATGTTTTGGAGGATAGTTAGCTTGGTTCTTTGGGCTTATACAAACAAGGTTGAGGATATACCTAATGGTAGTTAATGGTAATCATAATATATGATGAGTGAATAAATCACGCTAACATATATGCATGAAAACAAATATGACATAATAGCCTCATATTAATCATAAGATCAATAATGGATACATAAAATATGTCACATGAGATAAATGATAGATATATTATATATAATCCTTTTAGTTGTAATGTGTAAATGTGGGGTACAATTGAAAGAATGATAATAATAATGATAAAATAATATTTATAGAATTTTCTATGGTTTTTTGGAACAAGAAATTAGAAAAGGAAATAAATAATAACTAACCCGACCAGTGTAGCACAGATGGTTCAGTCCGACCTATCCTCCTCAGGGGACCTGAGTTCAAAACCTCCTATTGCGCATTGTATTTACAATCCCTTGGGTCATTCGGGCTCTGGCACCTATTTGAGGGAGGGGGGAGACTATGTCTCCTTCTAACTCAAAAAGAAATAAACAATAACTCCCTAAACAAAATAATGTGATATTAAATTATTTAATCTGAGAAATATTGGCAATAATGAATAATGAGCTAAAACTGATAAAAGGAAGACTAATTGGATAAGAATAACTTCAAATTTGTTTTCTTTAGATATGATATGGCTTGAAGCCAAGTTTCACAAATTTGAGATGATAATAATTATATCAATTTTATTTAGAAAAGAAAAGGTGATTTTCCTTCAAAATATGAGATAAATCATTTAATGACTTAAAAAGTGGAAAATAATATTAGATTTGTAATCTTCACTTTAAAAATAACATTTGCGTGAATTTTCATATAATTTGGATAATATACATATGTAGATTATGAGAGAGAAAGTATGTAAAGTCCAAAATATTAAATAATGTATTAAATAATACCAAGAGATAACATTAACATCCAATTCATGTTTCATATAATTTATTTTGCTTGAAGGTGAAGTTTCACATTATTTGCATAATAATAATTATTTTTATTTTAATTAGGAAAGAAAATAAGAAAAAGAGTCAAATATATTAAATATATTATTAAATGACTCCAAAAGAGAAAATAAATCTCAAATTCAAAATCTACATGCCAAAATTATGCTATAGGTAAATTTTCAACTAATTTGGATAATTTTAAATATTTTAGTTAATTTAGGAGAGGGAATATTATTTAAAGAACAAAAAATTAAATAATAAGTTAAAAAATTAATTAATGACAAAATAGTGTTCGTCACATTTATTACTTCTTATAAGCTAGGTTTCATATTTTTAGAAAGTTTCTAGATGCCTCTATATCATAAAAGGGATAAAATAAATGATAATATTTAAATATATTAATAAAATATTAGAAGTCTACAAAAATAGAATAATGCTAAAATCAGATTTCTCATCCCAAAATCAGATATCCTATCACATTTAGATTTATTTGGACTTCGTTTGCACCCTTAAATAATTATAGAAAGTTTTGCATATTAAATGCATTAAAAGAACAAAGTTGGAAAGTTGTATTAAATGACATTCATCGCAGCCCGCATGAACAATAACCATGCACTAAGGTCTAATATTTTGGATATAGCTCCCTCGTTTCTCAATGAAACTTCACAAAATGAGTTTCATTGGATTGAAAATTAAATTTTGCATCCATCTATATCCTACTCGAGACCTATAATGAAAAATTCTAGAAACACCTAAATTTGTTCCTCAACTCTTTTGAAGCAACTTTTCACACACCTCTTATACTCAAATTTATATAAATAGGACCCTACCCCCATATTAAATGCACATTCAAAGACTCTCCTCTATTTTCAATTTCTCTTTGCATCTTCCTTTCATCCACCGCCGAACATGGTTCTTGGTTTGAGTTTGCGGAACCTCTCCCTGTTGTCTTGCTACTTCAGAGCATAATTAGACCTATGGAAAAAGTGATATTGGAAACAACTAGATTGGTGAAGAGTGTTTCTAGGACTCGGGTTTAAGGTATGTTTGCATCCTCAATTATTCTTTTTGAGCAATTCACCTAAATTATCTTTCTCTTGGTCCTATGGACATTAGCCTACACAATATCCTGTTCTTTTGGCAAATATGCTTCATGTGAAGTAATTTATATTGTTACGAATCTTGTGATCTTATAATCTTGTTTGGACATTCTTTTGGACCCTTCCTTATACATTGCTCATGGTAGAATATTCTTTCATGATATCTACTTCTTTACCCACCTTTGTAGTGAATGTTTATATGCACATTATGTGATGGCATGGATCCTCTGATCCCACTTTATTTTGTTGGATGTTCTTATCTTTCTTATTCTCTTTTATAATTGCTTATTCTTTTTATATGCATCATGTAGCGACTGCTAGTATAATGTTACATGTTAATTAATGTCGATGTGAACATTCCCACATATGAGTGCAAATGTTAAAAATTTCTGCATATGAAAATAGTTTGAGTAGATGTGTATTTCCTACTCAGGAAAGTAGTATACAGCTCTTCCCCACTCCATATTTAGAGTAGATGTATACAGTTCCCGTTCACCCCATATTTTTTTGGTAGATGTGTTATTTCCTACTTACATGTTTATGTTGTTCTAATATTGTTACAAGTGAAACACATGGATGCTTTGTTCTTATACTTTGCTCTTATTTATCTCTTTTACTGTGATTCTTTTCTTTTATGCCCGATTGGGTTGTCCTCTAATTCTTATGGGAAGCCTTTTATTTTGACACCCTTTAATCCATAAAATTTGTCAACTATATTTTAGTGTGCACATACCATCCTTTGCTGATGTTATCTATTTTTCCCCTCTTCTTACAAGGGTGTGCTTACAACCCTAAGTGAAAGACTTGGATGACATGGCATGAAGACATGGACTAGCTTAAGGAGTTGAAGGTTGAAGACAAACTTGATATGGTTTAGATTTCCCTATACTTAGATCCTTATGTTGTACCTTTTATGTAAATCCTATATGGGAGATGATGATGTACTTCTGTAAAATTGAATATAGTCATTACTTTTATTCCTCTGCTATCTTTTGGTTGTTTTGAGTACCATATTATATAATATTTGGAAATTTTACACCTATTCCAACATACCTTTTGAGTGTATTTGGGATGGATGTTTTATTCTTCAAATTTTTAGTCGGGGGTGAATTCACTCTTTTACAACATGGTATCAGACCCCATGCTAGTTGGAATCTAACTATTTCAATTTTGTCTCCCTAATTAGAATCCTTGCCTTACATATTTTCTCTTTAAGGTACATATTTACCATATAATTGACCTATGAGATGATAAAGGGTCATACGAGTTTCACATTAGAATCATGATGGGATGAGGTTTTGGATGAGCTTACCCTACCATATAGGTTAATGATGACATATATCTTTGGATGTTATGAGGTTTTGGAATGAGGATGAGAAAAGTAGTTGGTAAGGAGATAATATTATAGAAATATTGTGACTTGGTTCTTTCTTTGATTTTGGGCCCTGATTTTAGTTTTCTGTAACAAAAGTTTTTGCATCAAATTATTTTCCTTATATATCATGTTTTCTAGATTTTTTCTATGTTTTCTTGAACTGAGTTACAATGAAGATATTTATGAAGCCTAGTTAGATAAACCCTAGAATTAGTTAAAATAGAATCTTAACTGTAGATTTTTCTATGAAGAGGTGACTAAGAATATGTGGAATAATATAAAGGTGTAGCTGGCCTATCCTCTTTGACCTTTGGTTGTTATGTGAACCTTAGGGTTGTTAGGTTATAGACACAAGGACCTAAATCTCAACCCTAGTTGGTTATAACTTTTTAGTTGGATACATGGACAACTTAAACCCCTAAAATATTCACAACAAAAAGATGCATAAGTGACCATGGTACCTTGATGTTGTTTACCTTGGCTTATTAAGTTAAACCTTTTAAGGGGTGGAGAGTAGTTGTTTTATGAAGTATGAATGATTAGATTTCAAGGACAAAATCCTTTTAAGGGGTGGAGTCCTATAACGAACTGAAACCTAGCCTCTTGACCTGATCATATGTCTTGGAGGATACTTAGCTTGGTTCTTTGGGGTTAGCCAAAAAAGGATGAGGATATACCTAATGGTATTTAATGGTAACCATAATATATAATGAGTGAATAAATCACCATAACATATATACATGAAAACAAATATGACATAATACCCTCGTATTAATCATTAGACCAATAATGGATACATGAAATATGTCACATGAGATATATGATAAATATAATATATAATCCTTTTGATTGTAATGTGTAGATATGGGGTACAATGGGAAGAATGATAATAATAATGATAAAATAATATTGATATAGAATTTTCTATAGTTTTTTGGAACAAGAAATGAGAAAAGGAAATAAATAATTGTTGGATAAATTGGATATTATGATAAATCCCTTTGTTTCGATGATGACAAACATTTCATTCTTATTAATCTAACGAGCTACTTGAGTGTGCAGGACTAAGCAGGATGACAAAGTAGCAAGGGAAAATCCAAGAGCTTACTTAGTTATATTTTCATGCAATGTAATCAATGTTGTAAAACTTGTACAAATATATAATGTACAAGTACTTAGAATTGCATGTAAATCAAGCGTTAGATTTTCCCTATCCAAACACCTTAGTTAGACATGTCATCCCATTTGAATAGAATCACCTTTGCACACTCACACATATAATTAGTGCTTAAATTGAAACCTTGAAACAGGATCATTCTCGGTCGACAAACTCCTCGACCGAGACACTCTCGGTCGACAAACTTCTCGACCGAGAAAGATCCAAAGTAGCCGTTAGACACAACAAACAAGTTAGTTGGTAGTTGAAGAAAGACGTTGCAAATCACTTGTTCCAGAGAGCCTGTCGGTCGACAAAAGTTCGACCGAGTAGGTGTCTCGGTCGACCATTTGTCGACCGAGATGGTCTCTGACAGCAACTGCAGAATAAATTAATTAGCCGTTGTTAAAGCAACAACTTTGTACCTAACGACTAGTTAAGCACTTAGAAACCCCTAGAAGTTGTCTAGAACGTCCTTAAGCATACTTAGTCCATTCCTATAAATAGGACAAGCCATAGGACACTAGAATTCACTTGTTACACTTGGGAATACACTTGAGCATACTTGAGCAATCTTTTGCAAGCAATTTGAGCACTGTGATCATTGGCCTACTTTCTCCTTAGCTCAATTTCGTGTCCTATAGGCTAGATTCTCCTATCCACAGCAATTACAAGTTCACATACTTGTCTAGGAGATCTTACGCTTGATCTAGGCATATCAAGCCTCAGGCTTAAAGGATAAGTTGTAATTTCCGTTTCCTTTCTTGTTCCTGTTTATCTTTTGTACTCTCCTTGCTACTCCTAGGGTTGGAGGCTGCGGATTGGAGAGGGTTGACTTCTCAGGTGGAGAAGGGGACTTCAAGCTACTTCAAGAAGGCTATCGCAAGGGAAGCTACTTCAGAAGGCTGGTGCAACGGGAGTTGGTGCATCTACTTCAAGGGAAGGCTGCTTCAAGGTTGGCGATTACTTCTAGGTGAAGGCTGCTTGAAGGGTTTAGGAAAAGAGATTGTATTTTATGTAAATTCCTTGAAGAGGTAATAAAATAAATTTCTTTTCAAATCCCGGTTGGGTAAGCAACCGGGTAGTGGATTGACGGCTATAGTATTTGCTATAGTTGGAACCACTCTAAACCTTGCGTCTCCTTGTCCAATATTTACATTGTGGTTGTTTGAGTTCAATAATTGTTAAATTATCTATAAAACCCTATTCACCCCCCTCTAGTAGTTTTCAATTGGTATCAGAGCAGGCTTCAAGGAACCCTAACCAGGTCTTGAAGAATGGAGGGAAATGGTGAAAAGTGCTTGAACGAAACCACTACATGCTGCAATTGGTGTTTAGGAACAAACCACAAAACAACCAGATGCCCATGGAGATCAAAGGAAGAGGATAAGCACAAAGAATGCTTTATTGCTACAACTAGTGAAGAAGAGGTAAGTCTTTTTGATTTATCTAAAGAAGAACTAGTTGCTATTATTAAAGAAACACATAATAAATATGTTGAGTGTAAAAGGAAATTAAAGAAATCAAATAAAGAAAATGATGATCTAAATGTTAAACTTCTTGCTCTTGCATCTGAAAATGAGAATCTTAAAGAGGGAAATAAATTTTCTGATCTTAAGTTAAAATCTATGGAAGCCGATTGCAAGCTCCTTTCTGTTGAAAATTCAAACTTACAGACTCAAGTAAACGATCTTAAGAAACAACCATTATTGTGCAACCATATAGATTATGACACTATTGTTAAAGAAAGAAATTTATTGTCATCAAATCTAGACCAAGCAAAAATAGACATTAAGAAAAGAATGGATGAGATTGCCAAGCTACAACAACAAGTTCGTAGTTTGAATAACCATGGCATTCTTGATCAAATTCTAGATAATCCCTATCAACAAATTGGGAGAAGGGGACTAGGTTACAAGCCTAAAGGAAAATCTCATCAACAACCTAGTCAGAGAAAGTCACATACCCAATCTATATATGTACCTAAAAGGACATCCTCATCCAACGACAACATAGGACATAACCATAGAAAAAGATATGAAGTTGACTCAATATGTTGTCATTACTGCTTGCGCCTTGGTCACTATTCATTTTCATGTCCTTATAAGAGAAAAGATGTAGAGTTAGTTTGGGTTCCAAAACCTCCAAACTAAATGAACAAAATCAAGTTGAGATATGACCAAAGACATTAGTTGCATATTTCTATGTCTATCTCAACTCTACATAATGACAAATATAAATGAAATTAATATTAGTTTGTTCCCTAGATGATTTAAAGTCTAAGTCAAATGAAAAGAAAATTCTTATTTTCATATGATTTATCGTAAAAGTATTTTCTAGTCTATTCATATACTAATTATAATGGAATTATCATTGTATGCTTTATACCATGCTTTCATCATTGGATGCGCATAGAAAATTGTATGCAAACAAGCAAAATAACTTATTAGTCATATGTTATTGCTTGCAACAAAATCTCTAACTCAGTATCTTTGAAATAATTAAATTGTATCTCCAATTAAGTAGTATGCTTCAACTTGATATTTAAATTTTATGCAGATATTAGACTCAATATATTCAATCTGAAAAATCTGCAAAATTTGCCTCTTGGTCAAAATAAAACTTGACTAAGGGGCGCCATGGTCGTAGTCAAAGGCGACCTAAAATAAGCTTCGACAAAAATTGCTTATTTTGGAAATTCTCTCTTTGGACCTAATCTTCATATAAATTTTCTTGAAAATTAAATCATTTGTTATCATTTAAGCCTTAAATTATCCCAATATTACTCCCTTAGAATATCCATATAAATGCTCTAAAAAAATGATCTACCATTTGCATCTAAAAATCAACTTTAAAAGTTGTACTCAGTAAGTCTGTCGGTCGACGAATTCGTCGATCGAGAACCTCTCGGTCAGCCCATCTCTCTCGACCGACAAATACTAAACAGACTCAATATCGGACGAACTGTCGGTCGACAGATGCTCGACCGAGACAACGTCGGTCGACAAGTGCTCGACCGAGAAATAGCCGTTGGATACGACCGTTGTAAACCGACCGTTATGACCGTTTTCTTGACCGTTGGGGAACCAAGTGGCGCGTCTGCAACTCGACCGTTGCGGACGCTCGGTCGACGAGTCGTCGACCGACCAGGTCGCTGGAATGCTATAAATAGGAGCAAAAACGAGTCACTTACTCACACTTACATTTCCTTGCCTCCATAGTCCATCTCTAGTGCATTTTCGTGCAACCCTTCAGCATTCTTATCCTCCAATCTTCCTTGCTTCTTCTCCACACTCAAGAAACACAAATGGCCTCATCCTCAGCTGTCCGTGGGAAGAAGAAAGTCGCCGGAAGAAAAAGAAGAGAAGATCGGGAAGCCACTCCGCCACTGACGATCATCAACGACATCGCCTTCGTCGACGGAGATGCTGGAGATCGATATCTACGGCTTTCCTCTAAAGCTCCTCTTCCCCGACGCCCGGTCGAAGCTATGGACTTCATCAACATAGTCGATCTGGAGAATCTCTTTGGAGTGCAAAAGCTGAAGGACTTCATCTATCCTTCTTTTCCTTCCTATTCCACTAAGGTAGTCAACGAATTCTATGCCAATCTCTTATCCCACACCGAAAATGAAACCACATTCTTCTACACCATGGTCAATGGGCGTAGTTTTAAATTTTCCGAAGGGGATATTCTTGATATGCTAGAAATTGATATAGATTAATACCAAGATTTCCTTGACCTTACTACCGGCAATCCACTAAATTTATTATCCCATGATGACCACTCCACTAACCTTAGTGATATAAAAAGAACCATATTTCAAACCAATACCACTTGTCATGAAGATAGGGGAACTTATTATGCAATAAACCTGAAACCTGCATGTAGGATAGTAAACCTCATTGTCTCCACCAACATACATCCTAGAGCCAATAAATCTGAGGTCCCTATTTTCCGCATGTGTCTAATTTATGCTATCATAAAAGAAATTCCTACAAACTTCATTCGCATAATACTTAAAAACATGCTTGAGTTTTCTGGCAATCCACCGTATGCCGATTTTGTATGCCAGATCACTCAACATTGTCTTAAGTTACAAATTGAAGATATGGGGTATACATGGGAGCGTAGACCACCAAAGATAAGTAAGAATACCGTAGAGAAGATGGGGATTGACTTTGGTCATAAAAGGGCAAGAGTAGAAGGAGAATCATCACATCAAGATATACCACCACCCCCTCCTCCTACTAATCTTTCTGTTGATCCCATTCAAAATACTCTCACTTATCTTGTCGGCTCCCAATATCATCTTAGTAACCAACTCAACTATACCCACCATGCCATGACATACTTGAATCAAATAATGCAAAATCTTTCTCCGAGCCAAACCGATGAATATCCGCATTCCTTAAATCCTGGCATACTCAACCCATTCAACCCTTCATACAACTACTATCAAACTCCACCTCCACCATCAATGGATCTTGCACATACTCAATTTTCCTCCATACAATTGCAAGATATAGCTGCTCACTTCCGATTTGACCGAGTTCCCACATTTCTGGAAGCATATGCGTTAACTATGACAGGTGCTTTGGATTGGCAAACTCTGGTCAAATATTATGGAGCCGAGACATTCCTTGGGAAAGATCCGGACATCGATGTAATTCTTAAATCTTTCCAGTGAAGTGTTGAAGTTGTACTAGTTGTAATGACAATGATTGTTTTAAATTGGTCATTTCTATATGATTGTAATACTTTCCATGCTATTGAATGAAGCTTGCCATCTTTTCTTGATTCAAATGGATATTTGTTTTTGGGCATATGAGACATCTTCAAAAAAAAATATGGATTATAAGTTCATTATTGTAGAGCATAACAAATAAGGGGAGTAATAATTAAAACAAACAACTATTAAATTATGGCTAAATTGACAAATGACAAAACAGTTCTCCAGAAATATCCTCGGTCGAGCAACTAGTCGACCGAGAACACTGTCGGTCGAGCAGTTGTCGACCGACCGGGTTTCTATTTTCCAGACTGACATAATTTGCATACATCTTTGTTAAATCTTGGAGATCATCTACAATATTTTATATATTTGCTTAGTATTCAAACTTTCATTTAAGATATCTATCTAAGGGGGAGCAAAGCATAAGACTAAGGGGGAGATCATAAAAAATTTGACCATTTGATTGAAGAAGCTTACAAAAACATTGTAATCACCATGTGTAGCTGAAAATTTTCAAGAAATTTATGAATTTATTGAAAATGGTATCTTGTACTTGAAGGAACTCTCTACCCAAAACAGGGCTTAACATCCCTTGCATTTGGATGGAGACATTTTTATGTACTCTAAGCTTAGAGGATTCTCATTTAATCTAGGGCTTAACATCCTTTAATACATGAGAAATCAATATACATTCATCATACGCTTCAGGGAATCTCATATCATTTCAAGGCTTAACATCCTTTGCAAATGATTGAGAAACAAATTGTGGATAAATTAGATAAAAATCCATGTTTCTAATAGGATATCTAGTTAAGGGGGAGCATTATATTAAGGGGGAGAAGAAAAATAAAATATTCAACTTGGATATCTTTTTGAAATGACAAAGGGGGAGAAAGAATATAAAAATCAAAAATATAAATGAGTTTCATCACATCTTGGCCAGCACTCACTTGCAAAACATAAATGGCTACAAAAGGTAAGTTTTAGGTATGAAACTCACATGCTTTATATTTCCTTATTTCATATTTAGGAAATGTTTGTCATCTTCAAAAAGGGGGAGATTGTTGGATAAATTGGATATTATGATAAATTCCTTTGTTTCGATGATGACAAACATTTCATTCTTATTAATCTAACGAGCTACTTGAGTGTGCAGGACTAAGCAGGATGACAAAGTAGCAAGGGAAAATCCAAGAGCTTACTTAGTTATATTTTCATGCAATGTAATCAATGTTGTAAAACTTGTACAAATATATAATGTACAAGTACTTAGAATTGCATGTAAATCAAGCGTTAGATTTTCCCTAGCCAAACACCTTAGTTAGACATGTCATCCCATTTGAATAGAATCACCTTTGCACACTCACACATATAATTAGTGCTTAAATTGAAACCTTGAAACATGATCATTCTCGGTCGACAAACTCCTCGACCGAGACACTCTCGGTCGACAAACTTCTCGACCGAGAAAGATCCAAAGTAGCCGTTAGACACAACAAACAAGTTAGTTGGTAGTTGAAGAAAGACGTTGCAAATCACTTGTTCCAGAGAGCCTGTCGGTCGACAAAAGTTCGACCGAGTAGGTGTCTCGGTCGACCATTTGTCGACCGAGATGGTCTCTGACAGCAACTGCAGAATAAATTAATTAGCCGTTGTTAAAGCAACAACTTTGTACCTAACGGCTAGTTAAGCACTTAGAAACCCCTAGAAGTTGTCTAGAACGTCCTTAAGCATACTTAGGCCATTCCTATAAATAGGACAAGCCATAGGACACTAGAATTCACTTGTTACACTTGAGAATACACTTGAGCATACTTGAGCAATCTTTTGCAAGCAATTTGAGCACTGTGATCATTGGCCTACTTTCTCCTTAGCTCAATTTCGTGTCCTATAGGCTAGATTGTCCTATCCACAGCAATTACAAGTTCACATACTTGGCTAGGAGATCTTACGCTTGATCTAGGCATATCAAGCCTCAGGCTTAAAGGATAAGTTGTAATTTCCGTTTCCTTTCTTGTTCCTGTTTATCTTTTGTACTCTCCTTGCTACTCCTAGGGTTGGAGGCTGCGGATTGGAGAGGGTTGACTTCTCAGGTGGAGAAGGGGACTTCAAGCTACTTCAAGAAGGCTATCACAAGGGAAGCTACTTCAGAAGGCTGGTGCAACGGGAGTTGGTGCATCTACTTCAAGGGAAGGCTGCTTCAAGGTTGGCGATTACTTCTAGGTGAAGGCTGCTTGAAGGGTTTAGGAAAAGAGATTGTATTTTATGTAAATTCCTTGAAGAGGTAATAAAATAAATTTCTTTTCAAATCCCGGTTGGGTAAGCAACCGGGTAGTGGATTGACGGCTATAGTATTTGCTATAGTTGGAACCACTCTAAACCTTGCGTCTCCTTGTCCAATATTTACATTGTGGTTGTTTGAGTTCAATAATTGTTAAATTATCTATAAAACCCTATTCACCCCCCCTCTAGTAGTTTTCAATAATAACACCCTAAACAAGATAATGTGATATTGAATTATTTAATATGAGAAATAGTGGCAATAATGAATAATGATCTAAAACTGATAAAAGGAAGGCTAATTGGATAAGAATAACTTTAGATTTGTTTTCTTTAGATATGATATGGTTTGGAGGCCGTTTCACAAATTGGGATAATAATAATTATATCAATTTTATTTAGAAAAAGAAAAGGTGATTTTCCTTCAAAATATGAGATAAATAATTTAATGACTCAAAAAGTGGAAAATAATCTTAGATTCGTAATCTACACATTAAAAATAGCCTATGGGTGAATTTTCATTTAATTTGGATAATCTTTAATATACATGTGTAGATTAAGAGAGAGAAAGTATGTGAAAGACAAAAATATTAAATAATGTATTAAATAATACCAAGAGATAACATTAATGGCCAATTCATGTTTCATATGATTTAGTTTTCTTGAGTGTGAAGTTTCACATTATTTGCATAATAATAACTATTTTTATTTTAATTGGGATAGAATATAAGAAAAAGAGTCAAATATAATAAATAAATTATTAAATGACTCCAAATAAGAAAATAAATCTCAAATTCGAAATCTACATGCCAAAATTATTCTATAGGTTAATTTTCAACTAATTTGGACAACTATAAATATTTTAGTTAATTTAGGATAGAGAATATTATTTAAAGAAAAAATAGTAAATAATATGTTCAAAAAATTAATTAATAGAAAAATCATGTTCCTCACATTTATTACTGCCTATAGGCTAGGTTTCATAGTTTTAGAAAGTTTCTAGATGTCTCTAACTCATTAAAGAGATAAAATAAATGATAATATTTAAAAATATTGAATAAAATATTAGAAGTCTAAAAAAAAAGAATAATACAAAAATAAGATTTCTCATCTCAAAATCAGCTAACTTACCAAATTTGAATTTATTTGGACTTCACTTTCACCCTCAAATAATTATAGAAAGTTTTGTATGTTAAATGCATTAAACGAACAAAGTTGGAAAGTTGTATTAAATGACAATCATCACAGCCCGCATGAACAAAAATCGCAGATCATGGTATGGTATTTTGGGCATAACTCCCTTGTTTCTCAATGAAACTTCACGAAATGAGGTGCATCAGATTTAATATTTAACTTCTCATCCATCCATATCCTACTCGAGACCTATAATGGCAAATTCTACAAACACCTAAATTTGTTCCTCAAGTCTTCTGAAGAAACTTCTCACACACCCTTGTAATTCAAATTTATATAAATAGGACCCTACCCTCATATGAAACACACATTCAAAGTCTCTCCTCTTTTTTCAATTTCTCTTTGCATCTTCATTTCATCCACCGCTAAACATGGTTCTTAGTTTGAGTTTACATAACCTCTCCCTAATGTCTTGCTTCATCAGAGCGTAATTAGAACTCAAGCAAAAGTGATCTTCAAAACAACTATATTGGTGGAGTGTTTCTAGGACTTTGGTTTAAGGTATGTTTACATCACCAATTATTCATTTTGAGAAATTCACCTAAATTGTCTTTCTCTTGGTCCTATAAATAATAGCCTACAAAATATCTTGTTCTTTTAGAAAATATGCTTCATGTGAAGTACTTTATATTGTTACTAATCTTGTGATCATTTTATCCTATTTGGACATTCTTTTGGACTCTTCCTTGTACATTTCTCATGGTGAAACATTCTTTCATGATATGTACTTTGCCCACCTTTGTAGTGCATTTTTATATGCACATTATATGATGGCATGGATCCTCTAATCCCACTTTATTTTGTTGGATGTTCTCATCTTTCTTATTCTCTTTTATAATTGCTTATTCTTTTGATTTGCATTATGTGGTGACTGCTAGTATAATGTTACATGTTAATTTATGCTGATGTAAACATTCCCACATATGAGTGCAGATGTTAAAAATTCCTGCATATGACAATACTTTGAGTAGATGTGTATTTCGTACTCATGGCAGATGTATACAGTTCCTGCCCACTCCATATTTAGAGTGGATATATATAGTTCCCGCTCACCCCACATTTTTTGGTAGATGTGTTATTTCCTACCTGCATATTTATATTGTTCTAGTATTGTTACGAGTGATACATATGGATGCTTTATTCTTATAATTTTCTCTTATTTATCTCTTTTATCATTGTTTTTTTTCTTCTTTTATGCCCGATTGGGTAGTCCTGTACTATTTTATAGGAATCCTTTTATTTTGACATTCTTTAATACATAAAATTGCTCAACTATATTTTAGTTTGCACATACCAACCTTTGTTGATGTTATCTATTTTTTTCTCTTCTTACTGGGGTATGCTTCCAACCCTAGGTGAAGGACTTGTATGACATGGCATAAAAACATGGAATAGCTTAAGGAGTTGAAGGTTGGACACGAACTTGATATAGTTTATATTTCCCTCTAGATCTTTATGTTGTACCCTTTATGTAAATCCTATATGGGAGATGATGATGTACTTTTGTAAAATTGAATATAGTCATTACTTTTATTTTGTTGTTACCTTTTGGTTGTTTTGAATACCATATTGTATAAGATTTGAAAATTTTACACCTGTTCCAGCATACCTTTTGAGTATGTTTGGGATGGATGATTTTATTCTTCAAATTTTTAGTAAGGGAGTGATTTCACTCTTTTACATCATGGAATCAGATCCCATGGTAGTTGAAATATGACTATTTCAATTTTGTCTCCCTATTTAGAATCCTTGCCTTACATATTTTCTCTTTAAGGGACATATTTACCCTAGAATTAACCTATGAGATGATAAAAGGTCATATGAGTTTCACATTAGAATCATGATGAGATGAGGTTTTAGATGAGCTTACCCTACCATATAGGTTAATGATGACATATATCTTTGGATGTCATGAGGTTTTGGCATGAGGATGAGGAAATTAGTTGGTAAGGAGGTCATATTATAGAAATATAGTGACTTGGTTCTTGCTTTAATTTTGGGCCCTGATTACAGTTTTATATCGCAAAAGTTTTTTGCATCAAATTATTTTCCTTAATATATATATATATATATATATATATAATGTTTTCTAGATTTTGTTGATGTTTTCTTTAACTGAGTCACAAAGAAGATATTTATGAAGCCTAGTTAGATAAACCCTAGAATTTGTTAAAATAGAATCTTAACCGAAGATTTTTCTATGGAGAGGTGACTAGGAATATGTGGATTAATATACAGGTTTAGTTGACCTATCCTCTTTGACCTTTGGTTGTTATGTGAACCTTAAGTTGTTAGGTTTGAGATACAAGGACCTAAAGATCAACTCTAGTTGGTTATAACTTTTTAGTTGGATACATGGACAACTTAAACCCCTAAAATATACACAACAAAAAGTGCATAAGTGACCATGGTACCTTGATGTTGTTTACCTTGTCTTATTAGGTTAAATGTTTTAAGGGGTGGAGAGTAGTTGTTTTATGAAGTAGATTTTGAGGATGAACTCCTGTTAAGGGGTGGAGTGCTATAATGAATCAAAACCTAGCCTTTTGACCCTGATCTTATGTCTTGGAGGATAGTTAGCTTGGTTCTTTGGGCTTAGCCAAACAAGGTAGAAGATATACCTAATGGTAGTTAATGGTAACCATAATTTATAATGAGTAAATAAATCACCCAAATATATATACATGAAAACAAATATGACATGATATCCTAGTATTAATCAGAAGACCAATAATGGATACATATACTATGTCACATGAGATATATGAGAAATATAATATATAATCCTTTTGGTTGTAATGTGTAGATATGGAGTACAATTGGACTAATGAAAATAATAATGATAATATAATATTGATCTAGAATTTTCTATGGTTTTTTTCTAGAACAAGAAATCAGAAAAGGAAATAAATAATAACTCCCTAAACAAGATAACGTGATATTGAATTATTTATTATGAAAAATAGTGGCAATCATGAATAATGAGCTAAAACTGATAAAAGGAAGACTAATTGGATACTAATAACTTCAGATTTGTTTTCTTTAGATATGATATGGCTTGGAGGCCAAGTTTCACAAATTTGGGATAATAATAATTATATCAATTTTATTTAGAAAAGAAAAGGTGATTTTCCTTCAAAATATGAGATAAATAATTTAATGATTCAAAAAGTAGAAAATAATCTTAGATTCATAATCTACACACTAAAAATAGCCTTTGGGTGAATTTTCATGTAATTTGGATCATCTTTAATATACATGTGTAGATTAGGAGAGAGAAAATATGTAAAAGTCTAAAATAGGAGAGAGAAAATATGTAAAGTCCAAAATATTAAATAATGCATTAAATAATACTAAGATATAAAATTAATGGCCAATTCGTGTTTCATATGATTTAGTTTGCTTGATGGGTGAAGTTTCACATTATTTGCATAATAATAACAATTTTTATTTTAGTTGGGAAAGAAAATAAGAAAAAGAGTCAAATGTATTAAATAAATTATTAAATGACTCCAAAAGAGAAAATAAATCTCTAATTCGAAATCTACATGAAAAAATTATCTTATAGATTATTTTTCAACTAATTTGGACAATTTTAAATATTTTAGTTAATTTAGGAGAGAGAATATTATTTAAAGAACAAAAATATTAAATAATATGTTAAAAAAATTAATTAATAAAAAAATCATGTTCCTTTCATTTATTACTGCTTATAGGATAGGTTTCATATTTTTAGAAAGTTTCTAGATGCCTCTAACTCATTAAAGGTATAAAATAAATGATAATATTTAAAAATATTGAATGAAATACTAAAAGTCTTCAAAAAATAGAATAATGCCAAATTCGGATTGCTCATCCCAAAAATCAGCTAACCTACCAAATTTGGATTTATTTGGACTTCATTTTCACCCTCAAATAATTACTGAAAGTTTTGTACGTTAAATGCATTAAAAGAACAAAGTTGGAAAGTTGTATTAAATGACATTCATCGCAGCCCGCATGAATAGTAACTACAAACCAATGTCTTGCATTTTAGCCATAACTACCTCATTTCTCAATGAAACTTCACAAAATGAGTTGTTTGGATTGAAAATTTAATTTCTCATCTATCCATATCCTACTAGAGACCTATAATGGAAAATTCTAGAAAAACCTAAATTTGTTCCTCAAGTCTTCTGAAGCAACTTCTCACACACCCCTTGAAACTCAAATTTATATAAATAGGACCCTACCCTCACATGAAACGAACATTCAAAGGCTCTCCTCTATTTTCAATTTCTCTTTGCATCTTCATTTCATCCACCGCCGGACATGATTCTTGGTTTGAGTTTGCGGAACCTCTGCCTGATGTCTTACTTCTTCAGAGCGTAATTAGACCTCAAGTAAAAGTGATGTTGAAAATAACTAGATTGGTGAAGAGTATTTCTAGGACTCTGGTTTAAGGTATGTTTGCATTCCCGATTATTCTTTTTTAGGAATTCACCTAAATTATATTTCTCTTGGTCCTATGGACATTAGCCTACACAATATCTTGTTCTTTTGGAAAATATGATTCATGTGAAGTACTTTATATTGTTACTGATCTAGTGATCATATTATCCTATTTGGACATTCTTTTGGACTCTTCCTTATACATTACTCATAGTAGAACATTCTTTGATGATATGTGCTTCTTTGTCCACATGTGTAGTGGATGTTTATATGCACATTATGTGATGGCATGGATCCTCTGATCCCATTTTATTTTGTTGGATGTTCTCATCTTTCTTATTCTCTTTTATAATTGCTTATTCTTTTGATATGCATCATATGGTGACTGCTAGTATAATGTTACATGTTAATTTATGTTGATGTGAACATTCCCACATATGAGTGCAGATGTTAAAAATTCCTGCATACGAAAATACGTTTAGTAGATGCATATTTCCTACTCAGGGTGGATGTATACAGTTCTTGCCCACTCCATATTTAGAGCGAATGTACATAGTTCTCTCTCACCCCACATTTTTTGGTAGATGTGTTATTTCCTACCTACATGATTATATTGTTCTAGTATTGTTACACATGAAACACATGGATGCTTTATTCTTATACTTTGCTCTTATTTATCTCTTTTGTTGTGATTCTTTTCTTTTATGCCTGATCAGGTAGTCCTCTACATTTTTATGGGAAGCCTTTTATTTTGACATCTGTTAATCCATATAATTACTCAACCATATTTTAGTATGCACATACTGACCTTTGCTGATGTTATCTATTTTTTTCTCTTCTTGCTGGGGTATGCTTCCAACCCTAGGTGAAGGACTTGGATGACATGGCATGAAGACATGGACTAGTTTAAGGAGTTGAATGTTGGAGATAAACTTGATATGGTTTAGATTTCCCTTTACTTAGATCCTTATGTTGTACCTTTTATGTAAATCCTATATGGGAGATGATGACGTGCTTTGTAAAATTGAATATAGTCATTACTTTTATTCGGCTACTACCTTTTGGTTATTATGAATACCATATTATATAAGATTTGAAAAATTTGCACATATTCCAACGTACCTTTTGAGTGTGTTTGGGATGGATGTTTTATTCTTCATTTTTTTACTATGGTGGTGATTTCACTCTTTTATAAAGGTCCTCTTTTACCTCTTTCCTAGGGGTTCTGATTCTATCATGGATCTTATTTGCTTATAAAAATATCTACTCTTTGTATGCATGCTTGGTTTTACTACGCGTTTGATTAGGTTTAGATGACTATAGGTCTCAAACTATTAATGCAACTCTTTTTTTCTTCGTCGCCTTTGGATACATGCCGACCTCTCATGTATTCAGAGGTGACTTATCTTATCATGCTTATCTTAGTACCTCCATCATGCATATGTCCCATACCATATGCACTTGAAAGGACAAGACAAGTATGACTATGCACATAACATTCTCTCTAAAAAACTCATGAGCCTGTGTCCCATACCACAACATGTGGGAAAAGAGAGAGCATGCTATGTACAATTCTAGAGTTAACATAGAAGTCCAAAACCATCTAGGCACATAACCCTAATCCTTATCTTAACTTATGTCTCCTAACTAAACCTAAACCTCTACTTTGGTTTTCTAATATCTTTAACTTACACATAACATTCTCTCTAAAAACTCATGCGCCTGTGTCCCATACCACAATGTGTGGGAAAAAGAGAGAGCATGCTATGTACAATTCTAGAATTAACATAGAAGTCCAAAACCATCTAGGTACATAACCCTAATCCTTATCTTAACTTATGTCTCCTAACTAAACCTCTACTTTGGTTTTCTAATATATTTAACTTAATCTTCTATACCTAGGGCTTAGAACATATGAATCTTTAGATTAGTGGACATCCACTCGTTGCTCTGATACCATTTTGTAACACCCCTCCAAGTTGTCTATACATCAACAGAAGCAAACCCTATGTTGTCCATAACATGGGTCACTTGACTTGGAGGATCATTACAAAATATGATATAAATTGCAATAAGACAAATGAAACACCATGCATTGCTTGGAAACATAGATTCATACATTGTTCCTTGAAAGATAAAACTAATAACATCAAATATTTTAACTTTGAACTACAATCTAATACATGAAACTTTGAAACAAATCTATGACATAAATCTTCTCTGAAACTTGATATAGGATCTTCTAAGGTATAGATGGCACCCCACCAAGCTAAATCTTGAGATCTTCTACTTTGAAGCACTCACTTCAAATAACTTTTCTCCTTGATCTAGGGAGATATCATCCACGACCATGCGAAAACAAATACACACATCAGTAAGCGGCACTATACATTTTATATGAATTGAAAATAAGCATATATACTTGACTTGAAAGAAAACCTTGACATGAATTTAACTTAATCATTCTTGATTACATAAACTTTATAGCATGATGAATTGACCAGTAAATATATGCATCTCTCTATGACACCCACTTAAGAGAAAATGATTGCTAGGAAAGCCCATAATTCTAGGAAAGCCCATAACGACACGAATGCCCATGATTTGGCTATAAAAGCCCATAATTGGCACGAATGCCCATAACGACCCCTTGAGGTTCATGATTCGAGAAGAACATCAAAACTGATTCAATTCCGCTTCTCTTAACATTAACATTACCACGAACACGAATTTAATCTTCAACTTTAATCTTTAACATGATGGGATTTCTTCCTCATGAAAATTGAACTTTAAATCCATTAATCATTCATCATAATCTCTAATCTTAATGAACATGATAAACATAAGACATAAGATATAGTAAACATCAAATAATTTATATGATGAACTTGATTTGAGCTGTGAACTTGAAATTGAAAGCATAATTCCTTCATCATAGATAGCAACCAATTCAACAAAAGTAAATATGCATAGTAGCATGACCCACTTACCTGGAGCAAAGAAAACCCTAATCTTGGTCTCTCTGATCTTGATTAACTCTTATGTTCCTGAAATTACATGATTATATTGATTATCACCTTAAGTACCATCCTAAACCCTAATATAGGTCTTTTAAGGAAACAAAGTCAGAAATGGTAGAATTAGGGTTTGAAAACACTAAATCTAGTTCCTCTTTGAAAAACCTTTCCAACAACTATTTATTCATATTTTTCTGATCATCCAATGAATTACTGTGATTTTTGTAAAACCGACCAATCAAAAATTGAATAAGTGCCATATGTGTATATCCAAATACCAATGGCTCATCCAGCAACTGGGCCCGCCCTGAGGTGGCCCAATCCAATGACACCTTGTGGAGTCAGATTTGCTCAAACAAAATGTACAGACTAGTGAGTTGTCGCACACCAAACTACAATAATGCCAATCCCAGGGCGTGACAACAATACTCCTCGATCATGGTCAAATAGGGAATAACATACATGCGATTGTTCTTGAAGAACACAATGGGAAATTGATGGACGAATTTGAGATTTTTGATCTTATCTAGTGAAATCCAAGATCATGGTGGAGTCCCTTACATTGCCACGAAGGCAGCGAGCTTCGAATCAAGATGTATCATAGTTAAGAGCACTGAGAGATCCTTTTGCCATGGCGAAGGTAGAACTGGAAGAGGTAACCCCAGACAACAATCAAGAAACAACCACCAAACCGAGTCTAAACTACATGAGCAAGTTCACGGAAGCCCAGGGATGTCGTGCAAGCAAAATTGAAAGGGACAACTCGTTGTGTCCTCAACGTTCTTTGACAAAAGGCGAGAAACATGGGAAATTAACATGAAGTCTACCGCAATGAACCGAGGAACAAAAACTATGGTTAAAACTTGGGGAAGCATCAACGATGTTCATTAATCACATATGAGGAGAACATCGATCTGGGGATGCACTAAGGAGATGAGACGAAAAATGCCAACGAGCACCTCAACTGGGCTCCATAGGACCCGAAAAACCAAGGATACCCGGGGCAAATTAACCACACGAAAATGACCAGTAGGTGTCATGGATGCTTACCACTCTTATGAATTAACTAAGGTGGGTGAAACCTACAGAACTGGGCCGCCTATCATTGTAGAAGAACTGCGAGAACGTCTCAGGGTTTGAGGCTAGCATGGATCAAATTGGGGCAAGAGGAGACATTGGGGGTGACTCGATGGGTGTTTATGATCCCTTATTTATAAGTGTGTGAGTCGGAAAAACACTCTGTAAAATCCCAGCAATGAGGGGTGTCTAGCCCTAAAGGTGTGTTTCCTCATCAGGGCAGGAAACTATATAAAAGTTGGGGTAGCCAGATTTGTCAGGACACTACAAATTCATTGGATAAGAAATCTCTAATAGCAGGGCACTTTGGGGGCCGATCTGGGTCAAAGAGGGAAAACCCGACCAAGCTGCATGTTCTCAGTTTCCTACTCAAGGTAGGAGATGAGTCTGTGGCCCTACGATGCAAACCCATCAGGTGAGAGGGAGTCCGCATAAAACAAAACATGTGACAATTGTATTTAAATCGAGACTTTAGGTTAAGTTATCAAATCAGTAATATTTTACTTAAAAACTATATAGAAACTTTATAAATTCATTAGAGGAGTCAAATGAGTTCCTAATGATTTCAATTTTGAACCATAGCTAGGATAATCTAAGGGTCTAGATCCTTCCTATATGGTTAGATTTAGGTTTTTCACTAGTTTTATCCATAGTTTTCATATAGGTCATTAAACTCAATTTTAATGCATTTAATTGATTAAATAGGTGACAATTACCTTCCTTTGAGGGACTTTGAGTCCAATATCGAGATTAACATTAGTTGTCTCTTTAAAATTCATATTACATGTATTTTGTTTTACTTTTTAAGGAACTTTTAGGGAGGAGAGAGAAAAAGAGAATTCACATATACTTTTTTCTTATATCAAAGTCATAAAAAGGTAAAAGGAAAACTTCTTGACCAAGGCATCTACTCCATAATTACATTTTTGAAAAAAAGCCATGTTCTCTTTCCCCCTTTATTTCTTATTTCAATTAATGCATCCAATAATTGGGGTAAGTTGCTTCAAAGTCCAAGTTAGATTTTATAACTAAAAATTTGCAATTAAGACCCTAAACATTTATTAATAAAATGAATTATCATTTGTGTTCATTTGATTGTAAAGAAAGGAAAATAAGGGGCATATTTCTTTTTCTCTCTCTTGATTTCATATTTCAAATAATGTATTCAATATTTAGGGAATTTGCATCACTGTTTAAGTTTTGACATCAAAGTTGAAAATTTTGCACTAAAGACCCTAAACTTGTTTTATTTATAAATTTGGGATGTTACAACAAGCATGTTCAACCAAAATCCAAGTTCAGGGGTCTCACAAACATAAAACATTAACAAGGATTTCCCCCCAAAAATCTAAGGCAAGCAAAGATGGGTGCCTCCTATGCACACCATCCACTAACCTCCACATAGTTACTACCTACCATGGTGCTGTCAAAACACTCTCATAGAAATCATGTTCTTCTCCCTCAACTTTTGTATGTGTCATCTTGGGTCGACATAGGAGCCTTCTCATAAGAACAAATCCTCATACAACTCCACCTCCATTGTCTGTGTCACTTGTCATGTACTAGGGTGATACTTCCTCAATCATGGAACCTATAAACTATTGTGAAAACTATAAAACTTTGGTAGTAACTTCCAAATTGGAACTATAGAGGTCATCCTTAACTATTTCACTAGTACATAAATGACATATAATGTCACCTTTGATGGCGCCGATTACACAAAAAAGCCGACGCCAAAGAACTACGAAGTCAGTTATTTAAGACAACTGTCACCATATGTGAATTCCTTTCGATTTAGAAAAGACTCGGGTACCACTTTTAATTTAACCTCAATTTCTTTTAAAAGAAACCAACATCTAAAATTACCCACAAAATACAATTTTCTAGGGAAAAAATTTTCCTCCAAAATTTTCAATCCGGCATCAGTTTTTGCTAAAATGGACGACACATGTTTTGCGTCATGTCCCCGTGGAAAAATTTATCCCCTCATTGGTCATCAGTTTTGTCAACTAACTGATGACCAATCACTCTTCATGAGACAAACCTTTTTTAATGGGATGGGTCTGTAGTGTCGATTGTTTATGAGAAATTGACGATTAGGTGTTTTCGCACCTTGTCCCCGCAAAAACATTTTTTAGGAGTTAGTTGTCGGTTCTTCTCTAGTAATCAATGACAAAAACCTAACCAAGGGCACCTTTTTTGTTTAGATTTGGACTTAGTTGTCAGTTTTTCACAAGTAATCGAAGACCAAGGGAAAAATTTAGGAGTTATTCATTGATTTTTCTAAACAACTAACACATATGGGTAACTTAATAGCACCTGACCAAAACAAACTTTCTCTAGAAGTGTATAATGTATATTTGGTTTTTAAGATGTTTCTCAGAACTTCCCCATTTTTTCTCTAAGTACATATGTTGGTGGGCATTTGACCATGTACATCGGCGTACTTGGAGAATTGTGGGGAAATGCTGCCAAAATTTTCTTGAAAACTGAATACACATTATACACTTACTAGTGAGATTAGGTGTTCAAGAATGGGATAGGTGGTACACACATTCATTACTGAACCCTAAACCCTAATCTTTTAACTCTAAACCCTAATTTTTTAACCCTAAAACCTAATCATTAAACCCTATCCCTAAATCTAAAACAATAAACCCTAATCTATCAATAAATCCTTACTTAATATGTAAACCCTAAACCCTTATACTTTTTTTTGATAACGAGGAACCCCTCCCGGGATCGGACACTATTAGACCCCACCCAACCAAGGGTAAACCCTAGAACCAACCGCGTACATGGGGGCACCACGACGTGCTCAATAACATGGGGCCTTGTTGCACCCTAAGGGTTACACATCCAGAGTCGAACCCAGGTCCCTTCATTGGGGATTGTCGAGCCGCACCGTTGGGCTACTCCCTCGCCCCCCTAAACCCTAATACTTGCTTTATCTTTGATCATAGAATGGATAGATCGTGGATGTCCATTCCAAATCACTGCACCCCAGAGTTTATTGCTGGTCTTGATCAGTTTATTAGATTTGCGGAGGAACATAAGAAACAACTTGGAGATAGGTTCTATTATCCTTGTAGGCATTACGCTAAAAACTTGAAAGTCAGCACCAATGATGAAATCAAAAGTCATGTCATATGTAATGAGATTGTACAAGTCTATATAGCATGGTATTGGCATGGAGAGATTTCAAACATGATGTGTAGATGTCAATAGCAGTGCTTGTGTTGAATAAGAAATTGTTGCTGATGACGTAGATGTGAACGAACCGGTTCCGATAGACATCGTTGATGTGATGCTGGATAGTTGTGGGGTAGAGCACTTCGATCCACCTTCCTTGTTTAGGAACATTGTGCATGATGCTGAGAGACTATTATACACATGTTGTACTAAGTTTACAAAGTTGAGTGCTGTGTTGAGATTGTATAATCTGAAGGGTAACAATCGATGGAGCAACAAAAGCTTCACATCATTGTTGTCTTTGTTGAAAAAAATTCTTCCTAAAGGAAATGAGCTTCCAATCTCAACAGATGAGTTCAAGAAAATATTACGCCCATGGAAATGAAAGCTAAAAAGATACATAAATGCCCAAATGATTGTGTATTATTTGAAAAGGACTGTGGATTTGAAAGATTATCCAAAATGTGGGGCGTCAAGGTATAAAATGATGACTTTCAAAAAGTCCAAAATTGGCTCTCCAGCCAAGGTGATGTGGTATCTACCTATAATACCATAGTTTGAATGCTTGTTTGCCAATTCGATAGATGTGGAGAATTTAAGGTGGCATACATAGGTTAAGAAAAATAATAATGGGATCCTATGACATGCGACTGATTCCCCATAGTGGAAGAAGATTGATTTATTGTACCCTGAATTTCGTGAAGAAGTCTGGAATCTAAGACTTGGGCTTTATATTGATGGGATGAATCCATACGACACATTGAGCAGCCAACATTGCACTTGGCATGTTATATACAATCTTCCTCCCTAATTGTGTATGAAAATTAAGTACGTTATGCCGTCGTTGCTGATTTCGGGACATAAATAACCTGGAAATGATATCGACATTTATCTTGAACCTCTGATTGATGACTTAAAGAAACTATGGGGGTGAAGGTGTGATGACCTATGATGCTACACGTAGAGAGACATTTTTTTTGCATGCTATTTTGTTTTGCACTATTAATGACTTTCTAGCATATGTGAATTTGTCTGGATACAGTGTAAAAGGATCCAAAACATGCCATATATGTGAAGAGAACACTGATTCAATAGGACTAAAACATGGCAGAAAGACTGTATATCTTGGTCATCGAAGGTTTCTTCCAAAATTCCATCCGTACGAAGGTTGCACAAAGCATTCAAGGGATGGAATGAGGAACGGAATGCCCCTAAACCTATATCAGGGGAGGTTGTTTATGAAAGAGTAAAATACTTTGTCAATGAATTTGGTTTCAGATCACAATGTACCATTCCCACACAAAGTGACAAATCTTTATTCAAGAAGAAGTCAATATTTTGGGATCTTCCTTATTGGAGTTCTTTGGACAACTCTCAACCGACAATACATATGAGAGGCTGATAAGAGGAAGAAGTCAACCCTTGAGCAATGGAACTACTTGGACCCAATTGAGTGGGAGGTGTTTGTTTCCAAGAGAAATACTGATGAACTCAAGGTATTAAGAGTCACTCCTAATTTAATTAGTATACATTCTTATGAATTATCTTATTTACTGTTGACCTTGATTGTTACTAACCAATTCAATGAGCTTACTAACAAGGCTATCAACGATGCTCAAAGAGCAAGGCGTCACTAAATGTGCATTACCACATGATGGGTCCAGGTGGCTATGCAGCCCTTCACCAAAAACTACCGACGTCTGCCATTCAATAGCCTACTGCTCCTATTGTTGATAGTGTTGAGTCCTCTACTACTCCCGCACCTCTACATCACCATGATGAGTGGATGGCTGGGAGGTAAAACAAAAAAGGAGGTATAACCAACCCCACAACTACTGAGGCGGCTGTAAAAATGGTAAAGTTCAACTCTCAAAGCAATCAGTATTGATGATTGTTATCTTTACTTACCAATTTCTATTGATGATTATTAGCGAGAGCTTCACAAGCATAGGAAGCAAGGCTCGTTCATCCTTGAGGGCACAATGGATGAATTGATAGTTGCTCTTGGTAACCCAAGTCATCCTGGACGTGTTAGGGCTGCAGGCGCTGGTGTGGTCCTTAGAGTGTTCTTTGGGCCATCACAACGCAAACATGTCCAAAAAGAGGGATTTTCAAAAGCTGAGGTAACCTATTCTTTTTTTTAGAATGTTATTGTAAAGGTAATTCAAGAATCAAAAAGCATTTCTTTTGGCCATGTATAGGTAGATGAGTTAATTGATAAGAGAGTCCAGGAAGCAATGAACAAGTGGAAGGCATCTCAGGCTGCCACTCAGACAGTACCTGTGATGTGCCACTCTTCCCCAATGATAGAGGTTGTTGGGAGTAATCCTGTAGAGGTGGCTGGGAGTAATCCTGCATTCCCACCATCTAGCACGCGCGCTATAAGTATTTTTATGACATAGTAGCTAGTCTTTTCAAGATGATATGTTTATGTATATATATAACATACTCTATGTAAATTTGTAGGGGCTTAGTCTATGCCATCTAAAATTGAAAGAATACGTCGTTGTAGAGGGCAGGGCTTACCCACGCCTTCCAAGCACAAGATTCATGGCACTCTAGTACCTGATGGTATGGTTCGTGTGAGCCTGAGGCTTGTCTTCCCCGCTTGGAGGCAACATCCATTGCCATATGCCCATGCAGATGCTGACACTCTTGGTGAAGCAGAAGGCAAAGTTATCTTGTGGCCCGAAGCGGGAGTCATCTATACTAATCATGTATGATAAATTTACATTACGTTAATTGGTATATTTATATACATGACAACTGTTATGAAATTATATATGTAGGACAAAGGGAAGAATCCCGCTACAACTCATCCTCCTTCACCTCCACCTCTTCCTCAAGCACCTAGTTGGCTTGCAAAGGACCTATTCGACTCAATAGGTCCTCAATGCAGGGGTATGATAATATGGGTAGGCAAACATTCCGAAACTTCACCTATTATTGTTTCTATCTTAGAGGATTCTATAGGCCAATCATATGATAATCGTATATTTCTACAAGATATTTTGGAGTTGTTTCGTTATGCTTGGCTGAATTCATCTATGATAGAACTATGGATATGGTGAGATCTTATTTATATATCTATATACCTCATTTTATATATGGTGATCTATTTTCCTATATATTAATGCATACGTAATATATGTTTTGCATCCACTTACATAGGTTCTGTAAAGATTTTTCAATGACTCATGTGGGATTTCTAGTTCCATCCTCGATCAATCTTGTCAATGAAGACCCTACATTAGTTACCTTATACTGCTCTATCACTTTTAAATATTTTGGTGAAGTGAAAAAGAGCATGATAATAGCTCCATATAATGTTGGGTAAGTTTACTTTGCTTATATTTTTGACTTAAGAAAATTACATTTCATTGTGGATTTTGAGTTATATATTTTTTACTTTCTTATCACTAGAGGTAAGCATTGGGAGTTACTGATTGTTGTCCCCGAGATGATGAATGTTTATTATCTAGATGCTAAGGGGAACAAATTAGACTATTCTGGACATAATTTGAAAAGGGCATTATATGCGTGAGAAATTTTTTATATTTATATCCGGTAACATCTATATTACATGAATATTTACTAATGCAATTCAATGTGTTACATTAACGTATATGGCTTTAATAGATTTCAAAAATGATGGAGAAAATGTGGATAAGGAAAAGAAAGTGATAGTTTGGAAGAATGTGGATGTAGTTTCCTGACTCCAATGCATATTTTATTTATGTAAACTATGCTTATTGTTATTTATTAAAATTTTGTATGTTAAAATTTATAATGTGTTGTACAAAACAACGGCTGGGCATGTGGATACTACATGATGTTGTATATGGAAATAATTGTCAGATATGCTGCACAAGACACTGAAAACATACAACGGGTAATATATAGTCTTGATCATCATAAGTTTGTATAGTCTCATTAGATAATATGAAAATATCAAACTTATTTATTATATATATGTCATTCTCTTTACAGTTGTTTAAAACTAGTGACTTAAAAATAGGGGAAAATGTATTAGATATACATATGCCCTATACAATAGAGCAATTAGATGACATAAAAAGCAATGGGCAAAAGCCTTTGAAAGGGAGGCAAGTTTTGATTATGATTGGGGTACTGATGATAAAGAATGACATTTCTAAACTTTGATGTCATTAATTCTGTATATATGTGGTGCTTACATATACATGTGTGAATGACTTTTTTCTAATTGTCTTATTAAAATTTTATCTATATACATGTGTGTGAATGTGAAGATGAATGAATGAATGTGCTTCTACATGTGTGTGAATGTGAAAATGGATGAATGAATGGAACTGTACGTTTCTACATGTGTGTGAATGTGAAAATAGATGAATGAATGGAACTACATATTTTTACATGTGTGCAAATCATGTGAATGAATTAATTGTGTTTCTACATGTGTGTGAATCACATGATGTATATATAGTCTTGATCATATTATTATTATAGGTTTGTGGCATGTTGTTAGGCTGAAATCAAAGGTTGTTGTAAACTTGCAGTTTAGAACTGAACTGTAGGTTTTCGCATCCTACTGACCAACCGAACAACAGGTCTGCAAGATGATATTAAAAAAAATGACACTTAGTTGTCGGTTATTTTAAAGAATCGTCAATGAAGGTCTACGTGGGCTAATTTTTTGTGTTCGGGTATGGAGATAGGCGTCAATTTTTGAAATCATAACCGGAAACAAGTTGTAGCTGTATTGTCGGTTTAAATTTGAACTGACGATTATGAACCAAACATGAGATCACTTTTTGTTTGGAAAGGGAGTTAGTCGTCGGTTTTTACTGAAATAACCAACGACTATGGATCCTACTGGTGCCAGTTCTTTTTTGGTTGCAATCCGGGCTGACTCTGTGTCATCAGTTTTGGAACCGATGTCGTAGGCTTATACCTTTAGTGTCTCCCACTTGGGTGTCGCTTGGAAACTGACGTACAAAGTCCATTTTAACCAACGTTAAAGGTAGTATTAGTACCAGTGTTTCAATCTATTGTTGAATCATGATGATCCTCACTGTAGTCTGTTGTATCAATACATTACCCAGAAGCCATACTTACTTGCTAAAAACTATGCACTTGACCATACATGTGCCATACCTTGTTCCATACTTGGGTTCCATTGCACATTCTTTACCTTATGATATATCTGTGTATTTACCGGATACATCATATGCATCAAAGATGAGTCTCCTTTGGTATTATCTCACTCAAACCATCAATCTTTGGAACCATTATCTGGTTGTAGAATCATACACTGTCTTGTCACCTGACCTATGGAAGCTATCATGCTCCCTGATGAGCTACTCTATCTAATGTCCTACATCATGGTATCATTCACCTCTACTTCTCTATTTTGCTCTAGCAATGTTGATTTGACTTGTAGTTGTGTCTACGATCCTGTTAACTGAGATACTTTCAACTGTATATCAATCTGCTGAAGCGATGCTGGTATGCCATGTTTTGTGATATGTTAACAAGCATGACTATGTCCTGTTTGCAAATGTTTACGAAGATGACTTCCTGGTTGAACATATATCATATCAGCATGTATCCTAAACCATACCTTGAAGCACTACAAAAAGCAGTGTATCCTTCCCTTTGTTCTGGCGACACTAAAACTGGAACACTTGTAAATTTCTCCTTCAACATCTATAAAGAACACTGACACCTATCATTCCATACAAAAGGAACACTTTTCCTTGTTAAACTTGTTAGTAGTAAAATAAAGGTGCTGACATTCAGAATGGACTTCTTATGGTATCCTACTAGGCTTAGGAAGCTTAGGATCTTAGTGGATGTCTGGGACAACTTCCACTCTAGCACTATCACCTTACTTAGATTTACACAACATACTTAGCAGACATACCATAACCTCGAGAATATGCTTTAGTCAATCATGAACGTATTCTTGCTAAAATTAGCACACATGTATTGTTGATTCAACAATGTTAATGCCTGGTAAAGGTGTTGCTCATTTTGTTGATGTATGTTGGTTAGTCTAAATGTGCCAACCATGAACTCATAATGATCATATGACTAAAGTCATCTAGTTTGATTCTCATTGATGATATCCCAACCTCAGGTCTATCTGAAGGATCACTATAGCACCTGTTGACCAATAAACAAACTATCTATCCTTGGTAGTTGTCTTGTCCAGCTGTCACTAGCCCATATACAACATCAATAAATCACTTTTCTTCTTTCCAAACAACACTTGGAGGATATTCCATATCGAACTCCCTCTCTCTAAAGGAAAAGAAACATTAGTAAGTTCATATGGTAAACATCTCCAACTCACATACTACTGGTACACCCTAGATACTAGGACCTGTCACCTTGGTATCCACCTCGTAGGCAATAACAGATTCACATATTTGTCTCATCCATAAGCAACTCAAACTATATACGAGGATTCTTCCTAACTTTAGGAGGCTCAAGAAGCATGCTCATCACAAAACGTCATGATCTTGGAACCATGGTCCAAAGAAACCATGTGTCACATCAAGGTCTCCACCAACTAGGATTACAACAAATCCACACATACCAAGTGGCATAAAATCCACTTGAAAGTTGCACCTTGAAAAGAAAGAACACAAAGGAAAACATAATTCCCACAACACAACAAAACTATCCAGGAGTTACTAGCAAGGTTACCGATTCTACCTTCTTCATGCATGTTACAAATTTTATGTATCATTTTGACCTTTTTCATTTAGGTTCCTTGCCACTACTATAGGAATTATCATGAATTGGCGTACTTTATTTCTCTTTCCTATTGATGATTGATGCACGATGTTTGAGTCACTTTTACATGCTTATTTTATAATTTGTTTGTGCATTTATTTGTCAGTTTCTTGGTTATATTTGCATAAATCACTATTGTTGGCCTTTACACTCTGTTTGCATCAAATTATGCATATTTTATCATATTTATATGATTTTATATAATCCTCGGACTTATATGCATTATTCTGCATTTTTTAGATACTTTATGTACAATGCAGAGTCGGTGCCACTGACCCTTGAAGTTGGTGCCACCAAGATTACATCAGTAAATGATCTAAGAGAGCAGAGTCGGTGCCACCGACTTTTCCAGAAACAACACTCAATCAGTTCACCCAGATCCGACGATCCAAATTATGTGGTACCGTAAGTTGTCCTATGACCTAGAAAAGGATGGCCAGACCTAAGGGGGATCATCACGTTGCACCGCACGAAGGCTAGAGAAAGGAGAGAGAGGAGCACGGAGCCGAAGGACGTCAATTGGGAGATCCGAGCACCTCCGACAGACGATTTTGCAACTGGAAAACTGTAAAACATGCATTTCTCGAGGAGGATCATCCAAAACACCTTCTCTCCAGGGGTTACACAAATTTCCTTCATGTTTCCCACATTTTTCTTCTCTCTCTCTCTATGTATTCACACGTGAAAACCATGCAGGGCTAAATCCCTCCTTTCCTTAGGACCCGGGAGTAGCCCCGGGAATTATTGTATCCGCTTTTTACATGATTTAATATAGATTTATCTTTATTCTTGGATATATAATTGTGTTTTAAACAATCTACCTATGCTTGATCACCATCAGTGGAGTAATAGACTGATAATCTCTCTGGAAGGAGTATTAAAGGTTGGAAAATCACAAGTTATATACTTTCCTACGCGTTCCTTGGGAAAGGTAACATATGGTTAGTGGAAAGAAACCCAAAGGTTTTGATAATGCACCTAGACTAAGATATAAATTGCTACAGACGTAGAATTGTCTTAGATCTAGGTAGTGAATTGCACCGTGGAAGCGGGAAATTCTGACTACATGCTTTCCATCCAGGGTAGAAGTATAATCGATATTAATTCGGTAGAAACAAGATATAATAAGACCCCATGGTGAAATTGGTAATCCTAAGGAACCCATCTCATTTGAATCAACCACCATTAAATTTCCTTTAATTTCCTCTTATTTTGTTTCAAATCAAATTCAACCATTTTTAATCGGCTTAGCTGATCGCACCGTAGTTAGTAGTAGTCACTGAGACTACGTCTCCCTGAGTTCATCTCGGGCCTCACATAGGCCTATATTACTCGACGCGTGCACTTGAGTTTATACGCACGGTTTTAGCGTGTTAAATTTTTGGCGCCATTGTTGGGGAGACATCAAGTTTTCAGTACTACGAGTGCTGCGGTCCACCACTCTAGGCTACTTTTTATTTTTCTTGTAATTGTATTTTAATCTTTTGAACTGAATTGCAAATCTTATTTATCTTTTTCAATTATTAGTACCAGTTCAT
Source organism: Alisma plantago-aquatica (assembly GCA_963693085.1). Classification (NCBI taxonomy): domain Eukaryota; kingdom Viridiplantae; phylum Streptophyta; class Magnoliopsida; order Alismatales; family Alismataceae; genus Alisma; species Alisma plantago-aquatica. Next base: position 1,354,651,635 of record OY856412.1, read on the forward strand.
ACACTGTTATTTGAAATTACAAGGTACTAGTAAAGCAACAATGGGTGATGGAGCACCGACTGAAGAAAAGACCATATGGGAGAAGATCAAAGATCTTCCTTAGCTGCATAGACGGGACCTATCAAGAAATAAAATGTGAATGTAGCACAATACAAGATTGATCCAGGGCTGATTGCACTCGTCAAGTCATAGGATTTTCACGAGCATACTCATGAAGACCCAATGGCACACATCAAAAACTTTGTGGAGTGCTGTGACATGGTGAAAGTGGATAGGTTCCCACAAACAACTATTTATCTGAAGATGTTCCCATCATCATTGGTGGACAAGGCAAAAGAATGGCTGCACAACATGCCAAAGGAATCAATTGAGACTTGGGATCAAATGTTCGAGACATTCTTTGAAAGGTACTTTCCTCCAAAAAAGACCAACAAGATGGTTAGAAATATTCACAATTTCAAGCAACAGGCAGCCGAATCCTATTCCGAAGCTTGGGAGCGTTTTCAAAAAATGCTCAAGAAAGTCCCTCACCATGGGATAGATCTGGAGAACCAAGTCAAGATGTTCTACTTTGGGCTCCATAAAAGTGAACATGTCACCTTAGATAGTGCAGGCACAAGGTTCTTTCTCAACAAATCACCCTCTAAGTGTCAGAAGATTTTGAAAAATATGGCAAAGAATAAGACATTGGGTAATGAGAGAGACCATCCAGAGCAGATCAAAAGCATAGAGGAGTCTAAAGTTATCACCTCTTTGAATGAGAAGCTAGACTTGATAGCAAAGAAGCTACTAGAGAAGGATAATAATTAATCACATGAGGAAGGAAAAGTGAAATACATGCGGCAACAAAGGTACAAAAATAATGAAGAAGATAATACCAATGAGATGCTGAGGAAACTGCTCCAGCAAAATGAGCTATTCATGGGATAGACACAACAGGTTCTTCAAAACCATGGGGCATAGATATAGAACATGCAGTATCAAATTTCTCAAATTGTGGATGAGATGGCTTCCATGAAGAAGCTCATTCAGAAGGAACCTACTGGGAATGCCGCACCCGCTCAACAACATCAACAGGTTAAATATATCTCAGTCAACAAGGAGCCAAAGCCCCCTATTGAGGAGATATCTGAGCGGAACATCATGCAGCTAGATTTGGAGTATAAGTCCACAGTTCCATTCCCTTGCAGTTTGTATGAATTGCCAGGAGGATACATGATGCCGATCAAAGCACTCCAAAACTCCACTACTACTGTGTCCACATCTCATGTTTTAGAAGAGACTCCCATGTCAGAGTAGCAGGTGAAGGCTCTACTCTGTAGTGGATCAACCACAATCAATAAGGAGACACCCACAAGAAAGGAGAAGCAACCGAAAGTTGTGCCGTCCACAAAAGATGTGCCAAATTCTATCTCAGAAGGTGGTGTTGAAGCAAGCTTAGGGGAGGTGATCCTCAAAGTTCCTTATGTTCCACTATACAAGTGCATAGAGAAGATAAGTGTGCTATTCCCAGATAGTCTGAAGCTTAGGAAAGAGCAAAGGCACTTTAGGAAATTTCTTGAGATCTTCCGAAAGCTCCACATCAACATTCCATTGGTGGAAGCAATAGAGCAAATCTCGGCATATGGAAGATTCATGAAAGATATCATCAACAAGAAATGAAGGATAAAAGATAGTGATGTTTGGTGTGTTGATGAAGTGGTGAGTTCTATTATTAAGGGAAAGCTTCCAAGAAAGAGAAAGGATCCAGGACATTTCTACATCACTTGTTCTATTGGTGGACAACAATTCCCACAAGTACAGTGTGACTCAGGGGCAAGCATTAACCTCATGCCTCTTGCCACTTTTCAGAAGTTGGGATTGAAGAAGCCAACAAAAACATCTATGACAATCGAGTTGGCCGATGGATCAATTGTGAAGTCACATGGTATATGCGAGGATGTGCTAGTCAAAGTAGACAAGTTCATATTTCCTGTAGATTTTGTGGTCATGGATATGCCTGAGATGAAAGGATTTGAGATGCTATTGGGAAAGCCATTCCAAGCTACAACTGATGTGATCACTGCTATTGGGTGAGGTTACTTGACATTTGGGATTGGTGATGACAGAGTTGAGTTTAAGCTTCCATCTGAATCATTAGAGCCACCCCTTGACAACCCAGGTTGAAGGTATTTCTCATGTCAAGCCTAGGACATTAAATAAGGGCACTTGTTGGGAGGCAACCCAACTTTTAGATTGTTTCTTTACGTTCTTTTAATTTTATGCACTTAGTTTTGCTTAATTTTTCATAATTTGTTATAAAAGTGGTACCTTGATTCGTGTTTGGAAGTGTGCAAAACTTACAAAGTCAATACCACCGACATCTATGTCGGTGGCACCGAGAATTAATTAGTGTTGGATTGGCTTTGGAAAGGCAGAGTCGGTGCCATCAACTTCCAAGTCAGTGCCACCGACTTCCCTAAAGATTTTCAGAAAGTTACAAATGTGTATAACTGATAAACCGTCGGTGCCACCGACTTCCTAGTCGGTGGTACCAAAATTTTTGATTGTCCCAGGTTCGGTGGGTGCGTTGATGCACTGAAAATGATTGGCAGAGTCGGTGCCACTGACTCCTGGCAGCCAGCCACCTAAAAAAGGCCGTAAACAACATTGAAAAAGTTGGTTTTAGTACCTTTTTTGTAGATCAAAGAAGGCTAAAGAATGTCACGTCTTAACACCACTAAGACACAAAAATGGGCCACCAAGAAGAGGGAGATTAACAAGAACAACTTGGTCAAATGAGCCTCCTACCATCCACCTCCACCACCCTTCAGAGCAAATGGTACCGCTGTTCCACCTCTAAAGTTGAAATTTTGACTATGAGGCCATAGTCTTGTTCAAAATTGGGGGGGGGTGCTGGAACAACCTTTTATCTTAGCTTTTTATTTATTTATTTTATGATTTTTTATTTTTGAAAAAATTAGTTGTTTATTGCAATTTTTAGGATCCAAAGTTTATTTAGTATAATTTGTGGAGAAGTAAATGCATGGTTTCATTTGAGTATATCAATCTCTGGGGTTGGGTGCACATGAAAAATTAGTAAATTTAAAAATTTTGTGAGCTTATCTTGTGAGTGATTGAGTTGCATAATTGAGGAAGTGCTTGGGAGAGTCAGCTCCAAGACATGAGGATATAAATGACCATCTTAATTGTCCAAAGAAAGTGATTGATAAGGTTGTTGAGCCCGAACCGACCAAACACTAATGTGACCTTAAACTAAAATTTAAGAGAGAAACCCCTTTATTACCCTGTACACAGGTCATTAGAGAGGGACATATGATTTTCTCTGAAGGTTCTATCTCTTAGTTGTATGATCTCATCCACCGCATACATTCGCTTTACACTCCACCATAAGAAGATTGAGTACATGTTATCATTCTTTCTCTTGATTGCATTTACACTGCATAGTAGATCTTGCATAATATTTGCTTATTTTTGCTTGCAATAGAGAAAAATGAAAAAATATAGAAAAACATACATGCACAACAAAAATTCTGATGCATGTCATTTAGTTACATAACATCTTTGTTCATATAGTTACCACTACATTACACAAGCATATAGTTATCATCATGTGCTAAGTATTTTTCTAAAACATAAGAAGGTAGTGATTTTTCCCATACTCTTGAAATGAAGAAGAAAAAGAGTATCATGATTAGAAAAGTATAGTGTAAGCCCATAATAGTTGAAAGAGGGTTTGAAAAAAAGTCAAAGAAAAAAAAAGATTGAGTATAATTTTAGAAAGTGAGGGAGAAAGGGCATAATCCTACCTAATCATAAGGAAGAATTAGTACATGATGTAGTTTGTAGACATTTCATCTTATTTTGAGATGAAATGATGGTTGCATGCATCATTCCACCTTCAAAAGTAGGCATTAGGAGCATTTTATAAATTCTCATCATCATAGGTTCATCATAAATTTTGATTGCATGAATGATTTTATGTGCTCATGATTCTTCCACAGCCACCCATCCCGACCACCCATTGCTCTTATTGGTAGGCCACTCATATGATTTTCTCCGCATTCATTATCTATCAGGAGAACTACTTCCTTGTACATGGTAGGTAGAAAAAAGAGCAATGTAGATAGGAGATCACACAATGCATCAAGTATGAATCGAACGAGTCTATCATATTAACTTCTTTAATGGATAGTGCTCCATTGATTGGGGGACAAACATCTTTTGTAGAGGTTTCTAGTCACCTAGATTGCAGTTAGTGTTCAGTGGTCAGTGAGGGCCGGTATGAGGACCGAAGTTGGAGACTTTTTAGATGTACCTTATGCACTTATGTCCTTCAACTGACTTATCTCAATCAGATCCTAAGGTTTTGTTGCTCGAGGACGAGCAGGGTTTCAGCTTAGGGGAGTTTGATGCACGAGTTTTGAGTCACTTTTACAGGCTTATTTTATACTTGTTTTTGCATTTATTTGTCAGTTTCTTGGTTATATTTGCATAAATCATTATTGTTTGCATCAAATTATGCTTATTTTATCATATTTATATGATTTTATATATTCCCCGAACTTATATGCATTTTTCTACATTTTTCTGGTACTTTATGTACAATGCAGAGTTGGTTCCACCGACTCTTGAAGTCGGTGCCACTAAGATTACATCAGTAACCAATCTAGGAGAGCAGAGTCGGTGCCACCGACTTCCTAGTTAGTGCCAATGACTTTCCAGAATCAACAGTCAATCAGATCGCCTAAATCCGACGGTCCACGTTATGTGGTACCGTAAGTTGGCCTATGACCTAGAAAAAGATTGCCAGACCTAAGGGGGATCATCAGTTGTACCACACGAAGGCCAGAGAAGGGAGAGAGAGGAGCACGGAGCCGAAGGACATCAACTGGGAGATCCGAGCACCTCCGACGGACGATTTTGCTTCCAGAAGACTACAGAACGTGCATTTCTCGAGGAGGATCATCTGGAACACCTTCTCTCCAGGGGTTATATGAATTTCCTTCATGTTTCCCACATTTTCTTCTCTCTCTCTCTATGTATTCGTACGTGAAAACTATACGGAGCTAAACCCCTCCTTTCCTTAGGACCTGGGAGTAGCCCGGGGAATCATTGTATCGACATTTCACATGATTTAATATAGATTTCTCTTTATTCATGAATATATAATTGTGTTTTAAATGATCTACCTATGCTGGGTCACCATCAGTTGAGTAATAGACTGGTAATCACTCCGGAAGGAGGATTACAGGTTGGAAAAGCACAAGTTATACACTTTCCTATGTGTTCCTTGGAAAAGGTAACGTATGGTTAGTGGAAAGAAACCCAGAGTTTTCGATAATGCACCTAGACTAAGATATAAATTGCTACAAACATGGAATTGGCTTAGATCTAGGTAGTGAATTGCACCATGGAAGCGGGCAATTCTGACTACATGCTTTCTATCCAGGGTAGAAGTAAAATTGATATTAATTTGGTAGAAACAAGATATAACGATTCCCCATGGTGTAATTGGTAATCATAAGGAACCCATCTCATTTGAATCAACCACCATTAATTTTCTTTTAATTTCCTTTTATTTTGTTTCAACTCAAATTCAACCATTTTTAATCGGCTTAGCTGATTGCACCGTAGTTAGTAGTAGTCATTGAGACTACGTCTCCTTGAGTTCGAATCAGGCCTCACATAGGCCTATATTACTCGACACGTGCACTTGTGTTTATACACATAGTTTTAGCGTGTCAATGACTTATCATTATTATGTGTCCGTCCATTCATGTTATCTGGTTTCTCCCTCACTTATCAAGGGTAGTTCATCATATTTCACATTTCCTTCATGAATTACTTTTACATGTCATGATGATTTTACTTTTATCACTTTTTTACATGCATGGGTTGGGCTAAGAGTAGCTTAGGTTCCACTTTATTCATCTATCATCATTCATATTCCTCTTCTTATATTACACTTATCTCAAGAGTTCTTTTCTTCTTACGTCGACTATATACCTTGAACCATTTCATTAGCACATATTCATCCATATTTTTCTTCATTATCTTCTAGAATTACAACTTCAAGGATTCCTCTTAGCTTACTTGTATTCATATATAGGTTTCATGGCATTGCATATTTCTCTTTAGTTACCAAACATTCAAGTTTTTGATAGGTTATGATGTGATTTTCATCTTTATTCAGGGGAGGGTTATGATATTTTCACCATGATCTCTTATTCTCTATGCTCTTCATATTGTTTCAAACTGACTACTTGATTAGAGTAATTAGAAAGATAACAATCTAAGAATCTAGAATTACCCTTTTATTCAATAATTGAATACCTGGCCAAGGCATCCAAGTACTGAGATTAGGCAATATGCATCATGTTCATATGTCATGTTCCTTACTTATACATCATCCTAGTCCTAAGTCATAGTGTCCCCATAGACTCAGTGAATCTAAAGCTCTGATACGATGGTGTGAGAACATGTCACGCTAATCAAGATTACTCAAAATACAAAACACGATCAATCATTAATTAACCACATAACAGACTAGGGGATAATTCAAAATGATTTCAACATCATCAACATGCTCCAAACATTTACATGAAAGCCCAACATCTTGCTATATTTATATACCATACCAAGTATCCTCTACAAATTTCTCATGGCTTCAACCACAACATACACATATACAAAAGAACATGATCCACATATACCACATGTACAAGCATCAAAACGCTACCAAAACTTGAGTCGATTAAAACATTATATACAAGCTTTCCCACCCAGACCTAAGAGTATAGGGATGAATCTAGGACACACTAGACATCTAAGAAATTCTCACAAAGGTCCATAACCACAACTCCTCATCACTGCCATGGGTCTTCTACCGCTGCTGTTGGCCACCTAAAAAGATGTGGTAACCCACAATGTGAGACCCATGTCCTCATGAGAGATATAACTCTCAATAATGCTTATTGTCTACAATAAATAATTTAATTAAATGGTTAAGCAAATTAAACGTATTATATAACATAATAGAAATACCAGATATAAAACTTCTTGGGATCAGTTCTAATCAGAGTCTTATTCACAACATTGAAAAATTAACATTATTCTTATGAGATGAAGCATACTTAACATCATGGGCATAACTATCTTCACAAGCCTTACTAGTATGATGAACATAGATAATGTTATTAACATGTCTAATAGGTTAAGCAGATCTACATCATAAGTAGAGCTAACAACATAAACACAACTACTAGCATAAGCATGACTAGAAGTATAAGCATAACTAAATATGTAGGCATGTCTAGCACTATAAGCATTGCTAACAAAATGAGGTAACTAACATCATAAACATAACCAACAGTAGCAATATATCTAACTACATAAGCATGGATACTTCTCTTATTGCACCATACATCATCTATATTGTGAAAAGAACAAACACGGGTTATCATCCAAATTTGAAGTGTTGTGTATAACCCTAACAGATATACTACATAGCTGGATTACGTCTTTTATTGCTATGGGGAATTTGAGTCGTACCACCCAAACTCCAACTGACCATTGCAGAATGCTATTCAGTTATGCATAAGATCTACGAGTACCTATATCCTAAGATCTCTCCTTCTTGGTCAATGTGAGCCAAAATACAGTGACATATCAGTCAACTACCTACAACGACATATAGTCAAGATGTTAAACATTAAAAAGAATATAAAATAAGTTTTCGACGCCAGTTTAGACTATACAAAACTAGTCTAGCTTTTAGTTTACCACTTTGCAAGAGATTTACGATTGGGTCAAATCTTTATCATGTTTTGGAATATGATAATCAATTTAGTTGGGTTATCCAAATAAAATAAGACCTAATTTTTACTACTAACTAGATGTATAAAAATGAATAGTGCTTGGCCGACCAATGTAAATTTTTGATTTCTTATAAATATAACACAAAAATAGATCAAACATTAAAATGAAATTAACTAATTGTTACATGTTAATATAAATATGTGTCAATGAGCCATATATAGCTTACATTTTTCTAGTAAGGAACTTAGTTGGGGTAGATAAAGACTTTTTTGTAAAATGATAGACAAAAACAAGATTAAGTTTTGCATTGTGTCTAAATTTTACTGAAATTCATTATATACACATATATATAATTTGATCAATACTATATTCATGCATAAATAAAAATATTGATATTACTATTTTACATAATTTATTTATCTTGCATTATACATTAGTCTATAATAATGAACTATAGTAATTAATATCTATATTAATTTCCACCTTAAAAATTTTAGATTATTAGATTTTTTCAACCTAATATCAACCTAGTTTGGTAAGCTATGGTTAGTTCAGTGGGTATAGTGGGTGTTTCATTACGCATGATGTCCCTTCAGTAACTTTTGTGAATGAGTTCCAAGGAAGAAAACTCCTGCGAAGACACACCTCTAGGGACTAGTACTATGATGACATTTCACGCTACTAGGGGTGGCACAGAGTGACTAGCCATGACAAATTTGACCTTGGAATCTACGCTGTTGAGCTAGGTACAATGTGGTTATCTGGGGGAGAGGCTCCTCGACATCAAAATATATACCAACTTAGATTGACAAAATTCAAACTTAAAATTGATATGATTTTAATTTGAATATCAACATTTAAATTTGAAACTAACATACATTGATAAAATATAGACTCAATTATCTTTTGCTAGATATGTGGGGACCACTCTGAGGATGGGTCACGATTAAGTTACACCCCCCTCTGACAATGTAAATTCCCAGTCCTCTCCTCGCCTACCTACACAAGAAGGACAAGGGCCATTTAAATCATGCAAAGACTGAGCTACATGACGTGATAAGGCTGGCTAAAGCGCATAATAGATATGTTTCGAACCGGGGTCCCTGTTCTAGAGCGTTGGACCTGTACCACCGAGCTACAACTCCTTAACCAAGTGTATTTTTCCAGTGATATCACAACTTTAGTTATTTCTACTTCTTTCCCGTTGCACTCTACAGGTGTTCATGCCTAAGAATAGATGAGACAATAGATCTGGAAATAGAAAGTATCTACAACAACATCATATATTGAATTCACTTACTACTTGGGGACAAACAGATGGTATCACCAAGCTAGTGGACAATATGACGAACTCTTATGCACATGAAGATATAGATCACAAGAACGATGACTCCTTTGAAGAGAATAAAAAAGAGAACCCCAACATTATACAATGCCTTTGTAAAGTTACAAATGGACACTTTACAGTAGCTGTGAACGTTTTATGCTCTTCAGGGGTGGCTCCTTATGATGAGGATACCATGAATGCTTTAGAGGCTAAAAATCCATATAAGCCGCCTCCTTCCAAGATAGATATTTTGATTTTAGATGCTCCTGTAATAGTTGATGTAGATATTGTTTTGATGACTTCATGTGGTAGAGATGCTTTGAGAGCCTAACACATCTTAGATGCTCTCTGTGGAGAGGGGTCTGTGGTTGCCACTGATCTCCTACATGCTATCACTCTGGTGGTTAACCTATGGCAAGGCGGAAGGTGTCCTTTGAGTTTGGAAGAGTTTGTAGCTTCTGCACCTCTTACGCCATTACTTAAGCCTGACAATGGCTACATCCTATTGTAGTGGGCACAATTTGGAGGCATCTTGTAACATCCCCAGATTCTGCCGCCTCGAGACTTAGAAGGATTGAGAGGACAAATCTGAAAATGTTAGACAATCATTTCAGAGAGCGATGCGTAAGAATAATACGCATACATGAACATACAACAATAGACATACACCATAACAATCTCAACATTCAACATGTATATATATTTAACATGATTTATTACAAAATGATTTAAACAATATGGATTACAATTCAATATTGAAAGAAGATTTACAAGTCTATGAACATGTATGCTAATAAGATCTTAACACAAAAGGTACAATCTGGACAACTGCTCAGGTACCATCTTTTATCCCACACTAGCTCTGAACCTGAAACATACATGAAACAATGAATCAACACACAAGGTGTTGTGTACGTGGGTAGAAAGATATATACTAATATGTTTTGCATAATTGAAATAACTTGAGAAAGAAAGAGTAAAAGAAAACACTGTTGAAAGCGATAATCTGGCAAACACATATTTGTAGATGTCTTTTGATGCGTTTGTACTACTAAGTGGTGTCACACTTCATTTTCGCCCGCCCCTTGGGCTATGGGGACCGAGTGCTGACCTTATATTTAGAGGGGAGAGAGAGATTCCGCACTTCATTTTTCCCCGCCCCTTGAGCTATGGGGACCGAGTGCCGACCTTATATTTAGAGGAAGAGAGAGAGGATTGAGGAAGGGAGAGAGAGATCATATATCCACTCAGTAGCTACAAACCATATATATTCCTTTTTATGTTCTTTAATGTTTTGCAGAGCATATACTACTAATACACATCCAAGAATTTATATGCAAACACAAGCATCCAAAGTACATCATATCATTATGCATTCAAGAAAACTAGTCTTATACTTAATAAAACCCACGTACCTGAGTTCAGATATTTCTAATTTTTCCTGGACCATCTACATCTCTGGTCATCACCTGATTAATAACAATTAAAAAATCATTAATAAATGTTCATTATATTCTAGGTATTTTAGGTCTAAATTAGGGTTTGGCCAAATCTAGGTTCCATCTAATCTTAGGATGGTATCTGATATTTTTCTACTGATAATGCAGTCATTTTTAGAGTCTGGTACACGTTTCATATTTTTCTGATTCTTTCCCTATTTTCTAAAATTAATATGAGGGTTAAAACATCTAAATTATCATTAATGAGGAAAGACCTATTATTCTATCATAATAATCAGATTAGAGTTTATATTTGGCTACCACATGATGTCAGAGTTAATAAATATTTTTCTCAGATTTTAAATTCTTCATTTACAAATTATTTGAGTAAACAAACTATGAAAAGAAGCATTACTCTCTAAATTAGATTCCATCATTAAATGTGCATCAAGAGTCTGAAGTAGGGGTTTCACAACAAAGAGGGCATTTTTTTGAGTCGATGGGCATTTTTGGGGTAATTATTGGCCATGAGATCTATTTTTAATGTATTATCTAAGATTAGGTATATATTTATTAAAAATATATAGTGACTTACCTCTAATGTGGGTCAGATCAAGCAAGGATCCACTACCTTCAGGATCCAACAACCTGCCTTTCCAAAATCCAGTCTTCCTATTCGTTCTTGCATCTACCTACTCCAGACCTCTAGTGCAGCTGTGGCCTGAGATCACAACCTCACAATCCGCTAGCATTAAACTCCAAGAAGGATCGATGCTTAAGATTCATCGAAGCTCAAGGAGATCGGGTGACACCTTGGCTACTCAGGCTAATCTTCCGAACTTGATCCTAATAGGTGGCTGGGTCCAGCACCTTGGCAACCTGAGCTTGCCGCCATGGAGCACCGCTGCAGAAAAGAAGAAGAGGGAGACAGTGTTTGATGCTGGTGAGAACCCTATCTAAGATGAGCACTTCACAGCAAGGTGCATGATTGTTGATGCCTTTGGGGCGGCCTTTGGCGTTGGGGGAGGTTGGTAGGCAAAAGGGAGCCTCACCGCTGATGTTGGAGATTGCCCTACAGGTGCAGCTGGGAAGAGCTTCACGGATTTGGGTGTTGGCTATTGGAAGGGAACCTGGACCAAGCTCACCCTCTAAGTGGTGGTCTGTGGATATGCTGCAGCTGCCTCCTCAAAGCTCCAGCATCGCATCCTATCACAACGATCGTATGGAAGCGGTGGCAGCACCAGGTTGGGGTGGAGGTGCTCGGAGATGGCTTCCCGATCTGGGTCTCTGACCTGTTAGAGGCTTGGTTCGTTAGTCATGAGGAAGGTTTTTGGTTGGCCATTTGATACAACCCATGGTTCTCCTGGTTGCAAAAGAGAGGGGTTTTGAGGAATGAGTTCAGTTTCACATAACTATCCACGAAAAGGGATTCTACAATGATCGTTCATCTCCTCCGAGCATTACGGATATGTGAATACTAATGAAATGTGTGAATCTATAGAATTAGTTTAGATCACATGGAGATCGTGATTGACTGCGTAACCAAGGCGGGTGCCCGAGCACCTGAGGATTCCGTAGGAATCGGAGGTCGAAGACGCAGTCACTACCCTTTGATCCCAATCCATGGGGTGAAAGAAATCCACCCAAAGGGAAATCTGTGGCATATGCCATGTTACCACCACATAAAGAGAGTTTATGTGACATCACCTAATATATCTCAATCTTAGGTCTAGCATCATCTAAAATTTTATAGTCATTTAGTCAAAAAAATTCAAACATTATTATCTATCAATTGGCCAATCCTAATGCCATGCGATTTTAACCAAGCCTCACCAATTAGTTGTTCTTTCTCCCAACTAAGTTTGATACTAAAAGTCTAACATTTCTTCATTAAACCTGATTTCTCAAATATCCACATAAATAAACATGTAAACGTCATCCAATATTGATCAAACAAGTTCAATCCACTTCAAAAGGTCATGATGCATCCCAGTGTTCTTTATTCAACCATTCAATCATATTAATCCATACAATACCTCATTTAGATACTTCACTTCATATGTCCTCAATATTAACTACTAACTAGTGTGAATCATCTCCATGTACATAAATGGTCTTGGAAAATGATTAGTGATCCTCTATTGTCATTACAGTCATACTTGTGGGTCAAAAGAATCCAAAGTTCAATAGAAGTTACCTCGACTTGGGATTAACCAACTAGTAATATTTATCGACCTCAAATAGTATATTAGGTATCCACTCCCAGAAGTCAGGGTCATCACATTCACCCCACCTTAAATGGAATTTCGTCCTCAAAATTCAACTAATTTCATACTTAATTGGAAATCATAAAGTCCAACATCATATAGGCCACAACTTCTAGATGCCAAGACTATAATACTTTTTAGATATATCCTAAGTTATCATTTGGGGATTCAGAACATATAGGTTGTATGCACCCCACCTTATATAGATTGAAGTGTCATTTAATGTCTTAGTCAAAGCATGAAACAATTCTCTCTCTTTTGTTTCCTTCGGATCTGCATCCCCATAGTCCCTTAAGGATAAGGGTTTTATTCATACATACGAAGTTAATAAGATACCGCTCATGGTTCATATTTCACCGTACTAATCATACTGTGATGCCAAGGTTTCATGCCATTACTTATAGGAATTATGAGAATGAACATCTTTAATGTGGTTTATGATCAACATCATACTAGGATTTCAGCATTAGAGGGGTTTGATCTTCATATTTACATATTAGGATTTTCACTATATTTTGTGAGAGTTATCCTCAAACTTAGAAGAATAGATTTAGAAGCATTGAGGTTAAGAACTATATTTTGTGTTCATGAAACTTATAATACAAAGATTTTTTTTAATCTCATGATTTCAAACTTATTTCTTTCATTTACAATATGAAGGGAAAATAATATAACGACTCAAGCTTATCACAATTTCCAACTTAGATGTCACATGTATGATAGAGGGAGGGAATATAGAATAGGTCAACCTTATATTAGTGACTCCTCATATAAAAATCATCTATATAGCTCAAATGAGGTATCTAGCATCATATATTAAGAAAGAGAAGTGAAAGGAACCACCTTTATGAGTATCTTATGCATAAGGCATTTTACTCTCAAAATTAGAGTTCATATACCACCTCACTTGCAACTAATGATGAGATTCAAAACATATGTCACTCAAACTAGGACCTAAATCAATCAAAATGATTGACTTTCTCATTATTAGTCGTCTACCCATCATTTGTTTTAACCAACTCTCACATCTAGAATTTAGATCAAATGTCTGAATCATACATAAGGACTCAACTCATCTACTCAGGAGTAACCCATCCTAGGACACATCATTCACATATATCTTATAATTTTCACATATTGTAGGATAGGTCCTATGACCCTCTCCTTGTGGGTCTCACTCTCTTTGGAGTTCACCACGTATCTTGTCCTAACACTGGAGTTCCTCCTTTGTAAAAGAGCTTGAGGCTCATGCATATTCAACTTTATCTTAAACTTAGTTCATCTTAAGTGGGGAAACCTACATACTTTCATTATCAAGACTTAGCTCATATTTCTTTGAAATGGATCGGAACTCATATACAACTTAATTCTTTATAAGGAAACTTATACCATTAAGATCAAACTTAGATAAGATTGCACATGCTTGTTTCAACTATCACTCTATCATCTACTCTATGTATCACATATCTTGATAAGGCTCTAGACATCTAATCTAGACTCCTCTCTCTTCTAGATTGATGTCACTCCCTTTCACTTAGATTGCATGAACAACCACTACTCCATTGTGTGAGGGACACATTTTTATATTTACATATATATAATAAAATATTATATAGTTTTTCTCTGAGAAGCAAACCAGAGAAACTATTGAGGCTCGAGCCGATTGGAAAACAAAACCAAATCAGAAAAATTGAGTGTCCCATACACAGTAGATAGTCTAATGTCATGTCACCTAGTGAAATGGTGAGAACAAAGTGTAGACTAGTGTATCTACCCAATACATATGAGCTCTATATGCAAAGGGTTTCAGACACTCGTCTAGACCTAGTTCTCGAACATCTGGGTTCTAACCTAAAGGCTAGGTTAAATCTAGTTCCTGTAGAACAACTTGCTATGCTTTTAGGGTTTAAAGTGAAAGGTGAAATAGTTTTATGTTTCATGGTGAGCAATTGTAGGTGTAGCTATTGTTCATGCTCTGATACCAACTGTAATTCCCCTGGATTCTTTCGCCTTGAGACTTAGAAGGCTCGAGAGGACAAATCTGAAAACATTCGACAATCATTTCAGAGAGCGATGCAGAAGCATAATACACATACATGAGCGTACAACAATAGACATACACCATAAAAATCTCAACATTCAACATGTATATATATTTAACATGATTTATTACAAAATGATTTAAACAATATGGATTACAATTAAATATTGAAATAAGATTTACAAGTCTATGAACATGTATGCTAACAAGATCTTAACAAAAAAGGTACAACCTGGACAACTTCTCACGTGCCATCTTTTATCCCACACTAGCTCTGAACCTAAAACATACGTGAAACAATGAATCAACACACAAGGTGTTGTGTACGTGGGTAGAAAGATATATACTAATATGCTTGCATAATTGAAATAACTCGAGAAAGAAAGTGTAAAAGAAAACATTGTTTAAAGCGATAATCAGGTAAATACATATTTGTAGATGTCTTTTGATGCGTTTGTACTACTAAGTGGTGTCACACTTCATTTTTCCCCACCCCTTGGGCTATGGGGACCGAGTGCCGCCCTTATATTTAGAGGGGAGATGCCACACTTCATTTTCCCCACCCCTTGGGCTATGGGGACCGAGTGCCGACCTTATATTTAGAGGAAGAGAGAGAGGATTGAGGGAGGGAGAGAGAGAGCATATATCCACTCAGTAGCTACAAACCATCTATATTCTTTTTTATGTTCTTTAATGTTTTGCGAAGCATATACTATTAATATACATCCAAGAATTTATATGCAAACACAAGCATCCAAAGTACATCATATCATTATGCATTTAAGAAAACTAGTCTTATACTTAATAAAACCCACGTACCTGAGTTCAGATATTTCTAATTTTTCCTGAACCATCTACATCTCTGGTCATCACCTGATTAATAACAATTAAAAAATCATTAATAAATGTTCATCATATTTTAGGTATTTTAGGTCCAAATTAGGGTTTGGCCAAATCTAGGTTCCATCTAATCTTAGGATGGTATCTGATATTTTTCTACTGATCATGCAGTCATTTTTAGAGTCTGGTACAAGTTTCATATTTTTCTGGTGCTTTACCTATTTTCTAAAATTAATATGAGGGTTAAAACATCTAAATTATCATTAATGAGGAAATACCTATTATTCTATCATAATAATCAGATTAGAGTTTATATTTGGCTGCCACATGATGTCAGAGTTAATAAATATTTTTCTCAGATTTTAAATTCTTCATTTACAAATTATTTGAGTAAACCAACTATGAAAAGAAGCATTACTCTCTAAATTAGATGCCATCATTAAATGTGCATCAAGAGTCTAATGTAGGGGTTTCACAACAAAGAGGGAATGTTTTTGAGTCGATGGGTATTTTTGGGGTAATTATTGGCCATGAGATCTATTTTTAATGTATTATCTAAGATCATGTATATATTTATTAAAAATATATAGTGATTTACCTCTAATGTGGGTCGGATCCAAGCAAGGATCCGCTACCTTCAGGATCTAGCAACCTACCTTTCTAAAATCCAGCCTTCCTATTCATTCTTGTGTCTGCCTACTCCCGACTTCTAGCGCTGCCGTGGCCTGAGATCACAGCCTCACAATCCGCTAGCATTAAACTCCAAGAAGGATCAACGCTTAAGATTCTTCGAAGCTCAAGGAGATCAGGCGACACCTTGGCTACTCGGGATGATCTTCCGAACTTGATCCTAGTAGGTGGCTAGGTCTAGCACCTCGGCAACCTGAGCTTGCAGCCATGGAGCACCGCTACAGACTAGAAGAAGAGGGAGACATTGTTCGATCCTGGCGAGAACCCTATCTAAGATGAGCACTTCACAACAAGGTGCATCATTGTTGATGCCTTTGGGGCGGCCTTTGGTGTTGGGGGAGGTTGGCAGGCAAAAGGGAGCCTCACCGCTGATGTCGGAGATTGCCGTGCAGGTGCAGTAGGGCAGAGCTTCACGAATTTGGGTGTTGGCTATTGGTAGGGAACCTGGACCAAGCTCGCCCTCTGAGTGGTGGTCTGTGGATATGCTGCAGTTGCCTCCTCAAAGCTCCATCATCGCATCCTGTCAGAACGATCGTATGGAATCAGTGGCAGCGCTGGGTTGGGGTGGAGGTGCTCAAAAATGGCTTCCCGGTCTGGGTCTATGACCTGTTAGAGGCTTGGTTCGTCAGTCATGAGGAAGGTTTTTGGTCGGCCATTTGATACAATCCAGGGTTCTCCTGGTTGCGAAAGAGAGGGGTTTTGAGGAATGAGTTCGGTTTCACACGACTATCCACGAAAAGGGATTCTACAATGATCGTTCGTCTCCTCCGAGCATTACGGATATGTGAATACTAATGAAACGTGTGAATCTATAGAATCAGTTTAGATCACATGGAGCTCGCGATTGGCTGGGTAACCAAGGAAGGTGCCCGAGCACCTGAGGATTCCGTAGGAATCAGAGGTCGAAGACGCAGTCACTGCCCTTTGATCCCAATCCATGGGCTGAAAGAAATCCACCCAAAGGGAAATTTGTGGCATATGCCATGTTACCGCCACATAAAGAGAGTTTGTGTGACATCACCTAATATATCTCAATCTTAGGTCTAGCATCATCTAAAATTTTATAGTCATTTAGTCAAAAAAATTCAATAATTATTATCTATCAATTGGCCAATCCTAATGCCATGAGATTTTAACCAAGCCTCACCAATCAGTTGTTCTTTCTCCCAACTAAGTTTGATACTAAAAGTATAACATTTCTTCATTAAACCTGATTTCTCAAATATCCTCATAAATAAACGTGTAAACGTCATCCAATATTGATCAAACAAGTTCAAACCACTTCAAAAGGTCATGATGCATCCCATTGTTCTTTATTCAACCATTCAATCATATTAATCCATACAATACTTCATTTAGATACTTCACTTCATATGTCCTCAATATTAACTACTAACTAGTGTGAATCATCTCCATGTACATAAATGGTCTTGGAAAACGAGTAGTGATCCTCTATTGTCATTACAGTCATAATTGTGGGTCAAAGGAATCTAAAGTTCAATAGAAGTTACCTCAACTTGGGATTAACCAACTAGTAATATTTATCGACCTCAAATAGTATATTAGGTATCAACTCCCAGAAGTCAGGGTCATCACACGTCTAGTATCCAAAGTTTCTATGATAGGAGTAGGCAAAGCTATGTCTATGTATCTGAATGACTATCAATTTGGAGTCAGTGTATCTGGTGGGGCTGAAGTAGTTTTACACAGTGTCAATAGACTCTTGAGCGAGCACCATAATGATGGGTCTCTCTCCATGCTCACAGTGGACTTCTCTAATACCTTCCACATAGTAGATCATTCGGTGTTGCTCCATGAGGTAAGGAGGAGGTGTCCATCTATTTCCTTATGGGTGGAGTTCATCTATGCTCTAGCTACTAGGTTGTACATTGGAGACAAACATATATGGTCAGCCACTGGTGTGCAACAAGGTGATCCTTTGGGACCACTTCTCTTTTCTTTGTGCTGCACCCACTTATTCATGAGATCAGAGACAATAATGAACTTCTTCTTCATGCCTGGTATCTTGACGATGGGACCATCATCAGGGACACACTGGAGGTGTCCATGGTACTTGACATCATACAACGTAGAGGTCTAGAGTTGGGGTTTGTTATGAATATTCGTAAAACTGAACTTTTTTGTCCCTCCTGTGATGGTCGAAAGAGGCGTAAAGGGCTCTTTCCTATGGGGATTGGGATGCTTGTGTTAGGAGTGAAGCTACTTGGAGGAGCTGTTAGTAGGGACAAGGGTTTTATTGAAGATCTGGCTATGAGGAGGGCAACCAAGGTTGTCGACTTGATGCGTCTACTCCCCCAGTTGTATGATCCACAAAGTGAGCTTCTTTTATTTCTTTCTTGTATGGGTACGACCAAGCTTATGTTTGGGTTAAGGACATGCCAACCTGCATTCATGGAGCACACTGCAACATGGTTTGACAAAGGGCTATGTAGGTCCATTGAGGATATTGTGGTATGTGGAGGTCCTTTTTTTAGAGATCTCCAATGGCGGGTGGCATCCTTATCAATTAGGCTTGGTGGTTTGGGTCTATATTCTGTAATGGAAGCTTCATCATATGCCTTTGTGGCCTTCAAAGCCCAATCTTGGGTGCTCCAAGATCAAACTTTAGGAGACAGTGAGATACACTGTATAGATTATTTTAAGCATGCTTTAGATTGTCTACGTGTCACAATTCCATCTTTTGATCTTACCTATTTTACTAATAAGGACACCGTCCCCCCCAAAGCCCAGAACGCTTTGGCGAGTTCCCTTTTCAGCAAAATTGTTAAGGACATGGAGATTGAGTTTGACATGACTCTTAAACAAAAAGCAATTTTTCAGTGTTTACAAGCCGAGCATGCTCAAGATTTCTTACTTCTATTCCCATTCATGGCCTTGGACTGCATATGTCACCAATAGAGTATCATACTATTCTCAAATATCGTCTTATGATTCCTTTATTCCCAATTGATGAGACATGTCCAGTTTGTCGCAAATCCTGCTTAGACACTTTTAGGGAACCCACTGTTCATTGTAGAGAACTTTTATGTTTCAAATATAGACATTATCTTGTAAGAGATGTTCTTTATGATGTATTTAGACACGCTCAAGTTGCCTCTAAGAAAGAGGCACCTATGAATTTTTTGACGAATCCACATGAAGAGAGATCGATACTTAGACCTGCATATGTTCTAATTTTTAACTGGATGGGAGAGAAACATACATGTGTTGATTTCACTGGAGTATCTCCATTGGTGGGTCTGAAAGGTGGTGATTTTACGGTGGGACTTGCTGCCCAGAAAGCTGCCTCAACTAAAGTGGTCAAACATAAAAATGTATTGACAACCAACATGTCTTTATCCCTTTCGGATTTGATACTTTCAGATTCTTAGCACCTGATGCGGTGAAACTTCTCAGGAGGGTCCAGAAAATTATGCACAGTAATATTATGACTCCCAAGTCTATGGATGTAGATTTCCAGAGGATTCAATTTGCCATCCAAAAGGAATTGGTGGCGCAACTTGTTGCCCGTCTCCTTTCTATTTCTTTGTAATATTTTGAGTGAAATAATACATATCTACTTTTATCGTGGATATAGATAAAAAATACTAGTCCAATCTTATTAATTGTACGATCACAATGTTAAAGTTTATAAAAGTCAACATTAAAAAGTCAAAACTAAACAAGGTCATGAGGGACAATTTTTAGAGAAACCAATCGAGGCGTTTGTTGGTATCGGGGAGGTTACAGTTAACGAAGTGACTAGTGTTATCTACAAATGAGGGATCATCTGGAACTAAAGGAAAAGTGAGGTTTTTAGTATAAACTCATAATAATTTAGACTATTTATATATTTTCTCCGCATAAAATATTTTGTCGGTTTGTCATCCTCATATGTCCCCATGGCGTATTCCTTTGTATCATTTGATTATACGTTTTTATCTTCATTTGTTTTGCTGCTCATTTCAAGCAAGTTTGCATTTAAGTTGACCTTTCATATTCCAAATTAAGACTGGGCATGACCTATACATGTCACGAGTTTGAGAACTATATCAGATTTGAGTCGCATCGGATTATATACATAAAGTAAAAAAAAAATTAGAGTTTTGGATGATGTTTTGACTAATGTCGTACTATACAAAAAAAATGCCATACTATACATAATGTTAAAGCAGAAGAAAAATAACATAAAAAATAAGCTACAAAAGTAATAAAAACTACTTTTTAGTGTCATCAAAGTCATCGTGTCACATGGAAGCGACCACATCAACCACCATGGTTACAAGCCTAATAGTCTCAAAAAGACAATGCAATTGCGAAAACTAGTGGGAGTCAGCTCTCACTATAGCGACATATAACCTTGTTGTTTTGTAAAACACAAGACCAATTAGAAGTTTGGAATATTAAAGACAAAAATTGCATTTAAACTTCTCAAGACTTTAACACAAAATCCCATCTCTACTTAGATAACTAAATGAAAAAACGGAGCCGCTACGGTCTTTCACATGTTGTAATTAGAAAACACAAACACTACTCTTTTTTTTAAGTTAAAGAAAAAAAAATACATCCAAACTCTTCTATACTCTTGTGCGGCAGTCTTATTATAATAAAAAAAATTATGGCTAAATAAATAAAAAACATGTTGTATTTCTCAATATATGAAATAAAAAGAGAAAGATTTTGTCCAATCAGAGTAGTCTGACTGGTAAAAGTTTGATAAGTTCCAATGCAGAGCACGGAATCGAATCAAGTTGAAAAACACTCTACAAACGACACTTCAAACTGATTGGGCGTAGTAGAGGGTGACCGGACTACACTTTTTTAGGTCCCGAGAGTTTATCATATAGGAATGAATTCTCTCGTAAATTAAAAAAAATTCTTCCCTTCTTCCACAACATCCATGCGGAAATAAAATGCTTGAACTGTGTCGAACTCAGATTCTTTTATTGGGAACCATCAGTAACTGCCGACCGCACTATCCTTTGCTGGTCAATTCCTCTCAGTATATATTAATATTCAAAGACTACATTATAATTCATAAAAACAGGGGAAAATGCCGATGCAACCCCCCACAGCCTTTGTATGGTATCGATATCCTTGATACAGAATTGCAGAAAACGACACTATGTTCGTATGGCAGCTACGGACCGAAAGGTACACGGATATTATTCGTTGCCTTGCTCATTACTGGATCCCCAGTATCTGCTGGTCTGTTTTATATTTTGGTCAATCAATTTACGCGGAGGGTTTATGGATTTGGTTTTGTGTGGCCATAAAAATCTTTAGGATTAGGATGAACGAAGAATCACCACTTCTGTTGTAAACAATACGGATAAACGATTTTGACAATTGAGGTAGACGGTCTTCCACTACGAGTCAATGGTTTTGTTTTTTGTTTCCCTTGCCATCTATGTCTCCACAACCAGGCATCCAAAAGTTTCATCTGTCTGGAATTGGATACGTAGAAGACAGGAGAATCATATGGCTTTCCGTTCGTTGGTTGAAATTAGTTCGTTGACTCGTTGCCAATGGGTGCTTGTCGACTTCGTGGAGTACATATCTTCTAAATATCATGCTTTCCGGGATACTAGTTACGCTGGGTTACCCAAAACATCAGATATAATCACCCCAACTTGACACGAACAGTAGCTGGGGGAAATATACGAACTCGTGAAAGGAAGTTCTCACTTCTCAGCATAGCTTCCATACCGAGGTATGTGCGCTTGCCTGCTATCCTTTGATTTTGTCTCAATAACTGATGAAACCCCTCTTATCCTTCTGCAAATACCGGTTCATTTTTCTTAGCTAATGTTCTGAGTTTATTCACTGTGATGTTTCCTTGTTATTAAAAAACAAACACAACACAATAGATCATAGCAGATAAGCTGCGGCAAAACATAATAATTTCAAAACGTATCTAAGAAATTGACATAAGAAGGAAGCATGTGCAGCGAAATAGTTAGATAAAACGTCACGACTTGCAAACGTGCTTGACACTAAATGCTACATAGATATTGCAAAAGAAGACTTTGTGGACTTCAACACACCGCATGTTCTAAGCATTTAGGCTGTTCTTTACCTGTCGTAGTAGCAAGTCATAGAGAGCTCATGTTCCGTCAATGAAGTTTGGTTTGTAGGCATTGAGCTTCCTTGGTCAAAATGTACTTGGTTCATAGAAGGTGTGAATGTAAAATTTTCGTAGAAATGTTGTTGGCGTGCGTTTGTAACAAGATATGGAAATAAAGACTCCGAATTGGTAGAGATGTAAGAGACAATAAACATGATGCATATCTTATTAGAAATTCTAGAACTCGTTTTGTGTTCTTCTGAATATGTTTATTTTATAGAGTTTGAAAAGTCCAAACAATTGTAAACTTTATTGAAGAACTTGAGTTTCCCAGTCCCCCCTCATTTAGGACAAGAATACTAACATCAAACAATTGTAAACTTTATTGAAGAACTTGAGTTTCCCAGTCCCCCCTCATTTAGGACAAGAATACTAACATCAAGCATACGTCTTGCACTTAGATTTACACTCGAACCTCGATTAATGTAAAGCATACGTCTTGCACTTAGATTTACACTCGGAACCTCGATTAATGTAAAAACAGGATACGAAACCACCTTTTAGTACTGTATAGAGACACTTACCGCAAAATGTCAAGGTTTAAGACGTGAGATAAAACATGAAAATATGCAAGTACTTTTTATTAGTGATAAAACTAATGAAGAACATTACGAATTTTGAATTAAAACTTTACCAATATATGCATTAAACAATACCATATATATAATTTTATTTTTTATATATTTAATATTCTATAATGAGTATTTTTAAGTTAACAGTGTTTACAAATAGTACTACAAATATAATGTGAATTTTTAAAAGAAACAATGCTATGTGTTTATCCAGAAAGGACTGAAGGCACATATTGTTGCCTGTTTACCTTTCATCTAATATAATAAATTTTATCATGAAAGTCAAAAATTATATTTAAAAAATGTTCATTAATAAGTACTATAATACATACTTTAAATTTAAATGATGCTAATAAATTTATTGTGTCACCTTCTCTTTCCATCAACTACCTCTTTCATTGTATTTAGTATCCCTTCTCTCTCCATCCACTTATTCCTTCTTTTTATTTAATACTCCTCTTTCCTTCCGGTATCTCCTTTTCTATTTATTACCCCTTCTTTCTCCATCTGATATCTTCTTCTCTCTAATAATCATAGTACCGCTCTCCATCCACTATCTCCTTTTTCTTCATTCAACACTCTCTCTATACACTATTATGATAGTCTTTAACTTTCTAGAAGTGTAGCTACTACCTTACACCGAGTCCTTTCTAGAAGCATTACACTATATAATGACCATTTTCCATTCTCAAGAAGAGTAAGGATTGGAGGAAGATGCCAATTTATGTTTTAAATATTGAAAACTTCACTCACACTACTATGTCTACATGAGTTTCACTTCCTCCAACATCAATTGAGTCAAAGCAATAGAAATACTACTGAAATCTTGAATAAACTTCCTACAATATCCTTCTAAGATGAGAAAACACTATATTTATATGCTTATCTTGAGTTCCTCCTACTATAGTGCGTGAACTTATTTCTTAGTGTCTACACAAATTCCTTGAGTAGAAATCACATGGACAAAATGTGCCACCTTAGATAATTAAAGATCATATTTACTTCATTTTTAATTAAAATACATGATGTCTCAACAAGTGTAGAGGTCAAGACAAATCTGTTTCGGGTGTTCTCTATACATAGTTTTTATTAGAATATCATGAATGAAAATAAAATGAACTAGTCAAGAACCCAGCATAACACTATGATCGTCATATTAGTACAAGGTAAAGGGGGTTGTGGTTATTGCAAAAGTCATAAACAATAACCCATAATGAAAAGATCTAATCATGGGCTCTATCTTTGGAAAACCATCATCCTCGAACCTAAGTGATAATAACTCGATCGCATGTCATTCCTGGAACGGACAATATTTTCCCTAAATTGATTATGAAGACCATCATTCCTAGGTAAAGAATTTTTTTTCTTAAGAGAAAGTTCATGGATTTGTTATGTAGTCGATACACTTCCACATCATTTCATCTTTCTTATCTACAAGCAGGATTGATGATGCGCAAAGTGAGTTACTTGATTGGATTAAAGACTTATCAAGAAATTTCTACATCTACTTATTGATCTCCCTCAATTCACATGGGGCCATACGCTACACCGCTCATGCAATAGGTTTGGTAACTAGAGATATTTTTCTTGCAAAACTAATATATATGGTTAGAGTTTATCCTGGTCATTGATTAGGAGAAATGTGATTGTAATCCTTCACTATAGGCATACCAAATAATGTAGTTTCTCAACCCTAATGCCCACCATGAAACTAAAAAAATGTGTAAACCTCTTCCTCATCATTATATATGTGTTCATAAAATATATCAAAAATGAAGACAACTTGCTGCTAAATTAGAAGACCCAAGAAACATCTCCATCACCTGAGCTACTTGGTACCCAACCTAAGACAAGAAACTCATCCTCAGAATGAAGTCAAATTTGTGTACCTCAAGTGCTAATAGGTACACATGGATGCACTTTCTAGTAAATATCATGACGAGTCTGATAAATTACGTGTAATGGTTGTATCCAATACATAATGTACCTAAGTGGGGAAAGCATATTACAAATCTACCACTGAAAAATGATATATCATCTTGAGTGACAGAGGCTAGTTATTGAGTCAATAAACACAATAATATGTACCATAACCTACACAACCAAATAAATTGATTTTTTCACAACAGATTGCAAAAATATGTTATTATGAAGAGTAAATGCATTCACACAACATGTCTCATGTTTCCTACCTCAAACTCATGCTCTACCCTATTGTGTTATGGATCCAAGAGTGATAAAGCATGCATGTGATGTATCATCTTTCTTGAACCATTTTTTGTAGATTGTCTTCATCATGTCTTATCTGGTTGTAATTGAATCCTCAATGGACAAGCTCTACTATGACCCCCCTCCTAACCAACACACAAAATAGCCCCTAATGATTGAGCCCGAAAATAGACCGATGTGAAATCTACCACATGTGATTCACTATGACAGTGTAGAATGGAAACTTTGTCAATTTGGTCCCATCACAGACAAATACCTTGTGATTAGTATATCTATGGGACCACCCTCTTCGAGAAAAAATAATACTACATCTATATATGAAATATATGGTGGTGCAATAATTGCAACTATTATCCTCCTAACTATATATTTTAATAACCTATTCATTTACAATTGTATACTAGTACTGATAATGCGCTACTCACTACATGGTGTCTTGAAGGTGTCAGACTCACACATTACTTAGTCACATATTCCTTATGTCAGACTCTGATATATAAAGACATCAAAATATGTCATGTATTATGTCATAAAAATCTTCCCTTGGAGCTCGTACTTTGGTCCTTTCCCAAATACTATTGTATTTCCTCATCGTTAACACACAACTCACAATGTAATCAAAGAAGGCCTATGATGAGAGATTGCCATTATTCATTCATAATGCTACCTCCTGAGAAGGATTTTCCTATGGAACCTCAAATATGAGTCATGCAGTAACTCTATAGTTCCTCCTCTCTTCTTCTAGTTGTATTATGAAAGGATGGAGAATATATCATTATCCATACATTAATCAAAAGGACATGGACAATATCTAGATTCCTCTAGTGTCCTTGCACACAATGATTAATTACACTAGCCTCTGACACAAAGTAGTGGAATCCACCCCTAGGACCCCATGATATTAACAACTAAAGTGACAATGATATTACATCATCAATTAAGCTAGACTATGAAAAATTTGATTGTTTAGAAACTGCAATGAATGTTTTCTCATTTAAATTTAATTAATTCCAAATTAAACACCTCATGTTCCAACTGTTCAAAAAGAAAAACATATATAGGTGTTCAATATCTGAGTTTTTGTACAACAAAATTATTAGTTTGTATAATTCTTACATATGTACATATTCAAAACAAATAATTAAGTAAATTTGAATCACCCTACACATCATTTCCAAAAGTCCTTAGTACGGGGATAACCAAAAAAATCCTAAGAATAAAAAATAGAGTTTCTACATGCTATATTGAAGAACAAGATATTGTACATGGATTTCCTCAAGACGAGTTGAATCCATATCATGACCAACAAGTATTTTAAACCACCTTTTATCTGCAAAACTGAGTGAGTGGATCAAGTGTTGGCAAAAACTATCATAGAGTTGTATAGATGAGAGACGATATATTAAAAAAAGTTCCCAAGTTTAAGAATAAAATGACCTTATCTAATGAATTTCATAAAATTAACTTAATATAAATAAAAGAAAATATTTTAATAAAATATTTATAATCGAAATATTTTAATTGATTGCTAAAATATTAGTTATTCTTATCATATATATTATTAGGTTACACTAAAACAACATGATATGTACCTAATCAAGGAAAAATACTCATACATGGCTCTCGTGTCAATGAATAATTGTCCAAACATTACATTTATTGGTTTAACCAAAGTTAACTAAATGAGATTTTGGTCGGCCTCATTTTGCCTAAAATAGGCCAAGGTAGGAGCACTAATCCTCTATACCTACTAAACAATATCTCAGATACATTGTATAGAAAAAATAGAATTGTCACATTATGGCATCAGGTATGAGATCCATATTGGTTCATTCCAGGAAAAAACATCATATGTAAAACCTAACATATATTTCATTTCAGTTTTAATTTTTACATTAAAGAACCTATGTTAGAGTCACATTAGTGGAACTAATATGCTTCAAGGCCTAGATTTTCTTTATAAAATATCCTTTTTATAATTGAATATTACTATAAGGTATTTCAATTCATTTAAACATTAGGGACCTCAAAGGGAATTAGGGGTGTTCAGGTTTCCTATCTAGATGAAATTACAATTTCACTGATTATTAGTTATCTAAATCATCTCAATGATGTTTAGACTAAGTTGTTATCACATGTATGTAATTTCACATTTAAAATTAAAGTGATTGAATTAATGTTTTACACATACATACAAATCTATATCATAACATGATCAACTTGCCACAATTAAGAACATTGTTCAACATGTCAAAACATATTTCACACAATTAAATTTCAAATGGTTTGTTTCCAAGCACATTCATGTAATTTATCACATTTAAAAATAAAATGATCGAATCAATGTTTTACACATAAATACAAATCTATATCATAACATGATCAACTCTCTGCAATCAAGAACATTATTCAACATGTCAAATCATATTTCACACAATCAAAATTAAAATTGTTTATTTCCAAGATAACTTTCTAAAGTTACTCATATATGACCAATCTCAATATTGAAGTTCTATAATGAAAACAATGAATATAATATAGCCTGATTCTTATCTTTAAACATAATATAATAGATGATCAATTTGATTTAGTGATTATTACATCAATTATGAAATGCTATAATTAACTAATAAAAATTCATGAAACTTGTCAATGTGGTTTAGATCCCATTGACAAATGTATATAAGTTAATTGGGGTTCAAATCCAGTTCAAGTTTCTTAGACCATCCCAAACCAATGTACTCAAATAGAAAGTGAAACGACCACCACCAAACCAACAAATAAATTGTCATTAATAATACAGAATAACCATAAACAGCGGATTAACAAAAATCACTAAAATTTAAAACCATATTTTGCAAAAAGATCCATTTCTTGGAAAACTCTTAATGAAAGAACCAAAACTTTACATACATCAGGATTCACATTGTACATACACTGTACCATCTCATCTTGAGGTTAACATATAACAGTTGCTTTGTCAAAACATATATTGAAGCAACATAAAACCTCGAGGAATACAAGCCAAAATCTCATATTGTTTATAAACCATCACATACTAAATCCAAGGACCTAATAATATAGATACGACACATAGGACTTCTATCTACAAGACACGAAAGATAGTACACTCAACCTGAGTTGATACTGTTGTCCCTACTGCTGTTGTTCTCCCTCTACAGTACGGTCTCAACCCCCTCATGCACGTCCACCTAAAAAAAATGTGGATCCCACAGGGTGAAACAATTGTCCAAATGAGAGATATAACTCTCCGCCAACAATGTTATTATCACAGGTAAATAGTATTAAACTGAGTAGAGCTTCGTTTATATTACTAAGAAAGGTTAATCACTGTGGATAAGCAGATTAAAACATTTTTTTTACTTTTAAAGCATTGTAACTGTCTATAATAGGGAATTAAATCATCTATTCACTTTATAAGGAATATGAAGAACATGTGTAACATTTACTCATCATACTATACCAACATATCAAGCTTATCTTGTGATACTATTAATATGGTATGACATTCATGAATCATTCTCATTTCTATCTGTTGGCCTCAGCCAATATGCTAGCCAGGTATTGGATCATACTAATCATGTAAATATACATCCTTACATTCTGTCCAGGTATTAGTTTATACCAATCCTGTGAAATTATATCCAGGTATTGGGCTATGCCAATGCTGTGAAATTATATCCAGGTATTGGGCTATGCTAATCCTGTGAAATTATATCAAGGTATCGGATTATCCCAATCCCGTGAAGTGTTGCATCCAGGTATTGGATTATGCCAATCCTATGAGATTATATCCAAGTATTGGGCTATGCTAATCCTGTGAAATTATATCCAGGTATTGGGTTATCCCAATCATGTGAATTATTGAATCCATGTATTGGATTATTCCAATCTTGTGAGATTATATCCAGGTATTGGGTTATCCCAATTCTGTGAAGTTTTGCATCCAGGTATTGGATTATGCCAATCCTGTAAGATTATATCCAGGTATTGGGTTATCCCAATCCTATTAAGTGTTGCATCTAGGTATTGGATTATGCCAATCCTATGAGATTATATCCAGGTATTGGGTTATCCCAATCCTGTGAAGTTTGTATCCAGTTATTGGACTATGCCAATCCTATGAAACTATGTACAGGCATTGGATGATACCAATCCTGTTATATCATGGCCATATTGCTAAGGATTCCATAGTAGTAGAATACCTTTATATTCCCATTTCACTTTCATTATGGGATATCAATCCCTTAATCTCATCACTAAATTCCACATCACCTTCACTAGGCATTATACCCATTCACATCCTTTATGTGATACAATCATTCCTCATATCTCATTTAAACATATTCAGAACACTTATAGCCTTTATTTGACTATAATCATAAGACATATATGACCAAGATTTCATTATCATCTTTATAACCATTTATTATTATTATTATTATTATTATTATTATTATTATTATATTATGGGTTTTCCATTTGAATATCTCGTCACCTTTTACTAGGCAACAACTTATTCACATGGCTCACAAGGCCCATTAAACATTTTGTCACCTCTCACTAGGAAACAACTATTCACATGGCTCACAAGGCCCATTAAAGATCTTGTCGCCTCTCACTAGGCAACCACTATTCACATGGCACACAAGGCCCATTAAACATCCTGTCACCTCTCACTAGGCAACAACTATCTCTAGGTCATAAGACCTATATAATCGATATTATATGAAACATCATGCTCATACTTAGCTATGCTCATTATCTCATGCTACCAACATGGTCTCAATATGGTTAAGGTTTCACTTTATTAACCAATTGTAGTTTCAAATCATATCATTACCCTTCATTAAGGTTAATGTTTCCCTTTTTAAGCCAACTAGGGTTTTTAAGTACATTCATCAAGAATCACAACCCTAATCCAGACTCCACACATAATAGGAGTATCAATGTATACTCGTTACATGAGTATTAAACAAGTATAAGTTTCTCTTTCATACTTACTAGGATATTGATTACATAATACTTCATTACGTTGGTTCAATCCTTCTCTCAAGGTACATTGGCCCATATTTATCAAAATGCATTAAACCCTTCATGTCTTAAAGTATCATTTGACATGACATACTACACGTATCACTTAATCAAGTGTATTGGATTGAGGTGTTTCCTCCATATTGGGTATAGAGGTGTAGGTATTCTTCCATATTAGGTATAGACGTGTATCCTTATCACCATATCATGCATCCATATTGGATCACTCAACCTTAGGGGTTTGCATATCGGGTTTCACAACACGATATTGAGTTTCAACATCATATCAAATTAGGGTATATACTCAACACCATATCGGGTATAAGGTGTGTGCTTAACCCCATATCGTGCACAAGGTGTGTGTATGTGTCACTCATATCGTCCATGAGATATAAATTCATCACTATACCATGCTAGTGGTTGTGTTCATATCCTCATATCGGGTTACCATATCAAGTTACCATATCAGGTTACCATATCGGATTAGCATGTCAGGTTAAACCCTTATGCTCATATCCTTTCACACTTCATGGAATCAATCCTATCATGTATTGAGTGATAGGCTAGACAACTGGTTGAACCCTTCACAATTAACCCATTTACACAAAATGATAGGGGTGTGGAGTTCCAATACATATCAAATTCCATATCACCATCTAGGGTTTCAACGCCATATCGGCTTAGAAGTGTATGTATGGTCACCATATCGACCTTGAGGTGTATGTGTGTGTCACCATATCGTGCATAAGATTTATGTTCATCACCATATCGTTCTATAGGTGTATAACCATCACTATCTGGGGTTTTCAACATCATATCGGGTATAAGGTGTATCCTTCAACACCATATCGGGTTAGAGGTACTTCAACCCAATATCGGGTTGCATCATGATGATGTCATCATAATCAAACTCTAGAATCTTGTTCTTACTATTCTAATTCGTAGATAACAGTCCTAGGTTACTACTAGAACTCATGGGCTCATCAATTATGCAAGAAAATTCTATTTGAAAGTAAATCATTTGACTAAGGCATGATTGATGGTAAATAATAACACAATTGAGTTCAAGTTATATAACCCACCTCCAGAGCAACTTCAAAGTTCCAAGATACAAATCTTCACGTTCCCAAGGTTGAAGATGAGATTCTAAAAGGTCCAAGACTTGAGCTCCTCAGCCCTATGCATGATTCCTCACCACTTGTGGTCGATATCCCTCACTTGTGGCCGATATCCCTCACTTGGCCGATATCATCTTGCTATGGGCGATATCACTTTGCTATGGCCGATACCAAGGCCCTATGCACAATACTCCTTCACCTATGCATGATACTAATACTCTATGCACGATATCTAAGAGAAAGAGGGTGATAGATTTCAAAAATTTCACTCATAGGTGAAAGGAAGGGTATATATACTTGAGGTTCACAAAAAAGTGTGTATATGAGGTGTCATCTTTTTAAGCTACTAGGTGACATGTGTCCATGCATGTTTGACACGTGTCCTTGCATGAACTTATATTTATCTTGACATGCAAAACACTTGAGGATAATCTAGAGATGATATTTTGGCCATTGGTTATCTTGTTTGATAAAATATCTTATCTTTATCTCACAAATTATGCACACCGATACAACTTTTGCAAGGAGCATATAACTCATCATGGATCACCTCCTTGAGGTGATTTTCCCATCATGGACAAGGACAAGAGTCCAAAAACTGATATGGGATCCCCTCTATGGATCCTTGGCCGATAGGTACTCCCATATGGATTCTACAACCCGATACAAGCTCAAATTAGCGTTTCACATTTAATACTTTCTTGGTCTTTTAATCACCAAGAGTACAATCACTCAAATATGATTCAAACATGGTGACGCCTTATTTTTATCTCCTATAAATGATACTAGGGGGTAGTAGGGACACTCTAGAGGTGGAAATTTTCATATCAACCCTACATTTTGAGTAAATTACAACTTGCACCAAAATTGGTACACAAGGCACTAACATTATACAAACAAGTTCAAATTTGGAATTTAGGCTTTCCACAAGCCACCACCTTGCATAATTATATCTCTTATGATTATAAAACACATAAGGTATGTTCAACATATGACATATTGCAATATAACCCCTCATTTTGGGTAAATTTCATTTTGGTCCAAAACATGAGAACATTGCTCAAACATTATTCAAACAGGACCAAACTTGAAACATAAGTTTGTTACCTGATAACAAAACACTTTAGAGAATTATATCAAAGTTCTTAGCAACTTATTTAGGCTAATCAAACATGGTTATCCCTAAACCCAGGTGATGGTCATTATAAGTTATAAACCCCTAACAAGGATTTTGTCCCCAAAATCCCAGATGAAGGGAGACAATTGTTACTCATGCATCTTACCATCAAACTTCCACATAACATCTTTATGTCATGGAGATGCCATAAAACTTTGACCAGCATAAAGTTCCTCCATACAGGGTTATCATAGAATATGTCATATAGGACACATATTCCACTGTCCTTCTCATTAATGATCATCATAAGATCTATCACACATGACACATACTCAACTGTTTATTTTCTTGTCATAAGGAGAGGTTACTTATCAAGAAGTACTATCTCAGAGGTGACTCTAGATGTTATGCATATAAGCTGTCTCAACAGATCTAGATGGGGATATCCTAAGAAGTTATCTTAGCTTGATAAACCTTTCCCAAGATGATTCTACAAATGTTTCTTCAATTAATACCTCCTTATCGATGTTATGTTTATGCAGAGCATAAACCCCTAACATATGATGTCCATATCATCCAACTAATCTCAAAGTTGGCCTTTCTAGGTAACCAAGCATTAATCAACTTATTAGGAGTCATGTCCTCACCATCTCATATCTTTAAAACTTCTTGAATGCTAGAATTCCTTACCTTAGTATTAGTTACATGTGTCAAAAACACATCACATCCTTATCACTTCCATCCTTTGTTGTTGTTTACCAAAACCAAATGATTACTTATCACATATACTTGTCTTGGAACTAAAATCTGGGACTACCTAATACTTTTCATAGTATCCATCTAAAATATTACTTTCTAATCCATGCACATCAAGTGTCATAAGACTTACTTGATTGTCATGTCCTTGAAAGTAAAAACACAAGGAAACATAGTCCTTTTTATCACCCCATCATAATCTAGGGTTGTTTAAAGAAAAGAGATTATCACCTTCTTTGGGTATTGCATGACCTTTCAATTGTTCATGTGTCATTCAATCTTGTTTCCTCTTAGGTTCCTTTCCATCAACATAGGAATTATAGAGATGATTACATGTCATCATCCCTTAGCATCGTCATCATCATGATTACTAGATCTGGGTATTCAAACCCTTAGTTCATTACTGAACTTTATCACCTTTCATAAGGTAACTGTTTCTCTAGGTCCTCAAACCAAGGTATACATTATACTAAATATCTTCTTTTGTTTATAAATTGATCTGTGATTAACTCAGATTCCTTCGTATATCAATTAGGATGTGGTAGAAATATACGTGCCACATCTCCTACTTCATTATGCTCTTTAGATTGTCTCAAAATAACTACTTGATCAGAGTAATCAGAAAGATAGCAATCTAAGAGTGTCATACTTACCTTGCCTTCAATAGATGAATACCTCGTCAGGGTATTCAAGAGCTAAAATTAGGTAGTATGCATTTGTTTTATATTATGTTTCATCTCTTTAAGTTTTACTACTTAGTATCTCGTATTTTCTCTGGGTGTTTCTTTTACATCTCTTCCCTTTCTACATGAAGAAAGAAATTTCAAAACATATAAGAGAATATTGGACTGAATATGGTTTCTCATCCTTCTTATCTCTTCCTTATGTCCTCATTGAACTAATTAAAGGAAGCTCAACAACTACTTTTCTTATAATTAGTAAGCAGAGAGTAGAAAAGGAAAGATAATTTGGAAATAAAAGTTCTATCTTGACATGTTACCTCTTATGAGTTATCTAGTGTCTTGTCTGACTCAATACATGGAGTCAGTTATCATCTGCTATTGCCTTTATCCTCGACCACCAGAAGTAGATGGACCAAACTGTGACACTTGTCTTCATCCTAGGCTTTCTTCTCCACTTAACTATGGTCCTTGTGGGTTTTGTAGATTATGCCTTGACTGTTGGGTCACCTCATTATTTCTTCTTGGACACTACTACCTAAGATGTCCTATATGTCCACATTTATGGCAAGCTCGGCCCTCACTTGGTGACCACTGCATTGGTGTACTATAGTGTGGTTGAACTAGTGTTATCGAAAACTTTGGTTGTTTAGTACCACCAATCCACTGTGCATGTGACTGTGTAGACCTCCGTTTGAGGTTTGCCTCATGTTTCTTTGTCACAGACCTTTTTATCCTCCGAATTGACTCCACAAATGTGGTGAATATCTCTTTACTTTCTAACGCAGCTACCGAGATAGGCACCTCAACATTCAGTCCTTTCTCAAAATGTCAAATCTTCTCCTTCTCAGTAGCAACCATTTGAGGACAA
This sequence comes from Alisma plantago-aquatica, assembly GCA_963693085.1. NCBI lineage: Eukaryota > Viridiplantae > Streptophyta > Magnoliopsida > Alismatales > Alismataceae > Alisma > Alisma plantago-aquatica. Next base: position 1,354,686,585 of record OY856412.1, read on the forward strand.
AACCGCAAAAGTTCCATAAACCTAGCCTCATATTCATTTATTGGCATGGTTCCCTGCCGAACCTTCTCAAACTGTGAGATCTTTTCGTCTAAGTATGTTCTTGGAAAATACTTATTGACGAATTATCGACAAAATTCCTCCCAACCAACCTCTTCATCATTCCTTTTTACTTCTTCTATGGCCCACCAATGGCCAGCACTACCCTTCAAAAGGTATACAACATGTTTGAATTTGTCAACATCTAGGATACTAAGGATCTTAAAAGCCTTTTCTAACTCAGTGAGCCATAGATCAGCATCTGCTGGGTCAGTTGTCCCGGCATATTCTATAGCTCCTAGATGGCATAGTCATTCAAAAGTCTTACCAGACCCATGTCCCTCATTGGAATTTGGTGCCCTAGGTGCTGGTGCTGGCATCCGATCTGCCATAAGCATCATTGTGGTCATGAATTTCCCAAAAAGAGCATGAAAGGTTAGGTTTTCTATCATAGCTTCATCAAAATGGGGATTCTCAGGCACTGATTCCTCTCTTGCCTGATCCCTTGCACCTCCTACTGGTGCAGCAACATTGCTCTTAGCAATGTGATCCTCATGTTCTCTAGACATCTTTAAGCTATATCCCTCCTTCTGCATAAGCAGAAGTCACTATAAGATATACTGGAGAACACTAGAACAGACTCAACACCTTAGTCCTATGTCTCTATAGACTCAGTGAACCTTAAGCTCTGATACCAAAACTTGAAACAACCGCCACCAAATCGACTGCTAAATCGTCACTAATAATGTGGAATAACGATAAATAGTGGATCAACAAAAATCACTAAAATTTAAAACCATTTTTGCAAAGAGATCCATTTCCTGGAAAACTCTTAATGAAAGAACCAAAACTTTACATACATCAGGGTTCACATTGTACATACACTGTACCATCTCATCTTGAGGTTAACATATAATAGTTGCTTTGTCAAAACATATACTGATGCAACATAAAACCTCGAGGCATACAAGCCAAAATCTTAGATTGTTTATAAACCATCACGTACTAAATCCAAGGATCAGAGAGTACAGAGACAACACATAGGACTTCTATCTACAAGACATGACAGACAGTACACTCAACCTGAGATGTTACTGCTATCCCCACTATTGTTGTTCTCCCTCTGTAGTACAATCTCAACCCTCTCGTGCACGTCCACCTAAAAAAATGTGGATCCCACGGGGTGAGACAATTGTCCCAGCGAGAGATAAACTCTCCGCCAAAAATGTTATTATCATAGGTAAACAGTATTAAACCGAGCATAGGTTCTTCTATATTACTAAGCAAGGTTAATCACTGTGGATAAGAATATTAAAACATTTCTCTTCTTTTAAAGCATTGTAACTGTCTATAATAGGGCAGTAAATCATCTATTCACTTTATAAGGAATATGAAGAACATGTGTAACATTTACTCATCATACTATACCAACATCTCAAGCTTATCTTGTGATACTATTATCATGGTATGACATTCATGAATCATTCTCATTTATATCTATTGGCCTCAGTCAATCTGCTAGCTAGATATTGGATCATACTAATAATGTAAATATACATCCTTACCTTCTGTCCAGGTATTGGTTTATACCAATCCTATAAAATTATATCCAGGTATTGGGCTATGCCAATCCAGTGAAATTATATCCAGGTATTAGGCTATGCCAATCCTATGATATTATCTCCAGGTATTGGGATATCCCAATCCTGTGAAGTGTTGCATCCAGGTGTTGGATTATGCCAATCCTGTGAGATTATATCCAGGTATTGGGCTATGCCAATCCTGTGAAATTATATCCAGGTATTAGGTTATCCCAATCCTGTGAAGTGTTGCATCCATGTATCGGATTATGCAAATCCTGTTAGATTATATCTAGGTATTAGGTTATCCCAATCCTGTGAAGTTTTACATCCAGGTATTGGATTATGCCAATCCTATAAGATTATATCCAGGTATTGGGTTATCCCAATCCTGTGAAGTGTTGCATCCAGGTATTGGATTATGCCAATCCATAACCCCAATCCTGTGAAGTGTTGCATCCAAGAATTGGATTATGCCAATCCTGTGAGATTATATCTAGGTATTGGGTTATCCCAATCCTATGAAGTTTGTATCCAAGTATTGGACTATGCCAATCCTGTGAAACTATGTCCAGGCATTGGATGATACCAATCCTGTGATATCATGACCATATTGCTAAGGATTCCATAGTAGTGGAATACCTTTATATTCCCATTTCACTTTCATTATGGGATATCAATCCCTTAATCTCATCACTAAATTCCACATCACCTTCACGAGGCAATATACCCTTTCACATCCTTTATGTGATACAAGCATTCCTCATATCTCATTTAAACATATTCATATTACTTATAGCCTTTATTTGACTATAATCATAAGACATGTATGACCAAGATTTCATTATCATCTTTATAACCATTTATTATTATTATTATATTATGGGGTTTCCATTTGAATATCTCATCACCTTTCACTAGGCAACAACTTATTCACATGGCTCACAAGGCCCATTAAACATTTTGTCACCTCTCACTAGGCAACAACTATTCACATGGTTCACAAGGCCCATTAAACATGTTGTCACCTCTCACTAGGAAACCACTATTCACATGGCACACAAGGCCCATTAAACATCTTGTCACCTCTCACTAGGAAACAACTATCTCTAGGTCATAAGACCTATATAATCGGTATTATATGAAATATCATAGCTCATACTTAGCTATGCTTATTATCTCATGCTACCAGCATGGTTTCAATATAGTTAAGGTTTCCCTTTATTAACCAATTATAGTTTCAAATCATATCATTACCCTTCATTAGGTTTAAGGTTTCCCTTTTTAAGCCAACTAGGGTTTTCAAGTACATTCATCAAGAATCACAACCCTAATTCAGACTCCCCACATAATAGGAGTATCAATGTATACTCGTTACATGAGTATTAAACAAGTATACATTTCTCTTTCATCCTTACTAGGATATTGATTACATCATACTTCATTAGGTTGGTTCAATCCTTCTCTCAAGGTACATTGGTCCATATTTAGCAAAATGCATTAAACCCTTCATGTCTTAAAGTATCATTTGACATGACATACTACATGTATCACTTAATTAAGTGTATTGAATTGAGGTTCTTCCTCCATATTGGGTATAGAGGTGTAGGTATGCTTCCATATAGGGTATAGAAGTGTATCCTCATCACCATATCATGCATCCATATTGGATCACTCAACCTTAGGGTTTTGCATATCCGGTTTCACAAGACCATGTTGAGTTTTAACATCATATCGAGTTAGGGTATATACTCAACACCATATCGGGTATAAGGTGTGTGCTTAAGCCCATATCGTGTACGAGGTGTGTGTATGTGTCACTCATATCGTCCATGAGATATAAATTCATCACTATACCATGCTAGTGGTTGTATTCATATCCTCATATCGGGTTACCATATCAAGTTACCATATCGGGTTGCCATATCGGATTAGCATGTCGGGTTAAACCCTTATGCTCATATCCTTTCACACATTCGTGGAATCAATCCTATCATGTATTGAGTGATAGGCTAGACAATTGGTTGAGCACTTCCCAATTAAGGCATTTACACAAAACAATAGGGGTGTGGGGTTCCAATACATATCAGATTCCTTATCACCATCTAGGGTTTCAACACCATATTGGGTTAGAAGTGTATGTATGGTCACCATATCTACCTTGAGGTGTATATGTGTGTCACCATATCATGAATAAGATTTATGCTCATCACCATATCATTCTATAGGTGAATAACCATCACTATCTTGGGTTTTCAACATCATATCGGGTATAAGGTGTATCCTTCAACACCATATCGGGTTAGAGGTACTTCAACCCAATATCAGGTTGCACCATGATGATGTCATCATAATCAACCTCTAGACTCTTGTTCTTACTATTTTGATTCGTAGACAACAGTCCTAGGTTACTACTAGAGCTCATGGGCACATCAATTATGCAAGAAAATTCTATTTGAAAGTAAATCATTTAACTAAGGCAAGATTGATGGTAAATAATAACACAATTGAGTTCAAGTTATATAACTCACCTCTAGAGCAACTTCAAAGCTCCAATCTCCAAATATTCACGTTCCCAAGGTTGAATATGAGCTTCTCAAAGGTCCAAGACTTGAGATCCTCAGCCCTATGCATGATACCTCACCACTTGTGGCCAATATCCCTCACTTGTGGTTGATATCCCTCACTTGGCCGATATCACCTTTCTATGGGCAATATCACTTTTCTATGGCCGATACCAAGGCCCTATGCACAATAATCCTTCACCTATGCATGATACCAAGACTCTATACATGATATCTAAGAGCAAGAGGGTGATAGATTTAAAAAATTTCACTCATAGGTGAAAGGAAGGGTATATATACTTGAGGTGACACGTGTCCATGCATGGTTGACACATGTCCTTGCATGAAATTATATTTATATTGAAATGAAAAACACTTGAGGATAATCTATATATGATATTTTCGCCATTAGTTATCTTCTTTGACAAAATATCTCCTTTATCTCACAAATTATGCAAACTGATACAACTTTTGCAAGGAGCATCTAACTCATCATAGATCACCTCCTTGAGGTGATTTACCCATCATGGACAAGGACAATAGTCCAAAAACTGATATGGTATCCCCTCTATGGATCCTTGGCCAATAGGCACTCCCATATGAACTCTACAACCTGATACAAGCTCAAATTAGGGTTTCACATTCAACACTTTCTTGGTCTTTTTATCACCACAAGTACCATCACTCAAATATGATTCAAACATAGTGCCTCCTTCTTTCTCTCTCCTCTAAATGATACTAGGGGGGAGTAGGGACATTATATAGGTGGACATTTACATATCAACCCTACATTTTGAGTAAATTACAATTGCACCAAAATTGGTACACAAGGCACTAACATTATACAAACAAGTTCAAATTTGGAATTTAGTCTTTCCACAAGAGACCACATTGCATCATTATCTCTCTTATGATGCTAAAACACATAAGGTATGTTAAACATATGACATATTTCAATATAACCCCTCATCTTGGGTAAATTGCATTTTGGTCCAAAAATGGGAACATTGCTCAAACATTATTCAAACAGGACCAAACTTGAAACATAAGTTTGTTACCTGATAACAAAAAACTTTAGAGAATTATATTAAAGTTCTACGCAACTTATTTAGGCTAATAAAACATGGTTAGCCCTAAATCCATGTTAGGGTCATTATAGAAAGAACCTTAAAATTAGATATCTCAAGACATAAGCCATGAATCTACTCAAATTTCTACCAATCAACCTTCTTATGGCCTCCTTTTCTCTTAAGAACTAGAAATGAAGAAATCTAGGAAACATAATTAAAGAGGTACCATCTAGGATCTTCTTAACTAAATGTAAGATAACTTGTCCTTCATACCATATGGTAAGCAATAACCATACATATTTAGCTAGAAATGAATATCTCATTCAATATGTTTAACTCTAGGAAGACAAAATTCTAAATATGCCCTAGAATCATGTTTCTAGCTTTAACTCTCAATTCTTCTATTTCACTAGGACACTAGAGAGAAAGATGAAAAATGGATAAAATGATGTGTTTTTGTGGTATTAGTCATACATATGCCCCTCCATTTGCTTGCTAATTACATATCAACGCTAACTATTTCTAGATATTTGGAAGTAGAATATTTTTTCCCTATGGAAAATTGATTGGTAAGTTAAACTACATAATATAACACTATGTTCGGGTACTGAATTTTCAAGTTCCGAGATTTAATACGTGAATAACGTAGATGAGGTAGTTTAGCTTAACCATCAATTACGTACTCGCTGTAGTAGGTAGGTGCCAAATAAATGGTGCGGGAAACAAGGAGTCGAAGCGGCATAACATTTCCAAATTCCGACAATATTGACGTGATTCTGAATCACAATTTTTATTATTGAACCGGACGGTTACTGGTATTTATAAAGTCAATGCGTATTAATAGGATGCAATAACCACAATAGAGAAATGCCGCATTTAAGAATCTTCTAGCCAAACTAGGCGTAAGGCATCTCACTGAATGGTATTTCCCTAGAAAATAATTTTATGACCTGATTGCTTTGTCCTACTATGGTTATTAAGTTGTTGTTTCAAAAAAAAAAACTCAACTAATAAACAAAAATAGGAAAACCTCTATTTTATTGGATGACGTGGGAACCATACCTGAGGAAAAGCCATATGGATGATCCCACCCCAATAATGTAAACCCCCACCTCAACCTCCTGCACATCGGGGATGAAAATTTAAATCACGCAGAGACCAGCGTACATGGAAGGACAAAGTATTTCTTAGGTGTGTTGGTAGGGAGTCAGAGAAAGGTCCCTACTCAAGGGAGCCTGACGCATCAACACTGCACCACCACTTTGTCGATAAAATAGCCTCTATTGGTTGACTCACATTATGTAGTGAAAACTAAGCTTAACAAAATGCACCCTAAATTCCAAAATATAGAAAACCTTGTTTCATAGTTTTCACATAATGAAATTACTATCAATGATAATTTAATTATTTTAATTTATCATTCTCACTTGTTCTAAAATTAAATCATATTGAAACAACTGCAACTGCCCCTAGAGCCTAATTCAACACACTATTGGTTTCTCATGAACCCTTATGAATTATCATCATAAAATATGATTGAACTTATTAAAATAGGCTTTTAGGGTATGTTTAACACAACTAATACAATGAATACTGTCTTGAAAAGGCTCATTCATAACATAAAAATGTGTAGTTTGATATATGCATGTAAATGGGTCCTAATATACATTTTATCCATCTACATTAATTGCAAACCCACACCTTCTTTTACCTAGATAAAGAAAATTAATATAGGAAACAAATACCATTATACACTTGATGTAGTTTAGAGATGGTAGGATCTAAACCTGTAGTAGGAATCATGAAAAAAATGAACATAAACCAATAGATATTTAGCATGAAAACTAGGCTTAGTTGGAGCTTTTTGCAAAAATATAAGAGTGGATCCAAATTTTGTTAAACTTTCTAGTGCACTTATATTTAGAGGAAAAGAGTATTTTTTCAACTCTTTTTGTAGTTGATATTTTGAACTCAATATCTATATTGGATAGTCATTGACATTCCCTAGTTGTTCACACCAATGATAACCCTGGAGACGTGGTCCCAATAGTTTCCTGAAGGAAACTCACCACGTGCATGGAATTGTGTCCTTTTAATCCTTTTTCTCATTGCTATAGATATTGAATAAATTATTCCCTAATAACACCTACCTTGGAGAAAAGTTCACCTAAGATCTCCTGTTATATCTTTATCCAGAAAAAAAGTGGTAGATCTTAATGTGCCACCACTAATATGACCTATATTGAATACATTCAACCTGTAATGAAATTTATAATTTCAATGCATTTATTGTAGTTATTGCTTCTCATTTATTTTCTTAGTTTGTTTATATCATTGGTGATGAATTTGATTCTGGCAGTGGTCTCATAAAACTCTAAGAAATAATCTAAATTGTATACTACTATAAACCTTCCCCCCATGTGTGCCTTAAAAGTTAGATTCAAACCTTATGCATGTATCAATATCATAGGATATCACTTAGGGGAAAATGTAAGGAGTTCATTGACTTATTCTTTATAACAACTTACAAGTAAATTTATGTTCTTTACTTATTCCAAATATTTAATTTTACCACTTGCATGTATCAATATCATAAGATACGACATGTGAAATTAATCTAGAAGTCCTTCAATGTTATTGATTCTTTATACTTGGATCAATAAGTATTCATATATTGTTCTACCAATAAGTAGATATATGGATGGTTGTAATTCATGGAGGTTGGGAATGTAATCATAAGAAATACCATATTTTGTCAATGCAACAATAGGTTACAATTGAAAAGATCTATAGTGAATGAGAATTCAAATGCACACAAAGTCTTTAGATGTTGGAAGGGATTAGTGATGTTATCTTCTAAACTTAAATACTGATAGGAAGTCATGAAATTGACCCATGTGTCTCTAAACCTGTCATAACCCAAATTCACTAACTAGGATTTAAGATTGTTAAAGAGGGATTATACTAACCATTCACTTTTAATCACTGCCTGAAATCATCCTACCATTTTTCTTTCCTTGAATTCATAGAACTAATGAAACTTCACGTTAACTTAACATATAACATTTTATTTAAGCATAAGCAACACGAGTCCACAATTGAGTTTATCCTTACATCATAATCAATGTAAAGAAATGAGTTCTCACCATTTCATACATCAAATACTATTTATTAAAAAACTACTCTCAATCCTCACTCTTATATATTCAAGTCCACAAGAAGGATAAGAGTCCATTAAAGTAAATGAATGATTTCTTTAAGACCTAAGCTGATATACTCTTGATGGAATCTAACTTTTGACTCCTCCTATTGAGCTGGACCCATTCCTGAAAAATATTTTATTAGATTGCATGAGATATTGGCTCGATGCAAGGGAAGTCATCAAGAATCTGTGATAATTCAAATATATATTATTGTTTAATTTTATACAGAAGAATATAAGCATGGAAGTTGAAACTGGTAAACCATCCAAAATGATAGTAATTATGATATAATAACTATAATGAGTAAAAAATAAATTCACTCATTATTTTTTATTCCTTTTATTATTCCTCGTACGTGAATGAAATGAACCATAACTATGGAAGGGTCACAACAAGATATGATCTCGTCATATAAGACCTAGAGTAGACCCCGAGACTAAGTCTACCTAACTAGCTCCCCAATCTGCAATGGGGCTCATCACTTCTGGTCCTAGTGGATAAACAACTAGCGGGATAAATTGGTGTGATCCTTTAAATTTGGATGCGCATGTAGAGATTTGAAGCGCTTGGCTTAACTACAAGCATTAGTGGTTCCATAATCAATGACTCACTAAGTTGTATCTAATCCAACTGAACCGTATTGGGTACCATTAGAATATCCAATTAATGTTGGATACATCAATAATCTAATGAGACCAACCTCACTAAGATTAGTCTCTCTTACATCTCCAATATGCTCTGATTACCTCATCTTGGACTCCTTCAGTTTGTAAGCATATTCCTCCTTCATGATGCAGACATCCATGAAGGGTTCTATGGTGTTCTTGCCATAAAATGTCTAGTTGATTCTTTAGTTTCACTAGTAGACTTGTTATTGTATCATTCATAGCTTAAAATTGAAGTTAAGGATTCTATTTTCAATGTATGAACACTAAACTTAACCTAAATCATTGGCATTAATAAAGTGAACTACTTGACTGATAAATCGAGCATATTGATAACTAGGTGGCAACAACTATCAGCTAGTCACAAATTCATAATATAATACATCCGTATAGATAGTAGGGAAAACTCGGGGTTTTGATGCCTCTAATTTTACCATTTAGATTAACCACAATCTCATAGAAAATTAATCTAGAGCTGAAAGCGTTTATAAGACATCACAAATATGCTAAAAACAATCAATAGCTCAACCAAAATCGCATGTATTGGCTCGATGAATCGATTACAATAGTCAACACATATAACAATGCATGTTCCATATGACTATTGGCCTAATGTCTATAAAATGAAGTTAATGTGTGATTTTCCACTCAGCTAGATCTGGTCTTAGCTTAGTAATCTTGAATCTAGTCTTGGTATGCTCAAATTTTGGCCTACTCTACTTGGTTTCAATTTTCACCATCTATAGGTCAAAGTCGAGCTACTCTTCGAGGATCCATCTACTATAGGATGAATAAAAAGGAGGGAAGACAAAAGTAACCTCTAATTAACCTTGCTCCAGACTGTGACCAAGGAAAAGGAGAGAGAATTAAGGAGAATCCATGGAATTAGATTTACCTTCATGGTTCTAGAGCTAGGTCTTCTATTATCCCATGTTCCTTGTGTTCTTTTTTGAAATCATTCTAGAAATTTCCTTTTAGTGCATCTTTTATATAGTTTAGGGCTTTGTTTTGTGTAGTAAATTGGAATACAAATCCAACAAAATAGTTTTCTTTTAATTCTAATAAGTACATCAACATTATGGTCATTTTTGTTATTGGCTATGCTTGGTGGTGCCTCAACACATTTCCATTATTTTGTGGGCCCCATGATTTGTAGATCATCAGTTTGCATCCTTTGTAGGTAGTCTTTCGATTAGGACCATCTCCTTGTGGACACTTAGTTTGTATCTTCTACATGCGCTTTGTTAATTTGCACCATCAATTTATGGACAGTTAATTTGCATTCTATGTAGGCGGTCCACCGGTTTGAACCATCATTTTGCAGACCTTTTGTTTGCATTCTCTATGGGAGGTCCATCAGTTTGCACCATCAACTTTCCAAGTGTTGATTTGCATTCTAAATAGACAATCTATTGGTTTGTCAACCGATGGTGGTTTTGTGTGATTACTAAAAATAACATAACTCTCTAAATTTAACTCTGACTAGGTTCATTCTTTTTGAGTTAGATTCATAATTTAATTCTCTATAATTATATAATAAATATTTTAAAATATATCTAAGTTAATGATCTCTTTATTATTTAATTTCTCAAATATCTATATTGCTCTTCCCATATATATTTATGGGACATTACTATAAAAACAAAGGTTTAATCTCATGGTATACTCAAATCATGATTTTAAGTGATTAGAGAACAAGTTCAAACTAAAACAAAACATCCATCAAAACATAATAATGTAAAGCATTGATAAAGATGTAATTAACGCCCAAATTATCTAAAACCCTCAATTTACTAGTATAACAAAGCATGAGTTGAAACAAACTCATTCTACTTTTTTGTCTCAAAGGATACTTGTTATACATCTTTGACTATAAATCCTATGTAGCTTCATCTACACAAGGATTCCTATTAAAGACCTTCACTAGAGGTATGTCCATTTTTTTAAGATTTTTATTTCTATGACCTAGAACTTGTATAAGGCCTTCAACATTGGAGATAACTTCTATTATATGTACTAGATTTGGGTCTATGATATTCTCTGTTCGTGGATGACATTTCTTCAACATGGATACATGAAAGACATCATGTAAGGTGGTTGGATCAGGTGGAAATTCAAGTTTTTATGCTACTAGTCCAATCCTCATAATGATTGGAAAGGGACCTATGTGGTGGAAAGGTATGCCCAAGGAGCCAATCATATGATGATTAACATGGCATATAACAACAAACATTTGATTAATAATCATAAAGCCAAGATTCCAATTCATTATGGTTTCACTGAGTTATGAGATAATGAGGAAACATTATAAATGTCTAAAGAATGACAATACTCAATGATGTATGTCTTCAAGTACAAGACTTGAATAATGAGATCATACTAATGATAAGAGTATGTACATTCTTATTATGTCCCTTATCGGTTGTTATTGTGGAAGGCAGATAGACTCCAGTAATACATAAGACTGGAATGTGGGTTGGTTGATGAAAGAATCTCATTAGTCATGATATGGAATATCAAACCAAGCACACAGATACATGTTATGGAATAGTGTATCAGACAAACTCACCTTGAGAGTGACATGGAAACCATCATTGGTGTTCATATTCATCTCTCATAGTGAAGGTGGTGATTATGGTTCATAGACCTGAAGTCACTACACTCATCACATGTCGTTTGGTATACTTTGACATCATCAAATGTAATCTTAAAATGGGGGTTGCCATAAAGGTGATGATTGGATAGCTGTGACACATGGGGACTGGTTGTGGGTGAAGTAGATGGGATTTGTCCCTCCTACTGGAGTTTGATATTATGACCACTTGATAAGAGAGATTGAGAAACACATGTGCATGCACATGTGAATCAATATATGATATTGAGGTCACATATATTTGAGACAGTCTACTCTTAGTTCAAGGAACGTGGATTGAATGTTGAGAGGATGATGATTCCATGCCTCGAGTTCATTCTGAATATCAAAGACAAAGGAATTATACAACCAATGCAACACCTTACACATATTGTAGGTTGAAGTTGTTCTCCAACTTTCCGTTCACTTGGGTAGCACTGATGTGAAACTAGGCACCGCTCTCTGCTTGTGATGTCATAAGTTAGTTATGGATATTCACTGCCAATGTGACATGGGTCCTATAGGGCCACATAGATAGGAACTCATTTAGAAGAGGCGTTTAATCTTGAATGATGATTGAATTGATTACAGAAGTGTATATGTATTCAATTCACACAACAAATAGACTAATTGGACTGCCAACAGATCGACTCACCCAGTGAGATAGTCGTTTGGAGTGTTAGGTTAATTGAAACTGAATTGGCTAAAATTTTGCACGAAATGGGGCACCAATCGATTGGCTCATTGGGTGAACTGATCGGATTAGGTGGACGAGATGACCGGTTCAACTAGTGAACCAATCGACTTGGCTGTGTCGAACGAAGGTTCTAGTAGCTTTCATGAATTCATGAGAAAGATTACTCGTTTCACTTGTTCAATACAATTGGTACAAGAATTAATGCTTTCATTAATTGGAAACAATTTTGCCAAATTCATGTGCGATTAGGAAATAGGAGAAACAACTGGTTTGGGCTGCAAAATGAACATCTTGCGTGTGAACTGACCATTCTAAGATTTATACGTTGTGAAAATTAAGATCTTCCGGTCCCTTTCACTCCCACATAGATTGGGAACCCATACCCTAACCCCTCCTATAAATAGATGGGTACTGAGGACTTCCCAAAACACAACTCCATTGCCTCTGACAATTGTTATACTCTCTGGTTGTGGTAACTAATAGAGTGCTCAAGTAAGTCCTATCTGCTGAAGGGAGGAAAAGCAAGGGAAAAACAATTGTGGGAGAGCAAGTTGGTGACTAGTACACCAATGGGAGGGACAACTCCTTCTTGTCTGTTCTACTAGAATGACATGAGTTCACAACTCTTTCTTGTCTATTCTACTAGAATGCCATGAATTCTAATTGGTCTGTGTGGACTTCTCTAGGGGCAAGGAGGCTGTTGTCCGCCGCTAGGAGAACAATGTCAGCATGCAGTCCGTGGCGAGACCAGGAGATGCTACAAATGTTTGAGTCTGTAGTCCTTAGTGAAGTCCAGGAGCTACACAGACACCGTCCAAGAGCAACTAGAAGATAGTTACATTGCAATGAGTTGTAGTCACCAGACTTGCTCTAGGACAAGGTATGAACTCATTAAACCATCTTTCCTATTTCATAGTAGTTGTCGTGATCTTGATGTTATGGGGAATACATATAGATAATTTTTTTGTTTCTGTTGTCTTTCTATGTGCCCGTATTTCCCAACATTATGTACCTAGGAGTTATTTTACCTTGTTTTCTAAACCTTATTACACCTTATCAGGGTGACACTTTTAATAAAATCTCATCCCAAACATCAAACTAAAGTGGTCTATGATGTTTTTCTACATAGATTTTTTGTCTATCCTATGCAACTTTCAACTATTGTCTAATGATAGTAATCTTTTTTACTGTTTCTTCCACCTACTCTAGACCTAAAATATGCCTCTCAAAAACTTCATATAAACAAATTGGATATCTACACTTTTTTCCCATACAAAGATGCATAAGAGGTTTCTAAGGGAGTGGATGTGTAACACCAGGGCCCACTTTCCAAAGCTCTAGTAGAGTTTCAGGAATGAAGACTTACCCCAAAGACCACCACTAGCCTTCACTATGCACTTTTTCCTTACTCACTTTCAAGACAAGATAAACTTCTTGACTGGTCACCCTTCCTAGTACTACTCTGGGCTAAGCACGCTTAATCATAAAGTTCTTTAGTGATAGACTTCCTGAAAAGGAGGTACACCTTGGTGATATGGGTAGTCCAATCATTCCCTTTAAGATCATTTTATTTGATGCCTCAAATCATGGGATGTTAAAATCTCCCCCACTTAGACTCTTGACATCCTCGTCAAGGCTCAAATATATGTCCTCATAATCGTTCCTCATTTAAGTGTTGACCCAAATGACCCATGTAGACCCAACTCCCATCACAGATACCAGTGCAAGGGTGGCTCAATCAACTCAGATATCCCTCTCTAGCATACTATTGGAGGGGAATTAGATCTGGTACCATTTGTAACGCTCAAACCCATTGCCCAAGTGATGGAGTTTTGCAACACCACTAAAAATCCTAAGGTGATGAATCCTTAGGTTTAGCCTTGCTAGTACTATGGTAAGAACTCCACCCACGTGTGCTAAGACACGTGGAAGTCTTATCATAGTATAGTTAAGGGTCGAATCCTCAGGACAACGGTCTTGACGAAGTCAAGATGGAAAACGTTTTTAGTTTTACTTAACTACTTAACAGTTGATATTTAGATCGAAAGTTTGATTTTGGTTTTAAAGCTAAACGCGAGGAAAGTAAAGCAAGAAAGTAAAGAGTAAGGTTGTAAACAATGATAAAAAAAAACCACTAGGATGTTATCGGGTTTCACACCACTACACATGGATCAAGTCATGCAACATAATAAAACAACCTGCAAAGAGAGACAAATCAGTTAGTATCTTGTAGTCCTAGCTTCCTTTCGGATAACTAGCTACGAGAAGTGTGGAGTATTGCAATGCCAGCCATTCCATAATGAATGGTCACATGCTTTGCATTACTTCTTCATAAAATGTGTTCCTCGACCTTACCAAGGTTGCACTTCCATACGTCAACTGATTCCATTTCATAGTATGAAAGTGCAACGATGGGGGTGAGTTTACTCCACTCATGAAAACACTTCTAGACACCGAAACAGACATATGGTGACTACATACATCCATAACCAACATTCAATCGATATTCAGATCTAAAGGTACAAACATAGACAATTCATACCAAAAGACAATATGTAACACAAGTTGATGATCAAGCAACTAGTATTCATTAAGCGATTGAAGTCAAACTGAAAAGAAGAGTATCTCTATTACAAGTTATTGAATTAGATCGCATGAAATGAAAACATGGGTAGCGGGGATACTCCCCGCATCCTAGTGAATGAAACTACTCGCTCATGACAAAGAAGGAGGCGAGAAGAGAGAGAAAGAACGTCATCTCCACGGAGGAGGGAAGGTTGAACCCTTGGTGAAGAGAGAAACGATCTTCGCACTTCGTGGTTGCCTTGATGAAGGATTTTCTCTTCCCACCTTCTTTGTTGAGGAGAGAGAAAGAAGAGAGAGAAGGTAGTTTGATGATGAGCACGTATCTCAAAACTGGCAGCCTTGGGGTAGTGGACGGAAGACCAGAGTGCTCTGGATCTGGAGAGGCAGCCTTTGGGCGTCTTGATATTCGATCCCCTTGAAGTGACCCTTGAGGTCCTATTTGTAGGCTCAAGTTGAGCCCAAACGGTCTTGAGACCGTGAGGCTTCTCGTGGTCTTGGGACCGTGAGGCTTCTCGCGGTCTTGGGACCGTGAGGCTTCTCGCGGTCTTGGGTCGGTGAGGCTTCTCGCGGTCTTGGGACCGTGAGGCTTCTCGTGGTCTTAGGACCGTGAGGCTTCTCGCGGTCTTGGGACCGTGAGGCTTTTCACGATCTTGGGACCGTGAGGCTTCTCGCGGTCTTGTGACCGTGAGGCTTCTCGCGGTCTTGGGACCGTGAGGCTTCTCGCGGTCTTGGGACCGTGAGGAGTCTTTGTAATTTTTTTGTGTTTTCTGTAATGGAAAGATAAGAAAAGTTAGTTTATTGATGTATCTGCAATAAAGTAAGAAAGTTTAATGATTCTATTTAGTTTATCTAAGAAAGAGTATGGAAAACTAAAGATAACTAATAAGATAACGTCACAAAATGGGAGGTTATCACCCCCCCTAACTTAGAGTCTAGCTTGTCCTCAAGTTAGATAGAGCTGAGGCATGTAAGGGCGAGGCGATTTTATTTGATTAAGGTTTCCATACTCTTGCTTCAATTCTAGGTCAGATATCTACTGAGGTCTTATCAGGGCTTCTGCTTACGATAACTCTTTCGAGTATCAAAAGTTGCATGGATCTCAGGATCCCTTTATATCATGAATCTCGCATTGGGACCACCTTTCTTATTATGTGCATGTCATCGACTCTAATCAGTTTTATACTTCTTTGGAGAAACCTACCGGTAGCTAGAGTGGGTATGAGGGCTGTCTTAAAAGGCTTATTGTGTAACTCCCCCTTCAAGTGGGGAAGGGTCTGTCTATGCTTTTTAGAGATTCACTACCGGGCACGACACATCTGCCTTCATGAGGGTAGCTGAATGTACCGGCCGGGTGAGCTCTTTTATCAGCCTTATCATATATTAGGAAACCTTAGGATCTCATTACCGGGCACGACACATCTGCCTTCATGAGGGCAGCTGTATGTACCGGCCAGGTGAGATCTTTGTTGGCTCTTCATATAGGTCCTTATGCATGGCACAACTCTCATGTTTTTATTCAGCACTCTGGCTTTTATTCGAGTCTCACAGGCTTAGGAAGTGGGTTTTGTTAGGGTTTTTGATTGGGCGGCCAAGCCTCTTTTATTGAAAGAAGAAAACTGTTCTTAGGGTTCCTGACATGCACTTATTTTTTTATTGGTGGTCCGCTCGCGAGATTTCTTGATTTTGGATTTCCCTGATTTCCCTGATTTCCCTCTTGACTTTGAGAGTTTTCGGTTCGCTTTGGCCCTGAAGTTAACCTGTGAAGAGTCTGAGATAGAATTGAGACAAAAGTATAGAAACCAATAGTGAATGAAATTTATGAGCTCGCCATTTCAAGCCTGTATGCTAATCTTGTTATTTATATGAGGACTACTTTATCTCTAACTTAGCTAAGGGTGATTCTTTCCAGGGTGAAAGTTATACTTATAAAGTTATTTTATTGAAAAAAAAATCTAAAGATAAGCGGGAAAAATAGAAAGGTTGAAGCAGAAATGATACCTCGCCCTTGTCCAGTGCACTCCCCCCCTAACTTATCACGCACTCTGTCCACAGAGTGTCAAAGTGATAGGTTGAGAAATGCATGGACAAGGGCATTTAGGCGTCAGTTAATCCTTTATTAGCCCCATGTGTTCTGAGTAAGTTGGCGGCGAACTTCCCTCGTAGCACGTGGTAATCCACCTCTGTCATGTCCTCTACCGGCTTGTGGAGGGCCATGATTGTATACATCCAGTAGAGGACGTGGAAGCCGCAGTCATTTGATTCTCTGATTTGCTGGGGGCATCTGTGGCAGAAGGTTGGTGCATGGAAATGATCTCTGTCATACGCCCGAGTGTGCTGACCCAAAAGATCATGTAATTTGTCAGCACACTCCTTTGCCACCTCCTCCATTGGTGTCCTTGGAGTTGTAGTGTATGCTTTCCATTTTGGATCATACAGGCTGTCGGAACTGTTGTAGATTATTGTTGTTCCTTCATGAAGGTTGGTTGCCAGTAACATCCAGTGCTCTTGATGAAGGAAAGGTAGCATGATGAACTTCAGAGTTTTATGTTGGAGATAGGAGATGGTTGACTCCTTTGTTCCGAAGTTCTTCAGCCCAAGAAGATCATCCTTCATGTAAGCTGACACCATATAGACCGTGCTGTGATTCCGTGCAAGTAAGTATTGATAGGCGGTCATTATACTTACAGACATGGAACCCTTGAATTGTAGGGTCTCTCGGAGGGCATCTTCCATAACTAAAATATCCCCGTCGATATATACCAGCTCGTCTTTTTCGGCGTATAGCCGTGACATTATTAGCCGGAGCTCATTATCTGAAAGTGTTTTGCAAGCCTCCGGGTCGAAGTCGGGAAAAGACGGTTCAATGGCAGATTGGGCTTCCATATGTGATGAGGATGTCTTGATGGCTACCCCTGATATCAGATCAATGTCACCTTTATCTGGAGCCAGATCGAAGATGTAAGGGTTCCATTGGCTTTGCTTGGTGACATTGGATGGTTGTTTTTCTTTTTGCAACACCGCTAGAGTTTGTCGGAAAGGTCTCCTCTGCGGTCGTTGTATAGATGAAAAGAGATAACGAGGGACGTCGTCTGCCGCCATGGTAGGGTCATTGAAGAACCGTCTGTCACAAATAAGCTCCATGGCATAACGTCCTCGTAGGGAGTGGAAATCTTCATTGATTAGTTCAGTAAAAGGGACCTGCTGGTTTAGCGCTAGGATGTGTCGTATGACGTAGAAAGCGCTGTCCCAAGAGCCTTCAGCGGCTTGGACTTGTGGGTTAATAATTCAGAACCAGGGGGAGCTCCAGTCCTGGCGAAGAGAAGGGCACGCGGCCCAAATGAGTTTGAGAAGCCGGAAAGGGATGCACCGGGCCTCCCCGACTTCAAGTCCGACAAAATTTATTATCCCGGCTTTTAGGTCACTGGCACAGAAATTGTACACTTTGGCGTCGCGGGCGACAGTGTCCACAATCATGAGTAACCAGTGTTTACAGACTTGGAAAGGCACGGTTATGTATCTTGCTTTTCTTGCGATTCCCCTTTTCAACCTTGTAATGGATTTGTGCTGTAATTCTTTATACAATAAGCACAATCCCAGTGTGGGTGAGGCGTTGAGGACCGGTTGCTGTCACCGAGAACTTTTGTAGATCTCGATAGAGTTGGCAAGGAGAGTACGAAAGATTGCCATCTTCACCGGCGACTGGGGTCGAAGAAGTGACCGGAAATTTTCACGCGTCAGATCGCGTCTGGTTTTTGTGTTTTGATATATGACATCCTCCCCTGCTTTGGCATCATCTACAATAGTATTGAGGATGAAAATATCTTGTGCGTCTAAGGTAGAGATGGCCGCCATATCTAAGTCTTTCATTTTGTTAGGTAGAGGTGGCAGCGGAGGTAGCTCTTGCGGTGTGGGGGGAGAAGGTTGTTCCAGGTTGTCCATGTACTGCTGCAGATCGTGATCTTTATCAGAATCAGTAGGAGTGTCTAAATCTTCATCAGTGTTGAGGCATACTCTTTCTGATTCTTCAAGTTCAGGCGCAGATGGTTCGAGTACAGAGATTTGCTGGGCTACTGTGGCTGGTGCAGTAATGCTGGTTCCTTGAATGCATCTTTCGAACTCAGCAAAAGCCACTTCTTTGGCAGCCTCCCCCAAAGATCCCGCAGAAAAGTTTAGAAACTGATCCCCGCAGTATATGTTGACATTCTCTGTATGAGCAGGGGATTTGTGATCTTTATCACCAGTTTGGTGATCTTGCTGTTGTTTTGGTTCTGCTCTTTGGCTGGGGCCTGCCCCAGCATCATCTGGCTTGTCCGAGTCATCAGCTGAGGAGGAACTATTGTTTGAGTCAGCGGAGGAGTCAGAATCTTCCTCGTCATCAGCATCATCGTCATCGTCGTCAGTTGTCTTCTTTTTTGCTTTCTTCTTGCACAGACGATGGATGGATTGGAGTTCATCATATGCCACTTGCACGTGCTCGTGTGTTTCGAGTAGTGCTTCGTGGGTTTCTTTAAGATCTGAATAACGTTGTTCGGCCGAGAGGAGTCATGCTGAGAGGTCGGTTACTTGAGCTCTTAACTGAATAAGCTCATTATTTGACGACTCTTCCTGGCGATTATGTAGTTGTGTGAGGGTCGTGGTGATGTCGTCCAGGCGCGTGCTGAAAGCATGCTGTTGCTGCTTCAGCTCACGGAGGGTCTCTGGCAGAGGCAGAGTCTGCGCAGAGATCCGATCGACTTGCTTTGCCAACACTTCATGCTGGCGTTGTACTCCCTGGATCAACTCGGGCAAGTTGTTACAGTGGCCGTCGATGTGGTCGACTTGCTTGGCCACTGAATCTTGACGTTGTTGAAAGCGTTGGAGGATGCCTGGCATGGCGCGGTTCTACTCACCAATCTGGGCAACCTGCTGAGTTAGACCCTGCACACATGAAAAAATAGAATTTAAAATGTTAGATGGGTCAGTGAGGAGGTTTCGGATGGTGTCAAATTGACGTCCGAATTCCGCACCGACGTTAGTATAAGGGACCCCAGTGAACGAAGGGTGAGGTGGCTGGGGTCGGGGCGGAATGATAGTGTCATGCGGAAGGGACACTGGTGATGGACCCGCGAATTGCGTGGTGACTGTAGATGGGGTCACCAGCGATGTCGGGGTGGTGGTGGGTGGAAAAATGGTGGCATTCCCGAAGAGAGAACTGGATCCGGGAATGTTGATGGAAAGTCGGTGGATGTGAAGGAGGAGAATTCGGGCATTGTGGTGGAGAATGGGGTGCCCGAAGTGAAGAAGGGTGGGGTTGGTGGAGGGGTGGTAGAGGAAGGTGGAGCGGAGGATGATTGAAGGGTGGTTGATGGTGGTGAGGTGGTAGATATTGGGGTGGTGGAGGGTGGAGAGGTGGTAGATATTGGGGTGGTGGAGGGTGGAGAGGTGGTAGTGAGCTCAACATTTAGACTCATTATAAAAGAGTCTAGTGATGAGGATGTAATATGTTCTTCAGGGGGGGGGGGTTTAGCTTCGGGGTTAGGCTTCGATGTAGGTGTCCCCGACAGCTCATGAGCTTTTACGAGCCTTCTGGAAGGTCGTTTGACTAGGAGCTTTGTTGTTGTAGCTTCCGGGGAAGTTATACTAAGTTCTGCCTGCCCTGCCTTTGCTTTCTTTTCTCTGGCTTTGACTGAAGCTATGATTTTGGCGATCTCGTCTTCAGTGAATAGGAGCTTGTTCTTATCATAGTCAGCAAGCTCTGGAAGTGGAAGCAGGGTTCTTGAAGATTTTGTGGGGCAGAACACGTAGTTCAGCCTTCCATCCTTATCCTTTAAGATGTGAGAGTTCTTTAGTGTCTGTTCGTTGGTAAGGATGTCGCCTTTTATTGGGCTGCATTTGGGTAGAAGTCTATCCATCTTAAGATATTTGATGATAGATGTGATATGACCACCCGTGCAGATTTCTTTCCCGAGGGCGAAGGCTGATAGCTTGAACAACATATGCCGTCCAATGTTGACAGGAATTCCGTTGAGGACAGACCAGAGGACAAAAAGGTCAGATATAAGAACATTTCCTCCTTCAGATCTGGGGAAAAGTGCACCGACGATAATTTTGTGTAACGTGCGCACTAGGCCAGAATGAACGTTGGAGGCCTTGCTTGTCCTTGCATCGAAGGTTGGTAACCCCGTTAATGACTTCCAGAAGGTATGCTTGTTGAACCCGGGGTTGTCTGTGCCAGCAGCTTTGGCTTTCTTCAGCTGGTCTTGATTGTCGATGAAAATTTCATTATGAAAAGTTTCGGTAATGACTACCTCATGGTTAAAGATTCTGGAGGTTATTCTGCGGTCACTACCGTCCCTTTCTCTATGCATGATGTCCACCACTTCTTTGTTGAAGTAAGTGAAGAATTCTGTTGTGGGCTCAGAGTAGGAAATTTCAGATACAAAGCAGAGCCGGGAAAGGTTAGAATTGTCAAGAAGAGTGAGGATTCTGTGGTAGATCCCCATCTTCATCAGTATGCTGGGGCAAACATACTTGGTCGGTTTAAGGAGTTGGCTGATGGGGGGAATGATTTGGAGGTGAAGGTTCTCGGGTGGTGGTGCTGTGGTGGTGATGGGAGGAAAAATAGGAACAATTATTGTGGCAGGGTTGGTGACGGTGGTGGAGGATGGTGGGATGCACCCTGCTAGGATTTGTTCCCTTGCACAGGCAGGGTGGACCTGTTTCCTGGCTCTCTTCTTAGATGTTGGCTCAGTTGTTGGTTCTTGAGCCAATCTCTTCCCCTTAGATTTTGTAGTGGGTGATTCTTTCTCAGGGGAAGGCTGGTATTCGGAGGCCTCGTCGGATGAGGTCTCTTCGAATTCCTCGTCAGAAGGTTCTTCATCTAGGCAGCGGTTGATTCGCTTGATGTCCTTCATGACAACAGTCAGGTTCACTTCTGCTGGGACTTTTCCAGTCCTTTTGAAGTCGTCAACTATGCTTTGCAGATTTGCTCGTTCAGCAATGAGCTTCTCTTTTGTCCAGAAGGGAGCGTCTGTTGGTCCTTGCTTAGCACGTGAAGTCATTCTGAAATAATTGATAAGAAACAAAAGTTAGAAATCTTAAATTTTGAAATTATAACAAAGTAAAATTATTTTGAATTTGAGTTTATTAGTTTGATTTAGTTCAAACGGTCCTGAGACCGTTTGGTCTCAAACGGTCTTGAGACCGCGAGGATCCAAACGGTCTTGAGACCGCGGGGATCCAAACGGTCTTGAGACCACGAGGATCCAAACGGTCTTGAGACCGCGAGGATCCAAACGGTCTCGAGACCGCGAGGATCCAAACGGTCTTGAGACCGTGAGGATCCAAACGGTCTTGAGACCGCGAGGATCCAAGCGGTCTTGAGACCGCGAGGATCCAAACGTTCTTGAGACCGTGAGGATTCAAATGGTCTTGAGACCGCGAGGATCCAAACGGTCTTGAGACCGCGAGGATCCAAACGGTCTTGAGACGACGAGGATTCAAGCGGTCTTGAGACCGCGAGGGAGACGAACCGCGCGGGAGACGAACCGCGCAGCCGTTCGTCGGCTAAGAGCTGCGGAAACGATGATGGCGACAACGGCGGAAAGGAGCTCGAACACGAGTTTTAAACGGTGATGCGTCAACCTGTCACTGCGGTCGGTGGGTCGGCAAAGGGTTAGCTGCTGCAGAGCTGACGACGAGTCGGGAGTGACGACGAGCTAGGAACGACGACGACGAAGTCGAGAACGACGGTGACGAAGCCGAGTCGTCGGTGAAACACTTGAAACAGCGATGCGCGGGAGTGTAGAGATGAAGGTCAGAGTGGAATGAAATAGGAGAGTTCGAGAATTCGGGAATCAAGAAGAGGGACACGTAGGTGGGGGGTATATTTATAGGTTTTTAGGAGCCCTCTCGGTCAGGTGACTGAGAGAGCTCAAACGGTCTTGAGACCGCGAGGAGCCTCACGGTCGTGAGACCGCAAGGAGCCTCACAGTCTTGAGACCGCGAGGAGCCTCACGGTCGTGAGACCGCGAGGAGCCTCACGGTCTGGAGACCGCGAGGGCCCAAACGGTCTCGAGACCGTTTGACCTCAAGATCATGTGGATTTTTATGTATTTTTGGATTTAAAGAAAGCAAAAGAAAAAGGAAAAACAAAGATAAACAAAAGGGTGTTTAAAAACAAAAGAAAAGGCTAGAAAAATTAGGGAAGGTGATACTCAGGCCTTGGGTTGCCTCCCAAGAAGCGCCTTGGTTTAACGTCGTTGGCTCGACAAGATTTTGCTCCGGCTATGCTGACTTTATAGGGTCATGAATCTCTATGGTTTGTCTTGATAACTTGTCTGCCGGAGTGTGATACTTTTTTAATCTGTGGCCATTTACGGTCCTCTCTCCTCCATTATCGTCAATAATAATGACAGCTCCTGTCGGGTATATATGTTTGATTGTAAAGGGCCCCGACCATTTAGTACACAGTTTTCCAGGAAACATTTTTAATCTGGAGTTAAATAGGAGGACTTTGTCTCCGACGATTATATCTTTTCTTTTTATGTGGCCATCGTGCCACATCTTAGTTTGTTCTTTGTAAATTCTTGCGTTGTGGTAGGCTGTCATTCGTAGTTCTTCTAGCTCTTGGAGTTGAAGTTGTCGGAATTCACCAGCACTTTTGAGATCGAAATTTAGTTGCTTAATGGCCCACCAAGCCTTATGCTCTAATTCAACTGGCAAATGGCAAGACTTCCCATACACTAATCGAAACGGTGTTGTTCCGATGGGTGTTTTGAAAGCTGTACGGTAAGCCCATAGAGCGTCAGATAGTTTGGTGGACCAATCGGTGCGGTGCCGATTGACAGTTTTTTCCAGGATAGCTTTAATTTGCCTATTGGAGACTTCAACCTGTCCACATGTCTGTGGATGATATGGTGTAAAAACTTTGTGGTTGACTCCATATTTTCTTAATAAGGCTTCAAATCTCCGTTCCAAGAAATGTGATCCGCCGTCAGATATAATCGTTCTTGGGACGCCGAATCTGGGAAATATTATCTCTTTAAACATCTTGATTACCGGCTTTGAATCGCAAGAGGTGGTTGGTAGAGCTTCTACCCATTTTGAAACGTAATCCACAGCAACCAAGATATACTTGAATCCATAAGATGAGGGGAAAGGGCCCATATAATCCATTCCCCATACATCGAAGAGTTTGATTTCTTGCCATATGTTCAATGACATTTCATTTCTTCTGGTTATCCCTCCGGATAGTTGGCACTTGTCGCATGATCGCACGTATTCATGAGCGTCTTTTGCGATGGTGGGCCAATAAAAGCCAGATTGCAAGACTTTGAGGGCTGTCTTCTTAGAACTCATGTGGCCCCCAGTGGGGCCTGAGTGACAGTGCTCAAGGACCGAAGTGATTTCCGTCTCTGGGATGCATCTACGAAAGAGTCCATCTGCGCTTGTAAACTCACCCCCATACCGTGAGGCTCCTCGCGGTCTCAAGACCGTTTGGCCGGGGACAACGGAACGTTTTAGTTTTTACTTAACAACTTCTTGGTTGATTAGGATTTTACACTTTTTTTTGATAACTACTCCAAAACTCCTTGATTTCTTCATTTCCTTCCATTTTCCTAACGTGTGATTTTCCTTCTACTCAGGTAGAATACGTGTATGCAACCCCCGCATAGCATCGGATTCTCCCCTGAACCAGAATACGATTCTGAGGTAGAAAGAAGTTTCCACCGAAGGAATAGACTTAACCGCCAAAGAGCCAGACAGATGGCCGAAGAGCAACGCCTTGTTGCAGAAAGAGTCAACGCCGCCATAGCAGCACAACGAGCACAACTTATTGCCGACACTCGTGCTCAGGTGCAAGCTGAGATCCGAGCTGAGGAACAAGCCCGCATCCAAGCAGAGCATGCTGCTGCTCAACTTGCGTTAAGAAACAAGCAACTTCGGGACTACGCAGTCCCGAAGAATTATGAAGACGATCATCCTGTCCGACCACCGATTATTAACATACCACACTTTGAAATTCGGACGCAATGGATCCAGATCATGCAAGGCATCTCTTTCTCCGGAGCACCCAGAGACGATTGCATGGATCACCTTAAGAGATTCAAGTCACTCTGCCGACTTGTACCCCAAGCAGGAATTGCCTTGGAAGCAATCATGTTACACCTTTTCCACTTCACCTTATCTGGAAGAGCACTAAGCTGGTACAACGCTTTGGATAGACACCCCATCATCACTACTTGGACTCCTTTAGAAGAGAAGTTTCTTGAGAAATTCTTCCCACCTTCGCTAACCTATGAGATTAGGGGACAGATTAATCACTTTTCCCAACTACCTGGAGAAACACTTGCTGAAGCTTGGGAAAGATTCAAAGAACTCCTGAGAAAGTGTCCTCACCATGGCATATCTCAAAATCAACTGATAGAAACATTTTACAGAGGAGTAAGTGATGATATCAAGCAATTTCTAGATTCCTCATCTGGAGGAAACTTTATGAGAAAGAATTATGAAGATGCCTGGAACATAGTTATGCTAGGGGCCGAGAACCAATCCAATTGGGGAAGGTCATCTAACCAACCCAAAGGCAAACTCAAGGTCTACAAAGCAGAAGAATCCATGGAACTCAAGGCCATTGCTGAGGCCTTGAAGACTATTGCTAGCAAGCAACAAGCCCTCGAAACTTCTTTCGGGGAATATGATAAGAAGAAAAGCTCTCAGGTTCAACAAGTTAAGGCAGCTACTGGAACTTGTGAAGCCTGTCATGCATCCGATCATCCCACATTATCATGTGGCCTGTTATACAATGTCATGATGGATTTACAACCACCTATACCGCAATATGAACCCATTATCGAGCATCCCGAGGACCAAATGCCAGAGAAAGTCAACTCCATACATTCAATACCTGGCCAAGTGTATTACAACCCAGATAAACCAAGGAACCATCCTGGTTTTCAATACGGGAATCCTGCATGGACTGCCAACCCACAGCAGCAGGCACAAGGTGGATCTTTCAATAGACAACCACCAGGTTTTCAGAATAACTTCAATTAAGGGAATTATAGACAAGGTTTCCAAAGATCTAACTATCCCAGGAATCCTTCTTACCAATATGCCCATTCAGGACTGCACCCTCAGTTGCAACAACCTCAGTTACAACAGCCACAGCAACCCCACTTGCAGCAGCCCCAACAGCCACAGTTAACTGCACCTCTACAACAACCAGGACAGCAAGTCACTCAGTATCAACAAAGGGGTGCTCCTCCCCAATCATCTAATGAGATATCCTTGATTAGACAAATGCTTCAATCGCAACAAACCATGCTTGCAAACCAGCAAGCTCAACAAAAGGCCGTAGAAGCCCAACTGGCACAGATTGCCGCTCAATTGAAACCTCAAGCCGGCACTTTTGCTGGGCAACCAGAGGCAAACCCACGTCATAACCCAAACAGACCAGAACAACTTAATGCCGTCACCACGCGGTCTGGTCGTGTCCTGCCTGATGTCACCAGAATCGACCATGATGATGATGACGTAGCCATTCTTTCCCCAACAGGGAATTCAAGCAGAGAAACAAAAAATTCTGCAGAGAAAGAAAAGGAAAAGGAACCAATCCCAGAAGTCCCACCAAGAATTCCTTACCCAGACAGACTAAAAGGAACCAAAATGGACACTAGGTTCCAAAAATTTAAAGAAACTATGAAAAAGTTATACATTGATATTCCTTTTCTTGATGCCCTTTCCGAAGTACCCGCTTGGGCAAAATACCTGAAAACCCTCTTGTCAAGAAAGTATATGACAAAAGAGCATGAAACAGTGAAACTTGCTCAGACCACTTCAGATATTCTGCTTAATAAAATGCCAAAGAAAAAGAAGGACCCAGGTTCCTTCGACATTCAGTGTTCCATTGGAAATGGCTCCAGCAAGAAAGGATTGGCAGACCTAGGAGCAAGCATATCTATTATGCCCTATTCAATGTGTAAAAGATTAGGCTTCACTGATTTGTTACCTACGACAATGACAATTCAGTTAGCCGACTCTACCATAACTGCCCCTCTTGGAATTATCGAAGACATCCCTGTCAGAATAGGAACAAATTCTTATGTCCCGTGTGTTTTTGTTATTATGGACATACAAGAAGACCTGAGATATCCGATAATCTTCGGAAGACCTTTCCTAGCTACCGCCCGAGCTCTCATTGATGTCGAAGCAGGAACTATTATTTTGAGACTTGGGAGGGAGGCTTTCCAGTTCAGAGTTCTAAACAGCATGAAAGGTCCAAGCATTCAAGAGGAAGTCTTTCTCCTGGATGCTATATATCAAATGTCCCAATTAGAAATGTCTGAACCATCCGATGAATTGGAAAATACTCTTACAAATCCGGAGGTAGAATTCTCGGCCAGTGAACTAGTGCAACAATGCCTGCAATACTTAGAAAAAGCTGAAGAAGCTCCAACAGCCACGTTCGAAGAACTTAAGGCCATCACAATTATAGAAGCCACTGAGCCACCTAAGGCTCCAGAAATGAAAGCCTTACCCGAGGGGCTTAAACATGTTTTTCTTGATGATGAGAAGCTCTGTCCAGTAATCATCAGCTCCACTCTGGAGGATGATCAAGAAAACAGACTCCTCGATGAACTGAAAAAGCATAAGAAAGCCATTGGCTATAAAATGACTGATCTGACAGGCATAAACCCTGCTTTATGTATGCACAAACTGCCCATGGTTGAAGAGTTTAAACCATCACGAGAACACCAGAGAAAGTTAAACCCCAACCTCAAAGAGGTGGTTCGCCTTGAGGTCCTCAAGCTTCTAAAGGCAGGCATTATCTACCCAATTTCTGATTCTCAGTGGGTAAGCCCAGTGCAGGTGGTCCCTAAAAAGGGGGGAACCACTGTTGTTCTTAATGACAAAAATGAACTGGTGCCCACTAGAACCGTTACAGGGTGGCGTATGTGCATTGATTATAGGAAACTTAATAAATCAACACGAAAAGATCACTACCCCCTGCCCTTCCTAGATGAGGTCCTCGAGCGCCTAGCTCATCAGAAGTTCTTTTGTTACCTCGATGGATATTTTGGTTTTTACCAAATCCCGATACACCCGGACGATCAAGAGAAAACTACTTTTACCTGTCCTTTTGGGACGTATGCTTTTCAGAAGAATGCCATTCAGGCTCTGTAATGCACCAACTACTTTCCAAAGATGCATGTCTGCTATCTTTGCGGGATTGACAGAATCTATAATGGAGGTATTCATGGATGATTTCTTAGTTTATGGAGACTCCTTCGACAACTGTCTGCTCAACTTGGTTCAAGTTTTACAAAGATGTGAGGAAACAAACCTCATTTTAAATTGGGAAAAATGCCATTTTATGGTAACAGAGGGTGTTGTTTTGGGACACAGAGTGAGCGACAGAGGGATCGAGGTGGATCAAGCAAAAATTGACGTTATCTCAAAATTGATGCCACCAAAAGACGTAAAAGGAGTACGTGCCTTCTTAGGATATGCTGGGTTTTACAGAAGATTTATTAAAGACTTCTCCAAAATAGCAAAACCCATGACACAACTGCTGACCAAGGACACAGAGTTCAACTTTAACCAAGAATGTTTGCAAAGTTTCACAACTCTGAAAGATGCCTTGATTTCTGCACCAATACTACGAGCTCCAGATTGGTCGTTACCTTTCGAAATCATGTGTGATGCGAGCGATTATGCCATAGGGGCCGTTTTAGGGCAAAGAATCGACAAGAAACCCTATGTTATATACTATGCATCTAAAATGCTGGATGAAGCACAAAAAAATTACACCACTACAGAAAAGGAATTTTTAGCTGTCATCTACGCGTTCGAAAAATTCCGCTCATATCTGATAGGAGCTAAAGTCATTGTCTACACTGACCACTCCGCTATACGATATCTGATTCAGAAGCAAGATGCAAAACCTAGACTTATCCGCTGGGTACTAATGCTTCAAGAATTCGATTTGGAAATTAAAGACAAAAGCGGAGTGGAAAACGTCGTCGCCGATCATCTCAGCCGTATTAGAGTCGAGGATGAAGACAAAGTACCTATCCAAGATTCCCTCCCGGACGACCACCTAATGAAAGTCTCCAATGGATTTCCCTGTTATGCCGACATTGTCAACTATTTGGCAACAGGAATCATTCACCCGTCCGCATCCTATCACGACAAAAAGAAGTTCATTCACGATGCTAAGCAATATTTCTGGGACGAGCCCTATCTTTTTCGCTTATGCGCAGATGGACTCTTTCGTAGATGCATCCCAGAGACGGAAATCACTTCGGTCCTTGAGCACTGTCACTCAGGCCCCACTGGGGGCCA
Organism: Alisma plantago-aquatica; assembly: GCA_963693085.1. Classification (NCBI taxonomy): domain Eukaryota; kingdom Viridiplantae; phylum Streptophyta; class Magnoliopsida; order Alismatales; family Alismataceae; genus Alisma; species Alisma plantago-aquatica. The sequence continues at coordinate 1,354,715,946 of OY856412.1, forward strand.
CATGAGTTCTAAGAAGACAGCCCTCAAAGTCTTGCAATCTGGCTTTTATTGGCCCACCATCGCAAAAGACGCACATGAATACGTGCGATCATGCGACAAGTGCCAACTATCCGGAGGGATAACCAGAAGAAATGAAATGCCATTGAACATATGGCAAGAAATCGAACTCTTCGATGTATGGGGAATAGATTATATGGGCCCTTTCCCCTCATCTTATGGATTCAAGTATATCTTGGTTGCTGTGGATTACATTTCAAAATGGGTAGAAGCTCTACCAACCACCTCTTGCGATTCAAAGCCGGTAATCAAGATGTTTAAAGAGATAATATTTCCCAGATTCGGCGTCCCAAGAACGATTATATCTGACGGCGGATCACATTTCTTGGAACGGAGCTTTGAAGCCTTATTAAGAAAATATGGAGTCAACCACAAAGTTTCTACACCATATCATCCACAGACATGTGGACAGGTTGAAGTCTCCAATAGGCAAATTAAAGCTATCCTGGAAAAAACTGTCAATCGACACCGCACCGATTGGTCCACCAAACTATCTGACGCTCTATGGGCTTACCGTACAGCTTTCAAAACACCCATCGGAACAACACCGTTTCGATTAGTGTATGGGAAGTCTTGCCATTTGCCAGTTGAATTAGAGCATAAGGCTTGGTGGGCCATTAAGCAACTAAATTTCGATCTCAAAAGTGCTGGTGAATTCCGACAACTTCAACTCCAAGAGCTAGAAGAACTAAGAATGACAGCCTACCACAACGCAAGAATTTACAAAGAACAAACTAAGATGTGGCACGATGGCCACATAAAAAGAAAAGATATAATCGTCGGAGACAAAGTCCTCCTATTTAACTCCAGATTAAAAATGTTTCCTGGAAAACTATGTACTAAATGGTCGGGGCCCTTTACAATCAAACATATATACCCGACAGGAGCTGTCATTATTATCGACGATAATGGAGGAGAGAGGACCATAAATGGCCACAGATTAAAAAAGTATCACACTCCGGCAGACAAGTTATCAAGACAAACCATAGAGATTCATGACCCTTTAAAGTCAGCATAGCCGGAGAAAAATCTTGTCGAGCCAGCGACGTTAAACCAAGGCGCTTCTTGGGAGGCAACCCAAGGCCTGAGTATCACCTTCCCTAATTTTTCTAGCCTTTTCTTTTGTTTTTAAAACACCCTTTTGTTTATCTTTGTTTTTCCTTTTTCTTTTGCTTTCTTTAAATCCAAAAATACATAAAAATCCACATGATCTTGAGGTCAAACGGTCTCGAGACCGTTTGGGCCCTCGCGGTCTCCAGACTGTAAGGCTCCTCGCGGTCTCACGACCGTGAGGCTCCTCGCGGTCTCCAGACCGTGAGGCTCCTCGCGGTCTCCAGACCGTGAGGCTCCTCGCGGTCTCACAACCGTGAGGCTCCTCGCGGTCTCAAGACCGTGAGGCTCCTCGCGGTCTCAAGACCGTGAGGCTCCTCGCGGTCTCAAGACCGTTTGAGCTCTCTCGGTCACCTGACACGTGTAAGTCTTATCATAGTATAGTTAAGGGTCGAATCCTCAGGACAACGGTCTTGACGAAGTCAAGATGGAAAATGTTTTTAGTTTTACTTAACTACTTAACAGTTGATATTTAGATCGAAAGTTTGATTTTGGTTTTAAAGCTAAACGCGAGGAAAGTAAAGCAAGAAAGTAAAGAGTAAGGTTGTAAACAATGATAAAAAAAACCCACTAGGATGTTATCGGGTTTCACACCACTAAACATGGATCAAGTCATGCAACATAATAAAACAACCTGCAAAGAGAGACAAATCAGTTAGTATCTTGTAGTCCTAGCTTCCTTTCGGATAACTAGCTACGAGAAGTGTGGAGTATTGCAATGCCAGCCATTCCATAATGAATGGTCACATGCTTTGCATTACTTCTTCATAAAATGTGTTCCTCGACCTTACCAAGGTTGCACTTCCATACGTCAACTGTATTTTTTAAGCGAAAAAGATAGGGCTCGTCCCAGAAATATTGCTTAGCATCGTGAATGAACTTCTTTTTGTCGTGACAGGATGCGAACGGGTGAATGATTCATGTTGCCAAATAGTTGACAATGTTGGCATACTAGGGAAATCCATTGGAGACTTTCATTAGGTGGTCGTCCGGGAGGGAATCTTGGATAGGTACTTTGTCTTCATCCTCGACTCTAATACGACTGAGATGATCGGCGACGACGTTTTCCACTCCGCTTTTGTCTTTAATTTCCAAATCGAATTCTTGAAGCATTAGTACCCAGCGGATAAGTCTAGGTTTTGCATCTTGCTTCTGAATCAGATATCGTATAGCGGAGTGGTCAGTGTAGACAATGACTTTAGCTCCTATCAGATATGAGCGGAATTTTTCGAACGCGTAGATGACAGCTAAAAATTCCTTTTCTGTAGTGGTGTAATTTTTTTGTGCTTCATCCAGCGTTTTAGATGCATAGTATATAACATAGGGTTTCTTGTCGATTCTTTGCCCTAAAACGGCCCCTATGGCATAATCGCTCGCATCACACATGATTTTGAAAGGTAACGACCAATCTGGAGCTCGTAGTATTGGTGCAGAAATCAAGGCATCTTTCAGAGTTGTGAAACTTTACAAACATTCTTGGTTAAAGTTGAACTCTGTGTCCTTGGTCAGCAGTTGTGTCATGGGTTTTGCTATTTTGGAGAAGTCTTTAATAAATCTTCTGTAAAACCCAGCATGTCCTAAGAAGGCACGTACTCCTTTTACGTCTTTTGGTGGCATCAATTTTGAGATAACGTCAATTTTTGCTTGATCCACCTCGATCCCTCTGTCGCTCACTCTGTGTCCCAAAACAACACCCTCTGTTACCATAAAATGGCATTTTTCCCAATTTAAAATGAGGTTTGTTTCCTCACATCTTTGTAAAACTTGAACCAGGTTGAGCAGACAGTTGTCGAAGGAGTCTGCATAAACTGAGAAATCATCCATGAATACCTCCATTATAGATTCTGTCAATCCCGCAAAGATAGCAGACATGCATCTTTGGAAAGTAGCTGGTGCATTACAGAGCCCGAATGGCATTCTTCTGAAAGCATACGTCCCAAAAGGACAGGTAAAAGTAGTTTTCTCTTGATCGTCTGGGTGTATCGGGATTTGGTAAAAACCAGAATATCCATCGAGGTAACAAAAGAACTTCTGATGAGCTAGGCGCTCGAGGACCTCATCTAGGAAGGGCAGGGGGTAGTGATCTTTTCGTGTTGATTTATTAAGTTTCCTATAATCAATGCACATACGCCACCCTGTAACGGTTCTAGTGGGCACCAGTTCATTTTTGTCATTAAGAACAACGGTGGTTCCCCCCTTTTTAGGGACCACCTGCACCGGGCTTACCCACTGAGAATCAGAAATTGGGTAGATAATGCCTGCCTTTAGAAGCTTGAGGACCTCAAGGCGAACCACCTCTTTGAGGTTGGGGTTTAACTTTCTCTAGTGTTCTCGTGATGGTTTAAAATCTTCAACCATGGGCAGTTTGTGCATACATAAAGCAGGGTTTATGCCTGTCAGATCAATCGTTTTATAGCCAATGGCTTTCTTATGCTTTTTCAGTTCATCGAGGAGTCTGTTTTCTTGATCATTCTCCAGAGTGGAGCTGATGATTACTGGACAGAGCTTCTCATCATCAAGAAAAACATGTTTAAGCCCCTCGGGTAAGGCTTCCATTTCTGGAGCCTTAGGTGGCTCAGTGGCTTCTATAATTGTGATGGCCTTAAGTTCTTCAAACGTGGCTGTCGGAGCTTCTTCAGCTTTTTCTAAGTATTGCAGGCATTGTTGCACTAGTTCACTGGCCGAGAAATCTACCTCCGGATTTGTAAGAGTATTTTCCAATTCATCGGATGGTTCAGACATTTCTAACTGGGACATTTGATATATAGCATCTAGGAGAAAGACTTCCTCTTGAATGCTTGGACCTTTCATGCTGTTTAGAACTCTGAACTGGAAAGCCTCCCTCCCAAGTTTCAAAATAATAGTTCCTGCTTCGACATCAATGAGAGCTCGGGCGGTAGCTAGGAAAGGTCTTCCGAAGATTATCGGATATCTCAGGTCTTCTTGTATGTCCATAATAACAAAATCACACGGGACATAAGAATTTGTTCCTATTCTGACAGGGATGTCTTCGATAATTCCAAGAGGGGCAGTTATGGTAGAGTCGGCTAACTGAATTGTCATAGTCGTAGGTAACAAATCAGTGAAGCCTAATCTTTTACACATTGAATAGGGCATAATAGATATGCTTGCTCCTAGGTCTGCCAATCCTTTCTTGCTGGAGCCATTTCCAATGGAACACTGAATGCCGAAGGAACCTGGGTCCTTCTTTTTCTTTGGCATTTTATTAAGCAGAATATCTGAAGTGGTCTGAGCAAGTTTCACTGTTTCATGCTCTTCTGTCATATACTTTATTGACAAGAGGGTTTTCAGGTATTTTGCCCAAGCGGGTACTTCGGAAAGGGTATCAAGAAAAGGAATATCAATGTATAACTTTTTCATAGCTTCTTTAAAATTTTGGAACCTAGTGTCCATTTTGGTTCCTTTTAGTCTGTATGGGTAAGGAATTCTTGGTGGGACTTCTGGGATTGGTTCCTTTTCCTTTTTTTTCTCTGCAGAATTTTCTGTTTCTCTGCTTGAATTCCCTGTTGGGGAAAGAATGGCTACGTCATCATCATCATGGTCGATTCTGGTGACATCAGGAAGGACACGACCAGACCGCGTGGTGACAGCATTAAGTTGTTCTGGTCTGTTTGGGTTATGACGCGGGTTTGCCTCTGGTTGCCCAGCAAAAGTGCCGGCTTGAGGTTTCAATTGAGCGGCAATCTGTTCTAGTTGGGCTTCTACGGCCTTTTGTTGAGCTTGCTAGTTTGCAAGCATGGTTTGTTGCGATTGAAGCATTTGTCTAATCAAGGATATCTCATCAGATGATTGGGGAGGAGCACCCCTTTGTTGATACTGAGTGACTTGCTGTCCTGGTTGTTGTAGAGGTGCAGTTAACTGTGGCTGCTGGGGCTGCTGCAACTGGGGTTGCTGTGGCTGCTGCAACTGAGGTTGTTGCAACTGAGGGTGCAGTCCTGAATGGGCATATTGGTAAGAAGGATTCCTGGGATAGTTAGATCTTTGGAAACCTTGTCTATAATTCCCTTGATTGAAGTTATTCTGAAAACCTGGTGGTTGTCTATTGAAAGATCCACCTTGTGCCTGCTGCTGTGGGTTGGCAGTCCCTACATGATTCCCGTATTGAAAACCAGGATGGTTCCTTGGTTTATCTGGGTTGTAATACACTTGGCCAGGTATTGAATGTATGGAGTTGACTTGCTCTGGCATTTGGTCCTCGGGATGCTCGATAATGGGTTCATATTGCGGTATAGGTGGTTGTAAATCCATCATGACATTGTATAACAGGCCACATGATAATGTGGGATGATCGGATGCATGACAGGCTTCACAAGTTCCAGTAGCTGCCTTAACTTGTTGAACCAGAGAGCTTTTCTTCTTATCATATTCCCCGAAAGAAGTTTCGAGGGCTTGTTGCTTGCCAGCAATAGTCTTCAAGGCCTCAGGAATGGCCTTGAGTTCCATGGATTCTTCTGCTTTGTAGACCTTGAGAACGCCTTTGGGTTGGTTAGATGACCTTCCCCAATTGGATTGGTTCTCGGCCCCTAGCGTAACTATGTTCCAGGCATCTTCATAATTCTTTCTCATAAAGTTTCCTCCAGATGAGGAATCTAGAAATTGTTTGATATCATCACTTACTCTTCTGTAAAATGTTTCTATCAGTTGATTTTGAGATATGCCATGGTGAGGACACTTTCTCAGGAGTTCTTTGAATCTTTCCCAAGCTTCAGCAAGTGTTTCTCCAGGTAGTTGGGAAAAGTGATTAATCTGTCCCCTAATCTCATAGGTTAGCGAAGGTGGGAAGAATTTCTCAAGAAACTTCTCTTCTAAAGGAGTCCAAGTAGTGATGATGGGGTGTCTATCCAAAGCGTTGTACCAGCTTAGTGCTCTTCCAGATAAGGTGAAGTGGAAAAGGTGTAACATGATTGCTTCCAAGGCAATTCCTTCTTGGGGTACAAGTCAGCAGAGTGACTTGAATCTCTTAAGGTGATCCATGAAATCGTCTCCGGGTGCTCCGGAGAAAGAGATGCCTTGCATGATCTGGATCCATTGCGTCCGAATTTCAAAGTGTGGTATGTTAATAATCAGTGGTTGGACAGGATGATCGTCTTCATAATTCTTCGGGACTGCGTAGTCCCGAAGTTGCTTGTTTCTTAACGCAAGTTGAGTAATAGCATGCTCTGCTTGGATGCGGGCTTGTTCCTCAGCTCGGATCTCAGCTTGCACCTGAGCACGAGTGTCGGCAATAAGTTGTGCTCGTTGTGCTGCTATGGCGGCGTTGACTCTTTCTGCAACAAGGCGTTGCTCTTCAGCCATCTGTCTGGCTCTTTGGCGGTTAAGTCTATTCCTTCAGTGGAAACTTCTTTCTACCTCAGAATCGTATTCTGGTTCAGGGGAGAATCCGATGCTGTGCGGGGGTTGCATACACGTTTTCTACCTGAGTAGAAGGAAAATCACACGTTAGGAAAATGGAAGGAAATGAAGAAATCAAGGAGTTTTGGAGTAGTTATCAAAAAAAAGTGTAAAATCCTAATCAACCAAGAAGTTGTTAAGTAAAAACTAAAACGTTCCGTTGTCCCCGGCAACGACGCCAATTTTTGATGGAGTTTTGCAACACCACTAAAAATCTTAAGGTGATGAATCCTTAGGTTTAGCCTTGCTAGTACTATGGTAAGAACTCCACCCACGTGTGCTAAGACACGCGGAAGTCTTATCGTAGTATAGTTAAGGGTCGAATCCTTAGGACAACGGTCTTGACGAAGTCAAGATGGAAAACGTTTTTAGTTTTACTTAACTACTTTACAATTGATATTTAGATCGAAAGTTTGATTTTGGTTTTAAAGCTAAACGCGAGGAAAGTAAAGCAAGAAAGTAAAGAGTAAGGTTGTAAACAATGATAAAAAAAAAACCACTAGGATGTTATCGGGTTTCACATCACTACACATGGATCAAGTCATGCAACATAATAAAACAACCTGCAAAGAGAGACAAATCAGTTAGTATCTTGTAGTCCTAGCTTCCTTTCGGATAACTAGCTATGAGAAGTGTGGAGTATTGCAATGCCAGCCATTCCATAATGAATGGTCACATGCTTTTCATTACTTCTTCATAAAATGTGTTCCTCGAACTTACCAAGGTTGCACTTCCATACGTCAACTGATTCCATTTCATAGTATGAAAGTGCAACGATGGGGGTGAGTTTACTCCACTCATGAAAACACTTCTAGACACCGAAACAGACATATGGTGACTACATACATCCATAACCAACATTCAATCGATATTTAGATCTAAAGGTACAAACATAGACAATTCATACCAAAAGACAATATGTAACACAAGTTGATGATCAAGCAACTAGTATTCATTAAGCGATTGAAGTCAAACTGAAAAGAAGAGTATCTCTATTACAAGTTATTGAATTAGATCGCATGAAATGAAAACATGGGTAGCGGGGCTACTCCCCGCACCCTAGTGAATGAAACTACTCGATCATGACAAAGAAGGAGGCGAGAAGAGAGAGAAAGAACGTCATCTCCACGGAGGAGGGAAGGTTGAACCCTTGGTGAAGAGAGCAACGATCTTCGCACTTTGTGGTTGCCTTGATGAAGGATTTTCTCTTCCCACCTTCTTTGTTGAGGAGAGAGAAAGAAGAGAGAGAAGGTAGTTTGATGATGAGCAGGGATCTCAAAACTGGCAGCCTTGGGGAAGTGGACGGAAGACCAGAGTGCTCTGGATCTGGAGAGGCAGCCTTTGGGCGTCTTGATATTCGATCCCCTTGAAGTGACCCTTGAGGTCCTATTTATAGGCTCAAGTTGAGCCCAAACGGTCTTGAGACCGTGAGGCTTCTCGCGGTCTTGGGACCATGAGGCTTCTCGCGGTCTTGGGACCGTGAGGCTTCTCGTGGTCTTGGGACCGTGAGGCTTCTCGCGGTCTTGGGACCGTGAGGCTTCTCGCGGTCTTGGGACCGTGAGGCTTCTCGCGGTCTTAGGACCATGAGGCTTTTCGCAGTCTTGGGACCGTGAGGCTTTTCGTGGTCTTGGGACCGTGAGGCTTCTCGCGGTCTTGGGACCGTGAGGCTTTTCGCGGTCTTGGGACCGTGAGGCTTCTCGCGGTCTTGGGACCGTGAGGCTTCTCGCGGTCTTGGGACCGTGAGGAGTCTTTGTAATTTTTTTGTGTTTTCTGTAATGGAAAGATAAGAAAAGTTAGTTTATTGATGTATCTGCAATAAAGTAAGAAAGTTTAATGATTCTATTTAGTTTATCTAAGAAAGAGTATGGAAAACTAAAGATAACTAATAAGATAACGTCACAAAATGGGAGGTTATCACCAAGATCTACTAGAGTTTCAGGAATGACGGTTGGCCTCATAAACCACTACTAGCCTTAAATGTACACTTTGTCCTCACTCATACGCGAGCTAGGATAAACTTCCTGACTGGTCACCCATCCTAGTACTACTCTGAGCTGAGAATGCTTAACCACAGAGTTCTTTAGTGATTGTCTTCCTAAAAAGGAGGTGCACCTTGGTTATATGGGTAGTCTAATCATTCCTTTTAAGATCATTTTATAGTAGGCCTCAAATCCTAGGACATTATAGGTAGCTCTGTGGTAGAGGAATGGTCTCCCCAGAGTAGGGACCCATGTTTGAAACCTGTCGGTGGTGCGCTTCATCAGAATTAATCATGTCATATAGCTTAGCCTCAGTGTGATTCACACACACCCTGTGTTGTGCGGGTAAGCGGGGGGGACTGGGGGTTTACACTTTCAGGGGGTCTCACTTAATTGTAGACCATATTTAGAGGTGGTTTTACATTTACAAAAGTTTCATATAGGCCATACCTAAATTAAAATGATAACTATAATTATAGTAAAACTCCATAAGACTAAGGTGATTATCCTAACTGTCACTTAATTATAAAACACATGCTCCCTGAACTTCCACTTGGGTTTGAATTGTCTGCTAAGACTGATCATCTATCTGAGGGTGAAATGTTGTGCCAAACTTCAAACCTTTTCCCAAGGCATGATGTATCCAAATATATAATCTAAATGTGAAGTTCCAGTTTTTTTTAGATATAATAGTGATTGGTATTCCATCTAATTTAACTATCTCATCTACATAGACCTTGGATAGTTTTTGTGCATTGTAAGTTGATATAACTGGGAGAAAGTGGGAAAATTTAGTTAGTTTGTCCACAATTAGTCATATAGAGTCAAAGCCATTTAATGTCTAGGTAATGCTATCAAAAAAATTATAGTAATATGTTCCCACTTCCACATAGGAATTGGGAATTCTTGTAGGGTACATGTTGGCTTCTGATGTTTATCTTTGACTTTGGGGAACACACCACACTTGGCTACATAAAAAACCACATATCTCTTCATGCCTAGCATCCAATACAATTTTGTGATGTTTTTGTAAATCCTGGAACTACCCACATGCATTGCATAACAAAAGAGTGAGCTTTCTCAAGAATTTACTTCTTTAACTCAATGTCATTTGGCACACATAGTTTATCCTAATGATACAACAATACATCATCATAAGATATGAATTCTATACTCTTATCTTCTATCATGTCATGCATGATTTGATACAAATCATGTCACAATTTAAGTTCTTTTAATTTAACCATAGAATATATGTCTACCCTGCATCTATGAAACCAATCCACCTTATTCTGACATACTCAAATCTATATTCATCTCTATCATTTTGACTAGTAAGTCTCTTTTTACATATGCCATAAAAACATTTCTGAAAGTGATGTGGACTTCCTACCCAGAGCATGTTCCACAACATTGGCCTTCCCAGTGTAATAATCAATGATAACATCATAATCCTTTATAAGCTCTAACCATTAGAGTTTACTCATGTTTATATCTTTTTGTGTAAATATTTACTTCAAACTCTTACAGTCAGTAAAGACCTGACATGACTTGCCTTTTTAGGATAATGATGCCATGCCTTCAAGGTATGTACTACTATTACCAACTCAAGATCATGTGTTGGATAATGCTCTCCATCCTTCTTGAACAGTCTAGAAGAATAGGAGAAAAACTTTATTTGTTTTATAAGAACACATCTGAAACCTATACTAGGTGCATCACAGAAAACCACATATCCCTTTTTTGCCTCAAGAAAATCAAAAGTAATGTTGTAATTAAATTCTTCTTTAGTGTTTGAAAACTTTCATCACATGTTTTAGACCAAACAAAAGGCATATCCTTCCTTGCTAAAATTGTAAGAGGTGCTTCTGACACACGAAAGTTCATTATAAATATCCTACAATATCCAACTATATTTTAATCTTAGTAGGGGTTGGGTTGCTCCCAATGAAGAATAAATTACTCCTTCTTAAGGTCTACACTAAATCAACCTAATATGTCACATTCAAGAAAAAAAATTCATCCAACAAAAACTCACATTTTTCTTAGCATAAAGTTGATTTTCTATCAACAACTATAAGATCTATCCTCGGATGTTTCTCATGACATTCCACATCTTTGGAAAATATATAAAAATGTCATATATAAACACTACTATAAACTAATCCATATATGGTATGAAAACTATATCCATCATGTCTGTAAATGCTTCTAGGGCATTTGTTAGTCCAAAAGACATGACTACAAACTCATAATGTTCATATCTTGTTCTAAATTCTGACTTAGGTACATCTAATGTCTTTATTCTCATCTGATGATAACCTGACTTGTGAATATTCTTTGCGAATATTGTTGCTCTGTAAAACTGACTAGGCAAAGGATATTTTTTCTTGCAGGTTATCTTATTCAGTTGCCTTTAGTCTATGCACAACAACATAGTTCATTCCTTCTTTTTCTCAAAGAGCATTGGAGATATCTAAGGTGATGTAGTTGGTCAAATAAAATCATTATCTAGTAACTCTGTAACTATTTTTTAATTCCTTCAACTCTACAGGTGCCATTCTATCAGTTATTATTTCTATTGAGTGACCACTAGGTAGAATTTGTATCTCAAAGTCAACATCTCTCTCAGGAGGATAACCAGGTAACTAATTATAAAAAATGTATGGTAACTCACACACTGAGAATTTCCTCTATATTAATTGTTCTTTTCAATACATTTGCATCTAACCCATGTGCTAAAAAGGTCTCACACCCTTTTCTTATCATCTTGTCAGCTACAATTGTTGATACTATGCATGTGGGTAAGACTTTCCTATCTCCAGATATGACATAAGAAAAGTCACCTTGTTGAGAGATAACATCTTTATTTTGACAATATAATTGGACATGGTACATCCTCTTTCTTCCAACAACTTAATTGGACATGGTACATCTCAAGGAAATGCGTGCCCAAAATTAATTGAAAGGAACTAATATCTAAGGGCATAAGCTTAACCTCTATAGTATACCTACTAAAACTCAAAATACATATGGGACACAATTCTATCAAAACTATTTCTCACCTAATAGTACTCTTAACAACAATTAATAAGATAAATATTAAGTTAAAATACTTAATCGACTAACTAACAATATCATTATAAAAGATAGATCACACCAGGATCTATCAAAACTGTAACTGAAATGTTGTCAAAGAGAAGCATCTCACCTGTAGCAACTTTTCATGAGACTACTTCTTCTAGTTGATTCATAGAGAAGAAACATCTTATAGCTCTCTCTCTACCATGGTGACCTCACTGTCTATTACTGCTACTAGCTTCTCCCCCTCTACAACTGAAGCCACTAAAGAACTTGCACTTATAGATAGTTCTTGCCTCTATAAAGTTTGAAATTGAGACTATGAACTATGTTTTGGTGTGATCTAACCCTTTGGATATTCTCTCTTAATATGTCCCATCCATCCACATTAATTGCATCATCAAATTTCAGTTCACCTACACATGTAAAGTGTTCCCTACAACAAGTGTCACATACAACCTTGTCCTATCTATGCAGACGTGTCACTGATGCCAATGATTTTGAAGGCCTTGATGAAGGTTCCCACCTTGGTGTAGCATTTTATTTTCTAGGTCTATATCTTACCCTACTATGAGAAGATCCAACATCACTTGTAGTAGATTCTTGCCTTCCAAAACAACTGAGACCTCATCCTATTTTGAAAAAGAATCCACCACCTCCTCTGTATCTACCACTACTATATCCTCCTCTACTAAAATCTACATATCTTTTTCTATCCTACTGATACTTATCAACATTAACTGACTCTTCAATATGTGTTTCTCCCTCCACAAACTCTTTAAAGTTTTCTTTGTCTTTTCAGACAACTACTGATATGTTGTGTCTAATTTTTTGTCTTAAACCCACTTAAAAACTCCTTTGTTTCTCTATATCATTTGGTACAAGTTTTGGACAAAATTTAATCAATATCGTATAATATGTTTCATACTCACCAAATGTCATATTGCTCTACTTCATATTCTCCAATTGTTTGATCTGTCATTGAGGAAGGTATATGGAAAATACTTTAGGTGAAACTCATCTACAAAGTCCTTTGATGTCATTATAACATATCTCTTCTTATCTTCTACTCCATACGATAAGAATTCACCATCTCCTTTAAGTAGATACATATCATGGTTAATCTACTAGTGTATGGTAACTCCATTAGGTGGAAAAAATGTTTCCAACTTATAGAGCCACACATATTCCACAATTGGGTTTGTTGTCCCAAAAAACTCAGTACCAAGTAGCTTCTTCACCATGTTATAGGATCTTATCAGGTCATTGCTAGAAGATGAAGACCTCATGTCCATCCTACAATACATCATGGATGTCTCATCTCTATCTTCTCCACCTCAAACTAATGGCTCTTAGCTTGCTTTACACCATGTCCACGTCCTCCTCCTTGCATATATAAATGTATAATAGAAACATATCATTTAGAAAGTTGTAGGTCAAAGAGGATAAATCTTCATCCTATTGGTCGCTTTCACCTCTTTCCCAAATTGAAATTCTAGTACTAAGATTTGATATGACCCAAACCTACAAATTAGGTTTTAAGCCGATCAAAGAGGGATTAGACTAACAATCCACTTCAAATCACTAACTGCAGCTTTATGTTTACTTGATAGATAACATTCGATATATGCATAAGTGACATGAGTTCACAATTGAGTACATCATAATACATTGAAAGAAATGAGTTCTCAATTTAATACACATCAACTAAAACTTATTAAAAAAAATTCTCTCAATCTTCAATATCACATTCCCAAGTCTATAGGAAGGATAAGAGACCATCTAACTAAACAAACTATTCCTCTCAAGACGTCAACAAATCTACTCTTGATGAAAGCTAGCTTTTGTCACCCCCCCCCCAAAAAAAAATGTTTCAGTAGAGTGTGTGAGCTCCTGGATCACTACACGGAAAGTCATCAAGAAACCATGATATTTCATATGTATGATGTTATTGAATTAATTACAGAAGAATATAATCATGGTCACTGAAATCAACAAACCATACAATATGGTAGTAATTTTGATAATAAATGCAATGAGTAAACAAACTAAATGCATTAATTAAAATTTTATTCTTTTAATTATGCCATGGATCCACATGAAGTGCACCACAACTTGTGGAAGTGTCATAGAAATCTTTCACCATAGAAGACTTAGAATAAACCCAAGACTCTAAGTCATTGAACTAGAATTCCAATGTGTAATAGAGCTTTCCACATTTGGCCTTGATAGCTAAATAGTTGGTTGACTAAAGTGGAGTCCTTAGGAGGAGAGTCAAAGCACTTTGCTTCACTACTTGCATTACTAGTTTCATAAGGGTTGAATCACTTAGTAGTGTCTGAACTAAATGAACTCTATTGGGTATCATGGGAGTCTCTTGTTAATATTGGGCACCTTGCTAATTTATGCAGACTGTCCTCACTGAGATATGTCCCCCATACCTCTCAGGTATGCTCCCACTACGTCATTCTAGACTCAGTCAATTGATACACATGTGTCCTCCTTCTCGGTGAACACCTTCAAGATGGATTTTATGGTTTTTAAGGCATCTGATATCTAGTTGATTCTTTAGTTTCACTAATAGAATTACTATGCATAATTCTTAGCTTAACTCTATACTTAAGGCTTCTACTTTAAATATATGAACATTGAAGTTAGTCTAAATCACTAGCATCAACAAAGTGAACTACTTGATGATAGATTGAGCATACTGATAAATACTAGAATGAACCTCTCATTTAACTTCTTCTGTAACTATGTAGCAACAACTATCAACTAGGTCACAGTTTCAAAATATAATACAACATTATAGAGATTAGGGCAAACTTAGGATTCTAGTTGTACAACTTAGATTCACCACTATCTCATAGAAAATTAATATAGAGCTGAAAGCATATATAAGACATCACAAATATGATAAAAACAATCAATAACTCAACTAAAATCTCATATCTTGGCTCAAAAAATAAAAAACAATAATCACCATACAGAAGGGTACATGTTCCACATGATTTTTCTAGTCTAATTATATAAAATCAAGGGGAAATGGTGATATTCCACTCACTTAGATCTAATCCTAGCTTATTGTTTTCAATTCTAGTCTTAGTATGCCCATATTTGCCTACTCTACTTTGTTTTGAGGTAGAACCTTTGATTCTATCATCTAAATGTCAAATTCGAGATATTATTCTAGGCTCTTGGCGCGTCCGAGCCAGAGGTGCTACACACTAGCCTATTTAGCTCGACTAGATGCGCCCCACGGATGTCGAACACACATGTGGGTCTTTCAAAAATTGTATTATCCCTAACCAAGTCAATCACAAAACCAAATAGGTCACCCACAAGTGCACGGGGTACTATTGTAGTATAGGTGATTGGAAAGAGTAGGGGTCGATCCTCAGGGATAGAGCGGGCACTAGAGCCAGGCTAGTGTTGGATATGTTCCTATTGTGGAGATCAGGGTTGAAGGGTTTAAAAGGTGTTTGTTTTCTGATTAATCTAAGAGAATGAACAAGAAAGGGAAGAATTGAACCTAAGCTATCTTAAACAAGCAAATTCAACAATCTAGGTTAACCAACTAACTAAGCAAGGGAAAAAGTAAGTTACACTACACTAGAAGAGCAAGAAGCAATTTAGAAACTATGACTAAAGCAAGAAAAGATCTAAATTAACCCTAACTATCAAACTGAGAAATTGACTAGGTTAAGTAAGAACAACTAGACTATACTAGCATAAGCAAGAAAACAGAGCAAGTTGAGTTTTAAACAAGATTATTAAGGTAGGTGGGCCGTTTGGGGATGTAACTTTAATATTAGTTGGGGGAGGTTATTGGACAAGCATGGTTCTCATCTTTTATCTAGATTACCAAACCAAACAATAAGGCAAATGCTATTAGAATATACCCTATACTACTAGTGGAAGACTAGGGTTAGGTGTAATTCTAATAGGATTAGCCAAATATAGGTTTCCAGGATAAGCGGTATTGAGAAATTGAGGGATAAGGGTAGAGATGGGAGTAGAGATGAGGGTATTTGACCTCATGCCACTAGCCATTCTAGCCTTTAGAAAACCCTAGGCAATCACATCAATCCCACTTATACTAGTAACTTAGATCTCATACCAAGTAGTAGGAGAGGAGGTAGGCATGTAGAAACAAAGGGGACTAGCTAGGGAGCCCCTATTGGGACCTAGGAGTCATACCTAAAATTTCCACATGCATCCCAATTCTCCTAGAAACATGGTATCATTAAGAACTATCAAGCAAGCAATTCATAGCAAAAAAAGCCATAATCACAAGTATGGAAATGGTATAAGAGACAAAATCATGGAGCAATCATCATAGAAAAAAATAAGTTCGTTACAAGCCAAAATTCCCCCAACATGGTATCAAAGTCACATTTTATCCCCAAACAGCCCACCACTAGGGGCTTAGCTAGACATGATCAAGAAAATAGCAAAAGAAAGGGGAAGAAACTCCATGGAGCTCATGGAAGAAGCCTTCTTATTCACCTCCTAGATGCTTGGGGACGTTCTCTCTCCTCCAAACTGTAGATGGGCATGAAGATTTGTGGGATTATGGAGGAAAACCTAGAAAACTAGGTTTCCAAGGTGAAATGAAGATGGAAATGGTGGGTGGAGAGAATAAATGCAAGGGGAAAGCACTAAATGCTCAAGGAGAGGGTGGAGAGGAGTAGCAGTAGCTAAGGGAAGCTAACCTAGTATTGTGGCCGCCGCCCATGTATATATAGGTGGTGGTGGAAGCACTAGGGTAAGTACGGGTATTGTGGGAAAATTAGTGCAGAAAGTGGTAGGTTTTGGGTGGTAACATGGCCGTGGTAGAGCAGCACGAACGTGGTGTGTGGAGATGAGAACGTTCGTGGAGAGTGGATACAGGCGTGGTGTGGAAGGGTGGTGAAAATGCAAGCATAGGAGGTGGCCACGACCGTGTCAGAGTGCCACGGTCGTGTTGGGCAAGTAGCACCACGACCGTGTTGAGTAACACGACCATTTTGGAGGAGGAGGATTTGATCATGGGGCAGCAACACGAGTGAGTTGGTCTTCAAAGGTCACGGTCGTGGGCGTTCAAGTGCACTCCCTATTGATTCTGGGGGTTTTTGCGTGAAATTCTAACGGCCGTTGTGGGGGACCACGACCGTGTTCTCCTCTACTGGCCACGACCGTGTTGGTGGCCAGGACCGTGGTATCTTCAATGGGCTACAGCCGTGTTGAAGGCCACAACCGTGGTATCTTGGGTGCAAGTCCTTGTTGATTTTGTCGATTCTTCTCCATAAAAGACACGACCATGGGGGTATGCCCACGACCATGTTGGGGTCTGCAGTAGGCAATTGAACTTCATCTTTCATCCTCTATGGATTTCTTTGCTTGATGACGACTCTTGGCCATTAGGGGTAGGTTGAGGGAGCTTTGGTACCTTCTTTGGACCCCTCCATGAGTGGAGGAACCCTATAACTCCTTCCTTCTCTCTCATCCATCCAAAGCATGGTCCAAGAACCTAAAAATAGTGCAAAGAATGTACATAAGTGCTTTTGATAGTAAAACACAAATTGGGGGAATTAACTTGCAATCTAACTTGTTTAGATGTGATTAAAGTACAAAATTGCACAAAATGGATCCCTAAAATATGGCTACATCACCACCCCAAACTTAAAACATACTTGACCTCAAGTATGCTCCAACTCAATCTCTCTTTTCAGTTTTCCTTCAATCAACATGAATGACAAATGAATAGCAACAGAAAATTATTGACTACATGGTCTTGGACGTGACTAAGTGCATGTATTCCACCTCTCTCCTCTCCTCTTTCACATACCAATCATGAAATGAGCACTGAGCATACAAACTTCAAATATAAAGCATAGAATACACCAGCTTTCCATATGTCTTTCATATCATTCTGAGTAAACCGTTTCATGTTGGTGTTAATCAAAGATGACTAGGAGTATTGTTTCACTTTCATGCATTTCAATCTTATGCCTTGAACCACACTAAATGACCCATGTGGTTGTGGAAAAGGGTAAAGTGAGCTAGATTTGATGTTTTCTAGCTCAATGGGTATGAAAGTAGAATAAAGGGTTACGAAAAGGTTTTTGGAGTGCTATTACATAGAGCACTCATCTTTTCTTTCTTTGAATGCTCTTAAATAGGATCATCCTTTTATTTTCTTTTTGCTTTTTTTTTTTCTTTTTTTTTTTGCTTTTCTTTGCCCTTGGTGTAGATAGGGCATATGGTGGATAGAGTGAAGTGAGAAGATAAATATATGGCCACCCCAAACTTTTGGAGGTGGCCAAGGCTGATTGTGTACACCAGGGCATCTTTTCATGAGGCGGAGGGTATGAAGATGGTGGAAGAATAGTCAGATCAAAGGGGGATCATTAGTGTAATCTTCAACATTAGATTCCCTACATGAAAGCTAGTCAAACACTTCATCAAACTATATCACACCACATGATAGAATAACATGACATTCACATTTCTATTAAGTGATTCCATAGGATTTAAGTGTTTGTAGCTTGCTCAATTCACAAAAAAACTAAAACTTTCACAATCTTGAGAGAAGTGGTGCACATGTAAAAAGTCAACAAACAAGACCACATAGCAATAAACTCTAAGAAACAACATGCATTTGTCAAAGGATTAAAAATTTCATTTCAAACGGTGGAGATTAAGTCAAAACATGCTTTTTGGGCAAGAACATTCAAGCTTGGGCAAAATTGGTCAAAATGGTGCCAATTTTCCTTCAATCACATCTTAAACCTACATTATTGAACTTAAAGCAGTAAAATAGGCAAATCCTAGCTAAAACATGCAAAAATTACCAAAAATCTACATGAAATGCAATGCATGGCAAAAAGAAGCAAAATTTTTGAAAATTAGGCAAAAATGCAAGAAAGTAATTGCATGCTATGCAAAGATGCACTCAAAAACAAGAGAAAGAAAAACTAAACTAGATAGCATAGGTGGAACAAAATCATAGAGTGATAAAGGGTGGTGCGTTCCTCCCTAACCACCCCAAACTTTAGAATCATGTTGTCCTCAGCATGAAACTATAGTGTAGGGTAGATAGGGAGAGTGTCATGGATGTTGTGGCTGCTGGTCGGACGAGTGAGGAGGATCTGGAGGAGCTGACCCTGTAGGAGGGTGCTGGTAGTAATGTCCCTAGCAGTCATCCTGGGGTGGAGGGTATGCCTTTGGATATCTAGCTATGCCTCTCCAAAAATCTCCACCCCATTTAGGGTTTCTTGCTGCTTGGGCATGGTGGTAGTGATACAAGTGGTTGACCTGGTGGTGTATTTGTTGTTGGTCTTGCCACATGTATTGTTGGTTCAGCTGCATGTCGCTCTGTGTCTTTTGAATGCTCTCAAGGTGTGCCCGGATGGTGGACATGTCATATGCATTTGTTGAGGGCTACTATAGTTGGGATGTTCCTTCATCCCTCCTTCTTGTCCTTCGGGGTTGCTTGTGTCCTTCACTTTCTTGTTCCTACCCTTGCACATTTGATTCAGCCATCTCTTCTTGTGCGGCAGTGGCTCCCCTAGTGTATGTTTCTCTTAGATTGTCTTGTTTCCACT
This sequence comes from Alisma plantago-aquatica, assembly GCA_963693085.1. NCBI lineage: Eukaryota > Viridiplantae > Streptophyta > Magnoliopsida > Alismatales > Alismataceae > Alisma > Alisma plantago-aquatica. The sequence continues at coordinate 1,354,735,174 of OY856412.1, forward strand.
TCAACAATTTGTCCCCCAATTTATAGAGGATCCCCAACACAGAAAGAAGTGGCACAACTTGGTAAGGCAACTCAAGCTCAAAATTGGGCACACTAGTTGTATAATATATCATCCTTTTATCCTTGACTTTAATAGTGTGGGAGCAGATAAGATAGTTCAGGTCAACAAATTCGGGATCAACCGTGTGCTCCACTCCAAAAAGATCATACCCCAAAGCAAGTGCGATTGAGGTTACAAACCCCCCCATAACAAAAGATGTTTTACTCTTGGAGGGTATGGACCTCATATGATCAATTAACATCACCCCAAGGTCTATATGCTTCTTATGATGCATGGCTATCATGACAAACATGTCTTTCTGTGAAATCAAACCTTGATTGTCATATCACCCCACAATGGTATTGGCTAAGACCTTTTGCACATAACGGTAAAGGGGGTTTCTTATGGAGGTAGTTTTGGACCTCCCAACATTGTAGTCCTCACTTCCTATCAAGAGCTTCTAGAAATGTACATAATTGAAATCAAACTCCTTTTCAAGAGGACATCTTCCATCTTTTCATCCTCTTCCGGATTGGCAGCAAAAATGTAGTTCAATTCAGTTGATGTGAGAGTGTGCATGTTGCCCATCATGGCAAACTTGATAGCATCGTTCCCTCTCACCTTTGTCTTCTTCAGGGTGGCAAAGAACTCCTCAGTCAAAGTGGGATAAGTAATTTGGGGTGTGAAAAGAACGTTCCCCAACCCTATTTATTTCAAATTTCCTTCCACCACTTCTTTGATTTTGAGATCGTCAATGACCTTCTCACAACCATATCTAGTGGGTACGGCTCTCCTCATCATGCACTCTAGGTATGTGAGAGAAATCTTTCTTTGCCTGTGTCCTCTGCCATAGGACACTCATGCAGGGGACTTTCCTAAGGCCTTCAATCTGTCTGCCTCCAAATGTGCCAGAACATCCTCTTCCTCAGGCATCATCTCTACTACTTCCTCATCAATGTCATCTTCATCTTCCTCCATTATGTAAGATTGGGACCCCAAACTCATATCGAGGTTGTACCATTGCGCGAACTATTCTTCATCCCGATACAACTGCCACGTAGATTGTGGCTGCTCACTATGCTTCGCCATCGTATGAGATGGCGAGTGGCGTGCTGGCATAGGCTTTGGAGGGTGCTTTGATGAGGATGGTGCCACATTTTATTTATGCTCTTTCTTTGCAATTTCTGGCTCAAATTCATCAATCAAGTTGTCTAAATTTTCCTCAGATGCCTCTTCTTATTCTTCATCTCCCTTATACATGGCGTCGATAATGTGGTGGCTATCAGATGAATGCGAGTGGGATGCACTCACCGATTGTGAGCGATAGAGGGATTGGTATGTGGAGGTGGTTGGGGATGGGGTATGTGAGGGCATAGAAACATCGGAGGAGGCATTTTTGGAATGCCGCTTTCCTCCGGTGATGATATTGGCCCCCTTGGTGATTGTCTTCTCAATTTTCTTCATAGTTGGGTGTGGGAATGGAGGGTGAAATTCGGATTTTGTGAAGGGGGTGATATGGGTGTGGATTTAGGTGTGGAATGGAAGGAAAAGGAGGTTTATATGGTGGATGTGGGGTTTGTTGTGGATTTGGGAGAAAAATTGAAGGTTTAAGTGGAGGTTTAGGGAAGGGAGGATGTTGGGCGGATTGGAGAGGAAGGTGGAGATGGAGGGCCGATTGAGAGAGGAAAGATGGCAAAAATGGAAAGGGGATGACTAGAGAATGATTAGGTATCGATTGGAGGTTGATTAGGGGTGGTTTGAGGTGTTGGAGGTGGAGAAAGGTGGAGCTCGGAGTTGATGTGTGCCTCCACGACCATGCACGCGAGGGAGAAGGGGGTGAAATGAAGAGGGGTGTCGGGTTTGATGTTTAAAAGCTATATATTTTTTTCCTGAACTGGGTTGGGCCACGACCATGGTGGCCATGGTCATGGCCAGGGTTTGGTAGCACGGTCGTGGCGGGGTGCCACGGTCATGTTTTTGATGAAGCACATTCCCATCTGACCTTTTCACGGTTGTGGTCAGGTGCCACGGTCGTGGCCATCTGTCTTCGACATGGCCGTGGCGGGTGGCCACGACTGTGGCCATTTGTCCGAAAACCCTAACATCTCTGCAACTTTGATGAAATAAAATCCAAGAATGTGGCGTCTAGCCACGGTCGTGGCCATGCATCTTCAACACGGTCATGGCGGGTGGCCATGGTCGTGGCCATTCGTCCAAAAAATCTAACATCTTTGCAACTTTGGTGAAGTAAAACCCACGGTCGTGGCAGCTGGCCATGGTTGTGTTTGGCCACTTATGTCATGGTCGTGGCCTAGCCCCATGGCCGTAGTGTGGTCATTCCTTCAACTTTCTCAACTCAAAATCAATAACTTCATTTTTATTTGGTAATTCACCACAAAGTTTCCTTAATGGCCATGACTCAACTTTGATCCTTCTCTCTCTAGTACATACCACCTTCCATGTCATCAAAACTCAAAAAGAACTATTAAACACAAGTGTGTGTATTTTTGTGTGAAAGAAAACAAAAGTATAAAAAAGAGAAGGTTGGGTGAAAAAGCTCCGAAACCTAGGTGGGTTGCCTCCCACTAGCGCTAAATTTTACACCTTCAGTCAAGCTTATTGATTCTTGACTTCTTTCATTTCCTTGGGAATCTGATAGCATCCTTGTAGTATATCTCTTTCTCATCTGCTTCCAAACTCATCTCTTCATCAGATTGTTGTTCTTCTACAAGCATCACAATTTCAAAACTTTGGTTGGCCTCGTCTGAGCCTACTTCCACATCTGGCTTCAATCTTTATCCATTGACGACAAACTCTTTTGATCCTTATTTCTCACAAATCACAACAGCCCCAGATGGATACACTTTCTTGATGAGATAAGGTCCTTCCCATCTAGACCGGAGTTTTCCAAGAAAGAACTTCATCCTTGAATTGTATAGCCATACCCACTTTCCGGGCTCAAATTCCTTCTTTTTGATCATGTTATCATGAAGAAACTTAGTCCTCTCCTTGTAGCTCTTGGACATTTCGTACACTTCATGACACATTTCCTCTAAATCATTCAGTTGGAACTTCCTCTTCATCTCGACATCCTCTCCATCAAAATCCATGGTTTTCAAAGCCCATAGTGCCTTGTGTTGCATTTCAACCGGCAAATGGCAGCTTTTTCCTTAGATGAGCTTGAATGGTGTAGTGCCAATCAAGGCTTTGTATGCAGTCCCATATGCCCATAAAGCTTCATTGAGACAAAGTGACCAATCCTTGCGGTCCGATCTCATTGTTTTCTCTAGAATGAGCTTTATCTCCCGATTGGCCAACTCAACTTGACCACTAGTTTGAGGATGGTAAGGAGTGGCTACACGATGGTTCACCCCATGCTTCTTGAGCAACCCTTCAAAAGTGTTGTGAATGAAATGACTTCTACCGTCACTAATTATGGCTCTTGTAATGCAAAAATGACAAAAAATGTGCAATTTCATGAAGTCACACACCACTTTGTGATCATTCATCCGGGTTGCAACAACCTCAATCCACTTTGACTCATAGTCCATGGCAACCAAAATATATACATGCCCAAAAGAGGGAGGAAAAGGACCCATGAAGTCATTCCCCATACATCAAACACCTCCACCACAAGAATAGGTGATAGAGGCATCCTGTCCCTCTTGGAGACAGTGCCCACTTTTTGGCACTTCAAGCAACTCTTGTAAAATCATGGGAATCTTTAAACAAGGATGGCCAGTAAAACCCACATCGGAGAACCTTTGTAGTCATGCGTTTTCCTCCAAAATGACCTCCACATATTCTAGAATGGCACATGGATAGGATTTCTTGCTGTTATATCTTCGGAACACATCTCCTAATGAGCTAATCGGGACAATATTTGAAGAGGTGAGGGTCATCCCAAGCATAGTTCTTGACAATTACAAATAACCTTATGCTTTCCTCCCTTATCCATGTGCTAGGTATCCTTCCACTAGCTAAGAAATTAGCTATGTGTTTATACCATGGCTTTTGAGTAGACGAGAGTAGGAAGAGTTGTTCATGTGGCATCATTTCCTTGATTCAATTTGTATCATCAAAGGGCTCATCAATTTGGGAGAGATGATTGACATCACCATTTTCCACTCCCTTCTTGTCTACGATCTCCACATCGAACTCTTGAAGCAACAAAATCCATCTGATCAGCCTTGGCTTTAAATATTTCTTTAACATGAGGTTCCTTAGTGTAGTTTGGTCCATGTATATCACTACTTTGTTCTGCAAAAGATATGATCAAAACTTGTCAAGAGTGAAGATAACTGTAAGCAACTCCTTCTCAATGGTTGTGTAGTTTGTTTGGGCTTCATCCAGAGTTTTTCTTGTGCAGTAGATAGCATGTGGAATCCGGCCAACTCTTTGGCCCATCACAACCCCCACTGCCATGTCAGATGCATCAATCATAATCTCGAATGGTAGAGAGAAGTCTGGGGGCTGCATGATAGGAGCAGAAACTAGACTTTCCTTCAAGTGATTGAAGGATTAAACACACTTGTCATTAAAATGAAATTCAACATCCTTCTCAAGCAAGTGACATAGAGGTCTTGATATTTTACTAAAATCCTTGATGAAGTGGCGGTAGAAACCTGTATGTCCCAAGAAAGACCGAACATGTCTTATGGTGGAAGGAATGGTGAGAGTACAAATGAGGCCCACCTTGGCCCTATCAACTTCGATTCCATCCTTTGAAACCCGGTGACCCAAAATTATGCCTTCGAGTACCATGAAGTTATTCTTTTCCCAAGACAGCACTTGGCGAACCTTCACACATCTCTCAAGAACAACAACCAAATGTAGCAAGCACTCATCAAAAGTTTTACCAAAGACTAATAAATCATCCATGAACACTTCTAATGATGAATCGAGCATATCTACAAAAATTAAGGTCACACATCTCTGAAATGTAGAAGGGGCATTACACAACCCAAATTGCATTCTCTAGTAGGAAAATGTACCACTCAGGAAGGTGAATGTTGTCTTCTCTTGATCCACAGGATGCACAACAATTTGGAAGTATCCAGAGTATCCATCAAGAAAGCAATATAAGCTTTTCCCCGCTAGCCTCTCTAGAATCTGGTCGAGAAATGGGAGAGTGTAGTGGTCCTTTTTGGTCTTTTCATTGAGCTTTCGATAGTCAACACACGTTCTCCAATTTGATTCTTCTCTTATCGGCATAAGTTTACCATCCACATTTTATGCTACAGTGATCCCACCCTTTCTTAGGCCCAACCTAGATGGGGCTCACCCATGTACTATTAGAAATGGGATAGATAATTCCAGCATCTAGCAACTTCACAACCTCTTGAGTTACAACTTCTTTCAGCTTTGGATTCAACTGCCTTTGCATTTGGCGGGTTGTCCTTGCATCGTCTTCCAAATAGATCCTATGCACACAGATGGAGGGGTCAATACCTCTCAAATCAACTATAGACCATCCAATGGCTTGGATGTTCTTCTTCAAGACTTCCATCAATGTCTCCTCTTGCTCTGGTGAGAGAATGGAGGAAATGATCACCGGGAGGGTGTCATTTGCACCTAGAAAATTATACTTCAATCCTTCTGGAAGTGACTTCAACTCAAGAATGTGAGGTTCTTCAAGGGAGTTCTTTAATGGTTTAGAAATAGAAGGAATGTCTTCACTTGCGGCCACCAAGGCTAGCTCATTCTCTTCATCAACTTCATCATCATCATCGAGGAACTCAACTATTGGCTCTAGACCTCTACCTTTAGTGGTAGTTTGAATCCATGTAGGTAGGTGTGGCAACACATCCCACTATCAAACAGACAATGAGGTGTTACACGAAAATGTGGGGAAAACATCATAAACCACAAATTACCAAAACTATGGGTTAATTAAAACCAATTTCGGAAAACGGATAAACTAAGAAAGTATTACATTTAGATCCTCATCCTGCAGAGAAACATGTTATATAAACATTTACAAGCCTTGATACGTGTCCACAGCTTAGGAGATCAGCTGTCTAGATATCACATGAGTTCATCACCTGTTATATATACATAACGGCCCACATCCGGCCAGAAGCAGGATATACAAACCATCAACAACTATACATCGTGAAACAATGTCAAAACGCTCCCAAGGACCTGAGAGTACATGGATGACTCTAGACTTTACTACAAAACAACCAAAACAGTAGCTTGCCCATCTCTTGGCTTCTACTGCTCTTCTTGCTGCTCGGCCGCAACACCGCGACCACCACCACATCTAGCTCGAACACCTAAAAAGGTTATAAACCAGTGGGGTGAGACACACAGTCCCAGCGAGAAACATAACTCCCCGCCGAAACTATAAAACCAAAGGAAGATTAAAGTAATAACAGCAGATAACTGAGAAAAGGTATAACTAGAGCAGTCAATATAGCAAGGCTATTCATACCATCAAGCTTACCAAGCTGTACGGAAGGCATATACCCAAGTACTTCTTTATGGAACATGATTAACAAGATAAGATCTATAAGATCTTACCACATAACATAAGGAACATATAAGTAACTGCAAGTATAACAAGATCAACTACACAAACAAGGCCTCAATCAATGTTCTGTGTTTAGCTTTAAGCAATAAATACTATACGACTGGATTACATATTATTATGCCCTGAGGAAGTGAGCCGTACCTCTCAAATCCAACCTTCGGTTGCGAAACCCAAGCCGGTGACATACAAGGTCAAAGGAAGAGCCGGACTCCACGACCTCCCACCTCGTGGTCAGTGCACGAGTACAACACAAGAAGTACCGCAGTCTCATGCTTAAGTGGCCTCAGCCACAGGGTCAGCTCCATAGGCTACCCTTCCTCTAGCCCGCCTCGGTACATGTCTCGGCGCTAGTATATCTGATCCACGGGCCAGTTCACCGTGCTGTGAGACATGAATGCATTCATGCTCCCATATCACATATCCTAAGCCATGGGCTTGTTCACCATGCTCTACACATATCCCGAGTCTACAACCGCAGCTGCACTCGCGTCCTCTCTATTTTAGGCTAGGAGAAACCTCGCATATTCAACAATATGCGCTCCGGGTTAACCCGTAGGAGAACCCGTTTCACCATCTCCAGCTCCTGACGATGATGGATCTATGGTTAGGGCAAACTACATGATAGGTTCAACTGTGATTAGTTAATGTATTTTAAATGGATTGCAAGATTCAACCAAGTTGTATAACATGCAAACAAGAACAAGAATAAACAACATGAAACTCAATATCATGCTTTTACTGTCATCAACATCATTCCGATCCATCACAAGGATCCAACATTACATGTCATCACTTGGTCTCTTGCCAAATCATCAAGATCCATTTCAGGAACCATCATATTGCCATGGGATCTCAATCCCTCATCACATAGTGCCACTGCCTCACAAGGGTTACATCATCATCATGGGATAGAAATCCCAAACATATCATCAGAGGATAACACCTCAACAAAGCACTTTAGCCAAACTTAGGTCCTCAGACCAAACACATCCTGCATGGTTAGTATGCACAAGCATCATGGATTAACAGAAAGATCATATTATCAATATAGGGTAACATTTATCATTCATGCCTCAACCTGTGACCATAGGAATAGGTCATATCATCAAGCAAAGTATCTTACATGCTTACCAATCCTCAACCTTATAGATGAAATCAAGATGATCATAAACACATGTCAAGTTACATAGATATAAACTACTACCTCAATTACTATCAAGCGTCTCAAGGGTCATCATTATAAGCCAAACGTGTTTGCATACGTGTTTGCATAAGCAAGGACTAGCATATCGGTTTCCATATAAGGAACAAGACCCTCACTAGAAACGCCCACTACCTTCACCCAAGATAGTATCGGGCAGGGTACTCTCCCCTATCGTCCAAGGTACTCTAACCTCATATCGGCCAAGCAACCAGTAGGGGGTAACGGCTACCACCTCAGGGTATATCCGGCAACCCTAGGTGTCACGCACCTCTTGTGTCGTGCAATGCTATGTCGTGAAACCACATGTATCGAGCAACCAAAGCATAACGGCCACCAGCACAGCGTGCATCTCGGCCCAAAGGCATGTCGAGCAACAGGTGTAACGTGCAACACTATGTCATGCAACGGCTAGGGATACTATGTGACACTCTGTCGGGCATCACTACTAAGTCATGACGCCCAGCACTGAGGTAGCCACTAACTCTATATCATCAAAAGTGTAACGGGCACTTGAGCCAAGCATGTCATGCAACCAACTGCTAACGGGCAACCAAGGCATAGCAGCCACCAGCATAACGTGCAGCTCAACCGTGCAAAGGTGTAACTCAAACGGGCAGCAAGGAGCCTGTCGTCCCACCAGCATATCCTCCTCTATCGGCCAACACAAAACAAAGACTGAGGTGCGACGCCCGACACAACCACAACATCATGTCGACCAAGGCTCTAAGCCAAAGAAGGATATCGGACAACACCTCCTCTAAAACCATATCGGGCAAGATGCAACCCACAACAAGGTCGTCACCAACCTCAAGCACAAGGGCACCAAAACCCTAGTGGATCAAGAAGATGGCTCACCTCTCAACAACTAAGAGAGGGGGCTTGCACAACTTTTTATCACCAATCAGGCAACACAAGGAACAACTCTAACAAAGGTCTACAACCACCACAAAGCTCACCTCTTGAATCCATGGTGAGAGAAGGGTGTTTCTCAAGAAACTAGAACACAAGCTCACCTCTCAACTCAAACGAGAGATGAGTATTGCTCATATTACTAGAGTTCAAGCTCACTTCTCTAGACCAAAGGAGGGAGAGGGGTGTTGCTCAACAAGAAACCCTAGAACATGGTTCGACCAACAAGAAGCAACTAAGCAAGAAACCAAACTAGCAACATACATAGCCGATCATAAGCAAAATACAAACAAGAACATAGAAGATGGTAGTATAGTTAGGGTTAGGAGTTATGTAACCCGCCTTAAGCAAGCTCCAAGCACCACCAAGGAAGAAGAGCAAGGCACTCTAGGGTTCGGCCACCACTAGAGGAAGAAGGAGACTCCAAGGCAAGGATCAGCCACCAAGCTTGCAAACGAAGAGGGTGTCGTGCACCAAGGGAGAGGGGAAACTAAGGAACTAAAGGGATCCTTAGCAAGGGAAAGGAAACACATATATATGAAAGGATGGAGGAGAAACCAAGAAAAGACAAGGCAAGGTGTCGCCCACCTAGGGACACTTGTCCATGTGCAAAGCCACCACTCTAACATGCCTTAAACACATGTGCAAGGTCATTACCACATGCAAGCATCAAGCGCCATGTGTCCACTAGTGGTGACACAAACGAGGTCAAAGAAGGTCAAAGGGTCCATGGGAGACACATCTCCACTCCACCATGGCCGACACACTCAGGTCCTCAGACCAAACACATCCTACATGGTTAGTATGCACAAGCATCATGGATTAACAGAAAGATCATATTATCAATATAGGGTGACATTTATCATTCATGCCTCAACCTGTGACCATAGGAATAGGTCATATCATCAAGCAAAGTATCTTACATGCTTACCAATCCTCAGCCTTATACATGAAATCAAGATGATCATAAACACATGTCAAGTTACATAGATATAAACTACTACCTCAATTACTATAAAGCGTCTCAAGGGTCATCATCATAAGCCAAACGTGTTTGCATAAGCAAGGAATAGCATATCGGTTTCCATATAAGGAACAAGACCCTCACTAGAAATGCCCACTACCCTCACCCAAGATAGTATCGGGCAGGGTACTCTCCTCTATCATCCAAGGTACTCTAACCTCATATCGGCCAAGCAACCAGAAGGGGGTAACGACTACCACCTCAGGGTATATCGGGCAACCCTAGGTGTCACACACCTCTTGTGTCGTGCAACACTATGTCGTGCAACCACATGTATCCAGCAACCAAAGCATAATGGCCACCAACATAGCGTACAGCTCGGCCCAAAGGCATGTCGTGCAACAGGTGTAACATGCAACACTATGTCATGCAACGGCTAGGCATCACTACTAAGTCATGACGGCCATCACCGAGGTAGCCACTAACTCTATATCATCGAAGGTGTAACGGGCACTTGAGCCAAGCGTGTCGTGCAACCAACTGCTAATGGGAAACCAAGGCATAGTAGCCACCAGCATAACGTGCATCTCAACTGTGTAAAGGTGCAATTCAAATGGGTAGCAAGGAGCCTGTCATCCCACCAACATATCCTCCACTATTGGTCAACAAAAAGGAAAGACTGAGGTGCGATGCCTGCCACAACCACAACATCATGTCGACCAAGGCTCTAAACCAAAGAAGGATATCGGGCAGCACCTCCTCCAAAACCATATCGGGCATGATGCAACCCATAATAAGGTCATCACCAACCTCAAGCATAAGGGCACCAAAACCCTAGTGGATCAAGAAGATGGATCACCTCTCAACAACCAAGAGAGAGGGGTCTTGCACAACTTCTTATCACCAATCGGGCAACACAAGGAACAACTCTAACAAAGGTCTACAACCACCACAAAGCTCACCTCTCGAATCCATGCTGAGAGAATGGTGTTGCTCAAGCAACTAGAATACAAGCTCACCTCTCAACTCAAACGAGAGAGGAGTATTGCTCATATTACTAGAGTTCAAGCTCACTTCTCTAGACCAAAGGAGGGAGAGGGGTGTTTCTCAACAAGAAACCCTAGAACATGGTTCGGCCAATAAGAAGCAACTAAGCAAGAAACCAAACTAGCAACATACATAGCCGATCATAAGCAACATATAAACAAGAACATAGAATATGGTAGTATAGTTAGGGTTAGGAGTTATGTAACCCGCCTTAAGCAAGCGCCAAGCTCCTAGCTCCAAGCTCCAAGCACCACTAAGGAAGAAGAGCAAGGCACTCTAGGGTTCGACCACCACTAGAGGAAGAAGGAGACTCCAAGGCAAGGATCGACCACCAAGCTTGCAAAAGAAGAGGGTGTCGTGCACCAAGGGAGAGGGGAAACTAAGGAACTAAAGGGATCCTTAGCAAGGGAAAGGAAACACATATATAGGAAAGGATGGAGGAGAAACCAAGGAAAGACAAGGCAAGGTGTTGCCCACCTAGGGACACTTGTCCATGTGCAAAGCCACCACTCTAACATGCCCTAAACACATGTCCAAGGTCATTGACACATGCAAGTATCTAGCGCCAAGTGTCCACTAGTGGTGACACAAACGAGGTCAAAGAAGGTCAAAGGGTCCATGGGCGATACATCTCCACTCCACCATGGCCGACACACCACAAGCCGACACAAAGCACTCCTACCCGACACAAGGCTCAGTTGCCCGACACAGAGGTCCAACAAGGCAAAGGCATGGCACCACAAGGCCCAACAAGCTCATCCAATCCCAAAGGAACTCAAGCAACGGGCCCAACCCTTCCTCTCAACACTAGAGGAAGCAAGGAGAGGGAGGAACACCTCACAAGATGACAAACTTGCCCTCAAACCCTAGACTTGGGTTAATTACAAGTAGCACCTCCAGCTCTCAACAAAGCACCAACCAACCCTAATCACCACTAAAGGTGATTAGCAAGCAACTAAGCATCAGGGTTAAGCAAAACAAACAGGATAAGCCCTAAAAGGAGGTCAGGGTCCTTACAAGCTAAAACCCTCTACAAAGGGATTTTGTCCTCGAAATCCGAAGAGAAAAGCGAGGGATACTTCCTCCTCATCTCTTCCTCAAGCTCCCACGTGGCTTCCTCAACTCCACGGTGATGCCAAAGAACCTTCACAAGAGCTAGGTCCTTCCTCTTAAGCTTCTTAACCCTTCTGTCAAGGATCATCACAGGACCTTCCTCGTAGGTCACATCTTCATCAAGCTCAACTTCAACTGGTTGCATCACTATTCCTGTATCCGGATGACTTTTCTTCAGCATACTGACATGGAACATTGGGTGTAGCCTGTGCAACTCTGGCGGCAGCTCTAACTCGTAAGCTACCTTTCCCATACGTTCAATGACTGGGTATGGCCCCATATATCGGGGTGCTAGCTTACCCTTTCGGCCAAACCTCAGCACACCTTTCCACGGCGAGACTTTAAGATAAACTTTGTCTCCTACCTGGAACTCCAAAGGTCATTGGTGATTGTCTGCGTAAGATTTCTGCCTGTCCTGTGCCGCTTTCAACTGTTGCTGTATCACTTTGATCTTTTTTGTTGTCTGTTGTACTAACGTAGGACCCAAAAGTTGATATTCACTAGACTCATATCAACATAACGGAGATCTGCACTTCCTGCCATATAAGGCCTCATAAGGAGCCATGTCAATGCTCCGCTGGTAACTATTATTGTAGGTGAACTCTATCAAACTGAGATGTTCGTCCCAACTGCCTAGGAACTGCAAAACACAAGATCCAAGGAGATCTTCCAAAGTCTGAATAGTCCTCTCAGACTGTCCATCTGTCTGTGGATGGAAAGTGGTGCTGAACCTCAACTGCGTTCCCAACACTTTGTGCAACTGTTCCCAAAATGAATCGTGAACTGCGGACCTCTGTCAGAAACTATCGTTACTGGCACACTGTGCAACCACACTATCTCATCTACGTATACTCGAGCAAGCGTCTCAGTTGTATACGTTGTCTTTACAGGTATGAAATGGGCAGACTTCGTCAATCTGTCCACTATCACCCAAATAGAATCATGATTCCTAGTTGTCCTGGGCAGACCAACTACGAAATCCATGGTTATATGATCCCATTTCCACTGTGGTATCGGTAGGGGTTGCAACGTACCTGGTAGCTTCTAATGCTCAACCTTGACTTGTTGACATACCGCACATCTAGCCACAAACTCAGCTACATCTTTCTTCAAGCCGGGCCACCAATACAAGTCCTTCAGATTATGATACATCTTGGTGACTCCTGGATGCATAACATACATTGACGTGTGTGCTTCTTCGAGTACTAGCTTCCTCAGAACATCAGCATCGGGAACCACCATCCTATCATGATAGCAAACTAGTCCATCCTCGAACTCATGGAACCCATCACACTTTTTGCTGCCAAACTCTGATCTGATCAATTGTACTGTATCATCTGTTTGCTGTTCATCTTTGATTTGCTGTCTCAGCGTAGGCTTGACTTGCATATGTGCTAAAAGTCCAGCTAACAAGGAAACTTCCATCTGCACATTCATTTAACGCAAGAAAACAAACATATCCCGTCTATGGCATACCAAGGAACTCAATTGTGCCTTCTTTGTAGAGGGAGAAGAAGACTTTTGGCTAAGCGCATCAGCTACCACATTCACCTTACCAGGATGATACTCGATGGTGCAGTCGTAATCATTGATTAGCTCCATCCATTGGCGTTGTCGCGTGTTTAGCTCATTCTGTGAAAAGATGTACTTCAGATTCTTATGATCTGTAAAGATCTAACACACTTCCCCGTAAAGATAGTGTCTCCAAATCTTTAGCGCATGAACCACCGCTGCAAACTCCAAATCATGAGTCGGATAGTTCTCCTCGTGTTTCTTAAGCTGTCGCGAAGCAAAAGAAACCACATGATCTTCCTGCATCAGCACACAACCTAGACCTTTCTTGGAAGCATCACAAAAAACAACATAGCCCTTTCCAGGCTCTGGTAGGACTAACACTGGAGCACTAGTCAACTTCTTCTTCAAACTCTGGAAAGCTTGCTGACAACGATCATCCCAGACAAAAGGTACATCCTTTCTGGTCAACTTTGTCATTGGCAATGCAATCACACTAAAGTCCTTGATAAACCTTCGGTAGTATCCTGCTAATCCTAGAAAACTATGAACTTCTGTCGGCGTCTTCGGCTGTTCCCATTCCGCAACGGACTCCACCTTCTTCGGGTCCACTTTGACTCCTTCTGCAGATATCACATGACCCAAGAAAGTCACTTCTTCCAACCAGAACTCACACTTACTGAACTTGGCATACAACTGATGTTGGCGAAGAAGAGTCAACTCTAGTCGAAGATGTCGCTCATGCTATTGCCTGTCCCGACTATAGATCAACATGTCATCTATAAAGACTACAACAAACTGATCTAAAAATGGACAGAACACTCGATTCATCAAATCCATGAAAGCAGCAGGCACATTGGTTAGCCCAAACGGCATAACCACAAACTCGAAGTGACCATACCTCGTCCTAAAAGCTGACTTTTGTATGTCATATGCTTTAATCCTCAACTGATGATATCCAGATCGTAGATCGATCTTTGAAAACACGATAGCACCACACAACTGATCGAACAGATCATCTATCCTCGGTAACGGGTACTTGTTCTTGATCGTGACCTTATTCAACTGCCGGTAATCTATACATAACCACATCGACCCATCCTTCTTCTTAACGAACAACACTGGAGCACCCCAAGGTGATGTACTTGGTTGAATGAAACCCTTCTCCAGCAACTCTTGTAACTGTTTCTTAAGCTCTACCATCTCTAATGGAGCCATCCTATACGATGTCTGTGCAACTGGATACGTTCTTGGAACCAGATTGATCTCAAAATCAATCTCTCGGGGTGGAGGAACACCGGGGAACTCATCAGGAAACACATCCGCAAACTCTCGGACAACCGACACCTCCTCAAGGCTAGGACCTTTCGCCTTGGTATCTACAACATGAGCTAAGAACGCCTTACATCCTTGCCGTAACAACTTCTCTACCACCATAGCCGATACTAGACACGTTGGAAGAATCTTCCTATCTCCTTGGAAAACCCACTTCTCTCCATCATTATCAAACACTACCTGCTTGGAACCACAGTCCAAAACAACCTTATACTTCTCTAAGGTATCCATCCCAAGGATCACATCAAAACCATGCATATCAAGTGGTATAAGATCCACTTGTATACCGTGTCCCGAAAAAGATAAGACACAAGATGGGCACTCTTCTCGAAGCATCAAGGAACCATCAAGAGGGGTTTCTTACAACCAGCTATCCCTCTTACAACTAACAGGTAAATGATAATTTTCAAGCATACTATAGGCGATAAAAGAGTGTGTAGCACCCGGGTCAACCAGAATAGATATAAAGCAAGAAGAAGACGTATCAGAATGAAATAACTTCATCTGACCTGCCACCACTCGTGGGTTGACTATCGTCTCCGACTGACTCATAGCATAGAATCGAGTCGTTGCTTGCTGTCCACGTCCTCTGCTTCCTTGAGAAGACGATCCCACTTGCGACGCTTGACCACATCCTCACCCTCTGCTACTACTGGGCGATTGTCTATCAGACCCTTGTTGATTCTTCCTTGGCTGCTGCATTACTTCAACATCTCTATTCGGGCAATTTGACCTCCAATGCCCGATCTGACCACAAAGATGGCATGACCTATCTTCAAATTGTGGCCTAGATGGCCATGTCACTGCCACTGAAGCTGTAATATGTGCCTTTGATGGTGAAGAAACGTATCATCTTCCCTTACTCGGAGACCACTGCGATGGTGTACTGGAACCTCTCATCACGGAAGGTGCTGAAAACCTTGACTTCTTGAAGCCACCAAACCTCTATCCCTGGAACTGAACAAGCCTCTTGTTAGACATGGATTCTCTTTTCTCCCTCACTAACCGTTCGATCCTCCAGACAGATTCCACAAACATGGCAAACCTCTCTCGATTCCCCAACGCAGAAGCAGGTGTTGTCAACTCAGCACTCAGGCCTTTCTCAAAACGTCTGATCCGCTCGTCATCTGTCGTTTCCATGTGAGGACAAAACCTCAAAAAGTCCATGAACTTGGCTTCGTACTCGGTGATGTTCATCGTTCCTTGGTGCAGGTGCTCAAACTGACTGATCTTCTCATCCAGATACATCTTCAGAAAGTATCTGTTGATGAACTCGCGTCGGAAATTGTAACGACCCTGTCTCCTGGTAACCCCCAATTAAGGGAGACCCGAAGGTCAGAGCCGTTATTCAATTAACAGGATCAAAGGTTCGACAAATAATCAATAACAATTAATAAACTTTACCAACTAAACTGAAAACTGGTATAAAATAAAACTTTACTTACCTTGGAAAAATTGGGATTTCTAAACTTCTATCCATGAAGATGCTAAACTAACTAATCCTCCTGTGCACGTTATTTCTTATTTGATTTCCACATCTGCCACTTTACTGTTTGTTCTTTTCATTGTACCTAAAACGCCGACAAACGAAACATCGGTCAGTATATCGAAATATACTGGTATGTGGGGTCAACAAAAAGTTTGCGCATATGACTAACAATTTAATAATAACAATCAAATTAATTAACAAGCCAATTTACACTTTTCAGTATGACATTCTCCACCGCTTTTGCCCTAACCCTGGCATACCCACCTTAGGGTGCCCTTTGCCAATGACTTAAGGCCACCTTCTCAATCCCGAGCTTGGTGCCTGGGGGTCACCACTCATGGTGCCCACTAGTCGTGCAATATCATAGGCCACCTTCTCATTCCCGAGCTTGGTGCCTGGGGTCACCACTGAAGGTGTCCTTTGGTCTACCCATCTGGGCCTGACCTTTGGCATCATCCATCAGCGTGGCATGTAGGTGCGAGAATACATACTTCTATTATTAATGTGATAATCATAGTGACTTTATGATTTGCAAGTATGAACATCCAAACTGTTTAGTTGCAGTCAATGCAATTAACCATCCGGCAAACACGCGGGAAACTAATGCGGTTATTCATAAGCATAACCACATACCTGATCCAGAGCAACTTGCTGTCCAAGCAATAATGATAAAGAACAAGCAACAAGCAATCAACAAGTATCCTGAAATTAATGCATGACATCCAAGTGTTATAATTTATCCAGAACTTTCTAAATCTAGACTTGGATTCCACCTTAGGTTTTCTAGACCACATTAGGGTTTTATTAGGGTTTTTGCCTCCATAACGCTTTTATCATATTAAATGCTCTCTTAGTTCATAAACCCCAATTTCAACACCATAAGCCCAATTAAAGTTGACTATTTCTCTTTTATACCAAAACTACTTTCTTTATCCTTTTAATCTATTTCAAGGTAATGAGACTCAATTATCACCTTTAGTTTTTTTTCGGATTAACATCTCATAATTCATGATGGTCTAATTCCCATATGAACTCTATTCATTATTAATTCTACCTTGATTCAATCAGAAACCCTAATTTCTATATTAAGGTTATCTTTTCACAAATTAGTGACTTTAATGCTCAAAATAGCATATTCCAACCTTAATCATGAAATTAGTCAATTAAAGCCATTAAGAGTCGATTTTACCAACAGTAGGGTTTCAAGGCCCATTAAACTCGAAATTAAACTAATTACATGCAAATTCATCCTTTTCCAATCTTAATGATCCTTTTTATCATTATCAGGCTAATATCAACTTTATATACTCATTTAACCCCTTTCTAACTCATTAATCATCAAAGGTTAGGGTTTTTCATTGATTACACTATTAAAGATAGTATCTCTATATATTTTTTGAATTACATAAGGAATCAGGCTCCAATTTTATTTTTATTAGATTCCTCTCATTTTTCTGAGCAATTTCCATATTTTATGTGTACCCAACCGAGCTACGAATAGGGAGATACGAATTTTGCAAGGTTTTACTTACTTGAACCAATCAGAATATGCCACATCATCCTCGCCCATGCAACGTTGAATTGGAAACATAATTGAAAGACACATTTTCCCCTGCGTAAGTGATTGGCTCTTCCATGCCTGAAGGGCATAATCGTCCAAAGCGGTTCCTCCCTTCTTCTTCCTGCTGCAGCTCGACGCTGCCGCCCTAGCCGCCGCTCGCGGAACTAGGGATGGCTCTTGCTCCCGTGTCTTGGCACGAAACTCACCGGGGACAACTCCCTTACCTCCGTTGTCCTTGGCCGCACTCAACCGTGCCTCATTCAGGTGTTCCATAGGGTTGGGGGCACGATGCTCGGCCTGCTAGGTGCAGCCTTGCTACAGCCATCCGGCGACGATGCACACATGTGGGAGCAACGTGATGTTGCTCGATCATCCATGGGCTGCCCAGGAAACTTCATGCCCTCACTAGGACGACGTCATGACCTTCGTAGCTCGCATTAAAACTAAGCCTTCACGATTAGGGTTTTTTTTCCAAGAAGACGAAGAAGAAGATTGAAGAAAGGGTACGTGCAACCCCTCCGAACTTGTCCGTGAGCTCTACCCTTTTATAGGGGAGGGTTTCCTCACCCTAAGAGGCCTGTCTAAGAGGGAATACGCCCCCCTTCAATTAGGAATTCTATTCCTTCTATGATAAGCAAGATTTTCTCTCTCTCTCTCTCCTATCCTTTGATATTCCCTTTTCTTGTGATAATAGGATTTCGAAAATCCTCTCCTCTATCTTCTTATTACTTGCCTTTTAATTATTTATCACGAAATCATGTTTTCTTTTAATAGAGAATACTTCCTTTTCTCAATATTACAAAATTCATCAATAATATATCACATTATGCTCTTATTTTTTAATTATGGTAATTTCTCTTTCTTCTCCTTTATTGGGGCTCCTTGGCACCCAAGAAACTTTAAGAATTCGAAATTCCTTTTAAAGGAATACTCATTATCTTTAAATGCATCAGTATGCATTATTCTCATTATCTTGCCTATTTCTTTTTAAAATAATTTCTTTTTGAGGATCTCTCTCTTATTTCTCTTTTATTTTCCTCATTAGTATTCCTTTTATCATCATGAATCCTTGGGATACGAAATCCCATTAAGAATTATCCAATTATATCTCTTTTCACCTATTTTCCCTATTTCATCAATGTTTTCAATTTCTTTATTAACAAGGAAATACTTAATTGCTATTTTCTTTTCTTATTGCCTTTTCTTTGCAACTTTGGGCTCCTTGGAACCCAAGGAATCTAAGAGGCACGAAATCCTCTTTGGATTTGCCTTCTAGAGGTTTCCACACCTTTCTTATCTCAAATTCTCAGTTATTCATTAATTAATTGAATATTCTTGTTATTGGGCCCAATGGCCAATAAAGCCCACAAATCAAACAACAAGGCTATGAAATACATTTAATCAAAATAGATTATTTCATTTATTCATTCAAAAATCTTTAATATGAGAAATTATATTTCTCAGCAAATGAACCCAAAATTGGGGATGTAACAGAAAACCTCCCAACCGATCACCTCACCAGGTCGCTTCTCCTCCTCGATGGTCCACCAGTGACCAGCACTACCCTTCAGAAGGTAGACAGTGTGCTTTACTTTGTCTTTTTCGGGGATGTCAAGGATCTTGAAAGCCTTCTCAAGACTTGTCAGCCACAGATCTACATCCGTTGGATCAGCCGTTCCAGCATAGTCCGAAGCTCCAACTCGGCGAAGCCGCTCAAAGGTCTTCCCAATACCCGATGTTTCACCATGGGGAACATGTGCTCTTGGCAGAGGCACTGGAAATCTCTATACCATGAGATTCATCGTAGCCATCATCTACCCCATAAGCTATTGGTAGGCAGGGTTTTTGAGAATGGCTGGGTCAGGTTGGGGAACCTCAGTCACCCAATCTTCATGCGCCTGCCCTATAGGTCCATAAACTGATGCAACATCCCTATTCTCTTTTTTTGGTATCCGAAGCGCGTCTCCCTTTTTTTGCATTTTTGAGAAAGGTAATTACAATGCATAAAAGAAAAGAGAAACACAAAAGAGAAGGGGAACTAGATAGACGAACAAACAACTATCTATCTATACATTCTGAACTATGATATCTATGTCTCTCTTTAGGTATCTCCACATAGTAGTAGCAGATTTATCAACACCTTCAAAAATTCTCTGGTTCCTCTCCTTCCAAATACCATGGATAGTCACCAGAAAGCAAGTGTTCTCCTTCTCAGAACATGTATCAAGAAAAGCATAAACAGAAGTAGGCATAACGCCAATGTAACTATCAATAGCCGCCATGCTCCACACCTGCTGGCTATAATCACAATCAATGAGAAGATGATCAAGATCTTCAACGTTGCATCTGCATAGCTCACATCTTGATGGGAAAAAAATCCTTTTCGTTGGAGACAAGTTTGAGTCAGGACCCTACAAAGAAGAACTTTCCAGCAGAAAATTTATATCTATTCGGAGACTTAGATTTCCAGACCCAATTGTACCAGGGAACTTTGCTTCCTTCCTCATGAAAGGCGAACCAGAAGTCCTTCATCTTATTAGGAACTACATCATTAAAGAAGATGGCATCCACATCATTCGAACCAGGAGAAAACAAAGGTTTCACAGCAGAAATAATTCTAGTAACGTGACGAGATCTGCTAACAATCCAATCATCCTTATCTATAAGCTCCGCAAGTCTAACCAGCTTGCCTTTTCCCAACAACATAATATCTTTGGCTTCAAGGAACTCAGAAAGGAATCTATTATTGCTAATCCACGGATCTCTCCAAAGAAGGGTAGATTCTCCATTACCTGCTCTCCACTGAATATAAGGTATCATACGATCCCTCATAGTTAACAACTGTCTCCACATCCAGGAAGAATGCGATTTAGATTTGATGCTCCAAATCGAGTCCCCTTTTAAATATTTAGCATAGATCTATCTAACCCACAAATTGTCTTTTTTAGAAGCAATATTCCATATGTTCAAAGCCATGAAAGCTTCCACCGTTTCTTTGGTTCTCTTGATATTAAGACCCCCTTTCAATTTAGGTACAGATATCCTCCCAAGAAATTGTGTGGATGGTATTCTTAAGCTCTGCACCACCCCAAAGGAAGTCCCTGCAGTACTTGTCAATTTCATTTGAAATAGAAATAGGAATAGGAAAAGAGGATGCCCAATAAATATGGAAATATGCGAGAGTAGAAGCTATCAACTCTAGATGCCCAGTAAAGGACAGACTATGTGCCTTCCACCCCTCCAGCCTTTTACAGATTTTCTCAATCAAAGGGCCACACAACCTTCTCGTAAGTTTACCTTTAAAGAGTGGCAGCCCAAGATACTTCATGGGCAGCTGCCCGTTCTTAACACCCAAGATGCTTTCAACCATATCAGCATCAGCCGGAGAATTGCAGAAGACAACACTTTTATTGCAGTTGACTTGAAGACCCGAGGCATGACTGAAACAGTCCAGAAGGCTCCTGAGCCCAAGAACACTTTTTTCAGTTGCTTCAGAGAAAACAACAACGTCATCAGCAAATAGAACATGAGATACATGCGCCTCATTAGAGATTCAAACAACATTAAAGAAGTGGTTCTCAATACCAAATCTCATAATGCTTGATAAGCCTTTCATGGAAAGAACAAAAAGGTATGGGGATAATGGATCACCCTGCCGAATCCCTCTACCAGGTTTAAACATATCCCTAGGTCTGCCATTAAACAAAATTTGTAAACTAGTAGTGCAGAAAATCTCTTGAATCTAGTGGATAAAATAGGAAGGGAAATTCATTTTTTCAAGCATTTTGAACAAGAAGCTCCAATTGACCGAGTCATAAGCTTTGATAAGGTCCATTTTCAGACATAGCATAGGCTTAGAGATTTTCGTAATATGATCTAGGAGCTCATTAACAAGAAGAGTGGAATCTTTGATATATCTTCATTCAATGAAGGCACTTTGAGCAGGATCAATGATACTAGGGAGAATACCTTGAAGCCTATTAGCAATGATCTTAGAAGAAATCTTGTAAAGAACATTACACAGAGCAATAGGTCTCCAGTCCTGGACTTTAGAAGCATCCTTCGTATTAGGAATAAGAGTAATGAAGGTCCTATTAACCTCTTTGAGCATCCGTCCACTAGAGAAAAAATTCTGGACAGCTCTAACAACATCATCCCCAACAATATGCCAACATTTTTTTATAGAAATGGAAGTTGAATCCATCTGGTCCCGGAGCTCTGTCACCATCAGCTTCATGAATAACCCTTTCAATCTCATCCCTTGTGACAATATCACAAAGCGAGTTGAACTGAATAGGAGATAAAGAAGGGAGCTTCCATCTATCATCCCATTGAATGATGTCTTGCTTATTTTCAGCAAAGAGACGAGAATAGAAATTCATAACATGGCCCTGAATGATAGTAGCATCAGTAACCATAGACTCATCAATATTCATGCATCTAATAGTATTGTTCTGCCTTCTAGAATGAAGAGAATTGTAGAAGAATTTAGAATTCTGATCTCCAAGTTTGAGCCACTGAACCCGCGACTTCTGCCTAATAAACGACTCCTTTGCCTCATAAGCAAGGATAGCTTCTCTTCTAATTTCTTTAGTAGCTTTCATCAAAGAAGGATCATAAGGGTTGTTATCAGCAATTTCTTGGGCTTGACAGGCCTGAGCTTCTTTGATTTTCCTACACTCCATAAAATTTCCCACCTTCTCCCTATTCCATGTACAGAGAGCATATTTAACTCTCTTCAATTTATGAACAACTTTAAAAGTAGGATTACCTTCAATATTAGATTGCCAAGCTTCTTCAACAGTATCATAAAAACCTTCCATTTCAGTCCATGTATTAATGAATCTGAAGGGGGTCTTCTTACAATAAACTTTGTCACCAAGATGGATGCTTAGTAATCTATGATCACTATGAATAGTTTGAATAATGGATCCCCAAATCTGTGGAAAGTTAGAACTAAAAGAGCTATTATAAAAAAATCTGTCAATCTTAGACATGACAAGCTTACTACCTTCCTGCCTATTGTCCCAGGTGTACAAAGAGCCCCGAAAAAGCATCTCCAATAAACCAGTATTATTGACAAACTCATTGAACAAATTCATGGAGTTGTAAGAAGGTTCAGAACTTCCAAGCCTATCAGAGGAAAAACGCACATCGTTGAAATCTCTAGAAATTAAACAAGGACTATCACCCATACTGGCATGAATCCCTTTCAGCTGATCCCACAAGACAGCTCTCTTACCCTCCAGATTATGAGCATAAATTGCAGTAAGATAGAAGGTATCTTCAGTAGTCCTAACAAGACAATGGAGGAACTGATCCCCTTCAGAAATAACATGGACGGTGATGTCATCTCTATTCCAAGCGACTATGATTCTGCCTAGAGGATGGGAATTGTGGTTAGAGACCAAACTAGTAGAATTCCACACATTGTTCATGACTTTGGTCATCTTTTTCCTCCTTATTTTACTTTCAAGAATGCAAATGACAGAACATTTATTGTTTGAAATGGCTTCCTTTACTGCCCCCTGCCGTCCGGGTTTATTAAGACCCCGGTCATTCCAAGAGATAATAGAGAGCTCACCCATTAGGAACGGGGGGATAGGTGAAGGATTAGAATTGGTAGCTTCACTACCTCCACTACCATTGACAACATCATTAATTTCATAATCAATGAACTCCAGAGCTTTGAAGCTATTAGGTGACACCAAAGTACCACTCACTCTTTGCTATGGGATTTTCTAGAGATACCTAGGAGGAGACTTCATTTCCTGCCCTGAACCCTCCACTGACTAGGAGTACTAGCTGGACTCTGCACCTGCATTTCCTTCCCTTTTACTGTAGGGGAATAACTTTGTATGACTTGCCCGATTGGAATAATAGGTTCAGCAGGTGGACAATCATAGAACGTATCTGCTTCACTACCAGCACCAACTTCAATACTCTGTGGGGCTTTCTTACTAGGTAATGTACCTTTCATACACTCACCTTGACTGTGGCCAAACATACCACACTTCTTGCAAACATCCGGGACCCATTCATACTCCAGACGAATAGAGTCCTTAACTCCATCATCGCTAACCAGCTGCATATCTTTTAGAAAACTCGAGGAAGCAGGAACTAGGACCTGAATCCGCGCGTAGTCCAAACGACATTGATGCTTAGTAAGGAAATAATGCCTCAAAGGAGTCCCGAGAAAGCTGCCGACTAAACTGAAGACTTCATCATCCCACAGCTCGAGGGGCAGATCGTAGATCCGAATCCACACTGGTATTTCAGCGAGCTTCAGCTTTTCAATCGGTTCCCCCCTTTGCCACTTCTTCAGGACCAACAGTTTGCCTCCCACAAACCAGGGGCCTTGTTCCACAGCAATCCTCAGATCCTCCGTGTTAGAGAATCAGATAACGAAGAAATCGTTTCCTCGAGATAGAATTTCGAAGTCACCCTTTGTCTTCCAAATCATCTTCATATGTCGATGCAGCATAGGCCAGTGAGGTTTCAGGCCAATAATGTAGCCTACTGCCGTATTAGCCCATTTCGATAGATTCCTATCAGCAATAGATCTCGATTACTTCACAGCACCTTCGACCATTTCAAGTTTGCATCTCTTCAGGTTCTGGTCTACATCAGCCTTTTGGGCGAACATATCAGCCCAATTGCTAGTCGCCGACGCAATAGGAATCTCCTCCGTACATCCCTATTCTCAACAGCATGTTGTTCATGGTTTCCTGACATCTTGGCTCTTCTTCTGCTGAGGGAAGAAGGTGATTGTAAGAAAATCTAGAAGACTCATAAGAATAGACACAACCTAGTCCTAAATCCCTATAGACTCAGCGAACCTAGAGCTCTGATACCAAACTTGTGGCAACACCTCCCGCTATCACACAGACAGCGAGGTGTTATGCGAAAATGTGCGGAAAACACCATAAACCACAAGTTACCAAAAACATGGGTTAATTAAACCAATTTCAGAAAATAGATAAACTAAGAAACTATTACATTTAGATCCTCATCTTGCAGAGAAACATGTTATATAAACATTTACAAGCCTTGATACGTGTCCACGGCTTAGGAAATCAGCTGTCTAGCTATCACATGAGTTCATCACCTGTTATATATACACAACGACCCACATCCATCCAACAGCAGGATATACAAACCATCAACAACTATACATCGTGAAACAATGTCAAAATGCTCCCAAGGACCTGAGAGTACATGGATGACTCTAGACTTTACTACAAAACAACCAAAACAACAACATGTCCGTCTCTTTCCTTCTACTGCTCTTCTTGCTGCTCGGCCGCAACACCGCGACCACCACCACGTCTAGCTCGAACACCTAAAAAGGTTATAAACCATCGGGGTCAGACACACAGTCCCAGCGAGAAACATAACTCCCCGCCGAAACTATAAAACCAAAGGAAGATTAAAGTAATAACAACAGATAACTGAGAAAAAATACAACTAGAGCAGTCTATATAGCAAGGCTATTCATACCATCAAGCTTACCAAGCTTTACAGAAGGCATATACCCAAGTACTTCTTTATGGAACATGATTAACAAGATAAGATTTATAAGATCTTACCACATAACATAAGGAACATATAAGTAACTGCAAGTATAACAAGATCAACTACACAAACAAGGCCTCAATCAATGTTCCGTGTTTTGCCTTAAGAAATAAATACTATACGGCTGGATTACATATTATTATGCCCTGAGGAAGTGAGCTGTAATGCTCAGATCCAACCTTATAATTGTGAAACCCAAGTCGGTACCATACAAGGTCAAAGGAAGAGTCGGACTCCACGACCTCCCACCTCGTGGTCAGTGCATGAGTACAACACAACCAGGACCGCAGTCTCATGCTTAAGTGGCCTCAGCCACAGGGTCATCTCCATAGGCTACCCTTCGTCTAGCCTACCTCGGTATAGGTCTCGATGCTAGTATATCTGAGCCACGGGCCAGTTCACCGTGCTCTGAGCCATGAATGCATTCATGCTCCCATATCACATATCTTGAGCCATGGGCTTGTTCACCATGCTCTACACATATCCCGAGTCTGCAACCGCAGCTGCACTCACATTCTCTCTATTTTAGGCTAGGAGAAACCTCACATATTCAACAATATGCGCTCCGGGTTAACCCGCAGGAGAACCTGTTTCACCATCACCAGCTCCTGACGATGATGGATCTATGGCCAGGGCAAACTACATGATAGGTTCCACTGTGATTAGTTAATGTATTTTAAATGGATTGCAAGATTCAACCAAGTTGTATAACATGCAAACAAGAACAAGAATAAACAACATGAAACTCAATATCATGCTTTACTGTCATCAACATCATTCCGATCCATCACAAGGATCAAACATTACATGTCATCACTTTGTCTCTTACCAAATCATCAAGATCCATTTCAGGGACCATCATATTGCCATGGGATGTCAATCCCTCATCACATACTGCCACTTCCTCACAAGGATTACATCATCATCATGGGATAGCAATCCCAAACATATCATCAGAGGATAACACCTCAACAAAGCCCTTTAGCCAAACTCAGGTCCTCAGACCAAACACATCCTACATGGTTAGTATGCACAAGCATCATGGATTAAAAAAAAGATCATATTATCAATATAGGGTGACATTTATCATTCATGCCTCAACATGTGACCATAGGAATAGGTCATATCATCAAGCAAAGTATCTTACATGCTTACCAATCCTCAGCCTTATACATGAAATCAAGATGATCATAAACACATGTCAAGTTACATAGATATAAACTACTACCTCAATTACTATAAAGCGTCTCAAGGGTCATCATCATAAGCCAAACGTGTTTGCATAAGCAAGGAATAGCATATCGGTTTCCATATAAGGAACAAGACCCTCACTAGAAATGCCCACTACCCTCACCCAAGATAGTATCGGGCAGGGTACTCTCCTCTATCGTCCAAGGTACTCTAACCTCATATCGGCCAAGCAACCAGAAGGGGGTAACGACTACCACCTCAGGGTATATCGGGCAACCCTAGGTGTCACACACCTCTTGTGTCGTGCAACACTATGTCGTGCAACCACATGTATCGAGCAACCAAAGCATAATGGCCACCAACATAGCGTACAGCTCGGCCCAAAGGCATGTCGTGCAACAGGTGTAACATGCAACACTATGTCATGCAACGGCTAGGCATCACTACTAAGTCATGACGGCCATCACCGAGGTAGCCACTAACTCTATATCATCGAAGGTGTAACGGGCACTTGAGCCAAGCGTGTCGTGCAACCAACTGCTAATGGGAAACCAAGGCATAGTAGCCACCAGCATAACGTGCATCTCAACTGTGTAAAGGTGCAATTCAAACGGGTAGCAAGGAGCCTGTCATCCCACCAACATATCCTCCCCTATTGGTCAACAAAAAGGAAAGACTGAGGTGCGATGCTTGCCACAACCACAACATCATGTCGACCAAGGCTCTAAACCAAAGAAGGATATCGGGCAGCACCTCCTCCAAAACCATATCGGGCATGATGCAACCCATAATAAGGTCATCACCAACCTCAAGCATAAGGGCACCAAAACCCTAGTGGATCAAGAAGATGGCTCACCTCTCAACAACCAAGAGAGAGGGGTCTTGCACAACTTCTTATCACCAATCGGGAAACACAAGGAACAACTCTAACAAAGGTCTACAACCACCACAAAGCTCACCTCTCGAATCCATGCTGAGAGAATGGTGTTGCTCAAGCAACTAGAATACAAGCTCACCTCTCAACTCAAACGAGAGAGGAGTATTGCTCATATTACTAGAGTTCAAGCTCACTTCTCTAGACCAAAGGAGGGAGAGGGGTGTTTCTCAACAAGAAACCCTAGAACATGGTTCGGCCAATAAGAAGCAACTAAGCAAGAAACCAAACTAGCAACATACATAGCCGATCATAAGCAACATATAAACAAGAACATAGAATATGGTAGTATAGTTAGGGTTAGGAGTTATGTAACCCGCCTTAAGCAAGCGCCAAGCTCCTAGCTCCAAGCTCCAAGCACCACTAAGGAAGAAGAGCAAGGCACTCTAGGGTTCGACCACCACTAGAGGAAGAAGGAGACTCCAAGGCAAGGATCGACCACCAAGCTTGCAAAAGAAGAGGGTGTCGTGCACCAAGGGAGAGGGGAAACTAAGGAACTAAAGGGATCCTTAGCAAGGGAAAGGAAACACATATATAGGAAAGGATGGAGGAGAAACCAAGGAAAGACAAGGCAAGGTGTTGCCCACCTAGGGACACTTGTCCATGTGCAAAGCCACCACTCTAACATGCCCTAAACACATGTCCAAGGTCATTGCCACATGCAAGTATCTAGCGCCAAGTGTCCACTAGTGGTGACACAAACGAGGTCAAAGAAGGTCAAAGGGTCCATGGGCGATACATCTCCACTCCACCATGGCCGACACACTCCCTAGGCCGACACACCACAAGCCGACACAAAGCACTCCTACCCGACACAAGGCTCAGTTGCCCGACACAGAGGTCCAACAAGGCAAAGGCATGGCACCACAAGGCCCAACAAGCTCATCCAATCCCAAAGGAACTCAAGCAACGGGCCCAACCCTTCCTCTCAACACTAGAGGAAGCAAGGAGAGGGAGGAACACCTCACAAGATGACAAACTTGCCCTCAAACCCTAGACTTGGGTTAATTACAAGTAGCACCTCCAGCTCTCAACAAAGCACCAACCAACCCTAATCACCACTAAAGGTGATTAGCAAGCAACTAAGCATCAGGGTTAAGCAAAACAAACAGGATAAGCCCTAAACGGAGGTCACGGTCCTTACAGTAGGCATTCCTCCACAATTTCATCTAGGCACTCAATGAGATAGCAATTTTCTTCAGTGGCCCCTATTACCTCAGGTGTGGCTGAAGATTTAAAGATGTTCAACCGGATCTTCATGTGCATGAATCTCACATACATAGTATCGGTCCTCACATGAATTAACACATCCGCTGTGGCTAGGAATGGCCTCCCCAAGATAATAGGCACCCTTCTTGTATCTTTGTCCATGTCTAAGATAATGAAGTCGGCAGGGAAGAAAGCATATGTGTCATCATCAAGCCTCACAAGAACGTCAGCCACACACCCTATAGGCATCTTTACTGATCTGTCAGCCAACTACAAAGTACAATGAATCGGACTCAATTGCCCCCATTTGAAGCTCGGCAAACACATCATACGACATTAGGTTAATTCTAGAACCCATGTCTAGGAGGGCTCGGTCTATGCGATGTGCCCCAATGTAGCATGAGATGATGGGAGCACCGGGATCTTTTCTCTTCCTTGGAATGGTGTGCTACAAAATCGATCTCACTTGCTCGGTGAGCTTGACTTTCATTGGGGGTTCTCCCCATGGTCTTTCTCTTGAAGGTGCATAGATCTTTCAAGAACATAGTATAAGAAGGGATTTGCTTGACTGCATCAAGCAGAGGAATGTTGATTTTCACATATTTGAAAGTCTCAAGGATGCCTTTAGTATGCTTCTTTCTTCTCCTCTCAACATAGGGATCTTTAATAGCTTCAGGAAACAGGGGGAGTTGGGACCCCACATGGTTTGGATCAATATTATTGTCAATGGGAATTACAGGAATCACAGTATCACCTCCAGGTATCATAGTATCAACTCTAGCTCTCGTCATAGTATCCTCATGATGTATCTCAATATCAACTCATATAGTCTCAGTATCACCTCTATCAACAACAACGGTATCATGGGGGTGACCCAAAGTCTAACCACTCCTCAGAACAGTCACTACCTTCACATGCTCATGAGTAGTGGAAGAAGAGGCTTGTGGAGGTGGTTGTGGATGTTGGGGTGGTGGTGGCCTTTGGTGAGATGAATTTGGGTTTTGGAGGATGAATTGTGGAGGTGGTTGTTGTGGTGGCTATTATTGTTGTGGATGGAGGTGGTATTGTGGGGGTGGCTGCTGGTATGGATGAGGTAGAGGTGGAGCATATTGGTAGTTAAGAGGTGCCTAAGGAGGTGGTGGAGCATAGGGATTCAGTGGTTCTTGGTATGACAGTGGAGCATATGAACTTTGAGTGTTCCCTAGGAAAGTACCATCATTGTTTGGGTTGGGCATCGGTTGAGATGAGAGTATTCCTTCTTCCCTCCTGGTAAGAGAGAGAGATCTGATCTAGTCTTTTCTCAAGGCGGTTGATGGACTGCCCATGTGAGTTCACATCCTTCTTCACCTCATCCAAACTTAATCTTTGAAGCACCACCTCTTCAAACTTTGAACTATAGTGTGGCTTTGGCTGCCCTTGTCCTTGCCCATCCTCATTTTGTTGCTTCCAAGAGAAATTTGGATGGTTCCTCCACTCGGGAGTATAGGTGTTGGACATGGGGCCTTGATTGTTTCATCTGCCAAAGGAGTGCAAGGCATGCACTTCTTCATCAATAGAATCGACTACCATGGTGGGTTGGCTAGGAGAACCACCAAATTTGTTCTTCATCATCTTCATCATATCCGCCATCATCCTCATCATATCGGGGTCGACAATGTTGTAAGATGGAGCTATGGAAGACATTGGAGGGATGTAGCTTCAGCCACAATGCTCCCCTTTTGTAGAAACCTGATGGCGAGAGTTTTCAACAAGATTCTCAAACAAAGGCCATGATTCCTCGGGTGGCTTTGCCATGAAAGTACCTCCACATGAGGAGTCAACGTTGTTTTGGCTCTGTTATTCAAGCCCAGTTTAGAAGGCTTGAACTACTTGCCACAATGGCACTTCATGGTGGGGGTAGTTGTGGAGAAGTTTTTGGAACATCTCCCACGCCTCGTGGAAGGGTTCATTCTCTTTTTGGGAAAAGGAAGTGATGCATATTCTCACATAGGTTAGCTTGGCAATTAGGAAGAACTTTTTGAGCAATTCATTCATGACTTCATTCCAGTTTACTAGCTTTGGCTTCAAAACATACCACTCGTTAGCTTTTTCTTTTAGGGAGAACGGGAAGAGCGTTCTCAGGATGGAGTCATCAATGGCGGTGGGGATATGGAAAGTGGAACATGTCTCAAGGAATGCATCGATGTGATGGTAGGGATTCTCATTTTCCATCCCATAGTAAGTGGGGAGGAGTCCAAGGAGTGCGGGTGGAATGGTGAACTGTTGACCCGACATTTGGTCAACTAGGATGGCGATGGGTGAATTGTAGTTCCCCAGGGTGAAATACTCATGGAGTGGGCAGTTGGGCTGCGGTGGAGGTGGTTGAGCATCCGCATGAGGGTAGTTGTGAGCCATCTCGGCTTCTCGGTGTTGGTTGTGGAAACTTTGGCATCCCCTTCTACCTATCTTGGGGTCGTACAACACCAAGTCGGTACAAGTGGAATGTGTGTGGGACATGCACAAGTGTCACCTACACAATACACAAACAAGAATCAAGAAACCAAGTTAGAATGGCAATATGCAAAAGTGAACAAAGAATAAAGAATAGAAATGATGAGGGAAAAAAGTAAAGGCTAAGCTACACTAACTAGCTAGGTCGAGCACCTCTATCCCCGACAATGGTGCCAGAAAGCTTGGTGCGTCTGAGCCAGATGTGCTACACACTAGCTAATTTAGCTCGACTAGATGTGCCCCACGGAACTCGAA
This sequence comes from Alisma plantago-aquatica, assembly GCA_963693085.1. Taxonomy (NCBI): domain Eukaryota; kingdom Viridiplantae; phylum Streptophyta; class Magnoliopsida; order Alismatales; family Alismataceae; genus Alisma; species Alisma plantago-aquatica. Next base: position 1,354,766,536 of record OY856412.1, read on the forward strand.
TGCACATGTGGGTCTTTTAAAATTTGTATTAGCCCTAACCAAGTCGATCACAAAACTAAATAGGTCACCCGCAAGCACATGGGGTACTATTGTAGTATAGGTGATTGACAAGAGTAGGGGTCGGGGCACTAGAGCTAGGCTAGCATTGGCTATGTTCGTATTGTGGAGATCAAGGTTGAAGGGTTTAAAAGTGTTTTTTTTGTGATTAATCTAATCAAAAGAACAAGAAAGGGCAGAATTGAACCTAAGCTATCTTAAATAAGCAATTTCAACAATCTAGGTTAACCAACTAACTAAGCAAGGGAAAAAGTAAGTTACACTACACTAGAAGAGCAAGAAGCCATTTAGAAACTAAGTTAACCACTAAAGCAAGAAAAGATCTAAATTAACCCTAACTATCAAACTAAGCAATTGACTAGGTTAAGCAAGAACAACTAGATTATACTAGCATAAGCAAGCAAACAGAGCAAGTTGAGTTTTAAATAATATAATTAAGGTAGGTGGGTCGTTTAGGGATGTAACTTTAATATTAATTGGGGGAGGTTATTGGACAAGCATGGTTCTCGCCTTTTATCTAGATTACCAAACCAAACAATAAGGCAAATGCTATTAGAATATACCCTAGGTGTAATTCTAATAGGATTAGCCAAATCTAGGTTTCTAGGATAAGCAGTATTGAGGGCCAAGGGTAGAGATGGGAGTAGAGATGAGGGTATAAAACCCTAGGAAATCACATCAATCCCACTTATACTAGTAACTTAGGTCTCATACCAAGTAGTAGGAGAGGGGGTAGGCATGTAGGAATAAAGGGGACTAGCTAGGGAGCCCCTATTGGGACCTAGGAGTCATACCTAAAATTACCACATGCACCCCAATTCACCTAGAAACATGGTATCATCAAGCACGATCAAACAAGCAATTGCAAATGCAAGTATAGGAGGTGGCCACAGCCGTGGCGGAGTGCCACAGTCATGTTGGGCAAGTAGCACCATGGCCGTGTTGAGTAACACAACTATTTTGGAGGAGGAGGACTTGATCGTGGGGTAGCAGCACGGGCAAGTTCATCTTCAAAGGCCACGGTCGTGGGCATTCAAGTGCAGTCCCTGTTGATGCTGGGGGTTTTCATGCAAAATTCCCACGGCTGTTGTGGGGGGCCACGGCCGTGTTCTCCTCTATTGGCCACGACCGTGGTATCTTCGATGGGCCACAGCTGTGTTGAAGGCCACGGTCATGGTATCTCGGGTGCAAGTCCCTATTGATTTTGTCCATTCTTCTCCATAAAAGACAGACAGTGGGGGCATGCCCACGGGCATGTTGGGGTATGTAGTAGGCAATTAAACTTCATCTTTCATCATTTATAGATTTCTTTGCTTGATGACGACTCTTGGCCATTAGGGGTAGGTTGACAGAGCTTTGGGGCCTTCTTTGGACCCCTCCATGAGTGGAGGAACCCTAGAACTCCTTCCTTCTCTCTCATCCATCCAAAGCAAGGTCCAAGTACCTGAAAATAGTGCAAAGAATGTCCATAAGCACATTTGATAGTAAAACACAAATTGGGGGAATTAACTTGCAATCTAACTTGTTTAGATGTGATTAAAGTACAAAATGGCACAAAATGGAGCCCTAAAATAGGGCTACATCAGCTCTGTCTACTGAGAGAACAAAAAGAAGGAAAGGGAAAAATAACCTCTAACTAACCATGTTCTAAGTTTTGACCAAGGAAAAGGAAAGAGAATGAAGTAAAAGTCATTGTTTTGGACTTACCTCGATGATTTTATAGATAGGTCTTCTATTTTCCCATGTTCTCATGTTCTTCCCTAAAATCATCTCAGTATTCCCTTCTCATACTTTTTTATTGTGTAGAGAATTGAAATATGTATCCAGTAAAATACAATTCTCTGAATTCTAACAAGTGTATCAAAAGTAATGGCCATTTTTGTAACCGGTTGTGCTAGGCGGAGGCCAACACATTTCCATCGATTTCTGGGTCTGTTAGTTTGTGCACTATCAGTTTGCATCTTCTATAAGTAATTCGTCAGCTTGAACTATCAACATGTAGACCATTGATTTTTATTCTCCACAAACTGTCTGTCAGCTGGCACCACCAATTTGTGGACCTGTGGTTTTCATTCTCTATTGGCAGTCCATCAGTATACCCCATCGATTTGTGGACCATAGGTTTGCATTTTTTGTAGATGGTCAATCAGTTTACACCATTGATTTGTGGACTGCTGATTTGCATTCTCTATAAGCAATTCTATGATTTGTCAATTGATGGTGGTTCTATGTGATCACTAAAACTGTCATAACTCTTTCATTTTAACTCTAAATTGGTTCATTCTTTTAGTTTTAGATTCAAAAATATTTTTTCTATAATTATACAAATACTTTTGAAAAAATTCTTAATGAATAAATTCTTTATCAAATAGTTCCTTGGATATGTATAATGTTCTTCACACATACATATGTGAGCCATTACTAACTATACTAAGTTTCAATCTCATGGTATGTTTAAATCATAATTTTTAATTTATCAAAAAATAAGTTCAAGATAAACAAAACATAAATCAACCGGTTAATAACTTAATGTAGTAATAAATGTTTATTTAACACAAACATTTTCTTAAACTCTATATATACTAGTAAAACAAGGTATGGATCGTAATCAAAATAAATTTCCCTATTATGTCTATAGTTGTTTAACAAAGATTTTTTTAGAGTTTTCATAGAGAATGTTTTGAATATTAACTTTTGCATGCCCACCATGACCCCTCTTAGGCATGTTAGGAAAGAATATGAAAACAAAAGAATCAACTAAAGGCTATGGAAGACACAATAGTATATTATAATAAGGATGCAATAGATAACTGCACTATTCTTATCTACACCCCAATGTCTTCAAGAAACAAGTATTAAGGTAATACTTAATATTGAATACAATATTACCCTAATAAAATGCCTTCGTCATATTTTAATAATGAGCACAATTGGATGTCACATTCATGGATTCACATATAGTAGATAAATTATTAAACAACTATCACCCAAAAAAATTAGTTTATAAAGATATCATGCACTATGCCTTACACATTCGTAATTCAAAGTTAGAATACTTTAATGATTATACTATTGATTTGTACACTAATATAGAGATATATAAGACACATGAATACATGATAGAACCCTAAGAAACTTGGGTTTCTGTGATTTATATCTTATTGTAAGATCCTCGTAGAGACAATTAATCCTTACACTTCTTATCTGGATTAGTGGAGTTTGATCTACAACTTTAATTATTGAAGGTCAACACATTCAATGTGGAACTTTACTCAAGTTTTATATATAAATTGCACCATGAACAAAGCATAGGCCTAAACACCCCAAACCCCTCAAACTAATGTTTGCCATCAAAATAGACACATTATCATGTTCTCAAAAGTAAATTCAACCTAGGATGAGTTGACTTCTAATGAAATCCTCTTACTTGAATATCTTAAAAACAATCAAGAAAAGGAAACAAACATGAATACACTTTCAACTCATTTCCCAATGTCTCTCCAACATTCTTCCGCAGATAACCCAATTTTGATGGTTATTCCTCCCATTGTGACCATCCCTTCAGTATTCACAATAGACCTACATTACTTTAACAGATTCTTGCTCATATATCTATAAAACACGTTGATGAGGTCCTACACACATCCAATTTTATTTCTCTTTCATCTTCTTCTCTTTCCTTTTGGACCATTCCTACACATCTTGTTCCTTTTTTGTTTCTCGTTGTATATTATGTTCATCATTATCTGGATCCAAAGGTAGATTGTGAGTCAATACTTGCAATGATCTAATTAGTGAGCCTTCTATTCTAAAAGCACAACATGGAGTTGTTGAGAGTGACAATCATATATTATATGGTCGTGCTACACTCAATGGTACATTCCAAGGTGCCCCTTTGTGGTTATTATGTAAGATTATAATGCTCATAGGCCACATACCAAATAAAATATAACCGGAAGAACCTCACAAATCTAAAGATTGATTAGGGAATCATGACCGAAGAGAAATCTAGAAAAACTACTAGATATTGTGTCTCTAGGTTCCTTCAACCAACATATCACCACAGAATCCCAACTAGAATTTTGTTCATCATTGAAAGAGTTGTTGTTTCTTAATGTTTCCACATTTTCTAAAACCTCTATGGGGATTTAATATGGATGGACGCACATGAAACCAACAAAATTTCTTCAATTGGGATCCTAACATCAAGAACAACCTTAGTGTGCGCTACCATGTCGCCACCACTTCTTCTAATATAGACGAGAATGAGACCCCATGGAACAAAATGATATTTTTTTCTAAATATTTAGGGTGTGTTTCCTAGATTTGAGCATGCAAATAAAAATACCACCAATAATCTTATGTTCCAAAACAAACCAATACAACGTGTTTCCTATATTCGAGCATAAAAATAAAAAAATACCACCAATAATGTTATGTTCCAAAACAAAACAATGATAGCATGCATGATTTTCTTGTTTATCTGTATACTTTTTTCTAATTCATATACATGGTTTCATTATTGATCATTGAAAAGATAATTCTTTTGAGACATTGTAGGTAGATTAAAACAATATCTAAATAACTAATAGCTGAAAAAACATCAAAATGTGTACCCTAAGGCTCTTATGTTCCCAGGATTACATGTACATATTGCATCACAAGATTATAACACACACACACATACAAAGACACATATAATATATATATATATATATATATATATATATATATATATATATATATATATATATATAGTGTGTGTGTGTATGTGTTTGTGTCTATGTCCCTATTTGTGTGTTTTTACATATGTTCATATATATGTAATTTCAAGCATAGGAAAAATAATTATGCAACCAAATTTCATTTAACATGCATGTAATACTTATTTTTTAACATTTTTTTAATAATCATGCACATAACAATGCCATATCTATTTAATGTCAAGGGGGTAGATTAGACACATTTAAAAATTTACACTAGATCAATAGGAGTCAATTTAGGAAACTATTATCCAGTTAGAATGGATATTTCTATTGATGAATAATGTGTGCATTATTTTTGTTTACTTTTCTTTGATCTAGAAATTCTAGTTAAATTTTATGTATAATTTTGTGTCAGCTAACCCATAAACCAAACTGGTCTATTGGTTGGAGAAATTTCACATAGGCTTTACTTTGATCAAACTTAGAAGTAAGCTTTTTATAGAGCAAGTGCCACTAGAGAAATATGAATCAAAATATAGTTTTACATTTCATATTCTAATTTTTGGTCATGACCGTAAATAAGCATATGAATTGTATATCTTTAGTGTTTTTGAATATGTAGTACAAACATTACCATTAAGATGTGATTAATATGAAACACAACCATACCCATGGAATTTACAACTAATTGATCCATGGTCTTTTTAATAAGTTATAAGAAAAATTCCAATCTATGGACTAGGGAAGACATAAACAATGACTATCATATTGGATAGTACCTTTTTTGACAGATTCTCAAATAGTTCAACATCGAGTAGGATGTGTTTTGTTCTTCACTCTAGGGAACAATCTAATTGTATGTTTTGAGAGACCTAGTTGAAAATACTAGGTTGGCATTATGTGTTGACGTTACTTTTCTAGGGTTTGAACTTGTAATGTATGTTTTTCTCAATATGATTTAAATCTGTTGTCTTAGAAATATTATATTAAAACTTTGACTTATGAAATCACAAACTTAATATTTTTGGAGTGTATGTATAATCATAAACAGAGACACAATATATATATATACACATATATATACATATATGTGTGTGTGTGTTTCAGTTGATGAAAACTCCGATAAAGATGATGTACTATATTGAAATTATGTTAGAAGAGTTAAGACTACATTGGACTTTGCACCCTCACAAAACTAAGACATATAGGTATATTCAGTTCACTCTTGATATTAGTGGTATGGTATTGTTTTATCCATACTTGTAACCTGGTCCTTACACATAAGCTATGATTATCACATTAACTTTTCATTGTTCATTGCTAGGTCTCTTTTATAAGACCTTCTTCATTTTCAATTGATTTGCAAGAACTTAGATTGAGTTGTCTTTAATCGTAAAATTTGTTTTTAGGGATATTTGATAGATTAGTGCAACAAGTTCATGGAAAATTTTCTCATGATATATCAACATAATGTAAAATATCTATATAAGAACCAAGACTAGACCACTTCATAAGTAATAACAATCTAGAAGAAGAAAAATGGCAAGCCTGAAGAGTTGTTCAAATGGAACCCATTAATGTCAACGATGGATTATAAATGATAATAGAAGCTCAAAAGAAAAAGTTCCTAAAATATGTAAAATTAATTATTCTATGTGAATATTTATTTTTCAATAGTTTAATGAAATAATGCACTCCTAATTTATATCAAGAAATGTTAGTAATTTTTTACACAATAAATGTTAGGTTTCAACAAAATGTAGGTTGTTGAAGGAACAAGGACCCATTGTGGGAGGTAGGTGAATGAAAGGCTTGCATAATGAAACCATATGAAAAACAAAAAAATAACCATAAAGACCATAGAACAGCCACGTCCTTGTATGAATTAAACCTAATATTGCTTAATTAGTTGTCACCCTGATATATAACATATTTCAAGTTCAAATTCAGATGCAATAGCTTAGATGAGGAATAGACTAGAATCTGCTAATCATCACTAAACAAATCTACTTTAGCAATAATTGTTATTTGAAATAAAAATTACACAATTAATTATTATAACCCATTTCAAAATATATCTAGAATGAATAAATCAAGTTTAAGAGTTTGCATACCAACATAGTGAGAACATAAACATAACTGAAGTTAATAATTTAACATCCATAAAGACACTAATATTGCAAAACAACAAACTACAACTACTTCTATATCTAACTACTACATAATTTAAAACATCCCAATAAACCACTAGGGATGGAAATGATGTTGTGAAAAATATAACTGCACAATATTTTACACCTTACAAACTTACCAAATGGTTATGGTGCAGACATGGTTTTACATTTTTAAAACCAAAGCGGTGTATTATGGTTATAGTTCTAGACAAGACAACTATAGATAGAAATTGCATCACATTTCATTTATCATGTACACACACACACACATATATACATACATACATACATACATACATATATATATGTATCTTATTATTCTAATCACATAATTTATTGTTTTTTCATTTAGATTACTAGTTCTCTACTTTTTAATGACATTTAGTGTATAGATAAGCATGCATTTTTATTCTTTTACAACAACTACACTCATAGGCTATCCTCTTTGTGAAATTACAAAAATACATGCCCCTATCACATGAAAATATTACCATTCTAATTTCATTTTTATATATTTTGCACTTCATTTATATATGTGTATTTTCACAGAAGCATATGGTCATTTGTATAGTGGTGGTAGATAGTTGTTGTTATCGGAGATATCATGTAGAATGCATTCTATATTAATTTTTATCAAATTGTTCATGTTTGTCTTGAATAGAGTAGTTGAGAAATTAGAAAATGAGAAATAGATAACTAAAGTGATAACTTAACATTAATTTAAGTGAATTATTATACGTGAGAAGTTGTTTTTGTGGAGAAAAAAATTAACGTAAGACAAGTAAACAAGTTTGAGAAAATAATATGGAAAGACATAATAGAGAGAAAAAGTAAGTCAACAAGAGATAAAGATATCTATTATTATGGGTCTAAATCTTTTGTACCGACCCTCTATGACCACCTCTATGCCCATCACATCTGATTCATTGACTTGTTGGATCCATGGTGGGGTGTACGGGCAAGATGTGTTGGGCACATTGTCCCAAGCACAAAAGATTTTAACCCCTATTATTATTAGTCATGTTTCTCATTAATTTATTTAATAGTTTTCCACCCTTCTATACCAATAATTTTGAATTTTCCCCTCTCTCTAAGAAATTATATCACTATGCATTACTCTAAGTGTTTTCTTATATTTTTCATTACAAATAAATATAGAGGAAAAAACATATCTTACTTGCTTCAAATGAACAAGACGGATTAACTGAGGAGAGAGACTTGAGGATACGATTTAATAAGACAATGTGGTTTGAAAAATAATGCATATTAGTGGGGAGAGATTTAATAAATTTTAGAAGAGGAAGTTGTTTGACTTTGAATGGGAAAGATTATATATATTTGGAAAAGATATTTGTGTTTACTCATTTTTTTAAAATAGAATATTAGTTCTCGTGAACAATAAATTTTAGGTTGTTTGATGTAATATGAATATGACATTATTGTTTCATATTCTTATGATATTATTTTTACTTATTATGTGCAACTTCATCACAAATTTTAAATATATTGCTATTAATAGTAATAAACAGTTTGTGTCTGATGTTGTGTGGTTAATCGTGGTTTTCGGCACTGTGTATATGGTTTCTCATAATGAACATGACAATGGATATAGTTCTCATAAGGTGTTTAGTTCTTAACCATAGTGTGGTTATAGTTTTGGATAAACCACATCATATCTGCACCACTACCATCCCTAGATTCCACTATCAAGAACTACAATTGTAGATAACTCATTTTCCACCTTCTCCACAAGGACGACTGAAATGTTTCCCTCCTCTATCTTCTTTGTAAGATCCAGACCCCAACCTAAAGATTTAACTTTCTAGATATGAGATAATGAGTCAGTGAGTGGTACTCTGCACATGATATCCCTAATTGACTATCGTAAAGTGTTTAATATAATTAAGGTAATAATCTCATGTATAGTCAGATATTAAGAGTATGAACAAAACATATTGATTAATTATTAGGAAAATAGGTAAGGTTTAAGACAATAAAACTAAATGGTTTATTATTTATAGAAAAATGATAGGCCTAATACATAATAACATAGACACTTACTATCAACTAATTCTATATTATTTATTATTAGGTAATTCAACTAACAACTCAATCATTTAAGGCTTATTGACAAACTGACTTATTGGACATGTTTATAAATTTTATTCGCAACACTAACTTAGGACGTATTATTAATGTAACATCCACTTAGTCAGCATGGTAAATCAATATAATACTATTCATGTACACAATTGACCTCATTACTCGTTAACTATAAACTATCAGTCTACAATGAGGCATGTCATGTGTGAAAACAGAGACACAAAAAATTGACTAACTTTGCATGTTTGATTACTCAATAGAGCCTTAAACTAGAAATTCTACTGACATATTAGGAATGTATTTTATGGTATGACTCACTTTAAGATCCTTAAGAGAAATATTCTACATACCTCCACTAGTAGCTAAGTGTAATACATGTCAATTGACCCACGTCTTAATCCTTCATGCAGTTTAGGCTGACCAAATTGGTTCTCAATAATATACATCCTCCTAGTCTCTTTTAGGCCATATTCTTGTTTTCCTCTTCCCCAATACCTACATAAATCCTTTATGATGTTTAGAGAATCAAAAAGTCCAACAATATTCACTTACTAACTCTTGAAATAATGTGAACTCATTATTAGTTTTGATGTTAAATATAGTTATAGTCTATTTTTTTTTGTAATTTGATCAAATACATTTGTTTTCTATTGTCTAAAACTCATACCATAGTAGATTCATTTAGGTAACCCTAAGTAAAGATTAAGACCGAAATTCATGGTAATGGAATATAAACTAGATTCTTCCTTTTTCATTACATTATGAAACACTAATCACGGAACTCATATACTATATTATTGAAATAATTCATATTACCATAACCTCTCATAAATTCACTTTCTAACAATATTACCTAATATAACTTTCTTAAGGATTGTTTCTTAAGTAAGATAAAAAATAAATGAAAAATACAAGATATTGACAGACAACAACGTAAACTCTTCTAGTTATCTATTTTCAATCGAAATCATTAATTTCTCTAAATAATGCCTATAAAAAAGGAAAACCATGCGCTTCTAGGATTGTTAATCAATTCAAAATGAAAATGGAGCTTCTAGACATATCAAATTTAACTCATTCTCTTTTTTTCTCTACTAGAGGAAAAATAGTGTGCACTTTGAATTCTTCTCTATAGAGGAAAGAAGAAGATAAATAATGGAAGGATAGAAGGATAACATATGATATATGGTCATCTATCACTAAAGAAGATAAAATGTGGAGAAGGAATGAGAAAGGGTATAATTTTAGTTTTTCTTAGTAAAAAAATTACTTTTCTAAATATTTTTTATTGTTACAAATATTCCCAAATCTACCCCTTTCAAAACTTTTACTACTATAGGTTATGGAAATAGGTTATATGTGGTGTTTGTGAGTTAAAGATAAATATTTCAATTTTATAGTAATACAAAACTCAGCGTATTACTCAAAAGCACATGTTCAATTGTTTTATTGATATTTTGTTTGACCGACACACCAATCAATGTGGTCCACATAAATAGTTGTGCTCCACTCACATTAGTCAATATGGTAAAACAATTGATGTGTGGCACATAGGGATATCTCTTGTGATATATCCATAAATATATGTAACTTTTTGATATATTGTTCAACATTTTTATTACAAATTTTATAATATACATACAATTGTTCCAACCACATATCAATGTGCATAAAGATTCATATCAACATAAATTTTAAATTCTTCCAAAACTCACACTTATCTTACTTTTGGTCTAAAATCTAAATTTTCCTTAGCTTTTGGGTCATGGTCTACTCCTTTCACCAGGTACACAAATATACATAACTATTTGATTGATAGTTCTATATGTTATTTATTATAAATTTTGTAACAGATATTATTACAACCATATATCTATGAGCATAAAACTTAGTATCACCATAATTGTTAAATTCATTCCAAAATTGTACTTCTATTACTCTAGTTCCAAAATCTAGGAATTCTCCTTGGCTTTCATGTCAAGGTCTACTCTTTTCTATCAAGTATGCAAACTCGTATATATGCTTTTATGGGATAGTACAAAATACCAACTCCCAAATTTTGACCTTACTAAATCACATACAATGAGGACTATTTATGTAAATGTAACTCATCACTTTTACATATTCAATACCAAGAATATTGAAGCTAATGAAAAACAAGATTGATGTGTTATTAGGGTTAACAAATCACAAATGACCAAGTAACTACCGCACTCCTATAGATCCCATAATGAGAAGTAATAGCCCCTTTCTTATAAAGCTTTTATTTCAATGTTTCTAAAAGTGGAAAGTAATTTTTAACATAGATGAGTTTAGTTCCTTTTCTAATTCATTTTCTAGTATTCCTTCATAGGACCTCAACTATTGAAATATCTCACTTTTTGTGCTTATTCATTTTCTTATCTAAAATATGGACTAGTCTGTTCACATACTAAACATCATACTAAATCTGAATAGTTCTTCACCAAGAACCTTCTCAATATGTATATGGAACTTCTTAAGCATGCATACATGGGAAGAACTTGCAATTTGGTTACTCAAGAAAAAAATCCAACTTGCATGACATTCTTTGAATAAATAAAATGCAAACTTTATGCCATTGAACCATTTCTCAAAAGTGTGGAACGACCACATATGAATCCAATTATATATTTCACGCCTCATAGAACTAAATGCTCTTTCCTTGGATAATAAGCATATTTACTTTGACTTTCATGTAAAAGTTTGTTGTTCTATGCCTATTATGTACATGTGTTTTCTATGTACCTTAGGATGTTTACTACATTTGTTGAATTATCTCAATAACTTATATGGAGCTCATTATGGATCTCTTTTCATACTATACTAATGAATGCTATATGAAAAGTTCAAAAGGCTCAGAATTTGATCCTATCTCCCCTGTAACTACATAACATGTGCTTTCAACTTGTGTCCTAGTATATGGGTTGTACTTATAGAATGACCATTCATTTGCAAATGAAACTTTTTCCTGAACATCATATGGTTCACAAATAATCATGATACCTCCATAAGAATCGTGATGTGAATTTAGGGTACATACCTGACATTGAAGAATATGATATCTTGTATAACCTAAGTATATCAAATATATGTGTCTTGACTAGTTTCTGAACACATTGCTATCTTTTCACTAGCAGATAATAGATTGACTTGGTCAATATATCTTCAATCACACATAATGAATCCATATTATAAGGCTTTCTCAATAAAGCACTCACCTAATCAATTATGACATAATATCACCTCCATTCAGGTATATATTGTAGTCTAACATCATCAAAGGTCTCTAATGTTCAATCTTAAATGTTGACAACCACCTCATCTAGGAAGATATTCTATCATATATTTCTTCACATATCGGCAGCAATACAAGTCCTTCAAATAAATCCATATCAACTTCTTGGATGCCTTACATACATATAAAAAGGTACTCATCACCATATTTTTAATTAGACTAATTTCATTAGAGACACACATATTTTTATGTAGGATCATCACTCCAACATCTCAAAACTCAAAATTATCTTTACCCTGAGCTCATATATGAAATAATGTGCCTAATATTCTCGTCCTCGTATTGGAGTATTCTAAGCTAAACATATTAAATAAGTTTAGTTGTTATTAAGAAATTAGACCTCCTTCGAGAGAAACACTATCCCCACATTTATCTTAGTGCTAGAAACATTTTTCCATTTCTAACCTACTACAGAAGACAAATCAGATACCAAGAAAGATGATTTTGTACATACAACATATACTAATGGAATAGACGTACTTGAGTGAGAATCAATAGTAAAATTTTAATGTTTAATCCACCATATTTTAATGGTAATTCTCTCTAGTTTAAAGTGATGAGGGTTATGTAATCATCGAGAAATTGACATGGTTCATCATGAAATAGTGCTGCCACATCTTTATATCATGAATGATTTCTTTATTTCTAGAAAATGTGTAAGATAATAGTAAAAATGATTGTGTGGTAGTTTAGAAAAATAAAATATCACACAAATATCTTTCCCTAACATGTATCCTTACCATATTTTGGTTCATCACAAAATTCTATATAATTCATTCTCTCTTTTGATTAAGTTGGCATAGGTATTATAGTCATGTTTTTCATCAATGTGTGAAACTTTATCTATATAATTCAATCCAATTAAACTTAGTTTTCTATCTTTACAAGTTCAAGTTAATTTACATGCTATCCATATGAAATTATATATGAATATTTTAAATTTACACCCACCCCATGATACATTAAATTGAAGTATGTATTTTAGATCATTCCCAATAATGTATATATTCCTCGTTCTTAGGACCTATATACATCACTTCTGCCTATTTTATGTATCCTAAGAATACAATTTTGAAAAAAAATGAACACACACTTACTCAACTACTCAAATAGATGATGTTATCTAAGCAATATCAATGCCATCATTAATGAACTCAATATTTTACACATGACCAATATAGATCATAGTATCATTTAAGAAATGTATATTAACTAATAAGTTGTATTAGCACTTATGATTTTTTTCAATTTGTGTGATTCGTTTTATTTGACATCACTACAATATATCACAATATCATCAAAAAAACATGATTTACATATTATTAGCTTATTGATTATTATGTATCCATTAATTTATTATAAGCATCAATTACCCGTGCAACATGAGAATTCATAGTGACCATACCTAGTTATGTAGACTAAAATTTGATAAATTCTCTACCTTGATTCTTGAATGATGGTACCTTGATCAAGGATACTTTAAAAGAAAACTTTCATCCTCTTAGTTTAAGAAATTCTAGCCAACATGTGCAGTTTTTGTTGCTCATTTATTGAGTTGTAGGAAACCATTGTAATTTCCTATTGTACCATACTTCTTCTCACAACCAATTAGGAGAATCCCTTCTTATGTAATGGGTATCTACTAACTATTGAAATTGTGTCTTCAACTATTTTGATTCAGCTTATGTGACTCCATGTGGTTCTTGAGCTACTGGATTTATGCATGGCATACTATCATTTTCAAAGCATACCTCTTAGGAAGAATACCATGAAGTTAGTAAATAGATGTCCACATGATTCCCTAGTTACTTGAATATATGCCTTGAAAAGTCTATCAATTTGAATGCCAACTACAAGTTACAAGTAAATTTACTTAATTTTTTTCAAACACACTTAAAAAATATATAAAAATAGAAATAAATCCCATGTCTTTCCTAACAAGATAGAAAACACTCTCCACACTGGAAAGGAAATGTATTTTTCAACAATGGAATTCATAACATAAAAATTGAGAAAACACAAACCATAATATAAAATTAGAAAATTCATATTTCATGTTGTAAAATATCAATTTTTGTTGAGGAATCAGTAAACATCATCAAAACACTTGGACACACGCGGTGAAGAATAATGGGTCCACCTAAAGGTACTCCAAAATAAAATCAAACTAGATCTCTTGATTGAAGAAATGTAGATTATACTAAAAGTTTTTTCTCTAGGGTAATTCAACACTAAAAATAGTGTATGCCTTAGAAAGTTGCATCTATTGTTATGACCGCAGGTAGATCTGGGGGAGGGGGCTCTATTCCCCCTCCTAGATCCAAAATAAAATCTTTTTGTAGCCTGAAATGGGACTAAACACGAAACATAACTTTATTATATGAATTTGAACCAATAAATGGCATTGGTTTCATTTCTTATTTCTATTGGTGTGAGTTTAAATCCTATCTCCTACCAAGTTATTTAGAAAAAAAATACATTTTTCTATCTAACTTAGCTCCTTCTAGTCAGACTCATCCCTCCTTAGTGTGACTCAACCCTCTGATGTAACTTTCTTAATCTGCTACTAATTATGACTTATGAAGACACTATTCCCTATTAAGGTGTTAGACTGTATATTGAACCTATAGATTTAGGTTTGTCTAAGTGTCCCCTCTACCCAATGAAATAAGTGCTTCTTTTCAATCTTGAAGCCACAAATGTGGTTTATCTTTTCCCGTAGTTTTGATGTATATATTGTGTTAGATGACTACAAGCTCACGGTTGTTGCAAAATTGAACATTCAACCTTAGATATCCCATTAGATGGTGTTTATGAGAACTTTGAGATGTTATACTCCACCAATACCTAAAGTTCTTCCTTCCAAATATACTGAAAACATGAATAATTTTCTAACAGATATCAATATATATACTAACATAGTAGATTTATCTTCCCATTTCCCGATACACAAAAATCCTAATTAATGTCTAAAAATCATAAATAGAAGATGAATTATCAGAAATAGTGTTTGACCCATCACCAAAGCAAGGTAAACCTCAAATGGACCTAAAACAATTGCTTCTACTATTAGCACTAGAAATGTTGAATATCTTCATATCTTATTGGGATATACTTATGTAAAATATTCCATAGATCCTTCCATTTTCAAGAGAACTCTATAAACTTCTTAACATTATTCCTATATTTCTTTGTAATCACTACAAGACTATGTTGAATTATAGGTATATTCTTTTTCCATATATCTTGTATCATTTTTTGTCTTTATCACAATAAACTCAAGGGTGAAAATATCCATCAACTGTATTCCATCTCCAATTTATTGATTGACATATTTTCATGTCTAGGATTTCCTAACTAACTAATCTATCTAGTGACAATCATTTCTACCATCAAATGAGATCTAAATGCTTTGAAATTCCATCCAAGATAAATAATAATATATTCCAGTTCGACTATGTATCTGAACTATACTCAAATAATATGCTCTTTGGGTACATCAAAACAAATGATCTTCATATGATTTAAATATCCCCAAATAAGATGAACAATTGTATTTGAACCTCAAAAATATTGTATCATACCCATATAAATATCATATATTTTCAAAAAATATATTACAAACTATAAACCTCAAAATAGGTGAAACTACACAAAAGACCCACTACACTATATTTTACCATAGTAAATCTGAATATCATAAAACTTGGATCGAATCATATTCACAACCTATAAAATTAGTTATACATTTTCTTATAACACATATAGTATAATAAGTTGGTAAAATAATGTATAGGCCCACAAAGATCAATAACCAATCACATGAGAATGGACTAGGCTAATTTCTATTTTTAAATTTGGCCAACATGTTATAGCCATAATTAATAGGGTTTCATCAACACCATTATTATTCACTTATCTAGGATGAATATTAGAGTATAATAATACTATCCACTTTTTTAGGTATTCCTTTCTCAAGATTGGCTAAACTTGAGAAAGCTATGCACCATGCTAAACTAGAGAAAGCTACCCATCATAGTATTCTTAGATCCACCGTGATATTAAACTCACACATCTATGTCATGATGTCTGACATTGACGTGTATTACATGATTCTGATAAGTTTAAAGTTATGCTTAGATCACCAACGTCTATAATTTCTATGTCTACTCCTTTTGTGGCATCTTCACATATACATCAGCCACATTCAAATTTGATGGTGAACAGTTATATCATAATTATCTTAGAACTTCACTTGGACAAATACATATCACATGTGCTTGCAAAGAGTTATACAAGAAATATAATTATGTTTTTAAGCTCGTAACGGTACCCCCAAGTTACCCCATGATTTCGCATTCCATACCAAGAACATGTTGGATATAAATATATCATGCTATATGCAAAACTAAAGTTAACATGTAATATCCAATGACCTTGGACACATAAACCTAGTCCACATCAAAGGTTTCCTTCTCAGAGTATTAATAAAACATGTCACAAATACATATGTATTTGTTCTTCATATATTCTTAAATAGTATAGGTTATGGTTTAATTCCCTAATCTCACCTTCGTAGCATAAATATTTGAGAATTTGTCTGGTTTCCAACTATGTTATTTCTCTTGTGACATTTCTTATAGTATGTGAAAGAACTTATACGACCTTGTCAATTTTATTGAAGACTAAATCTAATAACACTTACCCACAAATCTTAAAAGATCCTTCCAGGTGAAATCTTTTATTCCTTCTAGATTCCACCATGACCTAAAATAATGACTCATCACATATATTTAAAGAAATCATGTGATTGAAATGCTAGGAAAAGTGATTTCACAATGAAAAAAACTTGTTATCTATCCTAAAAAACCACTGATGAACTTTAGTGTGATTTGTAATGCATAGGGAATCATTCATTCCCATTTTCACTATAAGTCATATATAACTACTATAAATATAGTCTTTTATAATGGTCAAAAAAGATAAGATGCATCAATTTTGAACTAATACTGAGATGAGTGCAACAAGAAACTGGATCTCTGACTCCATTTGAAATACCATTGCATTACGTCAGCAGTTTATGTAAGAAAACTAGCATGGTTGTTTATTTTTGGCAGAGAATTCCTCCCAACAACTGCACTACATATGGTTTTATCTGTTGATTTTTGCTATATATTTGACACATTGGGATTTTGATTTATAGTGTGGGTTTTATAACTCTCAAAAATAGTGAAATTAAATTTAGTATCCTCAACCCAACTGCAAAATACATTGACAACTTAAAACAAAACACATTACACTAAATAACACAACTCATGCCATCATTCATTGACAATACATTGTACAGAATACTATAAAACATCCAATCATTAGTTCCAATTCTAGAGAATGTCTGAAATTCAATTCTCACTTCTTATACACCATATTGTACTTATTTGAATATCACAATTTCTCAACAACATAAGTTTTTAGAAATAAAATATTGACACGTTCTTAAAAAGATACTACACAATGATGTTTATATATTGTTGTAAAAATAAACTAAACTAACACATTCCCCCATTGAGGTTGTAGTAGGATGGTAAAGGCACATGAACCTCAATGAAGGGGTCTGAGTTCATAACCAAGTTGGTGTGCCTCATAAACAAATTATCTCATCACACAAGATAGCCCATTGTGTGATTTAAATGCCCCCACTCTAGTGTGTTGGCCCTAGGGGGATTTACACTGTAGGGGAGGGTTACTGAAGTGGCTCTTCCTTGGGGGTGCTTCCCATGTCATTAAAAAAACTAATATTCCTAGAGTAATACACTATGTTACAAATTTTGTAACTCTATTCATCAGATACCATTCAGGTTGTCCTTGTCCGACAAATAATTAATACTAAGTTTTTGAAAGATGATTTAATGATTTAGTTCAAATACATTTGATTGTCAAGAAACTAATATATATATATATATATATATATATATATGTTTTAGTTGACTTCACATAATTATTTGTTCCAAAGCACGAAGTAAATGTATATTATGAGTTTAAGAAACTTATAATGCTGTAACGGAGCGGCAGACGTCAGGCTGTCGAAGGCGATCATACGGGCGATCTAGGTTTCCGAAGGCGACGCAGCGTCGGGCTCAGGGGAGGGGTCCGGCCGCCGGCGAGTGCCACCCACTCCCCCTAGGCATCTACCTCAACTCGTGCTTGCTGGTCGCGGCGCCTGGCTGAGATTTTGTACCATCTCCTTCCTCCTTTCCTCTTTCAGCGTGATCCGGTTTTGGGCGACGAGTTCTTGTTGGACGCCAGGGATCTTGATCAAGCGCCCTCTTCGACCGCGGCGGTGCTGGGGGCGATGCTGGCTGGGGACGAGGAGGAGGAGACGGCGGTCCTTGGTCGGTGTGGGGCTGGGCAGCGGATCGTTGCTTTAGTTTTGTTGTCTTCTATTTAGGTTTGTTTGTCTGTGGCAGGTTTCTTCTATCCTTTTAGTCACCGTCTATCGGTGTTTCCTAGTTGTTAGGTTTGGCTTTGACCCTCCAGTGGGAGTGCTTGTTTTTTTTTTCTATAGTGGTCGTTTGTTGGTCGTGTCGTACCTCGGGTTCCTTCTTTGGCAGACGATGAGCTCGGGCAACCCTTGGTGCTTTAGGCAGAGGAGGAGGAAGCTGGGTTTGGGCTTCGTGCGGGTCTTCCACCCCCTAATCGCAGTGGTGGCCGGGAGTGGTGGTGGAGTTCCCGGCACCCTCTACTCCCCACCTTTGTATCCACATGAGCCATCCTTCCTTTGTATCTGCATCGTTGGGGTTTGGCCTCCTTCTCGGGTCTCCTGGTTGGTGCAACCTTAGTGCTCGTCACTGATTGTTGTGTTTCTCATCCTATTTTGTGGGGCGTTGTGTCTGTGTTGTTAGGTTTGTGTCATTGCTTTGCGGTCGAGCTCTGTGTCTGGTAATCTATCATTGTCTTCATGATGGTAATCTCTGTCAGCGGCTTTGCAAACTCCTCTTCAGATGTACTCATAGGTTCTTGTAGATTGATGAATTCCATCCCAGATAGCTGCTTTAGACAGCCACTACAAGAGGTGGACGATGCAGAAGCGTATCTATCACATCCCAATCTGAGCCTTGTGCTATGTCTTTCTGCAAAAGGAGTTGCTGCTTGGTTACGTGATAAGAGATGGCTATCTTGTAGATGTCGTATGGCTTACTTTTAATGATATTGAGCTATTTAAAAAAAAGAAACTTATAATGCTAAAGTGAAAATGAGAACCCCCAAAATCTTATGAATTACCACTAGGGTCTAACACAACCACCAAGATTTGTTGAGTATGAGTCATTAGCAAATGTCAATGTGGACTTCATAATGTGCATGTTGATATATTTATAATTAACAAAACCACCTAGCATATTGCAAACAATGTCCATACTAGAAACCAACATTGGTTCATTCTATATCAAGTAAACAACAGAGGCACATTCTCTTTCAATTCAACCTAGATCATTGTGTTGGAATCCGAATTCCTTTACAACCTAGAGCAGCCCCAGCTTTAGTTGGTTTTGGGGTTCTTCATGTACCTCATCGTCATGTTTTACAAATACTACATGATCCTTGTGTTTGTTGTGAGGATAGTTATCCATGTTGTTTCCATCTTCTTCCTCATTGAATTTATCATCAGATTTGATATAAGTAAATGTGAATCATTCCATTTTTTAACACCTATAATGATTAAGACATGTATAATCAACAAAATAATGAAAATATATGGGTTGATGGATTTTTATAAAACCTTATTCTTCATTGGAGGAGTCAAAAAAAATAACTTCAGTTTGAAAATCATTAGAAGGTCGTCCTAGAAACCATATGAAAGCCTTTGAGGAGTAGATGGTCCTTCATTCTCAAGAAATTCCAATAGTCCTTTTATCCTTACTGTCATGAGAACCAACATGTCACCGGATCTCTTCATCATTGACACACTTTCTTAGGGTTGTATAGTGGATTACATGAACTTTGGAAATGATAATGACTACTTCATTCATATATTTTATTCGAAATCTAACATGCCCATGAGTCTAGGTCCTTGTTTGCCAATTTATCATCTGATGAAGAATATGGTACGCCATTATGTATGAGACATTTGCATGATATAGCCACACCTACAATCTTAGGCATGTTACATTTTAGAAAACATATATGTAGGAACTAGTTATTATCCTTTTCGAAAACTCCAATAGTCAAATATCTGACCCTAAAGGACAATGTCAATGGAGAAAAGGGTCGGTGACATGTTGATTATCATAAGGGAAAGGAGAGAATGACTATGAAAATTCATGAATAGTGGAGGACAAAATACTAGTCAAGATCATTCAAATGGATTTTTGAAGGACCTTCTGATAATATTTAAATTCTTGTCCTTTTTTTTAACTCCATTGATGAAGAAGATGATTTTATAGAACCCATATAACTTTTTTATTGTTTTCTAAGTTCATGTTTCTTAATCAATATACGGGGAAACAAAGTGGAGATATCATGATTCATCATTTTTAACTTCGATAATGAAATCAAGGTGGAATTGAATAAAAACATCAGGAATGACTCTCCCTCCAATAAACATGAGAAGATTGTGCAGTCTAGGATATAAGAAGAACCCAAAATCAGGTATTGTTGTTCCATTTCAAGTTGAAGAACCCAAAATCAGCTAATGTTGTGACCATTTCGGGTTTCAAAGCTCACGTTGGTCTTAAGAAACTCCCATCTCAACACAATTTATTATCAATATAGGCTATATTTAAAGACCATAACACTCTGATATACACATAATAAACTCTGACCAACTATGCAAGAACTTTCAATCCCATAAAACAATATTTTTGTGAGATTATCATATCAATTTTCAAAGTTACATGTAAATCATGCATGCTTTGATTAAAATAAACACATGCATAACCCAAATTTCCCTTTGTGATCATATTAATTATTACATATGTAATAAAATGACATATCAAAGGCCCACAGTTCACAAACATCATGCTAATTATATTGAAAATCAACAACTACAGTACATTTTATCACATTAAGCCAAATTAGGTCATTTTAAGAATATTAGGTCATTGTAGATCAATTTATTGTTAGCCCAAATTAGTCTTTCATCACTAATTAGATCAATGAAAGGAGATGGTGGATGCAAAATGTGATTGTGATCCTCCACCTTTCAATTTTTGTCTATAATGCATCTTATTCAATATAATATGATTGATAGATATCTTCATAATCTTGGCCCATTTCAGAAATGGTCTTTATGTTCATTTTTTGGGCCTAGACGGGCTTGCATTCTTCATTGAATAGATTAATCTCACTCTCTAGTGAATTCAAAGCATATGGTAGATCAATTTTCTTGTAAACAAAGTGGTCTAATCTTTACCCTACAAATTCAAATTACAAATAAATGTGGCATATTCTAAATAATGGCACAATTTTAATATCAACCTCTCTGAACAAATGTAATACAAATCTCCCACTCATTCACTCAAGTGATAAAATTTTCATTGCCCATGCTTCCCACACAAGAAACTATGTCCATAAGGAGTATCCATTGCAATCATCTAGCACTAACTAACAATATTAAAAAATTTAATTTGTTAATCTATCAAATTGTTATAGATATTGAGATGCCATAAAAATTGACCCATTATTTTTCCATACAATGGTAGTGACAATATACGTAAGTAAGAATAAGCACCAGGTAACATTCCATCTATCCTCCTTCATGGATGTATCACTATCTTTGGGAGGTGAAGTTGTCCATGTGATTAGTAGCATGTTTTCCTCATATTGTCAGTTTATACTATAAAACTATCACTATCAACTTCTAAAGATGATATTTAGTTACAACACATTTACCATCATTTGCATTTGCTTATTGCATAGTTGAGTTGTGTTGTATTGTGTCTCTGAGTGCACTCAACATGGTCAAGTTGTGTTGAAGGTGATACACTACTACTACCTTTCCATATGTGTTTTGAACAACTCGACATCTACACAAATAGTATGGTTCTGGGGGTTAGTTTCTTTTAGCCAACCATTAATAGAATCAGTGTAGCATCCATGTACACTCTATACATTTTTACAAGACTACATTAGCATATATGCATCATGTTACCCATTGCTTGAAAGATAATTTCTCAGAAACAAAATGATCTATTGTTAATTGTAAGTTAGAGAATGACAATCACTAGAATTATATTTAGCTAAAAATTGAAAAGTAACCCTAATATCGTCGTTTTGAGTTTTTGGTTTTATAACACATCCTCAAGGGCTTCAGTGGAGAGGAACGTGGCTTAGTCCTATATACTTAATTAGATTTTTCTTGGTTAACTTAATGAGATGTTTCATGTCAAGTTAAATTCTTACAAAAATTTAAAGTAGAAATAAACATCAAAGATACTATAAATGTATGAAGTGATACATTTACATGAAAATTGGCCTAATTAAGTTATGTACTTCATTTATAAATGCATCAATGCATAAACAATACATCTTATGATGAGATAAGATTTTTCATAAGAAATTATCATCATCATGATCATCACAATATTGTCTCCCCCTTGTTTTACTTCTCCATAGTTCGGTTGGATCTTTCATTTACTATTAGTCCACAGACTAAGGCCACACAAAAACAACGAGAAACAAAGGATACATCACAAAGAGCCAACAATGTGGATGGTAATGTTTGATATAGATTTGTGTAATGATGCAACTGATAATGTGTGATAGATTTACTGCTTGTGTTCCATTTTCATATGTATGGAAATGTTGAATAATAATATTGTTACATGATTATCACATGATAAATAACTTAAATAGAGTGATTTAAGGATGACTTACTACTAATAACAGTGGTGGCTACCATATCAAGGTAAAAAACATCAATGGGAATTGCAGAAGGAAAGAGTACGAACAAAATGTGGTGGCTAGATCTATTGTGGTCGTTGACCTCATTATATCATGAGTAGAGATCGTCTTTGAATTTGAACTATGTATAGATTGTAACATTGTATTTGGATATATTCTGGCTATTGAATGTGTCATCAAAGGTGTTGTTAGGGTCATTGGGACCAGGAACTAGCGCTGGGACTAAAAAAAAGGCACCAAGAACTAGAAGCAATAGGGTGAGGAGGTGAATGCACCATGAAGCAGTGTTGAAGGCAGTGATGGAGGCAAATTAGTTTGACATCACCACAATGCCAAATCCCAAATATCACATGATGGAATAATATTCAGGATGAGAAAACTCTACTTTACTAGGTAGAAATGGTAGCCATGCCACTGAGTAAAGTACTTATATATGTTGGTTCTTTGATACATTTTGGATATATTAATTATATCAAGCGAATCATAGGTCATGAATAAGAAGTCAGACGTTGGTAGTAATATTTTTAAGTTAGATTATGTCGATTGTGAAGTACACATAATTGTCAACCCGAAAGGTGATGCTAGATCCTTATTCCGATGCAATGTAATTTCATTTAAACTTTTCGTAGAGGATTAAATAGTCACTTATATCACACCTCCTTATCCTTAAACCATGTCACCATCATCTTTTGTATTCCATCCTAATAGTGGTACACTACCTCTTGAGTATTAGGGAAATTTTGTTACATGTACTAGCTTTCAATTGGTCTTCATTGCCTCTTCCTGACATTTGCATTATAAATAATATGTGTTATTCCCTAATATTACATATTGAATTTTAGGCATCACTATATTAATCTTGTAGGTCCCTTAGTGACTCACTAAATATTTTTTCAATAATGAGGACTCCTATCATGAACCCTGAAAATATAAAGCAGTGAACCATAGAAGATGTTAGTCTACATATATTAGAAGACTTAGCACACATAATTTTTTGTTTGACCTATTACTTAAATATCCTCTCAATTTTTGTATACTTGAGGATGACCACATTGATAAATTTTATTAAGCCATATTGACATTTGTGACAAAGAAGTACAAATGTTTGATACACATATATTTCCATAATGGTATATCAATGAACATGCTCCAAACAAGATTGATATTCTCCACTTTTTTATCAATTTTATTTTGGCTTAGTTTATATATTTTATGTTTCTAAATTTTGTAAAACAAACGTCAAATTATTTAAATCATGTCGACTATTTTCATAACAATTACTTCATTAAATAAATGAATTATTTTATAAACTTTCATTATCACTAACTAAAGGTCCCAAAATATATACTCTCATCATATGTCCACATTTTGACTGAATATATTTATGAACACATCAAAATTATACATAAAATATGAGTCACACACTATTGAGTTCAACTTCTAAATTTCATATTCTTGATTAGTTTTAAGATGTTTACATAAAGACCAAACTATAAATTTTAATTTGACAAATCTTTTTCCACTTATTAAACTGCAATAGTTTTGGGATCACTAACAAACAAGATTAAGATATTACTAGGAACAATAAAAATAAATTAAGCTAACAACATGTTTTCCTTACTCTATGTGTAATTGTTCATAACATTAAAATCTTTTGAATGACAATTCTTTAAAATATGATTTTGGTTAAGTCTGCTCATTTTTCTCTAGCACTACAACCATCCATAAATGTTGTGCTCACACCCCACAACAAAACGGTGTTACAAAATGGAAATAGCATCATTTTCTTGACATTTTTTACACTCTTATATTTCAAGCCAAATTACCTAAGTTCTATTGGTCTGAAGTTGTTTTCTCTACCTTCTACGTTATCAATCAACAATCGTCTTCTGTTCTATGGAACAAGACACCTTTTTTGGTTGATTTTCCTACTAAAAAGTCTTTTACACTCCTCTTCATGTTTTTGGGTGTACTGCTTTTCTTTTCAACTTTAATGCAAAGGCAGATAAAGTTGATCTCCTATCTATCAAAATGGTTTCTGTTGGCTATTCCACCTTTTAGAAAGGTTACCCCTGCTATGAATTAGATGTCTTCTTTGATTATCCTTTGTCTTTATCTCCACCTCAAATTGAGTTTGTTGAAATTGATCTTTCTGACTAGTTGATCACGTACTCAAGACCCATCCTCTTGTGACTCGTGTCACCCATGTAATTTCTCCACCAGTGGCACATGATGTGGCACAATCGTACACTTTAGAGGATCTATTGTCCCATGAATCCCCAAAAAGGAATATGTCCTTTCACTCTCTCTCATCAAATATCTCATATGTGTTTCCTATCCATTCGTTCTCTACTAAAACAATTGCCCAATAACTTGACTCTATTCAGATTTTGAAATCATATCATGTGGGCCTTTAGCACCCTAGTTAGAAAGTTGTGATGTATGAGGAAATGATACCTTTGTGTTAGTAAGGGACCTAGAACATTGTTCCACCTCCCCAAGAATATTGTTAGTTGTTGATGGGTCTTATCTATCAAATTTAAGTTAGATGGATAAGTGGAATGGCTTAAATCTTGTATTGTTGCCAAATGATTCACCCAAACATATGATGTGAATTTCTTTTAAACCTTCTCACTAGTCACCCTTATTGTTTTTGTCAGGATTATGATCTCTCTTGCCACTCACATGTGTTAGCCTTTATTTTGGCTTGATATAAAATACTACTTCCTCCATGGTGATTTACTAGAGGAAGTCATATGCAACAACCTTCAAGATTTTGTGCTAAGGGGGAGTCTTCACAAAGAGTCTCTCACTTCAAACACTCTTTGTTTGATCTTAAGAAATTTGTGAGGGCTTGGTTTACAAAACTTAATGGAGTTCTCACTAGATTGCATTTTACCATATCTTCCAGTGATCACATCCTATTCTTCTCTACATACCAAGTTGGAACCATTATCCTCATCGTCTATGTAGATGATCATTATCACTGGTAATGATACTCTTCATATTTGAGCTTTGAAGTAGGCACTCTAGCTATATTTTTATACCAAGATGTGGGACAACTGTGCTACTTTTGGGGAATTGAAGTGCAACACTCCCATCATGGCACCTTTTTATCTCAATGAAATTATGTCCTTGACCTCTTGAGGGATTCCAATATGCTTGATTCTAAACATGTTCTTCTCCTATGGACTACCACAACAAAGTTATGTCTGAGGGGGAGTCCTTTTCCAATCCTGAGAAATATATATGCACGGTGGGGAAACTCATGGATCTTATAATTACTTGCCCAGACATAGCCTTTGATGGTACTGTTTCTAGTTAACACATGGACAAACCCCTTGCATGTTATTTTAGTCAGGTACAATGTATTCTATGATATCTACAAAGTGCACCTATCCAGGGTCTTCTATACTAGAAACCACCTTTTCTAGATATCTCTTTGACTTGCTATGCTGATGCATATTAGTCCGGAGATGTGAATGTTAGGACATCCATTTTGACTTCTTTATTCTTTTTAAGGATCAACCCATTAGTTGGAAGAGTAAAAAGTAGTATGTTATGGCCCATTCCAACATCGAAGAAGAATATCTCACTGTGACACAAACTTGATGTGAAATTTCAATGGGTGACATCCATTCTTCAAGAACTAGGTTTCCCTCTCTCATTCCTAGAAACTCTCATATGTGATAATCAAGAAGTAATTAATATAGATAATACTATAGTTTTTTAAGCACGCACCAAGCACATTGAGGTGGATTGCCACTTTATGAAAGATCCCATTCGTTCTAAGAGGATCATTACACCATATGTGAAGACTAAAGAACAAACTACTAATATCTTCACTAGAAACATCCACCTTCATCAACCTCCTACATGTCTAGAAAGATTGTAATACATGATGTGTACTCTCTATATTGAGGAAGAGTGTCATTGGTATCTTATACTAGTTAATATCTCTATAACAGCCAAATGGGATAACTCTACTTTAGCCTATTAGTATTGATTTAGTCTATGTTATGTTGTCCCTCTAGTACACTGTATCTTGAGTAACTCATAATAAGAATTTCTCTTCACAATTATTACTCTATTTGATTATCATCATTGCAAGTCTTAATGAGTGTGCTAAAATATGTATGGTTTGGTATTAATTTTTTTAACACCTTTATTAGTGCTTTATGTAAAGACAATGTGTATAGGTCCACGACTATAAACTATACAATAATTTATTTGATTCCAACTATTATTTTATATGTTTTTATTTTGTAAACCTTCCTATATTTTATAAAAAATATCCTAAAGTAGATTTAACCATTAAATTACATAGTGGAAATAGAAACAATGAATTCATCCAAGAGACATACAAATATTTTCATTCACTAAATTTATTTTTTTAGTCATGAACTTTATGAACTTAACAGATGTGCAAAATGGTATTGGGCCATCTTTTTCTATAGGTCACACACATCGGAAGTTCCTATATTTAACCTGAATCTCTCCTTGTCCCTAATAATGTTAATGTATTTTGAAAACTAGAAACACACAAAGATACCAGGAACAATAAGATCAACATAAATCAATAATATCTTATATGTTGTGATAAGATTTTGATTATAGCATACAAAAATAAGATCATATATAAGAAAATTTAAATCAATGAGATTCAAATGCAAGATGAAACAAGTTAAATACACTGATAAGATATCTTTAAGTGACTTATACAAACAAAAATATGATTATGGGATTATGGGGAAATTAAAAAGAATGAGATCCTAATATAACTAAACATGTTTCCATGAAAGAAAATGTAACATTGCATAATAATTGGAACACATGTTCGAAAAAGGACAACCTCAATATAACATAATATGAATTGTAAATATAGAAACAACTAACCACAGTTATAAAATGTAAATGGTTTCATGAGTGATAGTATTCATGTTGAAGGTGGACAACCAACCGAGATTGTGCCTCATCAATGAAAAATAAATGAGCAATGTAAACACGTACGGACTCATGAATGAGTAATATAGAGTTAGTAAAATACAAAAATGCATTAAATGGAGAGTATCAATGAGACATGATATAAAAAAATATATTCCAGTTAAAAAAATAAATGGAGCAATTTAAGCTCATAAGAACAACACCAACAAGGGGATTGTAATATTATTATCATCAAATTTCTCATAAGAAGGATAATATCCACCGAAAGATATACCAAGGGGGCAAAATTACCATTAAGTACCAAAAAATAAACAACATCAGTTTCTAACTTTAAATGAAGAATATATGATGAAACTATGGTTTGATAGCCATGAGGGTTGAGAATTAGGTAACATGCATTAATAAGGGTTGTATCTAAATTTAAGCCATGTCAAGTGGGTTCTCTTGGATCTAGGGTTCTAGAGGGGGGATCAAGAATTCTCAAAAGATAAGTTATACCTTCAAATTATATCAATAAAAACTAATAGGTTAAGATCAATTTGAAGTCCTAACTAAGAAAGCATAGCAAGGATGAGAGAAATTGAAACATGCACTTGGATAAGGTGGTTTAGAGTGGTTCCACTTTCCAAACTAGGAGAGAGTCAATCCACTACCTAGAGAGGTCTACCTCTAAGACTTTACAATTCATGTATACTTATATTCATTCATAAGAGATATAAGGAGAGCACCATGCAACCAAGGACTTACCTATTCAAGATAAGAGTCTTCCACCTACACAAGGACTTACCCACTTGATCAAGATGTCTTCAGCCTTCAACATGTACTTACCCACACTTGCATCAAGTCTTTGGCCTTGAAGGAATTTTCCCACTCTTATTAAATCTTGGCCTTGCCCTTCTCCTTCACCTAGAGAAGATCTTCACCTCTTCTTCAACCTTGAAGAAGAACAACAACAACTTCACCTTTACTTGGAGTAGCTTGCTTCAACCTTTGCTTCTTTGAGTAAGGGGGTAGGGAAGATGAAATGGAATGAGAGCTTTACAAGAACATAGAGGTAGCTATCTTACAACTGACCTAACTCACTCATATTCACGAAATGCTTTGTAAATGTTAGAGAGAAAGAGGATGAAGTTGTTGCAACACCCTCAACTATATCAAGGACTTAGAATAGAATGAATGAGCAAACTTGGAATGAACTCCAAGGGGTCCTATTTATAGCTGGGGGTGTTCCCTTGAGTGTGGGATCACTTAAGGGTGAAATATAGCTATTTTCCAGGTTACAACCGATCTATTTTCACTCAAAATAACTCTCCAATGGTTATAATCACTTTTTTTGTGTTTTCAATATAGCACATTCGGTCGAGTTTCAATAAAGATAACTCGACTGATCCACTAAGTGACAATGCCAATTTTCAAACTATCGGTCAAGTTTGTCTTGGGAAACTCGACCGATGAGTCAAAATCAATTTTGTTTAGTTGATCGAACAGTCGAGTTCTGTGAGTGTGCAACTCAACCGATTGGTCATCATTAGAAAATCCATCACTAGATCGGTTAACTAGACTGATAAACAACTTGTGACAAATTTTCTCAACTTAATTACAAGTCGTATCATCAATACAAGTGATTACAAAAATGATCTAAGGTCATTTGGAGTGATTTCCCAAAACACACACTTGCATTGATTTTGACTTGAACTTGGACAAGCTAGGGCTTGTGTAATTTTATCCTTTTCATGTACCTAAAGCTTGAGATCCAAATAGAGATGAGAGAAACAAGCAGTCTAAGTCATAATAAAAAAATGGTAAACATGGCACCAACTCATGAGATATAGTAAATCAAAGAGTAAGTGTACAAAGGATTAAGATTACAACTCAGTGAGTGTGTCCTCAGAAGCAACTACAAGCCAAAATGATGAAAACATGATGATAAATAGTACAACTAAAAAATGTGCCCAGATATTTTGAGTACAAAATAGCCTAGAAAGATATATATGATCAACATCTAGACTAAACACTAAGAAATCCAAACATCTAGGTCATCTATGTCTACATCATCATCATCATTAGAAACCTCTATCTCGTAGTCATCATGTCTGTTTGAAGGTGCAGAAGAGATAGCAATATCACCTTCGTCACCAGAGTCACCAGCAAAGCCATCAGAGCCATCATCACCATCATCATCCTCAGAAGCCTCCACATAAGCAGCAACAACTTCCTCATCGGACTGATATGGCATCTCCTCATCGGTAGAGGAACTGAAACCACAACTGGGCCACCAAGAATTATGCTCATCCCATGACATATCGAGGTCATGTAACTCCTGGGCTTGAGGATAAGAAGGAGAAGAAGTACCAAGTCTGCGAGCAGGGTAGCGATAGGGCCAGTAGAGAGAGGTAGCACAGCAGGGGCTAATCAACCAGTAGAGGGTGTAGTGGTAGAAGCAGTAGGTAGAGGGGTAGGGTAAAACTAATCATATGCAAAGGATGCATAGTCACCTCCTAGGTAGGGCTGGTAGGCAGGATAAGGGTGTGTACAACATAGGTTCATGTTGGACATGATGGCTCAGAGATCTTGATGCATGTGCTCCTGAACCTCAAGGTTATATGTCTCTTGATGCATCATATAGACCATGAGGGTTTCAATTGATACATGGAACGAGGCACAAGAAGGTCATGAAGGCTGAGGTGGTGGAGGTGCATGGGTGGAGGTGGATGTAGAGGATCCAGATGTGATAAAGGAAGGGATAGGCACAAACTTCTGAAGTGTGGTTTCACTGATGCAAACTCCTTTCTAGGCTAGTTTGTGATGAAGGTCATAGAAAAGAGATTTGCCGGTGGAAACATGAAAAAGACCACATATCAGGGTTGGGTAGGGTGGGTGGGTACCACGGGTGTTCTTGCCAAAGTCAAAATAGGTCATGTAGTGAAGGACATAATAGGACCATTTGACTCTGATTTTCTTCAAGAGATAGAACATAATCACCGTAGTGTTTTCTGTAATTTCAGTCAGATTTTTCTTTGGATGAATATTGTAGTTAGCAACTAGGGCGAGTATGCAGTTCTTGAGGTCTAAGGTGGAGGAGGGAAGGGTACACTTCTTCCTATAGGGAAACTGAGGTGTTGGTTGTTTACACTAACGAGTTTCAATCAAAACAAGGATAGTTTATCCAACTTAACCAATCTCCACAAGTATACGGAGGTAGCATAGTCGAGTTCGAACACAAGGAGCTTAGCTAATTCAATTGAGTGCAACAATACTAAAGTTCAACAATCTAGATCGGTTTATAAATGGAAAAATGATGTTTATCTAAATGTAGAAAATTCATATTCTACAGCAGAAAATTTAGATTTAACTAACGAAGTAAGAGTTACTAAAAGGAGTTTGGTTTTAGAATATTAAAGAATCTTGGACATTAGGATTTCGCTGACTCATCATAGCAATCAAGGGAACATGATAATTTAAACATACATAAGTTCTTGTTTCAAGGAAAAGTTGTATTACACTTCACCTCCCGACGGAGTGCAACGATCACAACTCAAAGTCACACTCTCGTGTGTAAATTTCATTTTTTATCACAACCTATTCCTCTATACTTGTAAAGGAGGAAGAGTTGCCAAGAAGAATACCTCCATACATTCCTACTCATCTTCTCAGATCAAGCAAGAAAGAAGAAAACATTGCACATAAAGTGGCTAGCAATTCATGCAAGAAATGGATAATCCGGTACTTTCATGGTAGAAAAACAAGAAGCATAGTATTTAGTATGAAATTACTTGTTCCATACATGCTATGACATGGTAGATACTCTCCCATGCCCAAGAAATGAAGAATTACTTGTCCATAACTATGCTTTGTAGATTTGTTACAGAAAATTCAGTTCTAAACATAATTTAGAGGGGATAAGGCAAAGAGGTCCAAAGATATAACCACAAGAAGAAAGAATTCCGACTTGAGGACAAAATTCTCCTTCTTTAGCTGCTCCAAAACGGACTAGATCCTTTCCCAAGAATCTGCTCAAAGTTGAGGAAGCTTGGTTGCACTTTGGAGAAGACAATGGAAAAGAAGAAGACAACAAATGACTTCCTTTTTGCAAAGAACCACCTTCGATCTCCCCCAAAATTGCCCTCCCCTCATTCTCTTTTAGCTCTAGGATGAGAAAAACTTATCAAATGACTGAACCTCACTGCCCCCTTGCGTTCCCTCCTTTTAAAATTGAATTCTAAATTTTCAGATTTTTGAAACTGTCAGGTACACGCTGTGCATTTGGGTGCACACCGTGCACCTATAGTGCAGTTTGCTTCAGGCTAAATTGCGCACATCGTGCACAGAAGATATGCATGCCGTGCAACTTTCCAGAACTTTCTTTGGTTGTTTTACGCTCCAGGTGCACGTCGTGCATGTGAACGCACGCCGTGCATTTGTCTTCATGTTCGTTTCTGGAAACTCACACGCCGTGCATGTGTACCATGCACGCCGTGCATTCTTATGGCTGGGCAAAACAAAACTTTTCTGATATGGTGCACACCGTGCATCTATCCTGCATGTCATACATTCTATTGTTTCAACTGAATAAAACTCTAAAATCAGTTCTTTTTTGGACATATCTGCAATACAAGTTATGTGATAAGTAAAGTAACAAAAAGATGGCAAAAGTAATATGAAAAGATGCTAAATAGTATCAGAATGAACCAAATTTGTGTGTGATAGTATTGTGAAAAGTTGATATAGAAATCACACAACAAATCCCCCTAATCTTAAACTATTGCTTGTCCTCAAGCAAAAAGAACATGGCTACATTCAAAGAGAAAAATCAAGTTCATGCATGAAGGAAAATGAAAAGAAGGTATGCAATCAGCTCAGCCAGCTATGTACATTGTACTTGTGTTCATTGTTATCATCTCAAGTTTTTCAACATCCAAGATGGAGAAATTAAGTTCAGCAAGGTTGGTTCCAATTTAAACGAAAAGCTCAACTTAACAACATTAAATAAAATTTGGATATTTAGGCCAAACAATTAGTGCATGTACATTACAAAGTTTTCATCCAGTACAGATATAAGATGATGAAACCAATGCTGACATTAACAAGACTTAGTTGATCTCTTCTTCTTAAGGATATGATGATGGGATTTGTTTTTAACTTGTTGGTTGTTTACACTAACGAGTTTCAATCCAAACAAGGATAGTTTACCCAACTTAACCAATCTTCGCAAGTATGCGGAGGTAGCATAGTCGAGGTCGAACACAAGGATCTTAGATAATTCAATTGAGCGCAACAATACTAAAGTTCAATAATCTAGATTGGTTTATAAAAGGAAAAATGATGTTTATCTAAATGCAGAAAATTCAGATTCTAAAGTAGAAAATTGAGATTTAACTAGCAAAGTAAGAGTTACTAAAAGGAGTTTGGTTTCAGAATATTAAAGAATCTTGGACATTAGGATTTCTCTCACACATCATAGCAATCAAGGGAACATGATAATTGAAACATACATAAGTTCTTGTTTCAAGGAAAAGTTGTATTACACTTCACCTCCCGGCGCGAGTGCAACGATCGCAACTCAAAGTCACACTCTCGTGTGTAAATTTCATTTTTGATCACAACCTGTTCCTCAACTCATTCCTCTATACTCTCGTAAAGGAGGAAGAGTTGCCAAGAAGAATACCTCCATACATTCCTACTCATCTTCTCAGATCAAGCAAGAAAGTAGAAAACATTGCACATAAACTGGCCAACAATTCATGCAAGAAACGAATAAACCGGTACTTTCATGGTAGAAAAACAAGAAGCATAGTATTTAGTTCAAAATTACTTGTTCCATACATGCTATGACATGGGAGCTACTCTCCCATGCCCAAGAAATGAAGAATTACTTGTCCATAACTATGCTTTGTAGATTTGTTACAGAAAATTCAGTTCTAAACATAATTTCGAGGGGAAAAGACAAAGAGATCCAAAGATATAACCACAAGAAGAAAGAATTCCGATTTGAGGATGAAATTCTCCTTCTTTAGCTGCTCCAAAACGGACTAGCTCCTTTCCCAAGAAGCTGCTCGAAGTTGAGGAAGCTTGGCTGCACTTTGGAGAAGACAATGGAGAAGAAGAAGAGAAGAAATGGCTTCCTTTTTGCAAAGAACCATCTTCGATCTCCCCAAAATCACCCTCCCCTCATTCTCTTTTAGCTCTGGACAAGAAAAACTTATCAAATGACCGAACCTCACTACCCCCTTGCGTTCCCTCCTTCTTTTAAAATTGAATTCTAAATTTTCGGATTTCTGAAACTTCCAGGTACACGTCGCGCATTTGGGTGCACGCCATGCACCTGCAGTGTGGTTTGCTTCAGGATGAACTGCACACGGTGTGCGCAGAAGATATATACGTCGTGTGACTTTCCAGAACTTTCTTTGGCTATTTTACGCTCCAGGTGCACGCTGTGCATGTGAACGCACGTCGTGCATTTGTCTTCCTGTTCATTTCTAGAAACTCGCATGTCGTGCGTGTGTACTTTGCACGCCATGCATTCTTCTGGCTGGGCGAAACAGAACTTTTCTGATATGGTGTGCACCGTGCATCTGCCCTGCATGTCGTGCATTTTGCTATTTCAGCAGAATAAAGCTCTAAAATCAATTCTTTTTGGGACATATCTGCAATACAAGTTATGCGATTAGTAAAGTAACAAAAAGATGGCAAAAGTAATATGAAAAGAGGCTAAATAGTATCAGAATGAACCAAATTTGTATGTGATAGAATTGTGAAAAGGTGATATAGAAATCACACAACAAACCCCCCTAAGCTTGAACTATTGCTTATCCTCATGCAAAAAGAACAGGGCTACATTCAAAGAGAAAAATCAAGTTCATGCATGAAGGAAAATGAAAAGAAGGTATGCAATCAGCTCAGCCAGCTATGTACATTGTACTTGTGTTCATTGTTATCATCTCAAGTCTTTCAACATCCAAGATGGAGAAATTAAGTTCAGCAAGGTTGGTTCCAATTTAAACGAAAAGCTCAACTTGACAACATTAAATAGAACTTGGATATTTAGGCCAAACAATTAGTGCATGTACATTACAAAGTTTTGTGCTAGTACAGAAATAAGATGATGAAACCAATGCTAACATTAACAAGACTTAGTTGAGCTCTTCTTCTTAAGGATATATTGATGGGATTCTTTTTTTTTGGGTTTCCAGCATTCGGCTGCTTATTTAGGCTTATGCTCACTAGGAATGTCGGTTGGGGTATTGTTTTTACCCTTTTTTTTTCATATCACCTAACCATCGTTGCCAGATCGGACTCACACTACAATAGCATAATATGTGGGTCATTTGCCATCTTTTATTGGGTAAAGATAAACCATTAATGGTGTAACACCAAAGAGAGAACAAGAGTGTTAAAGCTAGCAAGATTTCAATCATTCTTTTGAAAGTTTTTCACTGAAAATTTGATTTCACAGGCACTAAAGATTTGGAAAAATTATCCCGTATTCTTGTAAATGTTACAAGTTGATTAATCTGCAAAAAATTTTAAACTGTTACATGCATGGGAGGTCAAAGATGTAAAAGCTGAGGTTTCAAACAACAAACACAAAGCAGATTATGTACATGGGGATTTTCAATTTTCATTTCATTCATACATGCTCTTGGTTTTTCTTTTCATGTAACCAAAACATATAAAGGACAGAGGGAATCCATCATACAAGAGGGGGTTCATTCTAACAATATAGCCTCAAATCACATTAATTTTACCATCATGGAACAGAACATGGAATAATATGGAAAAACTGACACAACTGACTCAAATAAGGAAAAACTGAATGAAAACTATAACTACCGACTGGTTGTGCCCCCCCTAAGCTTGAAATCTACAGTGTCCTCACTGCATCAATCGAACTTATGGAGTTCACAATTGGGTACCTGTCATCGCTGTGATCAGAAAAGGGCCCCGCCGCTCCCTTGATCAGGGAAGAACTGGCTTACAATGTCTGGGATGTCCATCGGCTGGGCGGTAGAATTGGGCTACTGCTCTGGAAAATACAGTGGCTTCTGCTCTGGAAACTATGGTGGCTACTGTGAATACTCAGGTTGTGGGACCTCGGTCTGCTGTCGAGGTGGTCTGGTATGTCGGTGGGGTAGGGTAATGTCCCTGAGAGATATGCCAAGCGTCCATCCAGTTGACCATATCGTATATCACAGTAAACTGTGTGCTCATGTGGTCAAGACGGCTGTCGTATTGTGTGCTCATCTGGTCAAGACGATTGTCGATGTGGTCAAACCTCCACTGAACATAGCCATAAAGGTGTCCCATATCAGGCATCATCCAAGTGTAATCTATCTGAGTACTGGTGGATGATGGAAGCGGAGTAGGAGCTACAGGAGTAGCTGCTGGCGCCACAGGTAGGTGTCTCCTCATCGGCCTCGGGTTGTAACGCTACCTTCCAGGTGGGCTTGTTCCTGATGTCATTGTGAGATGCATCGGGGATGAGAAAGAACTGTATCTTCGTGATGTAAACCTTGAATTTAGTTGTGCTATTACCATGTCTTGAGATTAAGCCACAAGATATAAGATAGTTGATATCTGCAAGGTTTTTCTCAGGTGCAGGTTCTAAGGCACCCACATCTAAACCCAACTGCATTGCAAGAATACTGATCAGCCCACCGCACATTATGTCACCTGCCTCCCTTTGGTTCTTCTTTTTGGTCTCTAGAAGCTTATTAACAATGTAATTGCCAGAACTGATTTTTTCATCATTTACCAAAATCATACGAAAAAGAGATCATTTTCCCCACGACACCTTGGGTTTCATTCTTAGCAAAAGGCCACTTGCTTAGCAGACGATGCACAACTCTGAAAACTGGATTATGGATTGCAGAAGCTCAAGCGTTCCTAGCTTTGTGCACCATTTCACAAGTAATTTTAGACCAGAAAGAATCACTATTGAAGGTGGGAGGATAATCGGTATAGCCTCCATAGTTGCAATTAAGTAAATCACAAAACCGTTTTAGATCCATAGAAAAGAATTTGTCAAAGAGTCGAAAACTGATTTTCGAATAAGGCACATGGTGGTTTTGTGGGTTATTCTCAGCTTTGAAAGTAGACAGAAACTCAAAAATCAGGCGGGGATAGGACTTGGACACTCTAGTGCAAAGAAGGTGCAAACCTAAGAACCGTAGATGTCCAATTACCTCATTTTTGAAACCCAATTTGTTAAGGGTTTCTTCGCAGACATAGCGGGATGGAAGAACACACCTGGTGATTAGGAACTGGTAATCTGTGTCTTCCTCGGATGTGACCCTAAACTGAGTGGAGGGCATAAAGGTTGCTAGTGTCGTTGCGGAAGGTGTTGCATCAGTGGTAGGAGGTGCGGAAGATGAAGAAGATCCTCTAAGGCGTCTGCCTGTGCCTCTCTTTGGTGGTTCCATTGGATCATAAGTGAGTCGCACAACGTGCAATTTGCGTTCACGGAGTGCAATACAAACTATACTTCTTGCTCAGAAATACTGATACACGGCATGCAAAACTGGTGCACGGCATGCACCTGCAACTCTGCGGAAGATCTGGATCTGTGTCAAAGGGCTATAATTTTGGAGGCGTTGTCGAGCGCATGAGCACTGGGCGACGTGCTGTTATTGTCACACATTATTGGTGTGCTGGTGAAGAATGCCAACAGCGTCTAGGGGTGGAAGGCGGTGGCTTGGGGGCGGGTGATGGCAGTAGAAGCTGTTGCGGCGGCTCACCGTCGGCCCAGCGGCTACTGCATGAGGAAGAAGGAGGAGATAGTGGTGGTGAGGCGGCGAGGGCACTGATGATGCAGGCGATGGCATCGGAGATACTGCAGCGGCTCACACGGAGGGGGTGAGGGCTAGCGGCGGCAAGGGCGTGCGGTGCAACCGGCGAGAGGAAGAAGAAGGTGGGCGAGGTGCACGGTCGCTAGAGCGGCGGAACGACGTGTGTGGTGCACGGGCTCAGGGTAGACGGCGGTTGCGCATGACTGCTAGGGTTGGAGTATACGGCTACTAGGTTAGAGAGGAATTAGGTTGTGCACTCCAGCCCTTTTTGACTAAACTTTATGCAAAAGTGCACGGCGTGCACTTAAAATGCACGACGTGTACTTGTCAACTTTCCCTTTTTTGAAAATTCTTTAACGCTTAGGTGCACGGCATGCATTGTTGTTTGCACGTCATGCACATTTCCAGAACTTGCACTCCTCATTCAAAAACCCAGGTGCACGACGTGCATGTCAAAACACACATCGTGTGAGTTTCCAGAACTTTCACTGTTTCTTTTTAAAGACCAGGTACACGGCGTGCATGTCGAAATGCACGTCGTGTGTGTTTCCAGAGATATTTTTCACATGTGTAGCTCCTAGGTGCACGTCGGGCATAAATAAATGCACATCGTATGCATTTCCAGAAAGCCTCTAAATCTTCATCTCTTTAGGTGCACAATGTGCGAATAGGAAATGCACGCCGTGTTATTTTCCAGAACTTTTTTCAGTGCATTTTCTGCTGAGTTTCACGTCGTGTCATCAGAAGACACATCGTGCATTTTGCAATTTTTGCAGAAAATTGTAGTAAGTCAGCAGTAAACAAAGATGGATATGGTAGAAATCAAGTCTAAATTAGTACATTCATCCATGACATGCTTATTAATGAAATTAAAGAGTGTTTTTGACTCGAAGAACTTAAAAAGAAATCTATCCTAACATGGGGTCAACTCCCACAAGGTCCTCCATTTAGAGTCCGGAGTAAGACTCTTCAAATTCTTCAAGCATCTTGGAGGGAGCAAGAGGCTCCTTTCTCCACTTCATCTCCATAAGAATAGAGTTTGCAACGTTGTCCATTCACTTTGAAATTGCCATCCTTGCCTTGGAGTTCCACGACTCCATATAGAAAAATCTTTAGCACTAGGAACGGGCTGGACCATTTTGATTTTAGCTTCCCTAGAAATAGTTTTAATCTAGAGTTGAAAAGTAAGACGTTATCTCCTTATTGGAAGTCTTTCCTGCGAATTCTTTTATCATGCCAAGCCTTTGTCCTTTCTTTGTACAACTTTGCATTCTCATAAGAATCAAGGTGGAGTTCTTCAAGCTCCTACAGCTGCAATAGGTGTTTTTCTCCTGCTATCTTCATATCAATATTTAAGAACTTAATTGCCCACAAAGCACGATGCTCCAACTCGAGCGGAAGGGGACATGATTTGCTATAGATCAGATTGAATGGAGTAGTCCCTATGATGGTTTTATATGTTGTGTGATATGCCCATAGTGCGTCATCTATCTTTAATGCCCAATTTTTCTTGAACTAGAGACAGTCTTTTCAAGAATATTCTTCAGCTGCCTATTTGAAACCTCTACTTGCCTAGATGTTTGGGGGTGATAGGGTGTAGAGATCTTATGAGTCACACCATACTTGGAGAGAAGATTGTTGAATTGTTTTTCAGCAAAGTGTGTGCCTCCATCAGAAATTACAGCACGTGGAACTCCAAACCGAGGGAAAATAATCTTTTGAAAAAGATTAATTACTGATTTGCCATCCGGTGATTGGGTTGGAATAACTTCAACCCATTTGGACACATATTCACAAGTGACAAGAATGTATTGATATCCGTAAGAAGATGGGAATGGTCCCATGTAGTCCACTCCCCACACATCGAACACTTCAACCTCTAAGATAGAGTTGAGTGGCATTTCATCACGGCGAGATATACCTCCTGTCCTTTGACATCTATCACAAGATTTAATGAATAAATTGACATCTTTGAATAATGTGGGCCAATAAAAACCAGCTTGTAATATTTTGGCAGCAATCTTCTCTCCTCCGAAGTGTCCTCCATAAGGAGAGGCATGGCATTCAGCAATAATGTTTGGAACTTCCTCTTCAACAACACACCTACGGATTAGCCCATCACTTCCATGCTTGAATAGCAATGGATCATCCCAGTAATAGAATTTCACATCATGAAAGAATTTCTTCTTTTGTTGATACGTCAAGTCCGGTGCGAGTTGTCCAGTAGAAAGAAAGTTGGTGATGTCTGCAAACCAAGGTGCTTGAGTGGATGACAGTGCATAGAGCTTTTCAATAGGCAAATGATCCTCAATTGGCAATAGATCTCCAACCTCTGTGGTCAGTCTAGAAGGATGATCGACAACACTATTTTCTATACCTTTCTTGTCTCGAATCTTAAGATCAAACTCTTGCAGAAGTAATATCCAGTGAATAAGGCGTGGCTTAGCATCTTTCTTATTCAGCAAATACTTTATGGAAGCATGATCAGTATATACAGTCACCTTGGATCCTACCAAATATTGTCAGAACTTGTCAAATGCATATACAATTGAGAGCATTTATTTCTCTGTGGTTGTATAGTTGATCTGTGCTTCATCAAGAGTTTTGCTAGCATAATAGATGGCATGGAGTTTCTTATCTCTCCGTTGTCCTAGAACAGCTCCCACGGCATAATCTCTTGCATCACACATTAGCTCGAAAGGAGAATCCCAGTCTAGAGGTTGAATAATTTGGGCTGAAATGAGGGCCTCTTTGAGCTTAGAAAAGGTTGCATGGCAATCATCATCAAACACAAACTCTACATCTTTTGCAAGTAGGGAACACAGTGGCTTTGCAATTTTGGAGAAATCTTTAATGAATCTTCTATAAAAACCTGCATGGCCTAGAAAACTGCGGATATCTTTAACTGAAGATGGAGTAGACATTTTCTCAATAGCTTCCACTTTTTCCCTGTCCACTTCAATGCCATTGTTAGATACAACATGTCCTAGTACTACACCGGATTGTACCATGAAATGGCACTTCTCCCAATTTAGCACTAGGTTAACCTTTTTACAGTGGGCTAAGACTAAACATAGGTTCAATAAACATTGATCAAAAGAATCACCATATACACTAAAATCATCCATAAAAATCTCCATTATATTTTCAATAAAATCAGAGAATATGACCATCATACACCGCTAAAAAGTAGCGGGAGCGTTGCAAAGACCAAATGGCATACGGCGATAAGCATATGTTCCATATGCACAAGTGAATGTGGTTTTCTCTTGGTCGGGAGGATAAATAGGAATTTGAAAAAATCCAGAATACCCATCCAAGTAACAAAAATAAGAGTGTTTAGCAAGGCGTTCAAGCATCAAATCAATGAAAGGCAACAGAAAATGATCTTTGCAAGTTGCCTTATTCAAACACCGGTAGTCGATACACATACACCAGCCAGTAATTGTGTGTGTTTGTATTAACTCATCATTGTCTCCCTTATTGACAGTTGCACCCATCTTCTTAGGTACCACATAAATGGCACTATGTAACGTCCCCGATTCAACCACCTGATTTTCTTCCTTCGACAATCAAGTAGTTGAATCTGAGCTGTTAATATGGCACCATGAATCAAAGCACAGGAGTGAGATAAGAAATATTTTATTTCAAAACATTACACCCTTACAAAAGGTATTTTTACATTATCTCTTGTATCGATTAAAAAATGATACATGAGTTTAAAATTAAGCTTGATCCGCCTTTGATTCTTGACACCCTTCAGGATCTTTTCAAGATGAGTCTTCCACAAGGAAAGGTCCTACAAATAATATAATCTGCAACATGGAAGAATATGTCGCAGCCCAAGTGGGAGAGTATGGGTTAGACAATTGTCTAAGTATGGACAAATAGAGATAAGCAACAAGAAACTATTAATATAGCTATATTCTTAATGCATTACTCAGATAACTAAAGTAACAAAAGTCCAAACCAAAATTATTGACCATATACTAGAATGAAGCATAAGGAATGTGTATGTACGTATATTTATAAAGCATTTATCAGATGACAACTCTATCAAAAAGTTAGACCAATATTGTGCAGCATAATCAAGATTATTGGTATAATGATAACAAAAAGGGAGACCTTATTGCATAAATGAGTTTAACTACAACTCTCAGAGAAGGTGTCAATTCACTTTGGGCAACTGGCCTGCAACCACAAAAACTTGCTTAGCCAAGACTTTAGTCCATTAGGGTCACCAAAACACCTGTAAGTACCCTGGCACACCCCCAGCCACTCGTGCACACTGCATGCTCTATTCAATGAATCATATTACCACATGCAGCCACTGGTCGCCTTTCCAAGACCAAAAGAGGGTGCTCCTTGCACAAAATGTGTGACGTCCCCGGATTTTGATTTCTCCGAACCCTATTGGGAATGAGATGTCAGAATCTGAAAACATCATCCAATCATACCATAGAGCGATGCGGAAGCATAATACGCATACATGAACATACAACCATAACATACTCAACATTCAACATGTATTTTTATACAAAATGAATTATTACAAAATGCTTTACATTTACATATTGAATGAAAATTCTACAATCTATGAACATGTATGCTAACTAGGATCTTCACAATAGGTACAACTTGAACAACTTGCTCACATCCTGTACTTTTTCTCCCATGCTATCTCTAAACCTAAAACATACGTGAAACAACGAATCAACACACAAGGTGTTGTGTACATGGGTAGAAAGATACATATATTTATGGCATTTCATAAATTTGAAAAATATTTGCAGGAGGAAAGAAAATCATAGAAAACACTTCTTTATTAAGCGAAATATGCCAATTTAAGTCATTTCCCTAGATGAATTGCATTATCAAGGTGGACTAGTACCAAACCATAAATATTGGGCCCATCCCCGTGTACCAAGTACTCTAGGGAAACTCCTCGTACACCGTGTGCTCTAGGGAGGTGTACTAGCCAACATTAATCCATTCCCTCGTAAGGGGGATAATGATCACCTTAAATAACTACAAGGCGTCTACTTATCATTTATGTTTACAAGTGATAAAACATCGAGTACTATATAGTGCTACTACATCCAATATTTGCAAATAGAAGAGAGCATACATACATATCATGATTGCAAGCAAGAAAACCATAGTCATATACTTAAATAAAACCCACGTACCTGAATTCAGAGATTCCTATTTATATCCTGGATCATCTAAATCTCTGGTCATCACCTGATTAATAACAAATATTCACCATTAATACAAGGTTCACCGTTATTAATGGTATTTCGGGCCAGTTTAGGATTAAGGTCAAATCTAGGTGTTATTGATCTAAAATGTGTCTCTGGTATTTTTATTCTGATCTATTTGTCATTATTAAAGTCTGGTATGAATTTCATAATTTTCTGATACTTTCCCTATTTTCTACAATTAATATGAGGATTAAACATATAATTAGGCGATAATGAGAAAAGGCCTAAAATTTCTCAATAATATCAAGATAAGAGTCCACATTTAGTTTCAAGATAATATCATGGTTCAAACTTACTTTTATCAGATTTAATCTCAACCGTTTTCTAATTATACCATTTAAATGAAGCATTCTTATCTAAAATAAATATCATCTATATAAGTGTCTCAAAAGTCTGATACAGGAGTGCCATAAGGAATTAGATATTTTTCTGATTCTGTGGATATTTTTTTGTGAATTTATTAGCCAAGGGGCTATTTATAAAGCATTTTCTAAGATCTGGTCTAAAAGTGGGAATTTAAGAAGAATTTACCTATTAGGCCACCCGGTTCAGTTGATTTTGACCCGGTTTAGCCTGGGCTAAGGGTTAAGAGGCCCTGATCTCTCCTTCTCACATCGTGACCTGCGTTCTCCGCAGGGGCGCTTCCAGATCGCCGTCTTTGGGCCCTCATCCGACGAGCAATATGTCGTCCTCCGACCAGCCGCCCAATGCGATGTGTCATCCACTTCACGGGCGTCATCTGCCGACGCTGGACCCAAGCACCGTTGTGGCCTGGGTTCATGATGAAGAAGTGCACCATGGCCTGGTCTCCTCCTAGGATGGGAAAAGGGAGTAGGCGAACCACCATGGCTTTCGGCAATGGTGGTTTACCGATGGAGACTGCTCCCTGAACCAGATGCTCGTCGTCATTGAGGACAGAAAGAGGGAGAAGCGCATGGTGGCTGGAACCTCACCACCCAAAGGAAAATCCACCTCTATCGTCGTTGAACCTCGCTAGAGTCCAGGAAGCAGGGTCGTGGACCCTACTCTTCTTCTTCTTCACGTGTCCTCAACCTTCCATCCTTGGTTCTCAACGCCGAGAGGATGTCAGAACCAGTGAAGCTCACAAGATGTAGGTCCGCCTCACGTGAACTAGAGCCCGAGTAAACGTCCACCTTTGTGAGCGCCGCTGCATACAGAAGCCTCGATGATTGATCAACCTCTATTGTCCTCTCAGATGAGATCGCTTCCAGACTGACCCCACGATTTCCGTCGTTATGAAGTCGGGGTCTGGTGTGATGATGTCAGGGCAATCAACCTCCAACCTGCGATCTTTATATCATTGCACGAGACTCCGATCCTCCGTTCTCCAGATCATGGTGGCACTTGTGCTGCTTGTCTGGTGAGGACTCCAAGCTTGGTCCTACCTTGGCTCCCTGTGATGGGTTCTTCTCCTCGCATCCTTAGTTGCTCCTTGAACGTCTTCTAGTTTCTCAGCTATAAGCAGCGATGGAGACAATGGCAACGAGGGAGACGCGAGTTGTAGGATGGTTTCACTGTCATCCTTTCCAGATCATTGAACCTTAGGTAGGTGATCTCTTGGTTGCTGGAGTGAGGAGGGGGAGGGGGTTGGGATTGGACTCTCCGATCTTGCCCATATCTGCAGGCTAGA
Source organism: Alisma plantago-aquatica (assembly GCA_963693085.1). Taxonomy (NCBI): domain Eukaryota; kingdom Viridiplantae; phylum Streptophyta; class Magnoliopsida; order Alismatales; family Alismataceae; genus Alisma; species Alisma plantago-aquatica. The sequence continues at coordinate 1,354,811,432 of OY856412.1, forward strand.
AGTCATTAGATAGATCCGAACTTGGAGGAGGGATGATGGCTAGCTGTAGTTCTTGGTCATGATACCTTTATTTCAAAGGCATGGCATCGGGAACTTGGTCTTCAAGTGAACTACCGTCTCCGTGAGAAATGGGGTAGGGGATAACAAATCGATCGCTCGATCATACCTATGGCCTTAAGGCTTCATTTATGTGAATGAATAAGTCTTCCTATACAGAAACGACCATGCAGCAACACAATATCATTTGTTGTGTCACTCATATCTCGTCATATATCAAACAAGTCCAAACTGCCTTTCCTAATCCTAACATACCTTACATTTCATCAATTTACTTCTTGGGTTCATTGAGATATTAAACGAACCTCTTGGTCTCCTAAACGCCCAAGCCAGTGAATGAAAAACTATTCATTGTAATTAAACCCAATTAGATCTAATAATCATTCATTGCATCTATGCTTACCCTTTTTAAGTGAAAAGAGTATGTGATAGAATAATCAATTCCTCAATTTGGTATCATCATCTACATGACACTCATGGTCTTAAAACACTATATTGGGTATCATAATCCTAAAATTGGGGTCATCACAAAATGCCACTTGGATAATCATTAGCTAGCATGATTAATCCTTGAAGGAGATTATTCCCCATTACTAACTTGATCATGCCTGACTCTACATGACCAACCCAAGTGTGGGCCTGAGTATGGTAGAGCATTATACTCATCCATCCCTGACTCCAAAGGACTTAGATCCGGATCCCAAATGTATCAATCCCCAGCCAAGACATGCCGACTCTGTTACCAGCACATCTCCCAATATAAGGTTTAGAATTAAAGGGACATCATCAAATATATACAACTCAATATGATGGCTAGACAAAGTTAATGAGGTCAAAAGGTATCCATGAATCATTAATTAAGTATTCCACTATGACACCTAAAATGTAAACTTGTGGGATTGTGGAATTGAATCAGACAAGTCTATGGCCAGGAGCGTGCAAGAGGTTAGGGAGTCCCCCCGTGCAAACACGGAACCAATTAATTAACCTTTCCTCTTTACTGGCTACAAACATCAGTGAAACAGGCTCCTAGTCACCTTAGAAGTGTCTGATAGAATTCCACTTTCCAACAATATCACATGACACAATTACCAGAGAGAAATAAAGGAAAAGGGAACAAAAAAGACAATAGGATTGGAATCCAAAGAAATGTTTGATTAACATCTAAAACCTTTAAACTCAATTTTGAAGGATAATATGGACGAATATATGGAAGTCATACCTAGCTTATTAATAAAGAGTTTGTGTATAATGGATCCCTTATTCATTCTTTAGGAAAGTATATGAAGTATGCCTATACTCTTACTACATATAATACCAAACCATTCTATACCATACCTTTCATTGATGTTGATATAATAGATTACGATAGGAATTGAATATCATATTAAACAACACTAAACCCTACTTTTTGGATGACAAAATGTGGGAATCATACCTTTATATGTCCTTAATACATGTTTCCACAAGAAGACCATAGCATCATTAAATATATCCAATCTTGATATATTTGGGCAACATTACATTGCATTTTTCCATCACCTCGATCCTCATCCCGAACTAGAACAACTTCTAGGGTTTCTCTCACTAGAGTAGAAGAAAGATGGATTAAAGCATCATGACATATGTGGAAGATATAGTATTTGGATTATCTTACTACAATGGAGGAGGGAGGTAGTAGGTTTATATATACATAGGGTTTGTTGGGAAGTGGTTCCATTAACTAACATAGAGGAAGAGAGAGTTGTTTGCTAATCTAGACATAGATTGGAGGTTTATGGTGAAGGAGATGGGAAGGGAGGGAGAAGGGACGTTCACCTTTGCTTTGGGATGAAGAGGAGAGAACTTGTGCTTATGGTGGGGTGGATGGGGGCTCTTTATATAGGAATGGTGAAGGGTAGCATGGTCCTAATAGCAAAAAGTGTGTGGATGACACATGGGTGCAAGGTGTCATCTTTAGGTGGATGTTTACTAGTTAGGTTACACATGGATGGTTAGGTATCATCTCAAGAATTGCTAGAAGACACATGGAAGCATATGTGTCATCTCAAGATAGCTATTAAAGGGTGGTTGACACATGGAATGATAGTTGTCAACTTTTGGTGGTGCTAGGTGTCAAGGAAAGGAGTGTGCGACTCACCTTCTTGCTTCACCAACTAATGTGCTTGCTTAAGCTACCTACTTCCTATCCATCTATATGCTTGCCTCCATAAGCAACTTGCTTACCACCCAGCTACCTACTTGTGTGCTTACCGACCAATATATATTTTTCCAAAATTTGGCAAAAGTACCGCAATTATATTTTCAATATATAAAAGCTTTTAAATTAATCAAAATGGATCATTTTAATATTAAAATTGATTTTACAAAAAAATCCTCAAAGAAGCTTATTTTTATGAATAGCTCTAAATAAGGAGTTTTAACTTAAGTAGGAGATCAGGATGTTACACACTAACCCAGGGGATATCACTTATGGGATAAATGATTCCAGCATCAATTAATTTGAAAATTTCTTTCTTTACCACTTCAAGCATATTTTGATTTAGGTGTCTAGGTGGTTCAACAATTGGTTTGGCATCATCTTCCATATTTATTCTATGCATATAGATTGAAGTATGAATGCCTTTAAGATCTTCAATGGAATAACCAATGACGTCTTTATACAAACGCAGTTTGGCAAGTAATTTACTTTCTTGGTCATTGGTTAATTAATTATTTATTATAACAGGGGATGTAGAATTTGGTTCAAGAAATGCATACCTCAGCCCAGGTGGAAGGGCTTTTAGTTCTACCTTTTTCATTGTTGTTCCTTCATCAACTTTATCATCAACAAGTGTAGTGCCTTCATTAATATTTTGTGCTTTAAGAATAGAAAGTGCTCCATAATTTTGAGAATTGTTGAATTCAGTCACATCATCATCATAAAGATTGACAATCAAATCAGCATTATCTTCATTATCATTCTCAATAGGATCAATAGTGTCTAACAAATAGATTTCATTGACACGTGCGGGTGATTTCATTACATCATAGACAGAGAATTCCATTGCTTCTTCCCCAACTCATAGAGTGAGCTTTCCTTCCCAAACATCAACAAGACATCCGGTAGTCCTCAAGAATGGCCTTCCAAAAAGAACAGGATTGAAAGGAGCTTCCACCATATCAAGAACAACAAAATCACATGGTATATAGAACTTCCTGATCTACACTAGTACATCTTCCAATATACCCTTCGGATATTTAATAGAGTGATCAGCTAACTCAATAGCCATCTTTGTCGGCTTGAAATCCCCAAGATCTAGTTCTTGCCATAGGGTATACGGAATGAGACTAATACTAGCACCGAGGTCTACTAGGCCTTTATCAAAAGTAGTATCATTGATCTTACATGGCAATGTAAAAGCTCCCAAATCATCACGCTTTTGTGGAAGACAATTTTAAATAATAGAACTCTCTCTTTCTAAAAACATCATTGTTTCGACTTGATCAACTTTTCTTCTTTTAGTCAAAATGTCTTTAAGGAATTTAGCATAAGAAGGAATTTCCACAATAACTTCAGCAAAAGGAAGATTGACATGCAATTTGTTGATAATATCCATAAATTTCCTAAACTTCTAGTCTTCCTTCTTATTGGAATGCCTTTGAGGAAAAGGTACAGTGACTTTTAATGAAGGTGGTGTTTTAGCTTTACCTTTGTCCTTGTTGCAATTTGGAGTATTAGACTCCTCTTCATCAGCTACCTCCATGTTCTTCTCCTTGGATGGAGAAGGTCTTTCAATCTCATCTCCATTTCTTAGAATGATTTCATGAGCTTGTTGTCTTGGGTTCACTTCCGGTTGGCTTGGAAGAGAACATGATTGTGGAGTTCTTTGTTGGTTTAGAGCTTGTTGTGCTATTTGGTTCTCTAACATCTTGGTGTGAGTGGAAATACCATCCACCTTTGCAAAAAGTTGAGCAATATCATCTTTTAGAAGCTTGTCATTCCCCCGGAGTTCTTCATTCTGTTGCATTTGTGTAGATATGAATTTTTCCATCATAGATTCTAGAGAAGAAGTTTGGGGTTGTTGTGGCTATTGATAACCCCTATTGTTGAAACCTGACAGATTTCCTTGATGGTTGGCATATTGTTGTTGCGGTTGTTGCTGCCCTTGTTGGAAGTTTTGAGTGTTTCTTGTATTCTGATAGGAGAAATTAGGATGATCTCTCCAGCCCAGATTGTATTGATTGGAATAGGGATTGTATTGCTTATTCCCTTGCATTCCAATAGCATTGACCTACTCAAAGTGTCCTTCAATCACATTAGGTGCAAAACATGAAGAAGTATGTCCTGCATTACCACAAGCTTCACATATTGCTTCAGTGGATTGAATCGGCAAGGTGGTCATCTTTTCAAACTTTTGTGTAAGAACATCCATCTTGGCAACAATAAGGTCAATGACACCAACAGTGTGTTTTCCTCCTTGTTTTTCGGTTGAATAACTTGCTGTAGAGGTTGACTTTGCTCCTCTATCTCCTCCCCATTGGCAGTGATTTAGTGATATGTCTTCAATAATATCATAAGCCTCTCTATAAGACTTAGTCATTAATGCACCACCAGCTGCGGCATCTAATGTCAACCGGGTGTTGTAAAATAGTCCATTATAGAAAGTTTGAAGTAGAAGCCAGTTTGTTAAACCATGATGTGGGCAAAGACGTTGAAGATCCTTAAACCATTCCCATGTGTCATATAGAGTTTCTCCTTCATTCTGAGAGAAATTGGTGAGCTGGTTTCTCAAATGGGTTGTCTTGCTAGGTGGGAAATACTTTGTAAGGAATACATTAAGGAGTTGGTCCCAAATTTTAATTGACTTCTTTGAAAGAGACAAAAGCCATGCCTTGGCTCTATCTCTTAAGGTGAAGGGAAATAGCATGAGTCTAATTCTGTCAACAGACACTCCGTTTATCTTGAAGGTATTCAAATATTCCAAGAATTCAGCAACATGAAGACTTGGGTCTTCATTGGCTGTACCTCCAAAACGATTCTGTTGTATCATTTGCATCATAGAAGGAGCAATTGAGAAGTTGATCGCTTCTATAACAGGCAAGTCAATGGCCCCATAGATATTTGTGGCAACCGGCATTGCAAAATCCTTTAAAGGACGGTCGTCTTCCATGGCTAGAATGCTTGGTGTAGCTACCACAGAAGGTGAAGAAGACGGTGGTGGTGATGATGGTGACGGCGTAGTACCTCCTAGTAGTGGTTGTTCCACTCTTTTTGCTCTTCTCAAGCTTGAAAGAGTACGCTCGACTTCAAGGTCTAACAAAGCAGATGTTTGAAGACTTCGTTGTGAGCGACACATACAACCTGAAAATTTGCAAAAGGAATTAAGAACACAAAAAAAAGGTATATCAAATTTCAAAATATGGAAATGATGATCTAGTCTCGAATTACTAAATAATACTTATTACATCAATTAAATTACCGTATCTCCCCGGCAACGTCGCCAAAAACTTGTTGGTTGTTTACACTAACGAGTTTCAATCCAAACAAGGATAGTTTACCCAACTTAACCAATCTCCGCAAGTATACATAAGTAGCATAGTCGAGGTAGAACACAAGGAGCATAGCTAATTCAATTGAGTGCAACAATACTAAAGTTCAACAATCTAGATCGGTTTATAAAAGGAAAAATGATGTTTATCTAAATGCAAAAAATTCAGATTCTAAAGTAGAAAATTCAGATTTAACAAGCGAAGTAAGAGTTACTAAAAGGAGTTTGGTTTCAGAATATTAAAGAATCTTGGACATTAGGATTTCACTCACACATCATAGCAATCAAGGGAACATAATAATTCAAACATACATAAGTTCTTGTTTCAAGGAAAAGTTGTATTACACTTCACCTCCCGGCGTGAGTGCAACAATCACAACTCAAAGTCACACTCTCGTGTGTAAATTTCATTTTTGATCACAACCTGTTCCTCAACTCATTCCTCTATACTCTCGTAAAGGAGGAAGAGTTGCCAAGAAGAATACCTCCATACATTCCTACTCATCTTCTCAGATCAAGCAAGAAAGCAGAAAACATTGCACATAAAGTGGCCAGCAATTCATGCAAGAAATGGATAAACTGGTACTTTCATGGTAGAAAAACAAGAAGCATAGTATTTAGTATGAAATTACTTGTTCCTATTAGTATATTTGATTAGTTGGGCTTAGGCCCATTGTATTTTGCCCTTGTTTCTATATAGCCCATGTACTCCCTGGCTCCTATATATAGGAGACCTAATTCTCTTATTTGTTTTACAAGAAGCACATTATTTTACATGGTATTAGAGCGTACTCCCTTCCCAATCATCGTCAAATTCCTCCAATCCTATAAAATAAAACCAGATGGACCAAAAGTTACAAAACATTTGAGAGAATCAACAATTTTTGCTACAAACATCAAATTGTATGGAAAGTTTGGAACAAAGTGGACAACAGTCAACTTGATTTTAGAAGATATAGGAACAGTTCACACTTGGTTACTCGTTTAACTGACCCATCTGCCATGGTGATAGAGGAGTGAGGTATAAATGAATCAGATGTGGTTAGAAGGTAGGGAATATCGATCATATGTTGTGTTGCACCCAAATCCATAATCTAGTTAGAACTGGAAGCAAGCATGGATGCTCCAAAATTACCTTGGGAAGTGGCGGCTAGGTTGGCAGAAGAATCAACAGTAGGTAAATCTCTGACTTGCCAATCGGAAGAGGCATAAGTGGTTTTGTTGTTGTGGAGGGGAGAGTCCCCATAATATTGGGCAGCTTGGAGAAGGCGCTCGTACTCCTCATTAGATAACGAGACATGCAAATTTTGAGAGGATGCATGTAGTGTAGGAGATGGATGACCATTTATTGGAGCAGATGTTGGATTGATGCATGCAGGTGCTTGAATGATGTTGGCAGGTGCTTGAGCAATATGAGCAGATCCCCTGCCCCGTCCTCTCCCATAGTGTGTGGGATATCCATGCTTGGAGTGGCATACGTCTTCAGTATGGCCCAGCTTTCCACAATAAGTGCATTTTGGGCATTGGCCTCACCCACGACCACAACCTCTGGCTGCTGCAACCATTGCCAGTGAAGGTTTAGATATAGTAGTGGGAGAGATGTGAGGAGTAAGCATCTCAGATTGAGCCAGGTGTGCATATGCCTGGTCCATAGATGGAAGGGTTGTGCCAACCAGGAGTAGTTGTCGGACCGCTGTAGAGCGAGGATGAAGCCCATTGAGGAAGTGGCCAGTCAGAAGAGTATCCCGCTCCTTGGTGACTTCAGTAGACTTTGTCGGAGAGAAGAAGTTGAGTTGGTTTGCCAAGGCCTTCATGGCATCAAAGTATTTGGACAAGGGTCAATCACCTTGTTGTTCGGAGAAGATTTTATCCATGATATTATACATATGCAGACAATTGTCTTCTTGAGTGAAGAACTATTTCATCTCCTCCCACATAGTCTTGGCATTACAGTGCCACATGTACTTTACCGCCACCTATGGCTCCATGCATGCCCAGAGCCATGAGAGCACTTGACTGTTGCCTGTCACCCAAGCATCATCAGTGATAAATTTGAGTTTACTATGGGACTCGAGGAACGTTTGGATAGCATTCATCCATAGAAGAAATTTTTCATCATTACGTTTAACAGAAGATATGTGCGGCATATCATTATAAATGATAGTTGGCTTAGTAGCGTCACTCATGATGAAACAAGTAATATAATGACACGATACAAAAAGAAACAAAAGTATCAGAATGTAGCACGATACAAAGAATAGAATAGAAATACTATCGGAATGAAACTCGGTAGAAAAAGGAGTTGTACTACCAGAATGGAACTCGGTAGGAAGAAGAAGTGGCACTATCGAAATGGATCTCGGTAGGAAATAGGAAGCACTACCGGAATGATAGCATGGTAGGATAGATAAACATAAAATCCCCAATTTTTATGAAAAACACTCAGCCATGTGGATTAGGAGAACCACATCGAGAGGAAAAAATAAATAAAAATAAAACCTTTTCCCTTTTTTTTGCTTTATAAATCAGTACAGGGTCTTTTGAATCTGCCTTTTTTTAAAATTGTTCTTAGCAACTAAAGATACAAGACGCACCACAATAAACTTCATATCCGCTACCAGAATGATTAGAAAGCAATGACTGAATCTGTAGACAATGGAAAACTAATCCATTAGATTAGCACCACGGAAAGGCAACGAGCACCGTCTTGTATTGTCTACAAATGTGTAGATAGTGGCAACTAATCCATTAGATCAACCCATCATATATCTACTACGGAAGCGTCTTCAAGCAAATAGGATATGGGAGGATCAATTGATTAGATAATGGTTGTTGTAGTACGTATCTTTTCCAAGCAACAAAGCAGATTCGGAACTCACATATCCACTAATGGCAAGAACGGATGCGGCGGCCGCCAGGAAAAGAAATATGTAGGGGAAAGGAAGGAGTGGGGGAGGATTAGGGTAATGCTCTAATACCATGTATTAAGATTCTTTGAACTGACAATGACCTTGAATATACACAAAAGGCTATCGTCTCCTTTTGTCGTGATGTAGGGATGATCCATCAACGCTCATGCACATACTCTCCACAACAAAATGGCATTGCCGAGCGTAAAAATCATCATTTACTTGACATTACGTGCTCTCTTCTCATTCATGCCAATTCTCCTAAGTCTTTCTGGTATGATGTTGTCCTTACCGCTTGCTTTATTATTAATCATCAACCTTCCTCAGTTCTTAGGAAGTGCACTCCTTTTTCCATTATTTACCCTCAAGCTACACCGTTCCCTCTACCACCTCAGGTGTTTGGTTGTGTCGCCTTTGTTCATAAATTTGATCCCAAGGCTGACAATCTTTCTCCCTGAGCTACTCGAACTGTCTTTCTCGGTTATCCTTGTTCTAAAAAAGGATACAAGTGTCTTGAACCTAACTCTAGAAGAATCTATATCTCTACAGATGTCACCTTTCATGAGGATGAAATGTTCTTTTTATCATCCTCAACCCCCATTGATCATATTGATACTATGGTCTCATTGCTAGATCCATTCATCCCTCCAACACCACCACTATCCACAACACCAAACTAGCGCATGGAAGATGAGTCACCAGCTGCATCTACATCATCATCATCTGTTCCAGACCAATCTAATCTATCGGTGGCACTACGCAAAGGTATACACTCTTGCACTATCAAACATCCTATCTCCAACAATTGTTGTTTAGCTCGTCGTTCTTCTTCTGCATCATCCTTTGCTACTGTCCTAGACACAACATATGTTCCTATGTGTCCAATAGATGCTCTATGCCATTCTGGATGGAAAGCTTCCATGATGGAAGAAATGTGAGCTCTCTATGACAACAAAACATGGGATCTTATCACCCCACTAGCAGGAAAAAATATTGTAGGTTGTCGATGGGTTTTCTCTGTAAAGCATAAGTCAGATGGCTCTGTTGAACGACTCAAGGCGTGCCTAGTTGCCAAAGGATTCACCCAAACATTTGGCATGGATTACTTTGAGACATTTTCTCCAGTGACAAGGATTGCATCTGTCTATATCCTTATCTCCCTTGCAGCTCACCTTGATTGGCCTCTCTACCAGCTTGACATCAAGAATGCATTTTTTATGGAGATCTCCCAGAGGAAGTCTACATGCAGCAACCACCCAGTTTTGTTGTTGAGGGGGCGTCTTCTAACAAAGTATGTCATCTCTGACAATCTCTCTATGGCCTCAAGCAGTCTCCAAGGGCCTGGTTCAACAAGTTAAGCAATGTCTTAACACAACTTAACTTTCAACGATCAACCACTGACCACTCCTTGTTCTTTTCCAAGTCCTCGAAAGGCCATGTTCTTATTGCTGTCTATGTGGATGACATCATCATCACGGGCGATGATGTGATGGGGATATCTAATCTCAAGTAGTCTCTGCATGCACATTTCCATACAAAAGACTTGGGCACCTTGCGATACTTTCTTGGAATTGAAGTTCTCCGCTCAGCCTCAGGGATCAGTTTGTCACAACGACGCTATGTCTTGGACCTACTTCAAGAGGCCAACATGGTCGAAGCCAAACCAGTCTCTATCCCCATGGACTATCATATGAAGCCTATACATGAAAGAGAACTCTTTTTTTATCCTGAGAAGTATCGTCGTATAATCAGGAAGTTGATTTACTTGACTATTACTCGACCAGATATTACTTATGTTGTTGGAGTAGTCAGCCAACACATGAGTGCACCACTTCAGGACCACTAGTCCAGTGTGCAACGTATTCTTTGCTATCTCAAGAGTGCTCCAGGACGAGGATTTCTCTATAAACATCCTAAGTCCAAGGTAATATCTATCTTTGGATATGCAGATGTAGATTGGGATGGTGATTCTAAAGACTGACGGTCTACTTCTAGATATTGTGTCATGTTGGGCACTCCCCTAGTTTCCTGGAGAAGTAAAAAACAAGCTGTAGTAGCTCGCTCTAGCACAGAGGCAAAATATCGAGCTATGGCTCAGGCGTGTTGTGATCTACAGTGGGTTCGGTCCATCTTGACTGAGTTTGGAATTCCTTTTCAAACTCCAGCTACTTTGTATTGTAACAACCAGGCAGCTATACATATAGCCAACAATCCAGTCTTCCACGAGCGTACAAAACACATTGAGGTAGAATGTCATTTTGTGCGAGATCTGGTCAAAGCCAAGCTGATCATCACTCCTCACATTAGGATAGGTGATCAAGTTGCAAACATCCTTACAATACCTCTTCCACCTTCTTTATTCAAGTATATGGGTGTCAAGTTGGGACTCCACAATGTTTACTCTCTAACTTGAGGGGGCGTGTTAGTATATTTGATTAGTTGGACTTAGGCCCATTGTATTTTCCCTTGTTTCTATATAGCCCATGTACTGCCTGGATCCTATATATAGGAGACCCAGTTCTCTTATTTGTTTTATGGAAATCACATTATTTTATAGTTCCATACATGATATGACATGGGAGCTACTCTCCCATGCCCAAGAAATGAATAATTACTTGTCAATAACTATGCTTTGCAGATTTGTTATAGAAAATTCAGTTCTAAACATAATTTAGAGGGGAAAAGACAAAGAGATCCAAAGATATAACCACAAGAAGAAAGAATTCCGGCTTGAGGATGAAATTCTCCTTCTTTAGCTGCTCGAAAACGGACTAGCTCCTTTCCCAAGAAGCTGCTCAAAGTTGAGGAAGCTTGGCTGCACTTTGAAGAAGACAATGGAGAAGAAGAAGAGAAGAAATGACTTCCTTTTTGCAAAGAACCACCTTCGATCTCCCCAAAATCACCCTCCCCTCATTCTCTTTTAGCTCTGGGACAAGAAAAACTTCTCAAATGACCAAACCTCACTTCCACCTTGCGTTCCCTCCTTCTTTTAAAATTGAATTCTAAATTTTCAGATTTCTAAAACTGCCAGGTGCACTAAAAACTTGTTGGTTGTTTACACTAACGAGTTTCAAACAAAACAAGGATAGTTTACCCAACTTAACCAATCTTCGCAAGTATACGGAGGTAGAATAGTCGAGGTCAAACACAAGGAGCTTAGCTAATTCAATTGAGCGCAACAATACTAAAGTTCAACAATCTAGATCGGTTTATAAAAGGAAAAATGATGTTTATCTAAATGCAGAATATTCAGATTCTAAAGCAGAAAATTCAGATTTAACTAGCGAAGTAAGAGTTACTAAAAGGATTTTAGTTTCATAATATTAAAGAATCTTGGACATTAGGATTTCTTTCACACATCATAGTAATCAAGGGAACATGATAATTTAAACATACATAAGTTCTTGTTTCAAGGAAAAGTTGTATTACACTTCACCTCCCGGCACGAGTGCAATGATCACAACTCAAAGTCACACTCTCGTGTGTAAATTTCATTTTTTATCACAACTTGTTCCTCAACTCATTCCTCTATACTCTCATAAAGGAGGAAGACTTGCCAAGAAGAATACCTCCATACATTCCTACTCATCTTCTTAGATCAAGCAAGAAAGCAGAAAACATTGCACATAAAGTAGCCAGCAATTCATGCAAGAAACGGATAAACTAGTACTTTCATGGTAGAAAAACAAGAAGCATAGTATTTAGTATGAAATTACTTGTTCCATACATGATATAACATGGGATCTCCTCTCCCATGACCAAGAAATGAAGAATTACTTGTCCATAACTATGCTATGCAGATTTGATATAGAAAATTCAGTTCTAAACATAATTTAGAGGGGAAAAGACAAAGAGATCCAAAGATATAACCACAAGAAGAAAGAATTCCGGCTTGAGGATGAAATTCTCCTTCTTTAGCTGCTCCAAAATGGACTAGCTCCTTTCCCAAGAAGCTGCTCGAAGTTGAGGAAGCTTGGCTGCACTTTGGAGAAGACAATGTAGAAGAAGAAGAGAAGAAATGGCTTCCTTTTTGCAAAGAACTACCTTCGATCCCCCCAAAATCGCCCTCCCCTCATTCTCCTTTAGCTCTGGGATGAGAAAAACTTCTCAAATGACCGAACCTCACTTCCCCCTTGCGTTCCCTCCTTCTTTTAAAATCGAATTCTAAATTTTCAGATTTCTAAAACTGCCAGGTGCACGTCGTGCATTTGGGTGCACGCCATGCACCTGTAGTGCAGTTTGCTTTAGGTTGAACTGTGCATGGCGTGCATAGAAGATATGCATGTCGTGCAACTTTCCAAAACTTTCTTTGGTTGTTTTACGCTCTAGGTTCACGTCGTGCATGTGAGCGCACGTCGTGCATTTGTCTTCCTGTTCATTTTTGGAAACTCGCATGTCGTGCGTGTGTATCGTGCACGCCGTGCATTCTTCTGGGTGGGAGAAATAGAACTTTTCTGATATGGTACACGTCGTGCATCTGTCCTGTATGCCGTGCATTCTGTTGTTTCAGCTGAATAAAGCTCTAAAATCATTTCTTTTTGGGACGTATCTACAATACAAGTTATGCGATAAGTAAAGTAACAAAAAGATGGCAAAAGTAATATGAAAAGAGGCTAAATGGTATCAAAATGAACCAAATTTGTGTGTGATAGCATTGTGAAAAGGTGATATAGAAATCACACAACATGAGGCTTCTTTAAGAACTTAGAAATGTTAGGAAGAGTGAGATCATACTGCTTGAAGAAAGCCTCAGGGTCAACTACGTTGAAATACTCAGGGTAGTCCTTCTTCCAAGTGTCTGTCACCTCTGTACCCAAGAAAAAGATGTTCAGGGTATCCTCGGAGAATTGGAATTTCTTCTCAACTATCATAGAAGTGAGGACTACTTGAGCATTCAGTGGTGGTATGATTGTGTCATAATTCTATTGCAAGTTAGCATAGAATTCATGAATGACTTTCGTGCTTGTGATGGCATTATGGTAGCATGTGCGTTCGACATACAAGGCAGAGACATGGTGATCGTATAGCAACTCAGCTACTCGATCGATAACCCTTTATCTACATGGGCTTGCTAAAAAAGGGCATGAAACGGAAAGGGGTTCCTAAGAAGGAGCTCCTTGTACCTATTGAGAGCCTCGTTGGAGACAAAGAAGGTATCACCAAAGGATATGAGACGTGAGTTGGAAAAGGAGGATGGTGCTCCAGCTTGGGCGGCTCTCTTTCTCCTATTTGATGTGATGGAGACGAAAAGAGAAGGATTGAGAGAGCAAAAATGATTGAAACACCACCAATACCATCTACACACCTAGGGTTGATGGGAAAAAGGTCAAGCAAGATCGATCTAGGTCAAACTAGGGCTAGGGAGAGGAAGGTCGGGGTTAGGATTGAGAGCTTAAGGGAGCTAGAGGTTGGATCGGTCAATTTTTCTCTAGTTGAAAGGGATAAAAGTCAGTCAAACCTAACTTATGTTTACTCCAGACTGACCATCGATCGAGTTCTGTGACTCAGAAACTCAACCGATATGCTCTTTAAAAAATCTCTCATCCACTGATCGGTCGAGTTGGCAACTCGACCGATGGTCCACCTGAACCAACTTTAGAAATCTTAATTTATAGCCATTAGAGTGCTAATTAAATCTATTTTTCAAGTCTATTTTGCATTTTGAACATATTAGGCACATATCACTCATCATTGGGTACTATTTGGTGATAAAACAAGTGTTTACAAAAAATACCCAAAAATAAGAGAAAAAATAAGGATAAAAGAACATGAAAACTGATTTTGGCATATTAGCAAGTAAGGATAATCATAACATAGGCAAATCATATAGGATAGATGAAAACTAGCTAGAAGGCATATCAGACTCATTCAAAGCAGTTATGAGTAGATTAGATCTAATAAAGTTAAATTTCTTTCTAGCTAGGGGTTTAGTGAAAATGTCAGCCAACTGATTTTTTGTGTCCACATGTGTGATATAGATATCCTTTTCGGCAATGTGATCATGAAGAAATTGATGACGAACCTCTATATTCTTAACTCTACTATGCAAGATAGGATTATAAGACAAGTTAATTGCACTAGTATTATCACAATAGAAAGGAGAAGCATCAAAATGAATATTAAAGTCTTGGAGCATCTGCTTCATCCATAGGACATGGGCACAAAAACTCTCGGCTGTAATGTATTCTGCCTCGGTGGTTAATAATGCCACTGTGCTCTGTTTCTTGGAGAACTAAGACACCAAGCATGGTCCTAGGAGAAAGAAAGTGCCACTTGTGCACTTTCTATCAATCAAGCATATCACATAATATGCATCACTATAAGTCGTAAGAGTAAAGTCCCTTGACTTGGGATACCATCGACCAAAGTTTGGAGTTTTGGCTAAGTACCTTAAAATCCTCTTAAAAGCTATAAGATGTGATTTCTTGGGATTTTATTGAAAGTGGGAGCACAGGCCAACACTAAGCATTATATCAGGTCTAGAGGCAGTTAATTAAAGTAAACTTCCAATCATACCTCTATAAAGCTTCTCATCTATCTTCCCACCTTCTACATCTTTATCAAGTTTGGTAGTGTTTTCCATTGGCATGTCCACCAGCTTGGTATTCTTCATCCCAAATCACTGAAGTAGCTCACTTGCGTACTTTCCTTGGTTGATGGAATTCCCATCTTTAGTTTGCTTGATTTGAAAGCCGAGGAATAAAGTGATCTCACCCATCATTCACATCTCAAATTCACTCTACATAAGATCACTAAATTCTTTGCAAAGATCAAGGTTAGTTCCACCAAAAATGATATCATCAACATATATTTTAATGTTAAGAAAATTGTTAGAAGTGTGCTTTAGAAACAAGGTAGAATCTACTTTGCCTATGATATACCCAAGATCTAACAAAAAGTTCTTTAATTTCTCATACCAAGATTTAGGTGCTTGTTTGAGTCTATAGAGAGCTTTTTGCAACAAATAAGCATGGGTTGGTAAACTATCATGTTCAAAGCTCGAGGGTTGTGTAACATACACTTCCTCCTCAATTGTACCATTAAAAAATGCACTTTTAACATCCATTTGATAAAGAAGAAAGTTTTTGTAACTGTAAAAGTAAGTAACATATGAATGGACTCAAGTCTAGTTACAGGTGCATATGTTTCATCAAAAATTATACCTTCCTATTGATCGTAGCATTGAGCCACTAAACTTGCTTTATTTCTTACCACTTTTCCACTTTCATCTAGCTTGTTGCAGTAGACTCACTTGGTGCCAATAATCTTTCTATCAGTTGGTCTTGGCACTAGGGTCCATACTTTATTCTTTTCAAATTGCTCCAACTCTTCTTACATGGCTAGGATCCATTCATCATCCCCAATAGATTCTTTGATGTTCTTTGGCTCGAGTTGTGAGATGAAGGAGTTGTTGGCTTGTTCTTTGTTGAAAGCAACCCGCATCTTCACTCTTTTAAATGGATTACCTAAAATCAACTCTTTTGGATGATTCTTTGCAAAATGGGGAGTTGGATCCTTCTTCTCTTCATCTTTCTCTTCTTCTTGAATGACCACCTCTTTTCCCTTTTGGGTGATGTTGAGTTCTTTTAGAATAGGATTTACCTCACCCGCAACATCATCATTTGGAGCAATATATTTGGGAATAGAGGGATTAGTATCAATAAACTTAACATTTATAGATTCTTCTACTTTAGCAAGATCAACATTAAACACTCTATAAGCCTTGCTAGTAGTGCTATAGCCAAAAAAGAAAGCCTTGTAAGATTTTAGATAAAATTTGTTGAGAGAATATTTTGTATTCAAAACAAAACAAGGACATCCAAAAACATGGAAATACTTGATGGAAGGCTTTCTACCATGCCATAGTTCATAGGGGGTTTTCTTTAAAGAAGGATGTGTAAACACGCAGTTTTTCACAAAACATGAGGTACTAACGGCTTCAGCCCAAAACTTCTTTGGAGTGTCATGCTCTAAACGCATGGTCCTAACCATCTCCTATAGTGACCTATTCTTCCTCTCTACAACCCCATTTTGTTGAGGTGTTTGAGGTGAAGATAAGTTATGCACATAGCCGGATTCTTCACAAAATGTTCAAAAAGATCATTTTCAAATTCTCCCCCGTGATCACTACGGATGGAAATGATTCGGCAAGAAGCTTCATTATCAACTCATTTGTAAAAACTAGAGAAAACATCAAGCGTGTCACTCTTAGAAACAAGAAAGAAGGTCCAAGTATATCTAGAGAAATCATCGACAATAACATGGCAATACTTGGAACCACGAAGTGATTGAGTTCATTGGTTCAAAAAAATCAATGTAAAGAAGTTCAAGAGCTCTCTTGGTACTAAGGAATCCTTTGGATTTGAAGAAAGATTTGGTTTGATTTCCTTGGGTAAAAGGTTGGCATTCCTCATCCTTTTCAAAATCTAATTTGGGGAGTCCCTTGACTAAGTCTTTTTTGCTCAACTTCTTCAATTGATGTATATTTACATGACCAATCTGATGATGCCAAAGAGAAATATCATTCGAATTGACTACTAGGCATCTACCAACAATATGCTTAATAGAGTCAAGCACATTTACATAAAGATTACCACTTTTAGTTCCCATATATATGACTTGAGAGGGGAGGGAATCTAAAATCAAGCATTCAAAAGAAGTAAATAGAACAAGTTAACCATTAACACATAATTGACTTACACTTATTAAATTGTGATGTAGGCCATCCACAAAAAGAACATTCTTGATACACAAGGATTCACCTACATCACCCTCACCTTCAACCTTACCTTTCTTGTTGTCCCCAAAAGTGACTGAACCTCCTTTCTTCTTAGTGAAGTTGTTGAAATGGCTTATATCACCTGTCATGTGCTTAGTGCATCCACTGTCAAGAATCCATCTACATTTTTTATACAAGAAAGGAGAGTGTCGGTTCCCAACTCAAACTTTGGGATCCGGAGTTAGCTTGGGGACCCATTCATCTTTGGGTTGGTCTCCTTAGGCATGTAAGGATAATAAGTAGAGTAATGATCATCACACTAGTAACAAGAACAAATCATAGGGTTCTTAATGCCAGAAGACTCTCCAATGAAAAAGGAGGTTTCCTTGCTCTTTTTCTTACTTTTGGCTTTGTTCTTAACCTTTGGTGCTCTAGCTACAAATCCCAAACCATTAATACCACTTTGTTTGGTATAATGGTCAAGGATTTCATTAAGGGAGTTTTTCCCTTTGAGGAATTTCTGTAGAGAGACTCTAAGTCTATGATTGTCTTCATTAAGAGATAT
Source organism: Alisma plantago-aquatica (assembly GCA_963693085.1). Taxonomy (NCBI): domain Eukaryota; kingdom Viridiplantae; phylum Streptophyta; class Magnoliopsida; order Alismatales; family Alismataceae; genus Alisma; species Alisma plantago-aquatica. The sequence continues at coordinate 1,354,829,213 of OY856412.1, forward strand.
GACAGTAGAATACAAACTAGCAAGATCATCTCTATCATGAACAAGGTTGGCCTCTAAATAGAGGGCTTTACTAAAATAATAATCTTTCTCAAGAGAAATAAAAGCAACATCACTGCTAGGCAAGATAGGTCTAGAAGATAATTCATTAACTTGACCAAGGAATCTAGCATTTTCAGATTTAAGCACTTGAATTTCCTTAAGGTAAACATCCCTCTCATTCCTACGAGCATCAATAATGAGCTTAAATTCAGCATTTTTAGTTTTGAGAGTTTCAATCTCATTTAGGCACTTTTGGTTATCTTCCTTAAGAGTTTCAATGTTCTTAAGGTAAACACCATTCTCTAATTCAACTCCATTGTATTGGAGCTCAAGATCAAGATATTGTCCTTGTAAGTTATCAATGCTCTCAAGATGAGTTTTCTCATTTAGCTCAAGAATTTCAAGTTTGGCATACAAATCATCAATACTTTTTCTTAACCTTTTTCATTTAGATTTACATTAAGCAAAAGAAGAATGGGTTTAAACAAGCATATCAGTAAGAGTTTCCTTAGATAACTCATGCAAGATTACCTCACTTACCTCACCAATTTCTTTACTAGTAGAGGCCATGAGTCCAAGGTGGCATTCTCCATCGTATTCAGAGCTAGAGCCACTTGAGGATGATTCCTCCCAAGCTGCATGAGCTGCATTCTTGTGTCTTTTCTCCTTTTTTCCTTCCTTTTGTACTTCCTCTCCTTCTTGTACTCTTCATCCTTCTTGGAGTTGGCCTTGTGGTGTGAATTTCTTGATTTAGGACATTCACTCTTGTAGTGTCCCTTTTGTCCACACTTGTAGCATCTAGGAGTAGAGGAGGAGGATTACTTTCCCTTGAAGTGCTTGCCCTTTATGTAGTTGGCTTCATGCTCACTAGGGCCATCATATTCACTAGAGGAGGAGGGAGATGTCTGTCAAGAAAGTTGTTGTTGAAGTATAACCACCTCCACTTGAGATTTGAAGGCATTATCTTTGATCTTCTTGGCTTCCTTCTCTTCTTGCTTGGATTCTTCTTCTTGCTTGTCAAACCTTGGCTCATGAGTTTGGAGGTTTCCAATGAGCTCTTCGGTTGGGATGTCACAAAGGCTCCTCACTTCTTCAATGGAGGTCACTTTTGAATCCCATATCTTTAGTAAGTCCTCAAGATCTTGGAGTTGATTACACCTCTATCAAAAGTGTTGCCCAAAGTAGCTAGGCCATTGATGATCACATCGAGCCTAGAGTGCATATCCTCAATCCCTTCTTTCTTGCCCATATTGAAGTTCTCTAGAAGGCTGTTCAACATGTATATCTTAGCCTCCTTGACTTGATTTGTGCCTTCATAGGTAATTCACAACTTATCCCAAATCTCATAGGCGGTATCTCGTGATGAGATGCGGTTGAACTCCATTAGGGTAAGGGCTGCATAGAGGATGCTTATGTCTATGGTATTGAGTTGGTCTTCTTTTACTGCAACTTCATTCCATGTTGAAACAGCTTCGTTTGGCTCCTTGTATGGTGTGACCTTCACCTTTCATCCCTTGAATGTAAAACTGCATACGCATCTTCCAATAGAGGAAGTTGGTGTCGTCGAAGACCGGAGGACACATGGAGAAGTCTCCCTCTAGGTTGAGTGAACCAAGTAGGTTGTCTCCCATCTTCTTGTATTGTGGGAGATTTTTGGAGAAGATCCTTGGCTCTGATACCACTTTTTGGATCTAGGGCTCTAGAGGGGGGGTGAATAGAGCTTCAAAAATCCTTACAAGATAAGTTATACCTTCAAATTATATCAATCAAAACCAATAGCTTAAGAACAATTTGAAGTCCTAACTAAGAAATCATAGAAAGGATTAGAGAAATCAAAACATATACTTAGACAAGGTTGTTTAGAGTGGTTCCACTCTCCAAACTAGGAGAGAGTCAAACCACTACCTAGAGAGGTCAACCTCTAGGACTTTGCAATTCATGTATACTTATATTCATTCATAAGAGATACAAGGAGACCACCATACATCCAAGGAGATACCTATTCAAGGCAAGAGTCTTCCACCTACACAAGGACTTACCCACTTGATCAAGATGTCTTCAGCCTTCAACAAGGACTTACCCACACTTGCATCAAGTCTATGGCCTTGAAGGAATTTGCCCACTCTTCTTGAATCTTGGCCTTACCCTTCTCCTTCACCTAAAGAAGATCTTCACCTCTTCTTCAACCTTGAACAAGAATGATAATAGCTTCACCTTCACTAGGAGTAGCTTGCTTCAATGTTTTCTTATTTGAGAAAGGAGGTAGGGAAGATAGAATGGAAGAGAGCTTTACAAGAACATGGAGGTAGCTCTCTTATAACTGGCCTAACTTACTCATAATCACCAAATGCTTTGTAAATGAGAGAGAGAAAGGGGATCAAGGATTTGTAACACACTCAACTATAGCAAGGACTTAGAATAGCATGAATGAGCAAAGTTGAAATGAACTCCAAGGGGTCCTATTTATAGTTGGAGGTGTTCCCTTGAGTGTGGGATCACTAAAAGGAAAAATATAGTCATTTTCCAAGTTAAAACGGATCTATTATCACTCAAAATAACTATCTAACAGTTATAATCACTTTGTCTTCATTTTCTATACAGAACATTTGGTCGAGTTTCAATAAAGATAACTCGACTGATCCACTTAGTGACAAAGTCAATTTTCAAACTATCAGTCGAGTTTGTCCTGGGAAACTCGACCGATGAGTCAAAATCAGTTTTGCTTAGTTGATTGATCGGTCGAGTTCTGTGAGTGTGCAACTCAATCGATTGGTCATCTTCAGAAAATCTAGCACTGGATTGGTTGAGTTTCCAACTCAACCGATAAACGACCTGTGATAAATTTTCTAATTTAACTTTTGAGTGACCAAACGTCAGAATTAAGTGTCCCTAATTTTTTCTCATCTTAGTTACAAGTCATATCAACAATACAAGTTATTACAAAAATAATCTAAGGTCATTTGGAGTGATTTCCCAAAATGTGCACTTGCATTGCTTTTGACTTGAACTTGAACAAGCTAGGGCTTGTGTAATTTGATCCTTTTCATGTACCTAAAGCTTGAAATCAATCTTGAACAAACATATTAGATACATAGGAATGGAATGGTTAAGTTATTATCAAATTATGGGCAATGTATAACTCTCAAGTCAACATCTCCTTGGTAATTTATAATTTTTTTCAACACATAAACATTCCAGAAAGTAAATAATAGAAATTATGGGAAGATAGGAATTTTTGTAAGGGATTGTATATGACTTAATTCATAGGATACCTAATAGAAAATCATAATTTTTGAAATAGTTTAAGAGAGGAACACCATATATATTAGGTGTTTTTAGGCATCATAATTGATTTCTAGACATGTTGAGAAATTATATTTTTATAACATATTGTGATAAACTATTATCCAATAAAGTTGTCGACAATTATCATAGGTTCAAATTGATTCCAAAATTTTACCAAAGATGGGTTATATTATCTATTATTTTCCTTTCTAAGTGTAATCTTATGACATAGAGATGGGTGGATAATATTACTTACCTTAAAGCTTAAATACAAAACAATCTTAACAAAAATGTCCATGTACTAGGTTAATAGAAAGATTAGGCATTTATATAAATTTTTGTTAGGCTACCATATCTCCGTAGAATTTTTATTTTTTTGGAAGCTTCAAAGGTGATGCTCCCTTTATGATGAAATGGGAATGTTCACGTGCATTGACACTACATGAGAATTCCATAGCCATTCATCTCTACCAACCACCTTGGTCTCAAGGACAAGCTGGAGGGACCATTTTCTTATTTATGCATTAGCATATTTGTTTAAAACTAATGACATAGACTGAGGTTGTTGAGTAACAAATACATTACATATCTCTAGAAATAAAATTTATCTACACTTACGACTTAAAACATGGGTACAAGGAAAAAACAACAAAGAAATTTAGCCTAAAACATCATAATTACTAGATTGATCCATCACACACATAAAACTATACAAAAAATAGGCAACTAGTGAAGTGCCTCTTCCCATGGGGATGAAGGGAGTAAATAGCATTAGAAACCTACTATGGAGGTTTGTGTGTAGTTTGAGAGTTGCATGGTGGTCAATATAGCTCTACTAAGGAATTTATGATCCTCTAAAACTAGTGAGCTTGTGTATGATATGTCTACAAATAATAACCCTTTACGACCGGTTAAAAATCTTCACAAAATCTAGAGGGTACTAGAAGCCTGTGAAATCTCATTGGCACTTTCTAGGGGAAAGGAAAAAAATTTGTACTTCTAGGTGAAGCATAGGTTATCTAGGGAATAAGAAAACACCTCACTGGTGAATTCATGGCAGGAAAGAGGTTATGGGGATCCAAGTAATTATATTAAGTTATTGGCTTTATAGTAAAAAAGAGGGGAGAGGAAGTTTTTTTCTTGCAAGGCTCTGATGGAGTAACATGCCCATAGAGATTTGTTTTCTTTTTCAGTTGGAACAAAAGCATGTCAATATTCATGGTCATTTGGTGATGAAAGAAAGAGCATTCCAATGGACTTGAGATTGGAGGAAACTATAGAGTTATATGAGAGAAGAATGGGAGATAGTTTTGATGAGAAATAGTCCTAATTGGAGAAAGAGGTGGAACGATGGCCTTTGTTTCAAAATTATAGTGTGGTGATAATGTCAAATGAGATCTTATATTTTACAAAATTGTCTATATGATCAGAACTCATTGTAACAACTAAAGTTGCTATGAAAATAGGAATCCTAACCCTAGTGAATCTATTTTTAGCATTCATCTAATTTTTTTTATTTTTTATTTTGATGACCAAATAAAATTCTAGCATAACATGATTTGTAGACATAATTCCATATATTTATAACATTTTATGAAAATATCTTATACAATATTTGGTGGTCATGTAGAATATATTCTTTCGATTAATGTATCATACAAGTATAAGATAGTTAGTTTGTTCACTTGCAACTTCATTTTTTAACTATGATACTCCCATACTTATTATGAACGATGATATAAATAACAATAGATCATCAATTAAAATGTAACATAAAAATTATAAGTTTTATATTAGATGATATAGTCATGGGAAGATTAACACGAAACAGTTTCATTTTGCAATTTAATCATTATATTCGTTATCCTCTCATTTAGTAGTGTTTACGTGTTAGGTAATTAAATGTAATACACCGAGTAATGTGACATAGCAAATATATAAAACGTACCTTCTACTTTAGAATTAGGGTTTGTTAAACATATAGAGATTAATTGCCTAATCATCACCCTAATGGCATACCTAAATTCAATGAATACTAACCTTCAGTAATCATTATTTAACTATATCCATCTAGTTAAATCCAAATGTCACAAAACTGTGTAGTTTAGTTGTCTAGCAATCAGAACTTTTTGTATGTTACAGTTCCAACCTTCCACAAGTATGCAACACGCATACTAACATTATAACTCCACAAATGGAATGATGTATATACTATGATCCAGGAAGAAAGAGAGAGCGTTTCCCTGCCCCTGGAAATGGACGCGATTGTAAGACGCACTATCTTCTATGTTCTCTTCTTGGTTGTCCTCGTGTCACGCCAAGTCAACCAGTCCACCGCAGCTGACCGTATTCCATCCGGTGAGAAGCTATCTTGGAACCAGACGATCGTATCCGAATTGGGAGTCTTTGAGCTGGGATTCTTCAGTCCAGGTAACTCCAATAGGCACTATCTTGGCATATGGTACAAGAAGCTTTCTGATCGTACTGTTGTATGGGTAGCAAATAGAGAACAACCCATATATGAATTAGAAGAATCATTCTTGAAAGTTACAGAAGACGGCAACCTGGTTCTGTTTCGCAGCCATCATCCCATATGGTCCTCCAATATTTCCATCTCCACCGCATCTGCCAGTGAGGCCATCCTTCTTGACACAGGAAATTTCGTCATCGGAGATTCAAGGAACAATTCCATCATTCGGTGGCAATATTATCCAACTGATACATTGTTGCCCGGTGCACGTGTGGGGATGAACAAGGTTACTGGTAACTATCAAGTGTTCACCTCTTGGAAGAACTCTGAAGATCCAGCACCAGGTCCTTTCTCAATGAGCTTGGATCCAGACGGTTCCAACCAAATTGTCATGATGTGGAAAAGATCCCACAAGTACTGGGAGTCAGGAGTATGGAAGGGAGGCTTTTATACCGGGGACGCTCAGTTGCGGGCAGAATCCAGTCATTTCAGAATCAACTTCTATGATGAGAAAACAGAAAAATATCAAATTTATACTGTTTTAAGGAACTCTAGAATGGCACGGACCGTCTTGGAACCTTCGGGCACTCTCAAAGTGTATGTTTGGACCGATGATGATCAGAAAATACTTCCCGTTTGGGCTCGTCCGAGTTCCCAATGTGATGTTTATTCTCTCTGTGGAGCCAATGGTGTCTGTGGTGAGACAACACCTCCATGCCAATGCTTTAACGGTTTCCAACCAGTCTCACAGGCAGAATGGAAGCTAAAGGACTGGAGTAGTGGGTGTGAGAGGAGAAGCAACCTAGAGTGCACCAGAAACTATACTGCTAACGGTGGAGTTACAGATGGCTTCATGGCGATCAGTGGTGTGCGAAAACCTGTGAATCCTGAATACATAGAAGCAGAGGGGATTGAGGAATGCAGATCGGCCTGTTTGAGGAACTGCACCTGTACTGCGTTTTCTTATGCCAATGGTTGTTCGATATGGCTTGGAGATCTTTGGAATCTCAGATACACAGGTGACGTAGGTAATGATTCTAATACGACCCTTTATATCCGAGTTGCAGCCTCCGAGCTTGTTTCTAGAAACCACAGAAACAACACTCATATAGCAGTACTAATATGTGCAGCAGCCCTGGTTGCAGCAGTCACATGTTCAATTTTAGCGTGGATAGTCATGAAATCAAGTACACCACCTTCAGCGAAGGGCATCGATGGTTATCTTATTCGATTCACATACTCAACATTGCAGCAGGTCACGAAGAACTTTTCGGACAGGCTGGGTGGTGGAAGCTTTGGGTCTGTTTTCAAGGGAACGTTCCCGGATTCCACCATTGTAGCTGTGAAGAAGCTAGATCACGCTGGACAAGGGGACAAGCAATTCCTGGCAGAGGTGAGCTCCTTGGGAACAATCCAGCATCTGAACCTCGTGCGCCTCCATGGATTCTGTGTTGAGAAGGATAAAAGACTACTGGTATATGAATATATGCCACATGGTTCATTAGCTTCTCAGCTTTTCAACGACAGCTCCCAATGTGTGGACTGGCAAAGTAGATATAATATTGCTCTACAGACAGCCAAGGGCCTGACTTACCTCCACGAGGAATGTAGGAAATGCATTATACACTGTGATATCAAGCCAGAAAATATACTTCTGGATGCAGATTACCGGCCCAAGGTGGCTGATCTTGGCCTTGCAAAGATCCTTGGCAGGGATTTCAGTAGAGTCTTGACTACAATGAGAGGAACAATTGGTTACCTTGCGCCGGAATGGATTTCTGGCATGCCCATTACGCAAAAAGCAGATGTTTACAGTTATGGGATGATGCTCTTGGAAATAATATCGGGGAAGAGAAATTCAGATCATCCAGAGGGGATGAATGGTTATTTTTTCCCAATTTGGGTGGCGAAACAAATTAATCAGGGAGCATATCTGAGCATGGCAGATGAACGACTGAGAGGCAACATTAATGAGGCCGAGTTGATTAAAGCTTGCAAGGCAGCCTGTTGGTGCATTCAGGATGACGAAACAGACAGACCATCTATGAGGCAGATAGTTCAGATTTTGGAGGGGATTCTGGACTTGGGTATTCCTCCTGTACCACTTCTTCTTCAAACTCTTGTGGAAGATTATAATACCGGTCGCACAAACTTTCCCAAGATAGTTTTCTACCCAAATGATACCGATAGCAGTAGTGTTTAACGGTATGGAATGTGAGATGCCATGGTCCGTCCATCTACTAGGTGACATCTAGTTGCGATTGTAGCAGTGTATAATTTCCTTGCATCAAATCTTCTAAAATCATCGATTAGCTTGTGTGTAATAATGGTGCAGTTTGCAATGTATGTATGAAATGTACAAGAATTAAAATGGACGCAGCTCATTTGTTTAAGTTTTAGAAAACAAGCAATGATAATGCACTATGTTGACCACATAAAACAAGGAAATGTTGCACTATGCTATATATATATCTGATTTGCAAACCTCTCCTAAGTGTGAACACAGATGCTAAAGTTATTAGAGGCTGAACCACCATTAGAGGCGCCGACAAGGAGTGGCTCAAGTAGTGAAGCACGGTGTCTCCTCATGAAGGGACTCGGGTTCGAATCCCAGTTGCCGCCTTGATTTACCACCCTCCCGGGCGTTCGGCCTTTGAGCCGCAATGACAAGCATTCATCGATTTACCATTGTTTTCAGATGCCCGGCCTCCGTTACGTGCAGTGAGATATTTGAGGAGATTTATTTCTCTTTTAATCTTATATATACCTAGTCATCTGTTTTATAAACTTGCACCTAGGACGAACAATCTTGTAGTGTCATACAATCAATTGTTAGACGTTATTCACATAAAGGAAGATTTATGTGTTTTACAGGCATCCTTACACCATTGTTTATTTTCAAATCCTTTTTTTAAAACGTATAATGCAAACTAAGTACCTCCACTTCTTTATAAAATCTGTAATTTCAGATTGCTAATACTGAAATGTTCAATTAGAATAAGATTATAGATGGCCGAATATACTCTGAACTAGAAGAAAACTTTATTCAGATAATATTCGAGAATAGACATGTTATCATTTAAATCAACATTCACTCAAAGGATAATATCATAGTCGACATGTGAGCAAAGAGTAGCTCATTTCTCCATAAAACTTATCTAAAAGAGTAGAAATGTGAGCTTGCAAAGTAGTATTTTAAAAGATTATATGATATATTTTTTATTTTCACTAGCATAATATTAATAAAGCTCACTAAGTTCATCATTCAAAGAATCAACAACATTAGTCAATTTCTTTTTATTTTTCTTATGAATTCAATCTTTTTGGAAGTGTGTTTAACATGCTCAATAAGCTTGTGTTTGGTAAACTCAGAATGGATACCTCACTATTATCACTTTGTGAACCTTCTTATTTCATCATCTTCATCATTTGGAAAAGAAGCATATCAATTACATGATGATAGATTTCTTCTTCATCATTTGACCTGGGATTTTAAGAAGAATCCCAACAAGCATGATATTCTTTCTTATTGACCTTGGATTTCTTGTTCTTCTTTTTTCTCTTTAGCTTTGAGTATTTGTCGTTCCAATGTTCCTTTTCCTCCCCAAGAACGACATCTACTAAAAGGTCTACAATTTTTGTTAGAATAAGAAATTTGACTTCTTACCTATAAGTTCTTTTCTTTCTCACTACTAGATGAGCAACTAGATGAAGAGGAAGACTATTTTGAAACTCTTTCTTTGAGGGTTGTGGTCCTTTTCTTAGCATGATTTTATTCATGTTCTTCTATCTCACATTCTTGAAGTCCATTGATTACCTATAATTCAAGCTACAAAGTAGAAAGATCCAAAATTTCTTCTATGATAGTAATTTTCTTTTCATACTTAGAGGTTAGACAACACAAAGTTTTTGTAACAAGCACTTCATTATCAATATTCTTTCCAAGAAATTTAAAGGTATTTATAATTGATGTAAATCTAGAGCACATTTCAAAAATAGTTTCATATTTTTAATAAAAATTAACTTTAGCATATGAGAAAGCATATTTAATCTAGTATCCTTGACTTGCTTGGTTCCTTCAGGAGTAATTTTCTTTAATTATCATAAGTAGTTTCAAAGAGGATATTTGATTAATCACACTACATGATAGGATATAATGTGAAATACTCATTGCCTTAGCATTCAATGTAGCACTCATCTTTGTATCTACATATCATTGCTCAAGCTCCATTGTTGGAGGCATGTATGGTTGGATGATCATCTTCCAAAGGTTAAAACTAGACCACTTAAGAAGAAATCCATACACTGATTCGTATATAAGAGATTGGAGTTGTCAGAGAGAGTAGTCTGGTAGATGTGTGCTCTTTTAAGGTTGAGCCGCCTAGTAGATTTTTCCCCATCGTCAAGATTTGTTGCAGATTCTTGAATCCCTGCTCTAATACCAAATGAAAGCTATAAAGGGGGTGAACACAGAAAATATTATCTAATAGAATTTAAAACAAAGGATGATGAATTGCAACTTGCTTTGAGAGGTATTATATTGGAAATTGTAAAGCAAACTATTGACTAAAAGGAAACCATAAAGATATAATATGTATAGTGGTTTTGGCTTAAAATGGCATAGATATACTCCATGAAGTTTTCAACTAGGGTTTCTTAACCTATATTTTATAGACTTTTCAATACTGACACAAAATACAGTTAGTTATACCTTTTTTTAAATAAAGACCAACCTCCTTTGTAGGAGAAGTTATAATTCTTTTCATTATTTGATGGACTTTTGAAGATTGCCTACTTTAGAGAAGATCTCAATCTACCTGCACCAGCTTTGTATGCAATTTCTCACAAGAAGTAGCTTTGAATAATGAATTAAACAAGGGACAAGAATAAACAAGGAAATTACAACTCAATCTCACAAGATATAAGAAAATATACAACTCACAAGAAGGTTATGATCCAAATCACATGGGTTTAGGAAAAGCTATTTTTGATGGATTAGTACATTTTGTCTAGGATAAAATTAGACTTGCTTGGTGTTAGTAGGATGTAGCAAACTAGGATTATAACCTTCAGAGATACAACATCTAGGGAAAAATCATAATTGTGATTTAGGTATTCATATGAAACTCTTGAATATAGGAAACACTTAGGAATATCTAAGATAGCTATTGTGAGTCTTCATGATGAGTTTAGTGATAAATTGGTCATTATGGGATAGCTTATAGGGTTGAAATGATAACTCATACTAGTTGAAAATTTGTAGAGAACCAAATCTGATCATATTACTATCTAAATAGAAAGCTTCATGTTCGTATTACAATTTAATTGAGAGTCGGTCTAACTGAATAACTATTTGACTAGAAATTGACATGAACCAAAAAGTCCTAAATTTTGGAAAATGTCTCAAATGATTTTCTTTTGATTAAAACCTACCTATACTTGATGGGTGTATACAAGGTTAAAATTAGGTTTTAGATGGTTGTTGGTCATTCATCACTTATTCTTACATGATTCCTATCAATTTGAACAATCACACAGATTCTAAGCATAGTTCTAGGTACAATTTGATTGACAACCATCAAATTACATATATAATTGTACACTCCATGAATAGGATCTTATCTAAGTTCGTTCATCATGTGAAATACTGAATTCACATATTAACAACACAAATGGGAGTTTTCTGCATCATCAAAGTTTAAGAGTGGATATATGAAAAGCCAACAATCTCCCCATTCCTGATGATGATAAATATTCCAAAATATAAATTTATGATATATCCAAATCAAGATCATCATACCTTTGATTTTCCAAAAAAAAGCAATTTCCTGCATGAATTTCCCTTGTCAAAATAAAAAAGGAAGGTTACTTATAGAAGACCCTATCAAGGAGTTAGCCCCTATCACACAGATAACCATAAGGAGAGGGGAACTCATACCCATAAAACAAGAATATAATAGTTGTAAGTATGAATGAAACTACATGGCATGCCAAACAAATCCACAATTGTATTGAGGAATAAAGATGATATATGCCCCATTATCAATAGTAAGTAATGTTAACAGCTTCAAAATACCCACTAAGAACATGAAGATATCAAGAAAGATACTCTAAGCCAATGGCAAGGAATGTTATGTCCACCACGACCATTGAGAATCCATGAAAAAAACCATAAACTTTCTAAAATATATGTTAGTACCAATGCTAGAAATGCTAAATCCTCCATGATAAAGAGATGCCATAAAAATAAAAAATAAAGTAATAAAGTATCTATAAACTAATATTAAATGATGTTAAGGCCAAAAATGATATAGATAAAAAAATAAAATAGAGTCTACAAAGATAGTAAGATATGGCATAAGGTTGAGCTTCCCCTTAATCACAAAATCAAGATAATTTTATTTCATACCAAGGAAACATTTTCCAACAAGAAAACTCCAATTAAACATCATAAACCATTATAAAAATGTTATAAAAATCATTTTGATACCTAAAAGATCAAGGAAACATGTAACAAGCCAGTCTAAATACCAATTAAGAGAGAGTCAAAAAATAACTTGACAATCAACATTTCAGTTTTAGATTTAATTCAATCACACTACACCTCAATAAAACTACATTTTAACTAAGAGTCAGTCTGATGGAAAAGAAAAATCCAACTAATATATAGATCTCCATTATGAGATTATATATATATATACATACATATATGTATATATATGTATATATATATGTATATATATATATGTATATATATATATGTGTGTGTGTGTATGTGAGTGTGTGTACGATTATAGAACTATAATATAATAAATTAAGTAAGCCAGTTGAATGTTAAGAAGTATAACAAGATCAAGTAGATATCCACAGCAAATCATGATGTCTCAAAACCTATCTAGAGAGAGATTTTTGGAATACAAACCATTGCCACTTTTCCTCTTAAAATAAAAAAGGAATAGTGACAAAATATCCCATGACTAAAGCAAATATAACATGATTAATTGGGAAATAACATTTAACATTTGGTTTTTCAAAAACAAGTCCATTCTTCTTCTGATTCTGATTCTCATTTATTGGAAATTTGCCAATATTGCTCGTATCCGCATGACAATACTAAGAGTGCATTTTTCTGTTAAACATATTTCATCTGTTAGAAAATTTATTTGAAAATCACTAAAGATTTTCATTTTCCTTGGCACATAATAGAGCCTTTAGTAGTGGAAATTAAACATATTCTAGTACTAGAAAGATTATCTTCAAGCAAACAAATCTTATCACTTAAACCAAGGTTCATTGTAAGGATAACATAATAAACATGAAAGGAAATGATACGTTGTTTCATCGTATCACTCCAATTATCTAAAAGAGTAGAAATATTAGTTTGCCAAAACAAAAAGTATTTTGAGAAATGAGATCATCTGCTCTTTTCTTTTGACTAGAATTATAATCCTTAATCTCATTAAGTTCATCTTTCAAAGAAACAACAGTAATATCCAATATCTTTCTTTTTATTTCTCATATTTTTCAAAAAAATCATAGTATGTTCAACAAGTCAATAAGATCATTACTAGAAAATTTGAAATAAATACCTCACACTTTTTCACTTTGTGCGCCTTCTTCTTATTGTTCATCATTTTTGGCGATGGGATTTACTACATGATGGCAAATTTATTTTTCATCATTTGAATGTGGATTTGAAGAAGAATCCCAAGAAGCACAATATGCTTTCTTCTTTACCTTAGATCTCTTTTTCTTCTTTTATTTCTCTTTATTTTTGTGCATTCATCCTTCTGATATCACTTTCCTTGCAAGCATGGCATCTTGTAGAAAAATATCTCAATTTTTGTTTAAAGACAAATTTGATTTCTTAATTGGAGTACTTTTGTTCCTCGGTGCTAGATGAGCCACTAGATGAAGAGTAAGATTATTTTGAAACCCTTCCTTTAATGTTTGTTCTTTTTTTAGCATGTTTTTCTTCCTCATATTTCCTATGATGTTCTTGGGGATTTACTTCATAAGTTTCTTGATTCTGTATAATTTATAAAGTAGAAAGATAAAAATATCCTTCTATGGTGGTAATTTTCTTTTAATACTAAGAGGTTAAAGAATGCAAAATTTAAATTAAATATATTTATCCTAAATATTCTTCTTAAGAGATCTCAAGGAAGTTATAATTCAAGTAAACTAGAGTTTATTTTAGAAATAGTTTATATTTTATCTTGTCGAACAACTTTAGTTCATGAGAGAAACTTGTTTTTAGTATCCTTGACTTGTTTGGCTCATTTTTTTTCCTCCAAATATCATAATTAGATTGAAAAGATGAAATTAAATTAAACTCACAAGAGATAAGAAAGCATATACAATACATGTAGCATTAGCATTTAATGTTAAAATCTTGTTGTTGTTGCATATTTTGGTTATATGCCCTGAGAGACATCATGTAATGGTTGTAATAGGGATACATTTATACAATTCCAACTATTATGTTTGTTTCAGTGATGAGATAGTGAACAAATGTAATGATGTCCTAAGGATGTTTGGACTGGATCACATGTGGTTTGGATTGAGAACTTAAACATGAGATCGTATGTATATATAGAGTATTCACTCTTGTTATGTCCCTAGTTAGTTTTTATTATGGATATTATATGACAACAATAATATATAAGAGTAGTATGTATGATGACCAATGACTATGTTTATTAAGTTATGACATCGAATATCAATTAAGGTACATGTGTACTTGTTAGAGAACAAGTTATATTGAACATACCACTTCGAGAATGACACATGGAAGACATGATATGGCAGTTAGAGTCATATCGCAATGTGATAGTAGTGAGTGTGATCCTTTGACTTGAATTACTATAATGATTACATGTTGTTCTCCATACTTAAACGTTGCCCAACATGACTTTCAATAAGAGTTACCATATAAGTAGTGGTTGTGTCTACCATGACACTTGTGGATTATTGTAAGTGATTTAGATGGAATTAATCCCTCCATTTAAGTGATATCCTGGACACTTGATAAATGAGACTATGAAATTCATGACTATGCTCATGTGAGCCAATATACAATATTGTGCTCGTACAATCTTGGTAATCTACTCTAGTTGAAGAAACATAAATTGAATGATAAGAGGATGACAACTCCATATCTCATTTTCAATATGGATATCTATGATAAAGGGATTGCACATTCATGATAATAGTGGTCACTTAATAGGTTGAAGTTGTTCTTTGCTTATTCAGGTTACATGGGTAGCAATGATGTGTTGCTACATACTAATCTATGCTTGTGAGGTTTTAAATATCATTACTGACATAATAAGGAACCTATGGGGTTGCACAATAAAGGATACATAAGGGAATTGATATCACAACCAAGCATATGACTATAAATAGTTTGAAATCATGTAAAGATAGATTTCCAACACAATCAGTTGACTGGGAAAGGATGTTCATTAACTAGAAGGTTTGAATCAATTGATCGTTTCATTGTCAAATGGTTTATAGATCACCAATTTGGGAAACTCGCCATTCGGTCGAATGGTTTCTCAGACGGTCAACTGGATTGATGTTAGAAAACAATAAGGAATATATGGCATGTTCAATTTGGAATCAAATGGGCCAACTGAAATCAAACTTGGAGTGGAAAATTGGTTGACTAGGCATATAGATTGGATGACTAGGTACCAAACCAGTCCCAATCGATTGACTGTTTTAAACAAATTGATCAATTGGGAATCTTAGAAGTATTCCTAGTTTTATTATGTCTTGAGTTACAGTTAGGAACATTATTGGGTTTTTGGATTATCCAAGCCCATGAATCTACTATATATAGGGGTGGATGTACATGGGTGTGAGACTTTAACATCCTTGAAATTTCAAAACGTTAGATCTTATTCAAGAAATGATGTGAGAATCTAAGTGTGATAATGAAGGGAACAATATGACTCTAGTTTATGAATGTGAACTCTAAACTAGGAAGTAAAGTAATGTTGAGAAAATATGTATATATAAGACTTCGTTGGAGATACAATCACATATCAAACCTTAATTTCATAATTAAGAGTATTCTAAAGCTTGTGGACCCTTTAGAAGACCAAACTATGAACCTTGGGCTCTAAGATACAAGATATGGTCATATTGGCCATTTTGAGATACAAAAAGCTCTAGGGGTTACATGTTGGAGAATTTAATATTTTTTGTATGACTATGATGCCAATAATCTTATGAATTGATTGTTGAACCAACTATGAAATAATGAGAAAGGATCTCAAAGTTTTTAAAATAATGTTTTCCCTAGATAATTAAATTAACAATTATCTAGAATCTGGTTGGAATCCAAGTTTTGAGTAATAAATAAACCCAATATGATCTAGTACTTGGTACAACACGATATAATGGTTAATCGAGGATAAGTTCATGTTTTTTTAATAATAATATAATTATTTGTTACCTAGGTGGTTAAAGTATGTAAATGCTTGAAGAAACATAATAGGGTAATAATCTTACCCATTTTGAGGCCAAACATTGCTAAGGATAGTATGAATTCATACTAAAGTTTGGTATTGATTGAATGATTTAAGAGACCTATATGACATTTAGAAGTTTGATGATATTATAATAAAGTTGGAAATAATTGTTTGATTATAATCAGAATATTCAATGGCATGCACAAAGTCTGGAAGGATTGGGAAATTGGGGTGTGACACTGGATGTGGAATTTGATCGCATATGCAAACAACAGATCGGACAGTTATGCCCAAAGTCTAGATTGACCTGGACTCACATATCTGAGAAATGATGCACACAAATAGATCATCTCAATCACTCGACTGCATATTATTATGCAGTTATAGGAGACTGGATCTCCTTGGACTCTTCCCTACGTCACTTTCCCTCTTCACCTCCATATAACAACTCCATAATTTTTGGGAGATAAAGCTAAGTCCAATAAACCCTTAGATTGAAATTATCATCTAGGAACAAGACAATGCCTAATCTTGGGTAGACTAGGATTCTAAGGCGGGCCTACCTCTTCCTTGACCTTATGCATATATAAGACCAAAAATAGCCATGGAGACTTCCTAATATTAGTGCAACCTCAAGTCATCTCATCTATAGCCAGTAGCTCTACCACCTTCTTCCTTGCACTACTCCAATACATAAACTACTCTATGCCATCCCTATCACCATCAGCCACGACGGAAAAGACTTGACAAGTCCGGAGGGACTAAAAAAAGTGACCTTGAGCATTAGATATGTCACCAATTTCTTGGAGTAGACATTCAACCTTGGGATTACCTCTTACATGGCTCGTCAGAGTCAAGCTTGTGGAAGAAGAGGAAGAAGACAAAGCCATGGAAACTTACCTACATATCCTCAGACCAGACATTATGAGGTAAAGAAAACCCAATCCTTTCATCCATGTGTGTAACATCCCTGACCTGGGTTATGCTTTAACCCTAGATGTTTTTCTTAATAAAGTTAATTATATACTTGCTCTTATCTTTTGAAAAGTAATTAAGGCTCAAGAGGAGATTATATTTCAATTTCAGTCCTTTTTGAATAATGTTGAAAATAATGTTTTTCCTGTTTTGGACTAAAGTGCAAATTACCCAAGTTGAGGGGTTAACTTGCAAATGTTACATGATAAATGTTCCTCAAGTGTTGAAGCATCATAAGAATGGGAATGATACATAGGTATGGGTTGAGGTAGCCTGAGCACCAAGAAAGAGCTTGTTGAGCAATGTTTGTGCATTAAAACCTAGTTTTGGTGTAATGTGAAAATTACCCAAAACCTAGGATTCAATATGCAAAATAACACTTCTAGAGAGTCCCTAATGTTTCTCGATATCAATTAGAGACAATAAAATCAGAGGGGCGTCTCATTTGAATCACTTTGGAGGAGAGAGAATCTTGATAATAAAATAATCAAGATTTAAGCATAATTGAAACCCTAATTCAATTTAATGCAAAAATAAATATATTAATTGAAGTGTTCTTCAACCAAAAATGGGATGTTTGAATTTTCATAAGTGTGTACGTCCTTTTTCCTTGCAATGGTACCAAAATATCTAAAGTGAGTGGAGAGCCCACTCACATTAGTTAAAGAAAAAGTAATATCCACTCATTTTTGGATATTATTATTATATGGTTAAGGTGCTTAATTTGTTTTATTTTAATTCATGAATAATGAAGAGGAATTACAAGGTGGGGGATATGGCTTCGTATGAAAGGGATTGAGGGGAGTATGTGGCACCAATTTTGGGATTTGAAGGAATTATTTATCACTTTCTTTCTCATTGAAATTCCCTTATATACATCCCATTTTCAACCCACATGAAAGGCTTTTTCGATTCCTTTTTACTTCCTTGATTTGGAATAACACAAGGGAGATTAGGAGAAACAGGAGGACGTGCCCCAACCTATAGGTAAGCTCCATAGTCATCTTCAACCTTGATTTCATGGTGGAAATTGAAATTCAATGCTTATTTTCTTCTTTTCTCCACTCAATGCTCAACCTTGATCATCCTTTGTATCCAAAGACTTGAGAACGGACCTTGGAAAGTTGAGAAAGCTTCATTCACCATTGAGGAAGTGAAGCTTGAAGCTTGGATTCAACTTTGAAGGCGGGTTATATAGCTTGAACCCTTAAATGTCATTATTGCTTGCAATTTATTCATCAGATGTTGAACCTTTCTTCTATCTTGATTTGCTTTTGATTAGTTGTTGGAATCACCATGAGAATCACAATTGATTTCAAAGGTTTGAAGCTTGAAGATGATGATGTCATGTTAAGAACACACCTCAACAAAGGAATGGGCAAACGGTTTTCAAAACAGATTGAGCTAATTTGGTTTCAAAACCGATTGAGTTGATTCAGTTTCAAGACCGAATGGGCAATTGAGTTCAAGACCGAATGGGTAGTTGAACCCAAGACCGAATGGGTAGACCTCAAAACCGAATGGGTAATTGAGTCTAAGAGTGAATGGGTAATTAACTTCAGGATCGAATGGGTAATTGAGTTCAAGATCAAATGGGTAATGGATCTCAAGATCGAATGGGTAATTGAACTTCAAAATCGTTTGGAGTTAATTGCTGATGTGAATGATGAAAATCCAATGGCTCAAATTGATTTAATTTTAATGGATTCAAGGATGGGTGATCCATTGATTACTAACCCGATTTGGATTGAATGGTTGAAACCCTAAATTGATTGAGTCAATTTCTAAGTTGATTGGCTCAAACGATCTCAAGACCGTTTGAGGGCAAACGGTCTCAAGACCATTTGAGACCAAATGGTCCTAAGACCGTTTGGAGATCAAGGGCTGTGATGGATGGTTGAAGATCTAAGGACTGTGATTTAAAGTACTTTCAATGGTCCAATTGATGTGTGATTCAATAAAGCAAACCCTAAAATCAATTGATTGATTGGAGGAAACCCTAATTGGTCCATTCGGTTTCAAGGTGGTTTGGACCAAACGGTCTTGAGACCGTTTGGGATCAAACAGTCTTCAGACCATTTGGAGAGCAAACGGTCTCAAACCATTTTATGTTCAATCGGTTTCAATGATGAGTTGTTCATTCAGTTTCAAACCATTTGGGGTTAATTATATTTAATACAAACGGTCTCAAACCATTTAGGGACTTTGAGATCAAGACCGTTTGATGGTCTAACGGTCTTAAGACCGATTGAAGGCATAGAACAAGACCGTTTAAAGGTTAAAATATTTCAAGACCATTTGAAGGTCTAGTACCTCAAGACCGTTTGAAGGTCTAATTGACTCAAACCATATAAGTACTTTTAAACCCTATGATTATTAATGATGTTTATCAAAGATAGTTATAATGGTTGTACCTTTAAGGTACTAGGGTGATTAGTATCCTCAGAGGGGTTAAACTTTGATGCTTATGGAAGCAATACCTCAATATACTATGCTAACCCTAAATGTATGCACTTGAATGAAGGGTTGATCTAATCTAATTGAGTTTGAAGTAATTAACATCCTAGAGAAGATGACAGAGAGAGAGGAATCCATACATGTATGATAATCATGTAGTGGTTAAGCCTCAACACTTTCAACATGAGTAAATATGCAGTTAGGGTATGATCCTTGATAAAGAGATCATGAAACCCTAATTGAGAAGGTTGATGAGCCATAACCCTAATTTAGGGCAATGCTAGGTGTAACCCTAATCTAGGGTAATGATGTAACCCTATTCTAGAGTAATGATATGAGAAATCCCAATTCAGGGTAATATAATGAAAAACCCTAATTTAAGAGGATGCTTCATGAAAACCCTAATTTCAGGAAAAGTTATATGAATCCCTAATTTTTGGGGAAATGTTATAAGAAACCTTAATTCAAGGCAATGATGTGATGAGAAACCCTAATACAGGGTGATGTGATGTGATACCCTAATTTAAGGCAATGTTATGTGTAACCCTAATGAAATGATGTGATGTGAGACAATAATCTAGGGTGATGATATGTAATGCTATATGAAACCCTAATATGAGACCCTAACCCTAATAAAGGGTGAAGATTTATGAAATCCTAATTTGGGCAAAATGATGATAAACCATAGCCCTAACTTCGGGCTATGAGTTGAGAAACCCTAATTTTAGGTAATGCTATGTGAAACCCTGATATAGGATGATGTTATGTGAAATCCTAATGTAGGGTGATGTTATGTGAAACCCTAATATAGGGTGATGTTATGTAAACCCTAATTGATAAGATGGGAAAACCCTATTCCTAAAAATGGAATAGTGACTAATATATTGATAGGTGAAACACCTAGGGTGGTTGTTAATAAATGACCTTATATCAATAATGCTTAAACTCGAGATGAGTCCATATCATTGATAATGGTTGCATATTTCAAATAAGTGATTTATGACCAATACATTACATAATGAATGTGATGAACTGGTGCATAAAGTATTAGGATGGGAAATACCCTAGTACTAGATAAGTTGATGAACATAAGTAAGATAAAGGTGATGAGGGAAGTGATACATCAAGACATGATAGATATCACATTCAGCACCTCAAGATTGATACACCTTGATGCATTCTAAATCCAATATACTTGGATGAGTAACACATGAAGTGTGCCATGTCAATTGTTACATTGAGATATAATGCACTTTGATAAGTGTAGGCTAACATACCTTAAGAAAAGGTTAAGCCAAGTTAATAAAGTATGATGTAATCATATTCTGGTAAAGATGAGAGAGGAACTCATATCTTGTGTTAATATTTCATTTAATGATAAATGATGAGAATAAATAAGCATGATTGAATACTTATGTTATCAATGTTGTCTCCTAGCTGTGTGGAGCAATGAATTAGGACTTGATCATTAATAATATGATCTTGAGAACCTAAATGGTTAATAAAGGGAAACCCTAACCCTAATGATGGGAAAGATGTAATTCTTTTATTGCATAAACCTTGTAAGGCATGTTAAATACTTGAATAAAAGTATAATGATCAATGGACTTGTGAGCCATGTGAATAAGTTGTTACCTAGTGAGAGGTGATAAGATGTGCAATGGCCTTGTGAGCCATGTGAATAAGTTGTTACCTAGAAAGAAGTGACAAGATGTAATGGCCTTGTGAGTCATGTAATAAGTTGTTTCCTAGTGAGAGGTGACAAGATACTTAATGGGATTTGTGAGCCACGTGAGATGCTTGTGTAATAAGTATCCTGAATACCTTGGTCAAATGACGTGGAGGTAATAGTTACTTGATAAGTGATGACCATGTTCAGTGATGAACTAAGGGTTTGAATACCCAGATCCAGTAAATATGATGATGATGTTGTTGAGGGATGTGAATTCCCAGCAATGAGATAAGGGATTGAGATCCCAATGTTTTATAAAGCTTTGAAAAGTACTTGATAGAAGTATTACACATTCTTTGTAGCATTTGTTATAATAAATTATATTTGAAAACCTGACTGATGCTAAAAGAATATGGTAATACACTTAATTAATCAAGTGGAATATTATCATGTAGTGCCCTGGCCATATAACCATCAGTGTCAGAATTTGCTGGATGGTAAAACAGGTTGCTCCGCAGTATAACCCGGAATGCATATTTTTTAATATGCGGGGGTGATGGGCAAAAATATCCTTATGCCCTAATGGAGGAATTGATGTGAGATAAACATTATGTCTCTCAATCCTTCATTATATATGTCGGGGTGGATGTATCACTAATCCCCCGATAACGGGATGGATGTATCACGAATCTCCCGATAATATTAATGCCGGATCGATGTGAGATATACATGAAATCTCTCGATTGTGAAGAGAGTACAGCCGCCACTGTAACTTTATAGAGAAGTTGCCAGTATACCCTGGAAAGATATTTAGCAGAGACACAAGATGTCCTTTATGGAATCTCTTACTGACCGAGATAAGGGAGGTCATGGAAACCAGTTCTTCCATTGACCTTGTATGGCACCGATTTCGACTTCGCAATGGTCAGTTGGAGTATGAGCGGTATACCTCATCTCCTCAGAGCATAAGTGTGAATGTAAAATGTAATCAACCGTATAGCATGTTTGATTAAGGATTGAATACGAAAATCATTTGTTGATGTTACATTTATTTTATTCATCTTTAGCTGATAGATGATATATTTATGTTTCCTTACATTCCTTGCAAGGCAGATGGATGATTTATAATCTACCATGGGTAGATGCAATGTTCTCCTTAAGAAAGAAAGTTATCTTATTCTGTTCATACAATGATTAATACTGTTGTTAATATAAAAGAACTCCTGCTCAGTTTTATTCTATCAATCTGCAATAATAATGTTTCTGGAGAAGAGTTATATCTCTCGTTGGGACAATTTACAATTGTCTCACCCCCGTGGGATCCAACTTTTTAGGTAGATGCAGAAGAAGAGGCAGAAACCCTATAGCAGGGGGAGAGCAGCAGCAACAATAGGGACAACTGTAATATTCCAGGTGGAGGCTCTAGATGTCATATTTTATATAGAAAGTCCTATGTGTTGTCTCTGTACTCTTAGGTCCTCGAAGTCAGTAGTTAGTGTTTTTAATGAATCAATATGAGATTTTATCTTGATGCCTTGAGGTTCTTATGCTGCCTGTGTATAGTTTTAACAGAGCAGATGATGCTTGTAATCCTCGAGAAGGGATGGTACAGTATATGTACTTATGAACCAAAAATAAAATACTTTGGTTCTTGATAAAAGAGTTTTCATGTGTTTGGATCTCTTTGAAAAAGGTTTTAATTTTTAGTGATTTTCAGTAATTCGTTGCTAATGATCGCTTCTGCTTTATTAATGATGTTTTGTTTGAACGGTGTGTCACAATGTGTTACACCTCAAACATACTAGATGGAATGATCCCGTTGGGTCAATCATGTCCCCACGGTTGGTAAGGAGAATATGATAATCACTAACTTGGAAATCATGGATTGCTCCAATAATGTTTGTAATGTGATAATCATAGAAAATGATTCATATATCATATACTAGTGAAATTATATATCAATTTGATCAAAGAACATAAAATATTATCAATGCCTAATTATGAACTTACTTTAAAAATTAGAGTTAAATATGAATACATAAAAACCCTAGATTTGGTGAATAACATGTTGGTGTTTAAATATGTATACTTTGTTATATTGATTGGTAAAATTGAAAGATAGTGATATCCCCATATCCTAGTATGATTAGAATGATAATGATATCTAGTTAGGGTTTCTAAGATTGTTAGGTCCATGTATATGTGAATTGGGGTTTCAATACCAAACCATAGTTTCATCCCTAAAACCTAGAATCAACCCTGATTAGTATCATATGGATACATGATGACACTTCAAGGTAATGTATAATTTTAGACCATGTTGATTGCTTTGATCAACACTGTACTTGACCTTTTGGATTGCATACTTGAAGTGCATGATGGTTCTATGAAGGTACATGGTTTGTATGAATACTCACATGAGTCAATTTCTAACAATTTCTGATGGTTTCTCCATTATTATTTTGATGAGTCAACTACTTGGGTGTTTATTTAATTCATGTTCAATACAATGCCTATGTGTATCATATAAAGAAACAATAAGATATTCTAAACCAAGAGTTAGACCTTACAAGGGGTAGTTCAGCAAAGTTCAACGATGGACATAATAGTACCAAGGTGGCATGATGAGCATGGGTTAGATTTTCTAAATGGATATACATGCTCATATGTGTGCAATTTTTGGAATGTCGAACAATATATGTCTATATATATGCCTACATGGTTTTGTTTGCACCCACATACATGGTACAAAATACACTAATATGTATATTTTTTTGATGTTTTAGGTACATGACATATACGGAGATTGAAGATATGGAGATTTAAATGAATATAATGAAGATCTTAAAGTTAATGTCGAAGGGAGGATTACATAATTAGTAATCTTTTTCCACGTAGCGTATATCTTCACGTGGTTCCTCTTTACTTGGAAAATTATGCAAACTTCTATGAAGTGAAACAAGAATCCTTTTGTATCAAATAATTTTTGAAATAAAATTTTGTTATTTCTTAAGTATCTATCTTGGAAAATTGTGATTATGCATCATGTCCCTATAGTATGCCTTCATGGTGGGTAACTGGGTGAGGGGGCCATAAAAATTGGTATCATAGCAATTTTTTGTCAAATACTTATAAAATTAAAAAATTGCCATCCTTTAGATACATAAGGTAATTACTAGGGCATTATCTAAAGACAATGATTTGGAGAAAGGATCACGACCTGGGGGCTAGAGAAAAAGTTCATCTGCACCACTAGTTGGTAAACGAGGACTTCCAAGCCCCTACGAATGCCACGTGGACTAAGTTTGAGGTTTTTCGGTAGAGTAAAATGCATATAGGTCACTCTCATCATAAGATTTGTCCCCTTATCATCTATTTTCTTCCCTAACCCTAGAATCTACTTCTCTCATCATTTTAAATCAAGGTTTTAGGAAGTAGTATGATTAAGGCATACTTGCCAATTAAAGTACATATAATGTTAATTAGTGAAATAGATATGGAAGTTGTGACACAATATTAATGTCCCTCTACTGAGGGTGAACCCTAGAAAGACCTAAGGATGGGTTGTAATACCCCATCTATACATGAAGGACTTGAGTTGATATAATCCAGTAGGTTATGAAAATTGAAGTTGGTTAAACGAGGAGTTTTAAAACCCTATGATGTAGAATTTCATCCTTATCCTTAATTAAAAAACCTAATTTTGGGCATATACGTATAGAATGGAGGAAAATAAGAACCCTACCCAAACAAACCCAAAGTAAGGATTAAGGAGGGAAAATTCCAAATTACTTTGGATTATTTAGTTGGGGTACTACAAATTATATAACAATAGTTATCCCATATATACAAGTACATAAAGTGCACTTAGTCATGCATGCATGTAAAATACACATAAAAAGTTTTTTGCATATACATGAAATGCAGGAATTCATTGGTTATAGAAGGATAAAAATAAGACCCTCGACTCACTTCTAGGAATTGTGTTTGGACTTGGGGTGGATCTACCCGAGCACAGGAAGAGACCTATGAATGAGGCATAACGCTAAACCCACGGGTTGTGGCTATAAAGCTAAAATCTAAGAGGACACCCTAGAATGGACTCCCTAGAGATGTGTTGACTAATCCCTTTTTATGAATTGAGGTAACCTTGGACGTCCTTAAAGGACCTGAACTTAAATAGATGGTATATGATGGGATGGTATGATATGGGTACAAGACATGAAACCCCTTATCACTACCTAGTCGGAATAAAATGTACATAATAACTGAAAATAATTACAACATATTTAAATATGAAAATCTTGGTAAGAGAAATCCCAAGGTAAACATGTAACGACAAGCAAAGTACATTGTAACAATTTTAATAGAAGTGCATCTAGGGTATGTAAGCCTTGTTTCCACCAAGTCTAAATAAAAAGTGTGTTCATTTGTCTTAATTCCCTGGATGCATTACTATATAAGTATGTAAACTTCATCTAAATAAATTCCAAGCTAATTGTGTCAGGAAAGTTGCCACATTAAAAGATATTCTAGGAAAGGCTTCTAAGTTATGGACTCTTCTTGGGAAGGATGAGTCATGGGTTTTCAAAATATAATGGAATGGGAGACCCTTATCCCAAAAAAAGGTGTAAAGGATGAGATAAATGAAATGGAGTTATGGCATCTCAGTGAACCCTAGGTAGTGTAGATTCATAAGTCAAGTACATATGCTTAAAGGTATATAAGATCCAAAAGGTTGGGAGGTGACCATGCCCTTAATACATAAGAAATGTGGGGTTAGGAGAAATCCATCCATGTGTACAAATACCCATGGGTCAGTATAATGTCCATTGCATACATACATGAGACCTGAGGGGTCAGAGGAAAGCCACTTCAAAAGTTAACAAGGCCCTTGGGGTCAAGAGGATCTCAGTAAAAAAGTACATATACCCTAAGAGACCTAAAGGGAGTGTCTAAGAATAATGAGACACAATATGTATATATAAAGAATACAAGAAGTTGTGTAATGATGGTTGAAATAAAACCTTAAGGGAAGTTTTGCACAAAATCAAGAATTTTGAGAAAAGTACTTTCCCTTGGGTACATGAAATTTAGGAAATTTGTGGAGTTAAAATGCACTCCTGGTTTGGAGTCATTATGAAATTGGTTGAGCATAATTCAAAGGTTACAGAACAACATGTGGATACACCATCTCTACACATGGAATAATATGAACTTTGTAATGGACTATAACCAAATGTTTATATCATCTTAGTATAGGTGTTACACATTGGTAGACACATGTGACACATATAATTTACATGTGAGAATGAATGACCTAAGTCAAAGTTTTAGACATGATATAGGGTATAGAGGTCTCACCTCACCATATCACCCATATAGGTGAACAATTATTAGTAGGTTTGATACCCTAGTAATCATTTAATATCCAAGTGAATAATGAAACTAAATGATAATACCATGTAATAGGTGAGGATGTGTAAATATCCTTGGAAGGTGTTTTATAGATAACTTTCACCTTGCTAAAAGTTATTAATATCTAAAACCTTTCCAAGGTGGGTTTCTAGCCCTAATGCATGAGGATAAAATGAGTTGTCACTTCACTTGATTAGGATTAAATTTTGGGGACAAATTTCCTTATGAGGTTGGGTCAATGTGACATCCTCGAAATTTGGGAACTTTAGATCTAACTCAAGAAATGATGTGAGAATAAAAGTGGAATAATTAAGAGAATAGTATGACTATGGTTGATGAATGTGAATTCTAGACCTAGTTTCGATCTTCAATTTAAGGGAAATAAAGTTGAGAAAATATGCCTATATAAGAATTTAATTGAGAAACAATGGCATCTTAAGCACATGTTTTAAATTAAGAATATAACCAAGCTTTTGGATCTTTGCAAGGCCAAGGTATGAGCCATGGGCACTAAGATACAAGCTAAGGCGTAATTGGATCTTTTGAGTTACAAGTAGGTTCAGTGGATACATATTAGTGAATGTAATATATCATGTATAAATATGATGCCAATAACCTTGTGAATTGCTTGGAAAAGCAAAAATGATATAATGGACAAGGTTCCATAAGATTATAAAATAATGAGTGCCCTAGATAATAAATTAGAAATTACTTATTCTTTGCTTGGATTCCAAGTTTCAACTATTAGATAAAGATAATTAGATCTAATACTTGGTCCAACACAATATAATGGTCCAGTGAGGATAAATCCAAGTTTTAAGATTGTATTATTATTATTTGTGACCTAAGTGTTTAAAATAAGTACATGTTGAAGAGAAAGAAGACGGCAATTATGGTACCCCTGTTGATGCCAAACTTTGCCTAAGTTGAGTTAGGACAATGTAAAGCTAATCCTAAAGTTTGGTGTTGACTAGATAACCTAGAGACCAATATATATGCTTGGTGATATTCTAATAAAGTGGAGAATAAGTTTCTGATCATTATCAAAATGATCGATGTCACACCCAAAGTTTGGATGAATTGGGATATTGGGTTGTGACATAGAATGTGGCATTTGATCCCAATAGTGGATGGCATATCAGAGTATTGTACCCAGAGTTCAGGATGACTTGGACTCATAGATCTAAGGAAATGATGTGTGCAGAGAGATCATCTCTCTCTCCCGACTACCTATTATCCCACGAGTGCAGGAGACTCCATCTCTTTGGACTCCTCTCTTCCTTGATTTACCTCACTCACACAAATAAGAATTCCATCACTTTCAAGAGATAAAGTTGAGTCTAAAAAACCATCAGACAAGCATTATCATCAAGAAATGAGATAATTCCCAATCTTAGATAGACCAAGATATTAAGGCAGGCCATAATTCTCTCTCCCTTGACCTGGTACCTACTTTAGGCTACCAAGAGGCCCACCAATACTCCCTGATCTTAGTGCACCTCGACTTTTGTCTCATCTACCGCTAAAAACTCCTCCACCTCCTTCCTCATGTTACTCCAATCAAACAACTATTGCGTTCCACCCCTATCACCACCAACTACTATTGAAGGTTTGGGCAAGTTCAAAGGGCCTTAATGAAGTGACTAGGAACA
Organism: Alisma plantago-aquatica; assembly: GCA_963693085.1. Lineage (NCBI taxonomy): Eukaryota > Viridiplantae > Streptophyta > Magnoliopsida > Alismatales > Alismataceae > Alisma > Alisma plantago-aquatica. The sequence goes on from OY856412.1 coordinate 1,354,857,662, forward strand.
TTAGTCCCTTCACTGGCAGTGGGGATTAGAGAGTCAACCTTGTTTTGACCTCCTCCATGGCTCTTTAGAGTTAGCATCACGAGAAGAAGAGAAAGAAGATGAATCTAGGGAAATTTACATGTCTACCCCTAGATTAGATGTTATGAGTAAGGACAACCCTATCCTTACATCCCTATGTTACATGTCAACTATACTAGAGCAGGTTTCCAAGGGTGCATGAGCCCATTGGCTCAAGCCTGGCCCTGTGACTACTAAGGATAATATGATAATTCCTTACTCTGCTATCATTGATTTATCAAATAATGTTTATATTGCAATAATTATAGTTAATGATTGGTAGATCAGAAACTAGTGAAATTATATATCGATTTGATCATAAAAATGTGTATAATATAAGAATACATGCAAACTCTAGATTGGGTGAATAACATGTTGAATGCTCTAAATATGTTTACTTTGTCATCTAGATTGATATTATTGAAAGATAATGATATCATAAGATCTTGTAAGATTAGTATGATAATTATGTACATTTATGGATTCTAAAGTCATTAGTTCCTTGTATATGTTAATTAGGGTATCAAGATCTAACCCTAATATCAACACTAAGACTTAAACTCAACCCCGATTAGTACCATATGGATAGATGGTGATATATAAGGTTATGTAATCTTAGATTCTATTTATTGCTTAGATCTACACCATGCATTATTGGTTGCTTCAAATACTTAAAGTGCATGATAATATTGCATGTGTTCTTTAGTGAATGTACATGGTTATATTTTGAATACTTTCATGATGACTTCAGAGGATTCTCAATGGTTTCATAATGATTCATTCTATGAAGTTTGATTTTTATCTATTTTGATTTGAATATAATGCATGTGTATCATATAAAGAAACAATAAGATATTTTGAATCCAAGGTTAGACCTACCAAGGGGTACTTCACCTAGGTCCAATGATGTACATAGCAGTGACTGCACCCAAGATGGCATGACAAGCATGGGTTAGACTATCTAAATTAATATGGAAGTTCATATATGCAACTATTGGAATGTTAAACAATACATGTTGATATATGTACCTACACACTATTTATTCACCAAAATACACAATATATCAATATACTTATATGTATTTCTTTGTTGACATTTTAGGTATTTGACATATACCAAGATTGAGTATATGGATATTTAGATGATTATGATGAAGATCATAAAGTTAATGTCACAAAGAGGAGTAGATAGATAATATTCTCTTTCTATGTAGTATACCTTTTCATGTAGTTCCTCTTTACTTGGAAAATTATGTAAACTAGCATGAAGGAGAAATTGTCATCCTTTTGTATCACAAAATGTTTATGCAGGAAATTATTTGTTATTAATTGTTCTAGATCATGAAAATGAGATTATGGTCCTTTTTCCTATGATCTAACTCCATTGGTGGGTAGTTGGTGGAGGGGTCATAATAGAGAAACACATTGTGGGATAACTTGTTGAGGAGTTCTTTCTCTAGGAGAGAGAAGGTCACTCCAAGTACAACAATTTGCAATAGGAGGAGAAGGAGAGCAAGCAAGGCTAGAACATCGACAACTCTGTGTTTCACTTCCTCTTGGAAACTAAGGTGGTGTAATAAGAGTTCCCTCGTATGTTTGGATAATGTACAGGTCGAAGCCCTTGGGTTGAGGCTTGAGGACAAGTTACTTCTTCTAGGAGAATATGAGGTCTTGCTATGATGACAAGGAGGCAACAAAAGCACCACTTAAGATCAAGGATATGGAAATGCCAGTTATACACTAACATAAGACATGTCTAGTTGTTAGACAACTAGTGTGTGAAGATATATTCGGTATCACCTCTATATCTTTAATATACTGACATTTTATGGCTGCGAGGATCTGATGAATAAGAATCCTATTGGTGGGGGGATTTGTTTCTCTAGTGTGCATGTTTTCCCAAATCCCCATAATGGTATCAGAGCTGAAGTCTTATGCTTTAAACATCAATATGGGTATTCAACCACAAATTATTCATTAGAAAAATATCATGTAATACATATCCATGTTAATCACCAACTATCGCATATCATATGATACATCTATATTAAATCAACCAATGTAGCACTTTTAAATTATTTTTTTGGTGGATGTGCATATGGTAACAAGGTTTCTATGGTGAATTCTTTTGATCTGAAACATCTAATATGTGATTTTATATTGTGATCAAAATATGTACATGTATATGGCATGCATGATGTGATGGACTAGATTTTGGCTTAATTTTGAGGACAAATCTCTTATCAGGTGTGTAGGATGTGAGAGAATCTATAGATGTCTAATGAAATAATCATATTCATGGATAGAAGATACAAATTTTATTCAAGATTATATGCATATATGTGGTGGTGATGTCATATTACCTGGTTTTGTCTGCTTACGTTGATGAAAAAATAATAAAGGTATTCATGGATTATAATGATATTCTAAGGATATATAGTTTGTATCATCACCATCAATGTGTGTTTTTAGTTAAGGATGAATTATATTTATATTATACATAATGTTCCCAAGTATATGTTCCTTCTTGGAGAAATTATTTGTAATGTCAAACAATAGAATTTTAGCATCAAAATATAGTAAAACCTATCTTGAGATGTGAGTAATATATGGCCAAAATTTTGAGGTAATTGGATGTTACTGGGAGAAGATAAGAAGGTTCAAAGTTGTGAATGATTCGTGTATTGATTTAAATGATTTGAGATTCATTAAAATGTTGGTATGTTATGTTTTGATGTAGCTGGTTGTCACGCACATTTTGGGAAGGGAAAGTTGCATACCGGATCTTCTTTTGGGTTGCTCGTGACCCTTGGATGCCATCTGGTGGTGAAAGAGGTCTTCTCCTTCCTTGCAGATATGGAACTTTTGACGATGATAACCCCTCCATGACATGTTGCTTGAAGATTGTGGGTGGATGTGTGATTCTGAGTAGGAATTTATCCTCAGCTCACAATGTGCACTTGTTATTACCCAATTTTTATGGTGTTTGGAAATGTGTTGAGGGAGAACAAACCCTCCCTATCCATCATTTATCCACTGTTAGTTGCAGGTGGCGCTGGAGAGAACAGAGTGTTAGAAGAAGGGTTTTGAGGAATATAAAGAAGGGAAAAGAAAGGGCAAAGGTCAGATGTATTGATTGTAAGAGATGTCGTGGGCTACTGTAGATGAGATTGGTTAGGCTAGAGATGATGATGGCGTCTAGGGGTTTGTGTGGAGCACTTGTCTCTAGAATTGAAGGATGCAGAGGGTTCAACATCCCTCTCATGGAGATCTTGCAATAGGTGTCAGGGATGGAAATCCATCCCAAGGCAACACCCTTTCTCCACCTCCCTTCGCAGTGGTGACCCTAAGTCATGGTGTCGTGTTAGTTGCCACACTTTCCATATGATGGAGACTAGTGTAGAGGCCCTATAACTTTGATGCATCTAAATGAGGGATTAGAAGTCGATTACTCACCAAAGGAGATAGTCACGGTGACGGCTCACGCCTAGAAGAGTAGACTCTAGAAGAATCTAGAACGTGAGAAGAAAATGTGGGATCATGAGAAGGAGAGGAAACTGGGTGTAGGCGTTGATAACTAGCTAGCCCAAACAAGGATTTGCACTTCTCAATGGTGACATGGCAGAGCCAGATTGGCGTATAAAGGTAATTATCCTTTAAAATTACCAGAAATTTCCATATCTTGGTTAATTCACAGAAATTATACTGGTGCCTTAAAATTTTGAAAAAACAACAGAAATTCTCAGAAATTTATGTCGAATATCATGAAATCTTAGTGTCAGTACTTTGATGCATAAAATTAGAAGATATTTTGCAATATGTATAATTCTCATATCATGTGTATTAACCAGAAAATTAAAGGCAAAAATTATGATAATGCATAAATAACTCAAAAATATCACAAATAAAGTACATGATATCTAGATGATGTGTGTGCATGAAATTATATAAAATGCTTCATGTCGCTAATAAGATCTAATAGTAACAAATTAATTGTAGTTAATACATTAACGGTCAGCAAATCATGGAATATTCATTATAAGCTCACATAGTTACATGAAACCTTATATGTAATTCCAAAATCATATTATACACATAATTTATGTTAATAAAAACCCTAATATTTTTAATACATTTGATACAAGATCTAGTGATCCATATATGAATAATGGAAAGAATATAATGTGTAGAGAAAAAATAGTAACCTAGAACATAATATCAAGAAATAGTTTACAGAATAATAAGAAAAATAATGATGAAAATATCTCAATGAGCTAAGTAAAACCTAATGGACATAAGATTATGAGAATATAATGCATGACATGTATGATCTTATCTTAATCAGGGTTGACCAAGGATATTATTGACTCGGGAATGTGATGATTAGAATATCTATTTTCAAGGTATGCTTTACCTTGTACTTAGCCTACTATATATTTTGTTTGTATTATATGTGTATATAATACTTGGAATATGATATTGGATGAAATAAGTGTTTATGTATGTTACCGTGCTTGATTTTGTTTATATATAATTTGGAACACATAAAACATAATATATATGATTCATTATATCATACCAATATATCTCTTTGGTAAGCATAGTGCTTTTGAGTGATCTATCTCTTTGGTAAGAAGATCGTCATGTACAATGATCTATCTCTTTGGTGAGTAGGTCATAAGGCCTCAATGTATATATACCTCTGGTAGGCAAATGCATGGATGATGTAATGAAAATATTCCTAAAATATGCGTTCTATTTTTTTAGTAAATGACTTTGGTTAATTATGTTTTTGTTATATTTTTTATTAAAAGTATTAGATTTATATTATTGCCAAGTCATGGTATTAAAGAGGCATATGAATCTTGTAGCGTACTCATCATAATATTTTATTAATTGTGTTGACATGTACCACTTGTAGTTTCCTCTTTAGGTGATGTGGCTATATGATCTTCAAAACCTTCATAGTTGGGATGTGTGTGGTGAGAAAATGTATAGGTGGACCTATTGTCTAAAAGATCATGTTAGAGTGGTAGTATATGCATATGTAAAGGTTTACTTCAATGTGTAACATCAATTTGTAATAATTAATTTTGTAATTATGTGTTGAATGGTGAGTTGATGGTTATGTTTTGTTTTTATTCATGTGCATGTGCTACTATTTTTTCCTTTTGACTCCCTAAATATTTATTCTTCTTGCCCTATTTTGTGTGTATGTGTGTTTTAATTGGGATTCTCACTGAGGTGAGGGTTTCAAATTGGACACCACACATGCTGTCAAGGCATTGAAAATCCAGGGACATCATAGGTGGTATCAGAGCATGACAATAGCAAAGCCTGACATTTTCTCATTAAGCAACTCAAAATAAAATCAAACCTTGAACTTAAAAGTCTTTGGGGTTAGGTTAATTGTCTTTTAGATGCAAGATTTGACCTATCCTCTAGGTTAGAACCTGGATCTTTGAGAACTAGGTCTGACATGTGCTTGTTTATAGAAAGTCATGAAGTTTCTTTTGTCCCTTATAGTGTGGTCGTATGGGATATTATGTTATTTGCATATGGGGGGCATTGAGGGAAGAGAAACCCTAGACATATTGTGATCATTATTTAGGGTAGATACACTTTTCTACACCTTTTTCTCACCATTTTCACTAAGTTCTATAACAGTACACTTTCTACTATATGTGTGACACTCAATTTGTTGATTTGGTTTTGTTTTCAATCGGCTTGAGTCTTGACAGTTTTCTCTGATGTTTTTTATTAAGGAAAAACTATATAATACTTTATTATATATTTAAGTAAATAAATAAATGTGTGCTGACACATGTATGAGTAGGAGGTAGTCATGTAACCTAAGTGAAAGTGAGTGACATTAGTTTAGAAGAAAGAGTAGTTCTAGATTAGATATCTAAGATGTATAAGAATATGTGATGGTTAGAATGATAGATGATATAAGAAAATGGTGATATGATCTAAATTTTATATAATGAGATAAGTTGGTTTAAGACCATCAAATTTGTATTTAAGAATTTAGGTTTAGTTTCAAGTATTTGACATTATTTTGAAGATGTAAATATGTAGGCTCTTATGATATAAGATAACTTAACTTTAAGAAATGGATGTGGATCAACATGAGCCTCAAGCTCTTTTATGAAGGAGAACCTCTAGTGTTAGGACCAGTTTTGGGGTTAACTCCAAAGAGGGCGATACCTAGAGGGCAAAGGTCAAAGAACCCAACCGCTATGATATGAAAAATGTGTGATATGATATGTCCTAAAGTAGACCACTCCTAACTAATGGAGCTTAGTATCTTTACACATGACTTCTATAGTTTTGTTGAACCCTAGATTTCTGTGGGGGACCACACTTTAGAGTTTGAGAGAGGTTGTTTATATGTACATGTGAGCATATCATATGAGTACCTACCATATAGGTGAGGGAGAGAGAGTCCCAAGATCCAGGAGGAGGTAAGAAATGCTAGTATGTTGTGAAGCCTCATGGTCGGGTTGGTTATTCCCAACATAGACTCTACTGGTGTATCTTGGAGAGAGTTGGGAAATATTATGTCATAAGTATAAATATGTAGAGAGAATGTCATAAAATGTTCTTGTTTGGTTTGTGTTGACATGGGTAGTACTTTTGAAGATATCCACCAATTCCAATGAGGTAGAACTGAGAACCCTATACCAATGAGGGAAGATAAAGTATATGCATATAAGATACTTAAAAAGATGAATATGCTCAAAGACACTAGTAATGACATTATCCTTAGGATAAGGGTTAGGAGAACCTCAATTGGACATGAACAAGTTTTTATGAGACACTTGTATGTATTTGAGTAGCACAACCACGATATAACATATGTGAGAATGTGATCTCATCTCAATATGTGATATACGGATAGGACATGATGAAACAACTAGTGTGATTTGATAGTTGTGTATGTAAAGATGGTTATCATATACGTCAATTGTGGTATCCTCAATTTTGGTAGAATTGAATGATATAAATATAAAGCATGTTTTGATAAATGATGTTCTCAAATAGTATTATTGGTGTAATTATAATGTTGATCACGTTTGTGTCATGGGTGCTTATGGCACAAGTTAAATAAATGAAAGGAATTCACACATGAATGTGTGAGATCCTATGCAAGTTTGCAAAAGAAAATAAGATGTGTGGTGTTTTAGATAATGAAAAGGGTTATTATCTATCTAATTTGGCAATACATGTTTTGAGACATCAATTAATATTATTCTGATCTAATATTTGGTATACTCAAAAATAATAATGGGAAGAAGAAATTCTGGAAATAGGGAGAAAAAGGATATGTCATGAGATAATGGAATTGTTTTAATGAAATGATTGAAAAGAGCAAGTTTTGTATATAAAAGGCATCCCAATAAATGCTACACACTAAATATATATTGGGAAGGGTATTAGTGGTTTTCCTTGAAATAAATATGACTGATTTAAGGAATATATCAAAGAGAGAGAAATCATAAAGTGTTCTTTTATAGATCTATAATCAATTATCCAATGTACGACATATAAGTATATGCTTTCCTTTATGGCTTTTTGTGTCTCAATGAAGTAAAGTGGAAATTAATCTATACAAGTTATTATATGGGGAATTTACTAAATGTTTTCATTGTACAATCGTGCACACTCTTTCCCTCAATGTACTTTATAATTTTGGGAAAGGGGAAAATATATCAAAGGAAGGAAAGAATAAGGAGTATGTTGATAATGAAAATAAAAGGAAGTCTTTTTCTTTTATGGGAGAGGAGCTACCTCTTTCCTTTCAGCAAGTAAACCTCTAAGAACCCTATCTCTTCGCAAGGGACTACTAGTTTGCAGATCCCCTAGCCATGTGCCTAGATCCTATATAAGGTTGCATCTATCTAGGTTAGAGACCCCCTCTTCATGACACCACTTCCTGCACTAGACCAAACCCCTCCTTGAAACCGAAAAGCATGGCCTTGATGCCTGAGTGTGGTGAACAGTAGAAGTAGGTGCATCGGCTCTGACGCATGACTTAGAAGACTCCCCAGAGGTGTTGATGGGGGTATGGTCATAGAATAAGTGGGTGGTGACTAGGGGGCAGAGACGGATGTCCCTCAATCATCTTCTTTGATGAAGGAAGGACGTACTTGTAGGGCAGTGGCTAACGAGCCTGATGCGTTTAGCACCTGCGTCTATGACCCAGAGATCATGTCCAAGTGGGTCGGCAAGGATGTGAGAAAGACTCTTTGACAGATTCCAGAGCATAGATGGGATGTGGAAGGTCTCTATGAGGTCATTCACCCCTAACCGGATGCATAAGAATGCCTAGGTATGTACTTCTGATTGCCATTTTCTATGGTTTGACATATAGCAACCCTAGCAATGTAGAACCCTATCCAGCTACCTCCGATCACCTACTAGACACACCAAGGGTCGGGCCAGGTCTGACAGAGTTGAACAGAAGCACCTAGACCCCCTCTAAACCTTCATAGGTCAGTACCTTCGTGCCCCAATTGGCAACTGACTCGCTTGGGCGAGGGTCAGGTCCTCTTTGTGAGGAAGAGGATGACTCTACGTCAAATGACCTGAGAGTCCCTGAGATCGTGTGTTGAGCCCGAGGGGCAATAGTGTCCTTTCGCACTATCTAAAGGAGGTGAAAAATTATTTTTCAAGTATATTAGTAATGATGATGTGTCAGCGGTTTATTGGTCTAAAGATACTTAACTTAGAATAATTATAACAATTAATCGGTAACTCCGATGGACATGTGTTATACATAAAAGTTGATAAGAAAAATGAGAGGAACTTGAATAAAATATCATTAATGACTAAATGTAATTGGAATTCTAAAGGTAGTGCAAACATGTGTTAAAGTGGTGATTAAAGCAAAAAAAACCTAGTTTTGGTGATTATGGTGCTTAAAATGGTAAATTTGGTTATTTTGAAATATTATTTGATATTGCTAAATATAATGAAAAATCAAGGTGATGATAATAAAGATGATGTAGAATTAGGTTTTCTAAAGTGAATAACCATAAACATGCTTAAATAGGGTTCTGAAACCAAAGTTCATAACTTATTATGTAATTGATGAACATAATTGAATTAAAGTGATAATAATGAAAGGGTAAGATGCATCTAGTAAAAAGGGTTCACCTGATGTTAATATGCAACAAAAATAGGGTTAATACCCTTATTCCTTATCTAAACCTAAACCCTATAATATGATCGAGTAGGGTTTAATCTAATTTGTATGACATGGTGACACTTTAGGATTTACATACATGTAGATAAAATGATAGGATTCTTTTTTTTTGTTTGATAGGATAACATGCTTAAAGTATGATTTGATAATCTGTATGGTTTACAAAAGGTATGTGGTTAAGCATATGACTACTACATTAATTTTCCAGTGTTTTTTGAGGTTTTCTCTAGGATTGAACCATTAAATTGTTGGATGTTGTTTACATTCTGTTCAATTATAATGCCACTATGAGTATCCCATAAAGAAAGATTATATGAAGAAAATGTCAGTTCTTATTTGCAAGTAATTATTGGAATATATGTTGTTATGTACTTTCACACTTTTGCATGCACCCCACATAGACTGTGTATTTCGATATGTTGATCACTGCTTTTGTTTGTTAGTGATTTAGGTACACGCTAAATATAAAGATGTTCAAATACATGATAAACCAGATTAAATTATAGGAAGACATTAAGCTAAGTGGGGAGGATTAGTTAGACACCTCTTCTCTATGTACAATTGTGATGATAAAATTTTATGTAAAGGAATATTGTAAATGATTTTTGAATTAATGCAAATTATTTATTATTGATTATTACTTGTTTAAAATTGGGATCCCTAGGAAAATTGTAGGTAATGATTCTCAACTTACATTAATGATGACATTATTAGTTTGGTGAATAAAGTGATAAAGTTACTAATAAAGCATGTTACCTAATACAAAAAAGTGAAATGAGATCATACTAATGATATTCATCAACTGAGGTGGTAATGTATGTGCTTAATGAATATGTTGAATATAGTTTGAGAAATATAACAATGAACTAATGATAACACAGTAATACGACTTATATGGATAAAATGGATTGGTAGTAACTAACTCCTTTTGGGCACGATAAATGTATTAATGAGAATCCTTAATTCCTTGGTAAAATAAGAATGTAAAACCTAAAATATGAAATATATTGTGACATAATTTGATCTTCTAAACAAAAAGCTTTATTTCCATATTTATGAAGGGGTGATTCACATTTGATGCTTTTAAAACCTCCTACGATTGGTTTAGATATATTTAAGAGCTTATTTGGTGAGGATATGTTGCACCTAGTGTGGTGCTCTGCATCTGGTTGAATATCATTTAGTTTTTCTTCTTAGAGTAAGAGGATGGTTTAATTTCAAGGATGAAACTTATTTTAAGATGTAAAGGATGTGATGGACTATATTTTGGCTCAGTTTCAAGCACAAAATTTCTTTTAAGGTGTCTAGGATGTGATGGAGTGAACTTTTGAATTATTTTGGATACCTATGGGATAATTACATTCACGGATGGAAGGTAAAAATTAGGTTTGTGATGATATATGCATCTATGTGTTGGTAAAGTCATATTACTTGGTATTGTGAGATTATGAAGTTAACGAAAAAATAGAGGTATTAATGGATTATAATGATGTTATGTGGATATAAAGTTTGTATCATCACCATACCAATGTGTTTTTTTCATTGAGAAAATTTAGACCTTGAAAGATATTAATATTGTACATAATGTTACCAACTATATCTTCTTTCTTGGAGAAATTATTTGAAATGTCAAACAACAGACTTTAAGCATCAAAATATAGTAGAACTGATGTTTAGATATGAGGAATATATGGTCAAAATTTGGAGGTATTTGTATGTTATTAGGATAGGATAAGAAGTTTTGAAGTTGTGAATGATTCATGTATTGGTTCAAATGATTTGAGGTCTAATACATTGTTGATATGTTATGTATTTATGTAGCTAGCTATCATGCACCATTTGGGAGGGGGAAGCCATAGATCGGATCGCTTATCAGTTGCTCGTGACCCTTAGATGCCATTTTACAATGGAAGAGGTATTCTCCTTCCTTGTGGATATAGAACCGTAGACCACGACGACCCCTCCCTGTCGTGTTTCTCAAAAATCATGGGTGGAGGCACAATTTTGAGTTGGAAATTATCCTTATCTCACCATATGTACATGTTATTACCCAGTTTTCATGGTGTTTGGCAATGTGTAGAGGGAGAACAAACCCTCCCTATCAATTGTTTCTCCAATACCAGTTGCAGGTGGTGATGGAGAGAACAAAGTGTTAGAAGCAGAATTTCGAGGAATGTAGAGAAGCAAAGAGAAATGGCAAGGTTATATGAGTTGATTACAATAATTGTCATGGGATGTTGTGTAGATTAACATGGTTGACGACGATGACATCCAAGGGTTTGTAAAAAGCTCTTGTCGCCAGAATTGGAGGACATGGAGAGTTTGACCTTTCGCTTGTAGATCTCTTGCAATAGGTTCTGGGGAAGGAGAGTCATCCCAAGGCATGCTCTCTTTCTCCACCTCACTTCTTGTGGTTTGGTTTTAGGGAAGGAAAGTCATCCCAAGGCATACACCCTTTCTCCACCTCCCTTCTTAGGGGTGAACCTAAGCCATGGTGCAATGCATACTCACCACACTCTTGGTATGATGGAGAATGGACAAAGAGGCCATATAGATTTCATACATCCAAATAAGGGATTCGAAGTTGGTGAGGAGAATGGGATGCAAGTGGATTTCTTGTAAGAGGAGACAGTCACCGCAGCAACTCATGCCCAGAAGAACAAACTTTGGCAGAAGCCAAAATGCAAGAAGAATATGGAAAATCATGAGAAGGGGTTCAAACTGGTTCTAGTCATTGAGAACCAGCCGACTCCCAAAAATTTCAATATATTTATTAATTCACATAAAATTACAAATGATGCCTTAAAATTATAAAAAAAAGTATTAAAATTTTCAAAAAATACGTAAAATATGACAAAAGCTTAATATTAGTACTTTGATGCATAAATACATGATATTATGCAAGATGTAAAACTCTCATATCATGTGTATCAAATGGAAAATGGAAGACAAAACTATTCGAATGCATAAGTAACTCACAAGTGTCACAAATAATCTACATGATATATAAAGCATGAAGCTTGTGTGAAATCATATAAAACACTTCATCTAGCTTATAAAATCTAATAATAACAAATTAATTGTAACAAAAACAATCGTGGTCAACATATGATGGACTATTTATTATAAGCTCATATAACTACATGAAACCTTATATGTAATTTTGAGATCATGATTGCACACGCAATTTATGTTATACAATGATGGTTACTCCTTATATAATAAAAACCTTGATATGCTTAATCCATCTGATGCTTGGGTTAATGAGCCACGTAATGAATAATGGAAAGACTATAACATTAAGAGAATAAATAATAACCTAGAACATAACATCAAGAAATAGATTTCAAAATGATAAGACAAAAATAATGATGATAATATCCTAATGATCTAAGTAAAACCCTAATGGACATAACTAGATTTAAGATGATGACAATCTAATACATGGCATATATGATCTTATTTTAATAAAGGTTGACCAAGGATATAGTTGACTCAAGAATGTGATGATTAGGATATCTCTTTCAAGGTATCATTCACCTCTTACTTGTCCTAAAATATATTATAGTTGTAGGATATGCATATAAATACTTTCCATATGATATTGGATGAAATAAGTGTTCGTGTATGTTACTATTATTTATTTTGTTTATATATAATTTAGAACACATAAAATATAATATATATGATCCATGATATTATTGCACAATATCTCTTTGGTAAGAATAGTTCTTGTGAGTGATCTATCTCTTTGGTAAGTAGATCACAATGTACAATGAGCTATCTCTTTGGTAAGTAGATCATAAGGCCTTAATGCATTTATCCCTTTGGTAGGAAAATGCATTGATGATATAATGGAAATGTGCTCAAAATATATGTTCTCTTTTGTTAATTAGCATCCTTGTTCTAGTATGATTTTGTTATATTTCTTACCGCCAAGTACTAGATTTATCTTATTTCCAAGTCATAGTATTAAAGAGGTATATGAATCTCGAAGCATACTCGACCCAATATTTTAGTATATTGTGCTGACAAGTAGCACTTGTAATCTCTTCTTTACCTGATGTGGCTATATGATCTTGAGGACCTTGATAGTTGGGAGCATGTGGAGAGCATATGTACAGGTGTACCAATTGTCTAAGTGATCCTATTAGAGTGCTAGTATGTGCATATGTAAATTTTTACTATTTAATGTGTAGTATTAATTTGTAATAATTCATTTTGTAATTAAATGATGAATGGTACCTTGTTCATGTGTGCTACTTTTATTTTTTTTCATGTGTGCTACTTTTGTTTCCTTCTAACTCCTTTGATTTTGCTTCTTGGCCTGATATTTGTGTTTGAATTGGGATTATCACTGAGGCGAGGATTTCAATTTGAATGTCACACATGCGGTCAAGGCATCGAAAATCTTGGGACATCACACATGACATGTATCTCTCTCTATAATATCCATGTAAAATTTAATCTCTAAAAAATTGAATAAATGATGTATTTACATTACCAATGGACAATGGTGGAGATGAAGATATGATTAGAAGTCCACATCAACAAGGAAGGTAATAGTAGGGTTCGTGATGAAGATTAAGTGATGTATCCATCTACAACTGAAGAACTACCCAAATAGGGCATCCAATTGGGCGACTGGAAAACCCTATAAAGGCTTATTCTGGAGACATTGGATGTGAATCTCTTGGTTGTCTTTTTGTAACACATTTTGGCTCAAGATGTTGTGCTAATTGCAATGTTGCTAGTCGTGATTTTTGTAGTATACGATACATAAAATATAGTATATGTAATGGCGACTGGATACATATGATTATTGTATTAAATCCCTCAATATAATTTCAAAGGTTAAGATGCCTTCCATCGTGCAATATGTGTTACATGTGGGAACACCAAACTGTGATGCACTATCTATCTTTGGGAAATGTGATAGTAAGTATGTGGGTTTGCCAAACCATGGTGCATAGCTTATTGTATTTCCTTTAGGTTGAACTTGACTAGGTGATCCTAATAGGATTAAGAACCTAGAGGATGGTGCATGATTGATAAAATGATTGATGACAAGTAATTTTGCAACTGTATATCCAAGAGTTTCATTAGATGCAATTAGAAATTTTTAACTACGTAAATAGTTAAGTTTGAGAGGTCAGCCAAGGATGACTCATAACTTAATGTATTATGGATCTTGGCTCACTAGAAGATCGATTGATTAATCTTCCAAATTAAAAATGAGGGCTATGAGCTTGACTAAAATAGTTGAAGCATTATCAATTAAAGGTCAAATTAATATCATCAAATAAAATTGATTTTCAAATCAAAGTTTTGACTCTTGAAAATATTTTCTTTGTAGATATAATGGCAAAGGCACATAACAACTTCTCAATGCAATCATTCCTTGAAAAAGAAAAGTTGAATAAGAACGACTACCATGACTAGTGTGAGACATTGATAATTGTTCTCACTCATTTGTAAGCTCTTTCTCCTAGAAACACCAAAACAAAAGGAATCAACTACAAATGCACCTAGATAAGAAAGGGAAGATTATTGCAAGAATATTAATTATGTTGTTGATGTCGAGTTTCTCATGCTATGCTTCATGAATTATGAGATTCAGAAGAAACCTGTGAACATGGGAGTTCTAGAGATTTCCACACATATCAATAATACATCCCAAGAACAAACAAAGCCAAGCGGGTGTGATGCCTCCAAGGCCATGTTTAAGTGCATCATGATTGAGGGTGATCCAGTTGGGCCCTATCTACTCAATTTGATTGAGTATGTGGAAATCCTAGAGAGAAAGGGATTCCCCTTAAGCAATGAATTGCCCACTAATCTTATCTTACAATCGATGCAAAATTGTAAAGTTCGTTTGTCATGAAATACAACATGAACAATTATGTATAAACGTTGTCAGAATTGTTTGGAATGTTGAGAATCGTTGAGACTTGAATGAAGAAAGAAAAGACAAAGTCCATATTGATGGTCAACAAAGTAAAAGCAAGTCAAAGGGAAAAGGCAATGCTGATAAGAGTTCTATGATTGACCAAAATCTGAAGTCTTCTACACTTAAAGTAAAAAGAGTAGTAGTGAAGGAGTGCAATTGTCAGTAGTCAGTACTCCGGACATTGGAAAATAAATTCATATCTTTTACCTACAGTAACTAAATAAGAAAATGGAGGGGATAGAGATATCCACTTCAGATATATATGTTAGAGATAAAAAATTATCTACTTCTTAATCTTGGATATTAGATACCAGAAGCAAATCTCACATATGCTCTAATATGTAAGACTTGTAAACAAGTAAACCCTTACTAAAAGGATAGGTGAGTTTATGAGTAGATTGTGGATCAAGAGTTTGTGCAACATCTGTACGAAACATATAGTTGTCTCTGCCCAGTTGGCTTGTAATAGAGCTCGAAAACAGCTATATGTACATTCTATATAGAAACAATATCACAAAAAGATTTTTAATTTCTAATAAAGAATGATCAAATTTTTATTTCAAGATATTGTATATTCCATGACAATGCTCTAATGGTCTTTATTTATTATATATTGAGACAAATGTATATAACATGAATCCAAGAAGTTAAATTTGAAATAATGGCTTTGAGAATTGGGAGTGTGGGAGCCGACGGCGGTCAAGGCGATTTTCGTAGAACCCTAGAAGGTGATGGCGGCAGAATGGAAGAAAAACATCAGAACGGACCGGCAAGCATGACCTCAACACGATCGGGAACTCAGTTCCAACTCCAGAAACTCGGTATCAACCTGACATACAGCGGCATGAGAGGTGAAGCCTCGGGCGGGGTGGGTGACACCACATCCGCGATGGATACAGACCAAGCATACCAGGCAAAGGAGATGCTTACTGAAGACGACGGGAACCCTTTCCTGAGGGACGAGGCACCAGTACCAAAACCCAGATCCTTTAAACAGATTATCACTGGCAGAGAGGGAGGCGGAGAAGCGGACCCTTTCTTTGTCGATGATGAACCAGAGGAGGCCATAAACCTCGAGGACATAGAACTCACCTACGAGAAAGGTTTCCCTGAAATCTATGTTGCCCCGGAGGCGGAGGAAATTATGAGCAAACCCTTCAAATACGTAGTGATCGTGAAACTAATAGACAGGCATGTTGGCTTCTTAACGATGGCAGAATGCTTGAAACTCCTCTAGAAGCCGGCTGGGCGATTTGAACTCCATGAACTAGCCGAACAATACTATGTTGTCCAATTCTAGAGCAGAACATATCAGGAAAATGTCCTTACCAAAGGTCCCTGGTCTTTATTCGGTAGTTGCCTGATGGTTTGTCCTTGGGATGGGTACCTCGAGCCATCTAAGGGACTACCTGATCGAATAGTCACATGGATCAGAGTTATCGGCCTACCAATCCATTACTACAATAGGGAGATGCTCCAAAGAATTGGAGAGTCCGTGGGACACCTTGTGAGGGTGGACGGCCACTCAGTTAACCGAACCAGAAGTCTCTTTGCTCTCCTAGATGTAGAGCTGGACACTACAAAACCTATACATCCTGATATTCTAATCAATGGGAGGGAATACAAAATTGAATACGAGTTACTGCCCAACATGTGTTTGCGCTGCAGAAAACTGGGTCATGATGCAATGCACTGTAAAGGTCTTAACGAAGAGCCTGCAAATCATACAGATTCAAATCAAGATGAGGAAGAAGGTATTAGATGGATTGAGGAGGAAGAAAAGTGGCAAGTTTACTATGGGAAAAATCTGCTTACCCGCAGACCACAGAGGAACAAGGAGACCTCCCGAAAGAACACGGCAAAGGGGGATCAGACTACCAATTGGTTTCATATGTTAGAAGGGAAGGAAGGAGAAATAATCAAGGGGCAGGATGATGAAGCCAGTGTTCAGTCACCAATGAAGCCTGCAGAAGACATTCGGGGGCCGAAGGTCTGGAAAAAGAAGCAGAGGCGCAATGAAGAAGAATACGTAGCTACGAAGGGAGATAAAGGAAAGGTCACTGAGGACAACCCTCCAGTAATCTCAAATACAGATGAAGGGGAAGCACACCAGATAGTTGTCGTACTGGTCGGCAATGAAGTCATCATGGGCAGGCCATCAAACAACATTGAAGATTAACTGGAGGTTGTCCTAGTAGACAAACCTGTTGCTACTGAAGACACGTCCAAACACACGGACCCAAGGAATAACGCATCCCACGTGGGCAGGAAAGAAAAGGAGAAGATGCCTAGCCCAAGTGCAGGAAGCCAACAAAAGAGCCACCCGCACAGCACGAGAAGAAAATCAAAGAGAGGAGTCTGATGATCAAGATGGGAACTCTGCCTTATCAGGCAAATAAATCATCCTTTGTTGTCATGATGAATACGATTGCTTGGAACATCAGGGGTGCTGGCAAGAAGAAAGCTTGGCAATCCCTTAAGCATCTAATACATAAATATAGAATTAAAATCGTGTCCATTACTGAACCACACATATCTGGCGAACAGACAAAAACTCAATAAAAAAACATTGGTTTCTCAAGCTCACATAGAGTATAGGTACGAGGTTTCTCAGGTGGTATTTGGGTTCTTTGGAACGAGACTGAATGCGATGTACAAATAATCCAAAGTCATAAACACTACGTGCACTGCTGCATCAATGGAAGTGTGTATTACACTTTCATCTATGCGTCTCTGAGTCCTGGAGGTAGGCCTATCATCTAGGAACACCTCATAAACCTCATTCACTCAATTGACAAATCTTGGATCACCATGGGCAGTTTTAACTGTGTGTTAAACCCGGATGAAAAGATTGGCAGCCATAGATTTAATCTAGCTAAAGCCGAAAACTTCAAAAACGCTATAGTGCAAGCGGGCCTAACTGACATTGGTAGCTCTGATATCAATTCACCTATAAGAAGGGGATTCTTCACGAACACATAGATTGCGCCTTAGTGAATGCTGAGTGGATCCAAATGTACCCCCATTTCATCTGTGAAAACCTGCCAAGGATTGGATCGGACCATAATCCGAATGCAATCCTAAATACCCGACATCCAAAACAAAAAAGGAAGGTTTAAGGCTAAAGTGACTTGGTAGGAACACGCTGAATTCTATAACCTCCTGAACAACAATTGGAACATGTCCGCTATGTTTCACGATGCACTTGATCATGTGAAGAAACCAATTCTGAAATGGGACGAGAACATCAGAAAGAAGCACACCAAGAAAAAGCACACCATCATCTCTAATATCTCTGAACTACAGAAGGACATTGAAATACACTACACTGCGGAGAAAGACCACAAGTGCAACAAATTGGAACTTGAATTGGAAGAACTACTCATCAAGGAAGAAGAAGATTAAAAGCAGCGTAGCCACATTAGCTGGCTCAAATAGGGGGATAACAATACACGATTTTATCACGCTTATGTCAATAATAGGCGACGTTCAAATGTCCTCATGTGTTTCCAGGATGAGAATGGTAACTGGATGTCCGATCACACCAAGCTTCAAGAACTCATATCCCGCCACTTCCACAGGCTGTTTACATCTTCCTCTACCCCAACCCTACAAGCTATGGAGCAACTACCAGGAAATTTCAAAACTTTGACTACTCGTCAACAGCATGCCTTGGCTGCAACTCCCACCCAATATGAACTCTGGAAGATTGTAAAAAACTCTGAACCTTTCAAAGTTGTAGGACCAGATGGTATTGACGTGTACTTTATCAAAAAGAACTGGAAAATTATCCGACACTCTGTCCTCAAATCTGTTAAAAGTTTGTTGAATGGCGATCCCTTCCCTGACTGCGTGGGGGACGCTAGTATTGTTCTAATACCAAAAATGAAACACCCCATCAACTGCAGCCAGCTGCGCCCGATCTCTTTGAATAATTTTTGTATGAAACTATCATCAAAAGTAGTTGTGGAAAGAGAAGAAGTCCATACCACAGTTGGTCTCCCCAGTACAAACGAGCTTCATCCCGGGCAGGTGCATATCTAACAACATCATCCTAGTCCAAGAAATCATTCATTGTATGAGAAGATGATCGGGTACCCCACAGATGGTCATTAAAGTGGATCTTGCAAAAGCATATGATCGCATGTCCTGGACGTTTCTAGAAAATACTCTGAATAAGATGACCTTACTTACCAATATTAAGAAATATGTGATGAACTCCTTGCCTGCAGGCAACACCAACATCTTTCTGAATGGTGAAGCATTGCCGTCTTTCAGAACCTCCAGGTTGCTAAGGCAGGGGGACCCCCTATCCCCTTATCTGTTTATCTTATGCATGGAATGGCTTACACAACTCATTAACCAGAGTGTCAATGATAATAAATGGAAGCCCATCAAATTTTCTCAAAAAGGACCACTCATATCACACATTAGTTTTGTGGATGACGTAGTGATCTTCGCTACAGCTTCTATGGACCAAATTTCAATCATCAACCAGTGCTTTACCAAATTTGAAGCTGTCTCCGGTCAACAAATTTCTATTGATAAATCAAGAATCTTCTCCTCTGCATTTTTGATTGGACTACCCACACTGCTATCTGTTCAGCCTATGGATTCCCTAAAACGCCCGACCTAGGGAGGTATCTTGGGGTTCCCTTTCTTCGTGACAGAATTAACAAGTCTACTTATTTGTATCTCATCAACAACATGGAAACGAGAATCAACGGGTGGAGTGCTAAAACAATGCCTTTAGTAGGTCGTTTGTGCCTTGTTAAATCAGTACTAACATCCCTTCCCACATACGCTGATGCAAACAGCGAGAATACCTATCACCGTCTGCACGAAACTGGACATAATCATACACAAGTTTCTCTGGGGAGTGGGGCAAAACTCGTGCCCAATATCACTAGCTAGTGTCTTGGTGGAAAGTCTGCACTGGTACAGCGAGTGGAGGGTTGGGAATCAAATCCATGGCAGCCTGGAACACATCCCTTCTGTGGAAATGTTCATGGAGTCTCATGAACTGCAAGAACTCGCTATGGAGGGAGGGCCTACAAAACAAATACTGAAAATTTAGCAACCAAAGAAGGGGACGTGCAACCCCTTTTTTGGAAGGTTGTTCGCTCAGGAATACAGTTCGTTAACATCAAAACGATCAAAAATGGGGAGGACACGCTGGTTTGGTCCATTGGGTACCTGGGTTTGGGAACTTAATTGGGAAACATCACTCTATGCTCCATTGATGATAACATTATTGACTTGAAAGCCTCCATCCTAGTGGATCTCAGTGGCCACTAAAACCTAGAGTTCCTTAACACTTATCAACCGGAGGACTGCGTCACTCAAATCACAAATATGCTCCCACCTCTGGCCACCATGGGAACAGACGTTTAGAGTTGGATCCATGATACGCGAGGTAAATACTCTACGAGCTCGGTGTATGGTATAATCCAAGAAGACGATCAAGCAAATGCGAGCGGCCTATGGAACTCCATTTGGGGAGTACAGGTGCCCAACAAGATCTGGGTCTTCATGTGGCTTGTTGCCCATGAAGTAATTATGACAAATTCTAGAAGGAAGCAACGTACCTTCACTAATAGTGATGTTATGTGACTCGAAGTAATGTGCTAATCCGACTGCGATTTGGAAAATTAAATGGATCTTCGCCGACCCGTTTATGGTGCGGGGGCTTCGCCCCCCGCAGTATGGTACGACTTGGATTTCGGATCCGATTAGGAATCCAATTACTCATTCTGTATCTATATATATGTACACCCTTGTTAGGGTTCGGCAATCATCCTGTATTCTTCTTTGACGGATGTCGCCGTACACATGGTGTCCTTTTGTAATCTTCTCTCTGAAATAGTGGAAATCTCGCCCCCTCTCGTGGACGTAGGTCATCTCGACCGAACCACGTAAATCTTGTGTTTTGGTTGTGTGATTGTTTCTCGTTTCTTGTTCTTCCGCTGCGAAATCGTCGTATTCTCACGTTCAACTCTTAACAAGTGAAATCTATCCTAGGTGCAAAACATGAGAAGAAACTACCTGCCATGCCCTCTGGAGTTGTCCATATAAAATAGAGGTGTGGCAAAAACTGAAAGCTAGAATGAAGTTTACCAAGCAAAATGAGACCAACTACCGGGCATGGTTGAAGAAGAAGCTAACCGGCAGTGCAGCAGATCCAACCATGTTTGCTGTCGCCTGCTGGACCATCTGGAAAGTGAGAAACACAGTTATTTTTTAGGAGTCTATCATCACCACTGAACGACAATTGACCGAAATCCAGACATTGTGCTCAGCCATAGCAGCGAGCTGGTTACAGAAGAACCATGATGTCAACCTACTTGTTAACAAACGAAGTAAAAAGTGGGCCGATCTACCGTGTGCGGAGTGCCTAGCTATGGTGGATGTTGTTGTCTAGGGAAACAGAGCAGTCATTGCCGCAGTTCTTATCGATTGGAATGGTAAATGGAGGGGAGTTTTTACCCTAAATATCCAAGTTAGCTCAGTTTCTGAAGCGGAACTATGAGCCATTCTACTCGCCCTTCAAGCTTCCAACGTGAATCAAACTGTCTGCCTTACTATCAAGTCTGATAGCGACACAACCGTCACTACCTGTGAAGGCCATGAAGACCAGATACCTACCTTTTCTCATTGGATCCACCTCATTCAGAAGGAGTATGAAAAATACAAGGACGTGCAGATTATGAAGTTTAATAGGGATAGCATTACTCTAGCTGACTCCCTTGCTAAATATCACCTCAAAAACCACCAGGAAGCTGTATGTGTACCGCCTCTCCTCTCGATCATGTGGGTCATCCCAAAATTTTCTCTCACTACAAAAACTATAACCACGAATCACATCAATGACTATGAAATAGGAAGGATGGTTATAGCGACGTGTACCTGGTCCTGAGGCTTGCTCAGTGACAATACCTCGCAGCTAGTGCGGTCTTCAACCACCTAGTCTTCGACGGCGTCTGTGCAGCTCCTGGTCCTGACCCGAACTGCGGTTGACAGTCGTCCTCCTGAGCGGCAAAAGTCTCCCGCCTCTACAGATAGTCTACACGGACCACCGGGAACTCTAGTCGTCATGTCCCACAGGATACTAGAAGGAGTCGTCCCCTTCTGTCGGCGTACTAGTCACCGACACACTCTCCCACAACCAGTTGATGTCCTGCAGTTGTCTTTCCCTTATTGTTCCCCCTGGACGGGTAGAATTTGCTTGGGCTCTCTCGGTTACCACAACCAGAGAGGACAACAACTTTTTAGAGCAACTGATGTTCTGAGTTGTGCTATCTGAGAAGCCCCCAATATCCCTCTATATATATGAGGGGTCAGGGTCAGTGTTCTCAGCCCCGGGCAATGTGGGACTAAAGTGGGAGTAGAAGGGTTTGAAATTTCCATGAACTGATTGCACTGCGGCAGCCAAAATGGTCGTTTCACAAATGAACCGGTCGGTTGGGAGTGTGAGCCGATCGGTTCACTAGTTGAACTGGTCGTTTCACATTCCTGAATCGCATCCAATTGACTTTCGTCTTTCATTTCCTACTAATTCAAAGATTAATTCTTGTCCCAATCGAATTGTACAAGTGAAACGAAAAACTTTTCTCACAAATCGGGACAACCCAACCTTGCTCGTTTGGTCCAGTCGAACCGATCGGTTTACCAAGTGAACCGGTCATCTCACTGACCATGAACCGGTCGGTTGGTGGTCCAGATTGTGTAGAATACAGTCAATACAGTTCTCAATCAATCCAACACTCAAATCAGTCAGTTCGACACTTGAACTTGATGATTCTGAGTCAAATCAATTGATTGAATGTTTGATTGAGTACCTAAACATCTTTATTAATCAATCCAAACATCATTCGTGGATAAACTCCTCTTCCAGGTAAATCCTTTGTGTGTGACCCTATAGGTCCCATTTCGTGTTGGCAGTGAATGTCCATAACTAGCTTATGACATCACAAGCAAAGAGCGGTGCCTAGTCGCACACCAGTACTACCCAAGTGAAAAGGAAAGTTGGAGAATAACTTTCAATCCTATAGTTTGTGATTAGTGTTGTAGTGAATGTTTAATTCCTTTGTCTCTGATATCCTGAATGAACTCAACGTATGGAATTGTCATCCTTTCAACGTTCATTCATGTTCCTTGATCCAAAGCAGACTGTCTGAGATATGTGTGCCATCAATATCACATATTGACTCATACATGCATGCGCATGCCTTTCTCGGTCTCACTTATCAAGTGGTCATGGACATCATACTCTCTCAGGAGGGACAAATCCCATATCTATCACTCACAATCAAAACCCCATGTGCGAAAGTCACCCAATCATCACCTTTATAACAATCCATATTTTAGGACCGCGTTTGATGATGTCAAAGTATACCCAATGACATGTTATGAGTGTAGTGATTTCTCAAGTCTAAGAATCACAATCACCACCAACATTGTGAGAGCTGACTGTGACTACCATGTCATGGTTCCATGTGTCACTCTCACGGCGGGTCTGTCTGATATACTGTTCTCTAACATGTATCTATGTGCTTGGTTTGATATCACATATCATGACTAATGAGACTCTATCATCAACCAACACACACTCTAGTCTTGCTGTGTCATTGTTGTCTATCAACCTTCCACAATGACATCTGACTAGGGACATAACAAGAATATACAAACTCTTAGCATCTGTATGATCTCATTCTGTAGGTCCTTAACCCGAAGACATACGTCATTGAGTTCTGTCATTCTCTAGACATTTATTATGCTTTATCATTATCTCATAACTGATTGAACCAGAATAAATTGGAAGCTTGCCTTTAATATTTATCAAATCAATCTTAATGTATCCCAATCCATTCATCCCATGATTGTCTCTCAGGGCATACATACCAACAGACTCCCACTTGCACTGTGAGCCAATCACCTTTGAATCATATTCTTAGTGATCTCCAAACGTGTCCCACATGTTTTTGCTGCTCCAGTGCTAACGCAGTGAGTTAGCAACACTTTACTTTAGTCGGTATGTTGCATGTTTCACATCTCTTTGTTGTACGACATATCATATGAGATGGAGTTGTCGTAATATGCGATCTGATATTCCTTGCCTAACACTTAGCTCCATTGTTTGACTCAGTATAACTACTTCTCATCAATGGTTGGAACATCTATAAGTTCATCTGTATGAACTTCTAGATCCATATAGTATCCTCCGTTGTTCATAACACAAGGATACTCAACATTCCCTTTATGAATTAAATTGCTTTTAAATAGGAATGTTTCCATTTATCAACTCATATTCACTTTTATATTTTATATTTTGCGATCATTTTCTGTCATTTCAGAAGCTTGCATTAGTGTAACTCTTTACACCCAACTCTTCCTTATATTACCATAGAACTAGTACTTCATAAGTACCAAACAAGTTCTTCATGGTATTCCAGTGAGCCTCACTGGAAGTAGACAGACATCCACTCGTCACACGAGTTAACAGGATGAGCATATCATATTGTCATGTCCAATACATACAAGATGATGAATGCATATTTTCTTATCATGTCTAATACATACAAGATAATGGAATGATTACATACATGATAGATCCATATCTATCTATGTGTTCCTATTCTTCGTAAGAATTTGGGACACTTGGCATCTGAGATACTAACTCCATGTAACATGGACAAGTTTTCTCCCACTGAATCTATGCATACTGAACCCTTCAGTACAAATTGCCAATGTATGCTCTCTCTTTACCAGGTCAAGAGGTTTTCGAGAACTATATCTATAGATCTCTATTCCTATCACATAGGACATTTCTCTATCTTCCCTTAAAGAAGGTATTTCCACCCCATTTTCTATTTTAGAACATTTCATTCCTCATCATCATGTGGAATGTGAATACACTCCCACTAAATCTTTGTAATCACATATACCTTCTTTATTTTGATATATCAGTCAAACCTTTTGACTATATAATCAAAGTAAAGACTTCTAGTTCTGAGTTGCTTGTATTTAATCAATCATATTGATTAATCCCTTATAACTTATAGACTGCATTTGCATTATTGGAATCATAAAACCCTTCAAGTTGTGTCACGTACACAGCCTTATTTTATTCCTGCCAGGAATACGGTTTTAATATCCATATGCCAAATTTCATAGTCTTTCAAGTTCCAACGTCAAGCATGATTCTTTCTCTAAATGTCATCTATGTCAGTCTTAACTCTTAAGACCCAATTGCACTTATGGGTTTTATCCCAATCAAGTGATATCATAAGGTCATACCTTAATTTGTTCACATGGAAGTCATTTTGGATCTTATGGCCTCAAGCCATGACTCAAAATCTGATCCCTCAACATCATCTAGATTATTGACTCATCATATGACCAATTCATCACCCAGATATATGAGGTGTATCTGTTACATAAGGAACTTTGAGAATCCACAACACTTGTGATTCTTAATCTCCTTTATTTAGTGTAAGCATGTTCTTTTAGAAGAATTTTAGAAGATTAGTTATTTGATGATCATGCTCTAACTCTTTCGAGTATGATTCCTTCTTAGATTTAGACATCATGATTCTCTATGATACACTATCATAATTACTCACAAGGTCCTCAAACAATTGGTTTAAGTATCCCATTCATTGATCACATCAAAGAGTTAATACTTTTACCAAGTTTGTATTTCATTTATGATACTCTTGAACACTTCAAGATATTGATATTGGTATTTCACTAAACACCATCTGAAGCATTAGCATTTATTCCAATAGGCATGTATATACATCAATATGTATTATACCTAATAGAATAGTCATTCTCCCACTACATCTAGTGAAGATCGACTTGTCATCATGCCCAAGACATACATATCTCTTAATGGTTCACAACCAAAAGAGTCTGGTCTATCCATCAACATGGAAGCTAGAAATGAATTTCTCATGATAATGCTAATTAATTGTTTGAGTAATCAATAACTTTTAGGTATCATTTTTATCTTATGCATACCAAGTACCACAAGATAAATAGGGCATTGCCACAAAAGATCATATCTTTAAATTAAAACATCAACTTTATTGACAGATATCCTTATCATTACAAGAAGTAGAAATAAAGTGTTTCTATTTATTGGCAAAATGAAATAACAGTTCATAACTCTATTACATACCCTTTGGGCTGAAATAAACTAAAAGCTACTACTATCTATGACAGCAACACTTTCTCCAATGATGAGTGCTCCTTCTTGGTCCTTTCACAAAGGCCATCACTTCTTTTCAGATCTTGCATATCATATATGTCAGATCTATGTCTTGGTATCATATACCTCAGATTAAAGACATGTTTCAAGTTTATTTTATGATACCTGAGGTGGAGACTTCCATCCCCTCCTTCTTTTGTTCATCCAGATAAAGAGGGCAATTTCTCGTCCAATGTCATGGCTCTTGACAATTGTGACATTTGCCTCCCTTATTCACCCCTCCTTTGGCCTTGAGAGCTGATGATGACTTGGGCTGCTGGCTAGCATCAGAACCCTTCTTTGCTTTGCCCTTACCCTTACCTTTAGACTTACCCATCTTTCTACTGATCAACATCACATATTTGGGTTTGTCTTTCTTCATATGTGCCTCGGTTGTCCTCAACATGCCCAACATCTCTGTCAATGACTTGTCAAAGTTGTTCATGTTGTAGTTCATCATAGACTGACTGTAAGATTCTAGCAATGGTTGTAGTATCACATCAGTAGCCAACTCTTGGCTTAGAGGGAATCTCACTCTTGTCAGGTTCTCCACATACCCAATCATCTTGAGTGTGTGACGACCAACTAGATCTCCTTCTGTCATGACGCACTTGAATAGTGCCCTGGAGACATCATATCTCTCTTGCCGTGCTTGGTCTTGATACATGTTCTTGAGATGTTAAACCATCTCAATGACGTTCATGTTCTCATGTTGTCTCTGTAACTCATAGTTCATTGAGCACAACATCAAGCAATTTGCATCAATGGCATCTTCAGTATGCTTCTTGTAAGCATCCATTTATGCCTTTGGTGTGGTGGGAGCGGGTTCCTCTGGCACTGGTGTATCTAGGACATAGAGCTTTCTCTATTGAGTGAGAACAATTCTCAATGTCCTAAATCAGTCATGGAAATTAGTTGCATTCAGCTTCTCCTTCTCAAGGACCGATCACAGTGAAAAGTGATTATTGTTGACAGCCATTTGTTCTACAAAAGGAAATATGCAATTTTAGTCCAAAACTAATTTGATTGATTGAAAATTTTGACGACATAATTAGGCCTTTAATTAATTATTGGTCCCACTATTTTGTTCAAATTGATAGCCCTCACTATCAATTCGGAAGATTGCTGCGTACAACCTTCTAGTGAGCAAGATCCTGATTTCCTCTCAGCCATGGACCAGCTAGGGATATCGCCCACAACTAGAATCTTTCAAGTAGGCAACATTTTCCAATTGCATCATATGCAACTCTTGATAGATGTCATGTGAAACTCCTTGCCATGTTCATCTCTATGTCTCAAGGTGCTTGATCCGATCAAGGTCACCTTGTTAAGTCTGACCCAATTGCCAACACAATGAATATGCACCCTTCTAGGGAAGACGCACATATTCACCATCACACTTCCACAAGATAGACAGTGCACCACCCTTGGTTTGCCTACGCTTGTCGATCAAGCTTTTCATGTGTGCCGCTTATGGAAAATATCTAAGACTTAATATTATATTGAGGGGTTTTAATATGCTTGTATATGCATATATGTATCCAATCACCACATGTATAGTAAATATCATATACATGCTATATCCCACAACAAAAACATGCAATAATGATAAAGCAATGATTATGGCCATCCTATAGTAATTCCTTGAGCCACAAGGAATTACAGTCATCTAGTTCTACATCACATGCAACCTGTTGTTGATGAAGATCATGTACTTAGGCTGTTTCGAGTTTGATCAGCTCGTCACACGACTGATCGGCTCGCCTCCCTGCCGGTCGGTTGGTTATCACCAACTGATCATCTGGCTCCTCCAGATGGTCAGTTTGTCAGGTTGTCTCACTCCTTGTCAAGCCACCAGCTACACCATCAGTTGGTCGTCTCAGTCCACTAGATGATCGGTTGGCTTCTCCAGCTGGTCGTCTCACACATCCAGCCGCTCGTTTGGGCGCCCGCCAGTCTTCGACGTAACAGGAAATAGGATTATCCTACTTATACATAAACTTTGAGAAACTCTAAGTTACTTTTGGGGGGAGCAAAGGTAGAAGATAATCTTGAGTTATCTCGAGTTACATCAGGAAAAGAAGAAGAGGGCTCGGTGTGCAGACTGAGAGCAAGCAACCACAACCAATCAAGCACACACATAGGGGTTTATAGGCCGTAACCACGCTACCATCCACCATCAAAACCATTTTGAGTGACATGTATCGTTTGCATATATATACCATATCATATATGTATATATTAGTTTGGGATCATGTGGCATTAATCGAACATTCACATCAGTCCTTTAGATATTCTCATTGTATGCAATAAATAAAAGACGGTAAAACCAAAAACCTATCATATCGATTATCCTAAAACACAGTACATTGACGTGGCTCGGAAACCACTGTTGGGTTTTAGGTGAGGGAGAAGGTAGCGGAAACAAAAAAAATTCTCACACCACAAAACCATAACCACGGATCGCATCAACGAATATGAAATAGGAAGGATGGTTTTAGCGATGTGTACCTGGTCCTGAGGCTTGCTCAGTGACAATACCTCATAGCTAGTACGGTATTCAACCACCTAGTCTTCGATGGTATTTGTACAGCTCCTGATCCTGACCCAGACTGTGGTTGACAGTCGTCCTCCAAAGCGGCAGAAGTCTCCCACCTCTATAGATAGTCCACACAGACCACCGAGAACTCTAGTCATCCTATCCCACAGGATACTAGGAGTCATCCCCTTCTGTCAGTGTACTAGTCACCGACACACTCTTCCACAACCAGTTGCAGTCCTACAGTTTTCTTTCCCTCGTTGTTCCTCCTTGGACGGGTAGAACTTGCTTGGGCTCTCTCGATTACCACAACCATAGAGGAAAACAACTTTTCAAAGCAACTGATATTCTGAGTTGTGATATCTGAGAAACCCCCAGTACCCCTCTAGATATAGGAGGGGTCAGGGTCAGGGTTCTCAGCCCCGGGCAATGTGGGACTAAAGTGGGAGTAGAAGGGTTCAGAATTTCCATGAATTGATTGCACTGCAGCAGCCAAACCAGTCATTTTACAAATGAACCGGTCGGTTGGGAGTGTGAGACAATTGTACACCAGTTGAACCGGTCGTTTCACATTCCTGACTCACCTCCAATTGACTTTCCTCTTTCGTTTCCTACTAACCCAAAGATTAATTCTTGTCCCAATCGAATTGTACAAGTGAAACGAAAAACTTTTCTCACAAATCGGGACAACCCAACCTTGATCGTTTAGTCTAGTCAAACCGATCAGTTTACCAAGTGAACTGATCATCTCACTGACCATGAACCGGTCGGTTGGTGGTCCAGATTTTACATAACACAGTCAATGCAGTTTTCAATCAATCCAACACTCAAATCAGTTAGTTCAACACTTGAACTTGATGATTCTGAGTCAAGTCAATTGATGGGATGTTTGATTGAGTACCTAAACACCTTTAGTAATAAATCCAAACATCATTCATGGATAAACTCCTCTTCTAGGTAAATCCTTTGTGTGTGACCCTATAGGTCCCATTTCACGTTGGCAGTGAATGTCCATAACTAGCTTATGACATCACAAGCAAAGAGAGGTGCCTAGTCGCACATCAGTGCTACCCAAGTAAAAAGGAAAGTGGGAGAACAACTTTCAATCCTACAGTCTATGATTGGTGTTCCAGTGAATGTATAATTCCTTTGTCTCTGGTATCCTGAATGAACTCAAGGCATGGAACTGTCATCCTTTCAACGTTCATTCATGTTCCTTGATCCAAAGTAGACTGTCTGAGATATGTGTGCCATCAATATCACATATTGACTCATACGTGCATGTGCATGCCTTTCTCAGTCTCGCTTATCAAGTGGCCATGGACATCATACTCCCTCAGGAGGGACTAATCCCATATCTATCACTCACAGTCAAAACCCCATGTGTCAAAGTCACCTAATCATCACCTTTATAACAATCCATATTTCAGGACCGCGTTTGATGATGTCAAAGTGTACCCAACAACATGTGATGAGTGTAGTGATTTCATGTCTAAGAATCACAATCACCACCATCACTGTGAGAGCTGACTGTGACTACCATGTCATGGTTCCATGTGTCACTGTCACGGTGGGTCTGTTCGGTACACTGTTTTCTAACATGTATCTATGTGATTGGTTTGATATCACATATCATGACTAATGAGACTCTGTCATCAACCAACACACACTCTAGTCTTGTTGTTTCATTATTGTCTATCAGCCTTCCACAATGACATCCAACTAGGGACATAACAAGAATATACAAACTCTTAGCATCCGTATGATCTCATTCTGTAGGCCCTTAACCCGAAGACATACGTCATTGAGTACTATCATTCTCTAGACATTCATTCTTCTCTATCATTATCTCATAACTGATTGAACCAGAATAAATTGGAAGCTTGCCTTTGATATTGATAAAATCAATCTTAATGTATCCCAATCCAATCATCCTATGATTGGCTCTCAGGGCATACATACCAACAAGTAGTACTACCAAGTTTTTTTTCTACAGGCTTGGTATGTAATCATCTCTGAATCCATGCACGAGAAGGGTGGGTTGAATAAGATTACCTCCTAAATTTTTTTATAAAAAATAACAAGAAGTTAAAACATGATGACTCAAACAGAACTTACCTGTGACATTGTTGTCTAGGGCACATAAATGAGAAACACATTTCTAGACTCCATAAAAATGTTTACCTACACTCTTTTGATTCTGAATCAATTGAGGCATGTGAATGTTGTTAGATACACAAGATAATCAAAGCATGTTACACTAGTAACAATGAGATGAAAAGTGACTTGTTAGGAATCATACATATTGATATGTGTAGACCTTGTAGCACAAGTGCTAGAGGAGGACATCAGCATTTCATCACATTTGTTGATGACTTAAGTAGATACAGATATGTGTATCTTTTGAAACACAAATAAAAATCTCTTGAAAAGATCAACGGATTAATGAATGAAATAAATGTTGGCTAAATGGACATCTATAAATCCCTTTGTTTTGATTATGACAAACATTTCATTCTTATTGATCTAACGAGCTACTTGAGTGTGCAGGATTAAGGTGGATGACAAAGCAACTAGGGAAAATCCACAAGCTTACATATTTATATTTCCATGTAATGTAATCACTGTTGTAAAAACTTGTATAAATATATAATGTACAAGTACTTAGATTGCATGTAAATCAAGCGTTAGATTCTCCCTAGCTAAACACCATATTTAGACAAGTCATCCCATTCAAATATGATCACATTTGCACACTCATACATATAGTTAGTGCCTAAATTGAAACATTGAAACAGGATCAATCTCGGTCGACAAACTTCTCGACCGAGACACTCTCGGTCGACAATCTTCTCGACTGAGAAAAGATCCAAAGTAGCCGTTAGACACAACAGACAAGTTAGTTGGCAGTTGGAGAAAGACGTTGCAAATCACTTGTTCCAAAGTGCCTGTCGGTCGACAAAAGTTCGACCGAGTAGGTGTCTCGGTCGACCATTCCTCGACCGAGACGGTCTCTGACAACAACTGCAGAATTAATTAATTAGCCGTTATTAAAGCAACAACTTTGTACCTAACGGCTAGTTAAGCACTTAGAAACCCCTAGAAGTTGTCTAGAACGTCCTTAAGCATCCTTAGGCCATTCCTATAAATAGGACAAGCCATAGGACACTCAAACTCACTTGTTACACTTGAGAAATACTTGAGCACACTTGAGCAATCTGTTGTGAGCAAATTGAGCTTTGTGAACATTGGCTACTTCCTTCTTTAGCTCATAATTCGTGTCCTATAGGCTAGTATCTCCTATCCACTGCAATCACAAGTCCACACACTTGGTTAGGAGATCTATACGCTTGATCTAGGCAAATCAAGCCTTGGGCTATAAAGGATAAGTTGTAATTTCCTTTTTCTTTCTTGTTCCCTATTATTGTTTGTACTCTCCTTGCTACTCCTAGGTTGGAGGCTGTGGATTGGAGAGGGTGAAGATCTTCTTGGCGAAGAAGGAGACTTTGAGCTACTTCAGAAGGCTGGTGCAACGGGAGATTACTTCTAGAGAGGAAGGCTACTTCAAGGGGGAGCTTGGAGTTACTTCATAGAAGGCTATCTCAAAGTTGGTGCACCTACTTCAAGTGAAGGCTGTTCAAAGGGTGTAAAGGAAAGTATTGTATTTTGTATAAATCCTCGAGAGGTAATAAAATAAATACTTTCAAATCCCGGTTGGGTAAGCAACCGGGTAGTGGACTGACAACTATAGTATTTGCTATAGTTGGAACCACTCTAAACACCTGTCTCTTTCTTCCAATTTCAATTGTGGTTGTTTGAATTCAATAAATTGTTAAAATAATTCAAAAACTCTATTCACCCCCCTCTAGTAGTTTTTCAATTGGTATCAGAGTGGGCTTCAAGGAACCCTAACAAAGTCTTGAAGAAATGGGTGATGGAGTACTCAACAACCTCAACCTCGAAGGGACACTTGTTGCTAGGCCTCCAGCGTTCGATGGAACAAACTACCAATATTGGAAGAGAAGGATGCAGTTCTACTTCCAAGGCATCAATTGGGACCTATGGAGAATGGTGTCAACTCCATATGAGCTCCCTCAAATTCAATTTGCAGAATGGGATGCAAATACGGTAAAGCTAGCTCAAATGAATGCAAAAGTTGTAAGCATCTTATATTGTTCTATATCGGTAGGAGAATTTAATAGAATATCTAATTGCGACACAGCCTATGATATTTGGCATAGATTATCCATAACCTATGAAGGAACAGTCCAAGTCAAAAATTCCAAAATTAGCATGTTTAAACAAAAGTTTGAACACTTTCGTATGGATCCTGATGAAACTATTAGTGAAATGTTTGCAAAATTTTCTACTATTGTTAATGGTTTAAGTGCTCTAGGAAAACCTATCCTTGAAGAAGATCAGGTATCAAAGATCCTTCGTTCACTTCCTCCAAAATACAAGCCAAAGGTGACAGCCATCGAAGAAGCAAACGACCTCACTCGACTGAAAATGGAGCAACTTATTGGCAACTTAGAAGCTCATGAAGCAACCCTAGAAGAGGAAGAAAGAAGAGCACGTGAACTTCAGCAAGGAAAGAAGAAGGATGTGGCTCTAAAAGCTTCAAAGGCTGTCACACAAGAAAGTGAGGAGTCAAGTGAAGAAGAGGGAGAAGAAGCCTTGATAGTAAATGGTAAGAAATATAGAAGATTTAAATCTAACAAAATTTCCAGCTCTTCTTCTACCCCTCCTAGGTGTTTTGAATGTGGGAAGAAAGGGCATTTCAAAAATGAATGTCCTAAATCAAAGAAAGGAAAGAAAAGCTCACACAAGAAGAAGGGAGAAAAAGCCTATAAAGCTGCATGGGACGAGTCAAGTAGTGAAAGCGGAGAAGAAACGGTGGATTGTCTAATGGCAAGAGAAGATGATGAAGATTCTCAAGAGGTAAGCCTACTTGATCTTTCTAAAGAAGAGTTAGTTACTAGTCTACAAGAAATTCATGATAAGTATGTTGATGTCAAGAAGAAACTAAAAAAGGTTATCAAATCAAATGATGAGCTAAGTGCTAAATTAGATACTCTTTCTTCTGACAAGAATAACATTGATCTTGAAAATTTTTCTTTAAAAACATCCTTGGATGATTGCACTAGAAAGTTACTCACTTTAGAAACAAATGTTGATCTTCTTTCTAAAGAAAAGACTGACTTGTTATCTAAACTAAAAAATTTTCAGAATCGACCTATTTTGTGTAACCATCTAGACTATGATAATGTTATAAAAGAAAAAGATTCATTGCTATCTGAATTAGATCAAGCAAGAAAAGATTTACACAAGAAAACGAATGATATTGCTCAGCTGCAAAGAGAAATTTATGAGTTAAGAAGAAAAGATATACTTGATAACATCCTAAGCATTGGTAATGTTTTCAACGGAAGAAAAGGTTTGGGATATGCTCCAAAGAAAAATCAACCCAACAGAACTCAAACTATGTTTGTACCCAAGAACACAACGGCTAGAAAGAGAAATGAAGTTGATTCTATTACTTGCCATTTTTGTTTACGCCTTGGACACTATTCCTTTTCATGCCCTTATAAAACTAAGGATTCCGAGTTAGTTTGGGTCCCAAAACCTCAAACTTAGTAGAATCAAATAGAATTTAGTTGAGATATGACCAAAAAGCTCCATCTTGCTATTTATATTGTCTTATCTCAACTAAACAAAAGATTTCATGCTTATTGTTAATTTTCTGCATTATTGTACTGAAACAGAAACTTTGTCGGTCGAAGTATTGTCGACCAAACCATTAATCGGTCGAAGAATTGTCGACCGACCGAATGTCTGTAACATATCAAAATTTACAGCAATTATTTCGGTCGAAAATTGGTCAACCGAGCTACATTTCTGTGTTTTCCAGTTTGAAATACAATAATCTTCTCGATCGACAATTTGTCGACCGAGACATATGTCGGTCGAACAATTGTCGACCGACTGGACTTCTAATTCAGAACTTTTATACAAATCTGTACTTAAATGATTCTAACCATATCGGACCATCACATGGGTACCAAAATCTACATTTTAATGCAGGAATGGGTGGTTGACAGTGGATGTTCCAAACATATGACCGGAAACAAGGATGCATTCCAAACCTTTGAAGAAAAGAAAAGTGGAACAGTCACCTTTGGAGACAATGGTAAGGGCAAAATCGTTGGAATAGGTAATGTTGGTACAAACCTCGAAATAAAGAATGTTCTACTCGTTGATGGTTTGCACCATAATTTGATAAGTGTTAGTCAATTATGTGATAGTGGTTATGATGTGTTATTTAACAAAACTTGCTGTAAGTTATTGATAGAAAACACTACAAATGTTGTTTATGAAGGAAATAGAGTTGGAAATCTTTATATTCTTAAACCTAACTCTATGAAATCAGTAGTGGGAAAATGCTTGCTTGCAAATGAAAACACCTTACAAGTATGGCATAAAAAGCTAGGACATGCTAGTTCACATGTTATTAAAAAGTTAGTGAAATATGATCTTGTTCGTGGATTGCCTACTTTATCTTTTGATCAAGTTGAAAACTGTGAACCATGCACAATGGGAAAGCAAATCAAAACCTCTTTTAAACCAAAACATGTACTTAGCACCAGTAGGTCCTTAGAATTAATTCATATGGATTTATTTGGACCCATGAGGACACAATCTATTGGTGGTAAAAGATATTGTTTTGTTATTGTTGATGATTATAGTAGATACACATGGGTACACTTTATTGCAACTAAAGATGATACTATTCATTTTTTTATACAATTTTGTTCCAAAATTGAAAATCTATTACAAAGCAAAATATGTACCATTAGAAGTGATCATGGTGGAGAATTTGAAAACCATACATTTGAAGAGTTTTGTACATCTCAAGGGTACACTCATAATTTTTCTGCTCCACGCACCCCACAACAAAATGGTATAGTTGAAAGGAAAAATCGATCACTGCAAGAAATGGCTAGAACTATGATGCTTGAACATAACACACCCAAAACCTTTTGGGCTGAAGTTGTAAACACTGCATGCTATGTGCTAAATAGAGTAATTGTTCACTCTCATTTAAAGAAAACTCCATATGAACTAATACATTCTAAGAAACCTAGAGTTGACTATTTTCATACTTTTGGCTCCACATGCTATATCTTAAATACCAAAGATGATAGAG
Source organism: Alisma plantago-aquatica (assembly GCA_963693085.1). NCBI lineage: Eukaryota > Viridiplantae > Streptophyta > Magnoliopsida > Alismatales > Alismataceae > Alisma > Alisma plantago-aquatica. Next base: position 1,354,893,877 of record OY856412.1, read on the forward strand.
ATAAGTTTGACTCAAAATCACACAAAGCATTCTTTTTGGGATATTCCACTTCTAGCAAAGCTTTTAGAGTATATAACACTATATCTAGAAAAGTTGAGGAATCTATTCATGTTTCTTTTCATGAAGAATCCAAATCTGAAAATCTAGAAATCATAGATCTCACTAATCAATTCGAAAATTTAAACATACCAAACGATAGTGAGAAAGGTGCTACAAATAATCACCAAGCTGAACCTCAACCTACACCTAGACTTATTAAAGATCATCCTCAAGAATTAATTATTGGAGATCCTAATGATAAAGTCAAAACTCGTTCTTCCTTTAAAGATGTTGCAAACATGGCTTTTGTTTCTATCATTGAACCTAAAAAGATATCTGAAGCTCTTAAAGATGACTATTGGATAATAGCCATGCAAGAAGAATTGAATCAATTCACTAAAAATGATGTATGGGATTTAGTTCCTAAACCACAAGATAAAACCATAATAGGAACTAAATGGGTTTTTAGGAACAAGCTAAATGAGTCAGGAGAAGTAATAAGGAATAAAGCTCGGTTAGTAGCACAAGGATATAATCAACAAGAAGGAATAGATTTTGATGAAACGTATGCACCGGTAGCTAGACTTGAAGCTATTAGAATGTTACTAGCTATTGCTGCACATAAAAACATCAAACTCTACCAAATGGATGTAAAAAGTGCATTTCTAAATGGCATCATTCAAGAAGAAGTATATGTTGCCCAACCACCTGGTTTTGAAATACCGGAAAAAGGTGACTATGTTTATAAACTTAAGAAAGCACTTTATGGTTTAAAACAAGCACCTAGAAATTGGTATGAAAGGCTCAAGACATATCTTTTTTATAATGGTTTTTCTATTGGAAATTCAGATTCTACTTTATTTTTCAAAACATATACATCTGATTTCCTTGTTGTGCAAATATATGTTGATGATATTATTTTTGGAGCTTCTAATGATTCATTGTGCACACAATTTAGTGATATTATGCAAAAAGAATTTGAAATGAGCCTCATGGGTGAACTAACCTTCTTTCTTGGTTTTCAAATTAAGCAAACACCTGCCGGAATATTCATAAGCCAAGAAAAATATACTAAAGAACTCTTAACACGTTTTGGGATGGATCAGTGCAAACATGCTACTACTCCTATGGCTACTTCTATTAAAATTGATAAGGATGAAAATGGGGAACCTATTGATGATTCCTTATATAGAGCCATGATTGGTAGTTTGCTTTACTTAACTGCTTCTAGACCGGACATTATGTTTCCAGTTGGTCTTTGTGCTTGATTTCAATCGCAACCTATGCACTCTCATTTTCTAGCAGTTAAACGAATTCTTCATTATCTAGCCGGCACTACTTGTTTTGGTTTATGGTATCCAAAAGGACAATCCTTGGATTTTAAAGCTTATACTGATGCGGATTATGCTGGTTGTCGCCTTGATCGCAAGAGTACTAGTGGTGGTTGTTTCTTGTTAGGGAGAGCTTTAGTATCTTGGTTTAGCAAGAAACAAAATACGGTTGCCCTATCTACAACTGAAGCTGAATATATGGCAGTTGGATCTTGTTGTGCTCAAGTGCTTTATATGCAACAAGTATTAAATGATTATGGTTTTACTCTTTCATCTACGCCTATTTTTTGTGACAACACGAGCGCTATAAACTTAGCACACAATCCTATTTTACACAGCCGAGCTAAACATATTGAAATCCGTCATCATTTTTTAAGGGATCACATCTCCAAGAATCATGTTTCCCTTCATCATGTTGATACGGAAGATCAATTGGCTGATATTTTTACAAAATCGCTTCCACTAGATCAATTTAACAAAATTAGGAAGCAATTACTTATCACTCCTTTGGAAGATGTTTTCTTTGATATTTGTGCTATTTAAACAAAAAATCTTAATTACATCATGATATTTTGGCTTCTAAATGGACATCTTTTTCATTAGATTTGATGGGACATCTAATTAAGGGGGAGTTTTTATTTATAAACGGATATCTTTTTGAAATGACAAAAGGGGAGAAATAAATACAAAACTAAAACTTAGAAAAACTCAATCAATAAGTTTCATAAATAAACTCTTGGCTTTACATTGAAAGTTGCTATATTCCCTAGTGAATTGGATTTCATGTTCCATAATTCAAGGGGAATAATAAGCACACATTTTATAAACAAGAGGAAAAGATACAAAAGGTAATCTAAAGGTATGAAACTCATATGGTTTATATTTCCTTTATTTTTATATTTAGGAAATGTTTGTCATCTTCAAAAAGGGGGAGATTGTTGGCTAAATGGACATCTATAAATCCCTTTGTTTTGATTATGACAAACATTTCATTCTTATTGATCTAACGAGATACTTGAGTGTGCAGGATTAAGGTGGATGACAAAGCAACTAGGGAAAATCCACAAGCTTACATATTTATATTTCCATGCAATGTAATCACTGTTGTAAAAACTTGTACAAATATATAATGTACAAATACTTAGATTGCATGTAAATCAAGCGTTAGATTCTCCCTAGCTAAACACCATATTTAGACAAGTCATCCCATTCAAATAGGATCACATTTGCACACTCATACATATAGTTAGTGCCTAAATTGAAACATTGAAACAGGATCAATCTCGGTCGACAAACTTCTCGACCGAGACACTCTCGGTCGACAATCTTCTCGACCGAGAAAAGATCCAAAGTAGCCGTTAGACACAACAGACAAGTTAGTTGGCAGTTGGAGAAAGACGTTGCAAATCACTTGTTCCAGAGTGCCTGTCGGTCGACAAAAGTTCGACCGAGTAGGTGTCTCGGTCGACCATTCCTCGACCGAGATGGTCTCTGACAGCAACTGCAGAATTAATTAATTAATTAGCCGTTGTTAAAGCAACAACTTTCTACCTAACGGCTAGTTAAGCACTTAGAAACCCCTAGAAGTTGTCTAGAACGTCCTTAAGCATCCTTAGGCCATTCCTATAAATAGGACAAGCCATAGGACACTCAAACTCACTTGTTACACTTGAGAAATACTTGAGCACACTTGAGCAATCTGTTGTGAGCAAATTGAGCTTTGTGAACATTGGCTACTTCCTTCTTTAGCTCATAATTCGTGTCCTATAGGCTAGTATCTCCTATCCAATGCAATCACAAGTCCACACACTTGATTAGGAGATCTATACGCTTGATCTAGGCAAATCAAGCCTTGGGCTATAAAGGATAAGTTGTAATTTCCTTTTTCTTTCTTGTTCCCTATTATTGTTTGTACTCTCCTTGCTACTCCTAGGTTGGAGGCTACGGATTGGAGAGGGTGAAGATCTTCTTGGCGAAGAAGGAGACTTTGAGCTACTTCAGAAGGCTGGTGCAACGGGAGATTACTTCTAGAGAGGAAGGCTACTTCAAGGGGGAGCTTGGAGTTACTTCATAGAAGGCTATCTCAAAGTTGGTGCACCTACTTCAAGTGAAGGCTGTTCAAAGGGTGTAAAGGAAAGTATTGTATTTTGTATAAATCCTCGAGAGGTAATAAAATAAATACTTTCAAATCCCGGTTGGGTAAGCAACCGGGTAGTGGACTGACAACTATAGTATTTGCTATAGTTGGAACCACTCTAAACACCTGTCTCTTTCTTCCAATTTCAATTGTGGTTGTTTGAATTCAATAAATTGTTAAAATAATTCAAAAACTCTATTCACCCCCCTCTAGTAGTTTTTCAATTGGTATCAGAGCGGGCTTCATGGAACCCTAACAAAGTCTTGAAGAAATGGGTGATGGAGTACTCAACAACCTCAACCTCGAAGGGACACTTGTTGCTAGGCCTCCAGCGTTCGATGGAACAAACTACCAATATTGGAAGAGAAGGATGCAGTTCTACTTCCAAGGCATCAATTGGGACCTATGGAGAATGGTGTCAACTCCATATGAGCTCCCTCAAATTCAATTTGCAGAATGGGATGCAAATACGGTAAAGCTAGCTCAAATGAATGCAAAAGCTGTAAGCATCTTATATTGTTCTATATCGGTAGGAGAATTTAATAGAATATCTAATTGTGACACAGCCTATGATATTTGGCATAGATTATCCATAACCTATGAAGGAACAGTCCAAGTCAAAAATTCCAAAATTAGCATGTTTAAACAAAAGTTTGAACACTTTCGTATGGATCCTGATGAAACTATTAGTGAAATGTTTGCAAAATTTTCTACTATTGTTAATGGTTTAAGTGCTCTAGGAAAACCTATCCTTGAAGAAGATCAGGTATCAAAGATCCTTCGTTCACTTCCTCCAAAATACAAGCCAAAGGTGACAGCCATCGAAGAAGCAAACGACCTCACTCGACTGAAAATGGAGCAACTTATTGGCAACTTAGAAGCTCATGAAGCAACCCTAGAAGAGGAAGAAAGAAGAGCACGTGAACTTCAGCAAGGAAAGAAGAAGGATGTGGCTCTAAAAGCTTCAAAGGATGTCACACAAGAAAGTGAGGAGTCAAGTGAAGAAGAGGGAGAAGAAGCCTTGATAGTAAATGGTAAGAAATACAGAAGATTTAAATCTAACAAAATTTCCAGCTCTTCTTCTACCCCTCCTAGGTGCTTTGAATGTGGGAAGAAAGGGCATTTCAAAAATGAATGTCCTAAAGCAAAGAAAGGAAAGAAAAGCTCACACAAGAAGAAGGGAGAAAAAGCCTATAAAGCTGCATGGGATGAGTCAAGTAGTGAAAGCGGAGAAGAAATGGTGGATTGTCTAATGGCAAGAGAAGATGATGAAGAATCTCAAGAGGTAAGCCTACTTGATCTTTCTAAAGAAGAGTTAGTTACTAGTCTACAAGAAATTCATGATAAGTATGTTGATGTCAAGAAGAAACTAAAAAAGGTTATCAAATCAAATGATGAGCTAAGTGCTAAATTAGATACTCTTTCTTCTGACAAGAATAACATTGATCTTGAAAATTTGTCTTTAAAAACATCCTTGGATGATTGCACTAGAAAGTTACTCACTTTAGAAACAAATGTTGATCTTCTTTCTAAAGAAAAGAATGACTTGTTATCTAAAATAAAAAATTTTCAGACTCAACCTATTTTGTGTAACCATCTAGACTATGATAATGTTATAAAAGAAAAAGATTCATTGCTATCTGAATTAGATCAAGCAAGAAAAGATTTACACAAGAAAACGAATGATATTGCTCAGCTGCAAAGAGAAATTTATGAGTTAAGAAGAAAAGATATACTTGATAACATCCTAAGCATTGGTAATGTTTTCAACGGAAGAAAAGGTTTGGGATATGCTCCAAAGAAAAATCAACCCAAAAGAACTCAAACTATGTTTGTACCCAAGAACACAATGGCTAGAAAGAGAAATGAAGTTGATTCTATTACTTACCATTTTTGTTTACGCCTTGGACACTATTCCTTTTCATGCCCTTATAAAACTAAGGATTCCGAGTTAGTTTGGGTCCCAAAACCTCAAACTTAGTAGAATCAAATAGAATTTAGTTGAGATATGACCAAAAAGCTCCATCTTGCTATTTATATTGTCTTATCTCAACTAAACAAAAGATTCCATGCTTATTGTTAATTTTCTGCATTATTGTACTGAAACAGAAACTTTGTCGGTCGAAGTATTGTCGACCGAACCATTAATCGGTCGAAGAATTGTCGACCGACCGAATGTCTGTAACATATCAAAATTTACAGCAATTATTTCGGTCGAAAATTGGTCAACCGAGCTACATTTCTGTGTTTTCCAGTTTGAAATACAGTAATCTTCTCGATCGACAATTTGTCGACCGAGACATATGTCGGTCGAACAATTGTCGACCGACTGGACTTCTAATTCGGAACTTTTATACAAATCTGTACTTAAATGATTCTAACCATATCGGACCATCACATGGGTACCAAAATCTACATTTTAATGCAGGAATGGGTGGTTGACAGTGGATGTTCCAAACATATGACCGAAAACAAGGATGCATTCCAAACCTTTGAAGAAAAGAAAAGTGGAACAGTCACCTTTGGAGACAATGGTAAGGGCAAAATCGTTGGAATAGGTAATGTTGGTACAAACCTCGAAATAAAGAATGTTCTACTCGTTGATGGTTTGCACCATAATTTGATAAGTGTTAGTCAATTATGTGATAGTGGTTATGATGTGTTATTTAACAAAACTTGCTGCAAGTTATTGATAGAAAACACTACAAATGTTGTTTATGAAGGAAATCGAGTTGGAAATCTTTATATTCTTAAACCTAACTCTATGAAATCAGTAGTGGGAAAATGCTTGCTTGCAAATGAAAACACTTACAAGTATGGCATAAAAAGCTAGGACATGCTAGTTCACATGTTATTAAAAAGTTAGTGAAATATGATCTTGTTCGTGGATTGCCTACTTTATCTTTTGATCAAGTTGAAAACTGTGAACCATGAACAATGGGAAAGCAAATCAAAACCTCTTTTAAACCAAAACATGTACTTAGCACCAGTAGGTCCTTAGAATTAATTCATATGGATTTATTTGGACCCATGAGGACACAATCTATTGGTGGTAAAAGATATTGTTTTGTTATTGTTGATGATTATAGTAGATACACATGGGTACACTTTATTGCAACTAAAGATGATACTATTCGTGTTTTTATACAATTTTGTTCCAAAATTGAAAATCTATTACAAAGCAAAATATGTACCATTAGAAGTGATCATGGTGGAGAATTTGAAAACCATACATTTGAAGAGTTTTGTACATCTCAAGGGTACACTCATAATTTTTCTGCTCCACGCACCCCACAACAAAATGGTATAGTTGAAAGGAAAAATCGATCACTGCAAGAAATGGCTAGAACTATGATGCTTGAACATAACACACCCAAAACCTTTTGGGCTGAAGCTGTAAACACTGCATGCTATGTGCTAAATAGAGTAACTGTTCACTCTCATTTAAAGAAAACTCCATATGAACTAATACATTCTAAGAAACCTAGAGTTGACTATTTTCATACTTTTGGCTCCACATGCTATATCTTAAATACCAAATATGATAGAGATAAGTTTGACTCAAAATCACACAAAGAATTCTTTTTGGGATATTCCACTTCTAGCAAAGCTTTTAGAGTATATAACACTATATCTAGAAAAGTTGAGGAATCTATTCATGTTTCTTTTCATGAAGAATCCAAATCTGAAAATCTAGAAATCATAGATCTCACTAATCAATTCGAAAATTTAAACATACCAAACGATAGTGAGAAAGGTGCTACAAATAATCACCAAGCTGAACCTCAACCTACACCTAGACTTATTAAAGATCACCCTCAAGAATTAATTATTGGAGATCCTAATGATAAAGTCAAAACTCGTTCTTCCTTTAAAGATGTTGCAAACATGGCTTTTGTTTCTATCATTGAACCTAAAAAGATATCTGAAGCTCTTAAAGATGACTATTGGATAATAGCCATGCAAGAAGAATTGAATCAATTCACTAAAAATGATGTATGGGATTTAGTTCCTAAACCACAAGATAAAACCATAATAGGAACTAAATGGGTTTTTAGGAACAAGCTAAATGAGTCAGGAGAAGTAATAAGGAATAAAGCTCGGTTAGTAGCACAAGGATATAATCAACAAGAAGGAATAGATTTTGATGAAACGTATGCACCGGTAGCTAGACTTGAAGCTATTAGAATGTTACTAGCTATTGCTGCACATAAAAACATCAAACTCTACCAAATGGATGTAAAAAGTGCATTTCTAAATGGCATCATTCAAGAAGAAGTATATGTTGCCCAACCACCTGGTTTTGAAAAGCTACAAAAGGTAATCTAAAGGTATGAAACTCATATGGTTTATATTTCCTTTATTTTTATATTTAGGAAATGTTTGTCATCTTCAAAAAGGGGGAGATTGTTGGCTAAATGGACATCTATAAATCCCTTTGTTTTGATTATGACAAACATTTCATTCTTATTGATCTAACGAGCTTCTTTAGTGTGCAGGATTAAGGTGGATGACAAAGCAACTAGGGAAAATCCACAAGCTTACATATTTATATTTCCATGCAATGTAATCACTGTTGTAAAAACTTGTACAAATATATAATGTACAAGTACTTAGATTGCATGTAAATCAAGCGTTAGATTCTCCCTAGCTAAACACCATATTTAGAAAAGTCATCCCATTCAAATAGGATCACATTTGCACACTCATACATATAGTTAGTGCCTAAATTGAAACAGGATCAATCTCGGTCGACAAACTTCTCGACCGAGACACTCTCGGTCGACAATCTTCTCGACCGAGAAAAGATCCAAAGTAGCCGTTAGACACAACAGACAAGTTAGTTGGCAGTTGGAGAAAGACGTTGCAAATCACTTGTTCCAGAGTGCCTATCGGTCGACAAAAGTTCGACCGAGTAGGTGTCTCGGTCGACCATTCCTCGACCGAGACGGTCTCTGACAGCAACTGCAGAATTAATTAATTAGCCATTGTTAAAGCAACAACTTTGTACCTAACGGCTAGTTAAGCACTTAGAAACCCCTAGAAGTTGTCTAGAACGTCCTTAAGCATCCTTAGGCCATTCCTATAAATAGGACAAGCCATAGGACACTCAAACTCACTTGTTACACTTGAGAAATACTTGAGCACACTTGAGCAATCTGTTGTGAGCAAATTGAGCTTTGTGAACATTGGCTACTTCCTTCTTTAGCTCATAATTCGTGTCCTATAGGCTAGTATCTCCTATCCACTGCAATCACAAGTCCACACACTTGGTTAGGAGATCTATACGCTTGATCTAGGCAAATCAAGCCTTGGGCTATAAAGGATAAGTTGTAATTTCCTTTTTCTTTCTTGTTCCCTATTATTATTTGTACTCTCCTTGCTACTCCTAGGTTGGAGGCTGCGGATTGGAGAGGGTGAAGATCTTCTTGGCGAAGAAGGAGACTTTGAGCTACTTCAGAAGGCTGGTGCAACGGGAGATTACTTCTAGAGAGGAAGGCTACTTCAAGGGGGAGCTTGGAGTTACTTCATAGAAGGCTATCTCAAAGTTGGTGCACCTACTTCAAGTGAAGGCTGTTCAAAGGGTGTAAAGGAAAGTATTGTATTTTGTATAAATCCTCGAGAGGTAATAAAATAAATACTTTCAAATCCCGGTTGGGTAAGCAAACCGGGTAGTGGACTGACAACTATAGTATTTGCTATAGTTGGAACCACTCTAAACACCTGTCTCTTTCTTCCAATTTCAATTGTGGTTGTTTGAATTCAATAAATTGTTAAAATAATTCAAAAACTCTATTCACCCCCCCTCTAGTAGTTTTTCAATAAAAACCCAACTTGGAAAAAATGTTAGCACACTAGAATTTGATTCTAGTACATGATATCTAGGCCAACAATTTGATGCCTTTCTGAGAGACTCTGGTATTGTATCACATTTTATTGTACCTAGAACACTAAAACATAATGGTGTATCTAAAAGAAGGAATCACACCTTATTCGACATGGTAAAATCATTGATGAGCTTGTTCAATCTTCTGACTTCCTTATGGGCGCTTAACCAAGTACCTTCCAAATACATTTCAAAGACACCACATGTGATAAGGAATGGGAATGATCCCAATATGTCATATATTACATTTTAGGAATGTGAATCTTATGTGAAGAAAGAGTTCTTAGAAAATCTTGGAACCAAATTGGATAAATGGTTCTTTATTGGATACCTAAGGAAACTAAGGGTTACTACATCCACATTCCATCTAAAAACAAAGTGTATTTTTGCTAGAATAGGTGTATTCCTTGAAAATAAATTTTGGTCTGCAGAAACATGTGGTCGGAAAATAGAATTTTAAGAAGTTCATCACCAATAGGATAACATTGAAACTATTGAGGTAGATGACAAATAAAGAGAATCACAAGACATTGTGGAATCTTAAATTCCTCATGCGGTATTAAAACCTTGAAGGTATAGTAGGACAATTTTGGAGCCAGATATATTTGTATTTCTCATGACTCCATCACATGTTATGTTGGTCATAAATGATGATGAACTAACAACCTACAATGAGGCTATTTAGGGACCAGATTCTGGTGAATTCTTGATTCCATGAAATTTGATATGGACTCTATTTATGCCAGCAAAGGATGGACTTTGGTGGATGCACCTAAAGGGGTAAATCCAATATAGTAAAAAGGAGTCTTCAATAAGAAAATTTACATGAATGGTAATGTGAAAGTTTATAAATGATGATTGGATGCAAAAGATTTCAAACAAGTTCAAAGTATTGAATATGAACAAACTTTTTCACAAGTTGCCATGGTTAATTCCATCATGATCATGCTTCCAGTTGCAACTTATCATGTCTATGAGAATTGGAAAATGGACGTTAAAACAACTTTTTTCAATGATAATCTTATAGAGGATCTATACATGATACAAGTTGAAGATTTTATCACTCCAAATGAAGCCAATAAGTCTACAAGATACAAATGTCAATAAATGGATTGAAGAAAGAATCTACAATTCGATGTCTTCAATTTTATGAGACATATAAATTATTTGGATTTATCACTAATGAAGATGAACATTGAGTTTACAAGCAGGGTAGTCATAGCACAATTGCATTTCTCATATTATATGTGGATGGCATATTATTGATGGAAAATGACACACATATTCTATAATTGGTTAAGACTTTGTGGGCAATACTTTCTCCATGAATAACTTAGGTGATGCTTCATGTAGTCTAGGAATCAATATATATAGAAATAAATCTAGAAGAACTCGTGGCCTAAGACAAGCATATACATTGACAAGGCGTTGAAAAGTTTCACCATGCATGATTCCAATAGAGGTAACTTACCCATGTCTTATGGAATAAGTCTCTATAAATCCCAATGTCCCATCCCTTTGGAAGAGTACCACACATGTGTATATTCATCTCTAATTGGATTAATCATGTATGACATGTTATGTACACATTCAGATGCATGGCTTACTTTTAGCATGATGAGAAGATACGAGTCAGATCCTGATGAAGGTGGTTTAATTTTTATGAAGAATATCCAAAGTGCATGAGAAGAAGTAGGGATTAATTTTTGATATAGTGAGGCAAATAAGTTCTAGATATTAAGGGTTATATTATTGCAAGCTTCCGAATTGACAAAGATAATTATCGATCGCAATCAAGTTTTGTGTCTTACCTACATGGCAAATTGTAAGCTAGATGATTTCCAAGTAAGAGACAATGGTCTACTTTTCAACAAAGTCATAGTATATTGCAACATCCAATGCAAAAAAGGAATTAGTATGTATTAAGAAGTTCAAGAAAGAACTTGGGGTGGTTCTAACCATTGAGGGCACAATAGAGCTATACCATGACAATAATGGAGACATTTCATAGGCCAAAGAACCCAAATTGCATCTATAGTCCAAGCACATACTATGATGAATCATCACTATAAAGACCTTACTTTTCAACATCCCCCAAATAAGAAGGACCTTAAAGTTGAGACCCATTACCTAAAATTTCCAAGGATCCTTATTTACCAAATAACAAATAAAAGCAAATAATTTCCATTATTTCAAAAATATTGTTTACAAAATATGAATTGATTCTCTTCAAAGGAGTTACATGAGAACTATAAATATGAGAAGAAGTATCTACCTAATCCTCCTTTAATTTGATTTAGTATTTTTAATGGATTTCATCTAGAGCATCATATAATAAAATCTTCATGTATAACATTTACTTAAAACAACATGAAACAAAATGCAACTCCGTATATTGCTATATTGTGTACGTGAGTGCATGCGAAAGTGTACAAGTACATAACAACATATAATCAGTCAATTACTTACAAATAAGAATTGTCACTTTCTTAACATAATATTACTTTATGTGATACTCATAGTGGCATTGTAGTTGAATGGAATGCAAATAAACATCCAACATGTTATTTCATCAATATTTGAGAAATCCTCAAAAAATAGCGGCAAACGATATTTGGGTAGTCATAATCGTAACCATGTACCTCAATGTGGAACCTTGCAGATCATGAAATCATACTTCAAGTACTTTAAGCACATCATCCAATCAAGAGCACAAAGAGGAACCCAAGCAATCAACTTTTAATCTTCATGTATGTAAATCCTAAAGTGTTACCATCACATTATTCATATTAAACCCTACTTGGATCCTAACATAGGATTTTAGGGTTATCTCAAGTTTGGATAAGGAGGGTACAAAACCTAGTTTCATCACATATTATGCATTAGATGATAGCCTAATTATTAGATTTACCATGTACTTGTATTATGAACAGTTTAGATCAGATTAAGTCCATTAATATTATCACAAGTTATGATCTTTAGCTTCTAAACCCTAATTCCTCACGTATATGGTAATTCACTTTAGAAATATTAAGTATCATCATAATGATCATAACCATGTTAAATTATCATTATATTCTATAATGTCAGTGTGCATCTCAATGAAATGTATTTAACTTGATTAACAACCTATAACACAAAAATTAGGGTTTATAAGCTTAAATCACCACTTTAACACATATTACACTACTTTTGGAATTGGGGTCAGAATTCTGTCTCAATTACATTTTATTCGTGTTCCTCTTGTGTTCCTGATCGATTTGATTTGCATTTTTTTTGTCATCTAAGTTATGAATAATTAACTACCAACTTTACAAAATAAACCATCATTGACCAATCATACGCTGACATGTCAGCTTTAAAACTCTGTGCATTACCTTCTTTCCCAGGCATGTGAATTCCTTATTGGGCCTATTGTGGTTTGGCCCAGTCAAGATGAGGTGGGTCCAGTGGCTAGGGACCTTGCCCAATCGTTCCTTTGTGGTCCTGTAGATTGTGATCCTCATCCTACGCACATGCATGTATGTCATCTCTATCGCGATGGGAGGTAGACGCTCATACCAACAACAAGGTGCCTAAATCATGAATCTGTCACTATGGCCTCGAGACCTCCAAAAACTATCCATTAGTCACCTATGTGACTCAAGGAAGCCTTGAGTGGAGGTGTTGTCTCCTTTGAGAAACCCTGGCGTTCAGCAATGGGGAGTGAAGAAGAAGGTTCTATAGATTAGGGAGGTGTCAGGGGAAATCTAAGAAAGGGAACCTATAGTGTGGGTGAAAGTCAGAGATGGGATATGTCTTCCCTCATCCCTGGATAGGGACCAGATCACTTCTTACTGCTACTTCTTTGCAGACTCACTGGAGAATCTTACGATGGGCCAGGAAAGTTGTGGATGACAGGTACCATGTTAGTTTATTCATGGAATACAAAGGCTAAGTGACATATCCTAGTTGAACATGGGGTTTCTTGCGATTCCCAACATGGGTTTTAGGCAGAACCCTAGGATCTGGAGAAGGAATACAATGAATAAGCAGGGGAGAGAATTATCTCCCATGAAGGGTATAAGCATGTGGTTTATACACTGCCTTCAAAAAGATCTTTCATTGGTCTTATTGTCTTCAAAATTCATTTCCATCCAACATTAATGACTTTATGATTTCATTGTTCCTTTGCCATATACACAAGTATATGGCTTATCTAAAGCATTCCCTTTTACTTTCCTCATACTAATCCCTTTTCTCTCCCGGTTATGACAAATACCCATGTGTCAAATATGTATATTTGTCAAAAGGAAAAATTCAATATATTCCAAATATAGGGAGACATATATCGTCATTTTAATTGTAAAGGAAAGTGTATACCTATATGGCACATTTTCAATAATTTGATCATTAAATTGTTTCTAAACTCCCTATGACTTGAAATCTAAATTTTTCTTTATCTCTCTCTTTGACATATTCATTAAATCCATTATAGGAACTCATTAGTATTTTTCCCAAGTTATATCTAATGCATGGGGATTTATTGGGGTATCGTTCATATACAAAACTTGTTCTTTTTAAACATTTTATTAAATCTATCATCATCATCTCATGGAACTTCATTTTTCTCCTCATTTCTAGATATCTCTTTTTTTGTTATTATCTCTAAATATAGAAAAAAATCAAATCAAAATAATAATACTTGATGCATCAAAACTTATGTTTCCATTATGGGTTAGATAATTATTTTATTAATTATCTAAAATACCACATATCTTATTTTCTTTTGGAAACTTGCATATTATCTCATATTTCAGTAGTTTAATAATTCACAGAGTCCCTATCCTTTATTTATGTATGAAATCTCTAATTTCTTTAACTTGTGCCCCAAGGACCTATTTGTAACATCCCTGACCTGGGTTATGTACTAACCCTAGGTGTTTTGCTTAGATAAGTGATTAGATGTTTGTGTTTATCCTTTGAAATGTAATTAACGCTTTTGAGGAACTTATATTTCAATTTTAGTCATTTTTGCATAATGTTGAAACAATGTTTTGTTAATAATGGACTAAAGTGCAAATTACCCAAGTAGAGGGGTTAACTTGCAAATTGCACATGTTAAGATGTTCCTATAATGTTGAGATATTCTAATAATGAATATGATGAAGTGGTACAGTTTCCACAAGCTTGAGCACCAAGATATAGCTTGTAGAGCAATCCTTGTGCTTTAAAACCTAGTTTTGGTGTAAAGTGCAATTTACCCAAAACCTAGGGTCCAACATGTAAAATATACCCTCTAGAGGATCTATCATGTTTATTGGAATCAATAAGAGCAAAGAAAATGAGAAGGGTGCCTCATTTGAATGATCATGGTAGAAGTGGAAACTACTCACACTGATAATATATTAAGCAATATCCAATAAGGGTGGATATTGATATATCTCTCTTAAAAGGTGTTTAGTTCTTTTTAAACCTTGGATAATGGAGAAGTTTTGCATGATATTAGTAGGTGGAAACGTGGCCAAGGATGGAGGAAGCCTTAGTGGATATTTTTGGGAGATAAAAGGAAATATCTATCTTTTTCCTTTTTACTTTGAAAAGAACCATAAATATATATAGGTATCTTTTCCAACAACACAAAGGATCATTTCCTTAGTTCCTCTTCTCATCACTTTGCTTTGGCCGACCAAGGAGGAGCTCTGGACCAAAGGAAGGACGACCATACTGACTTGGTAAGTTTGGATCATCACCTACCTCGAATCCAAGGTGGAAACTCTAAATCAATGGTTAGTAATTGATTTTCTTCACACGATTTTCTTTTCTAGCCCTCTTGTCCATCCAAAACTTGAAGAACGGACCTTGGAAAACTACTGGAGCTTCATCCACCATTAAAAATACGAATCTTGGAGCTCTGAATCAGTCCTAGAGGCGGGTTTTATAACTCTAAACCCTTAAGCTTTGCTTTTGCATCCTTCTTTTCTAAAATTGTTGCTTATACTTCTTCTTTAGACACCTTCGTGTGTTCTTGCTATTATTTCCACGAAGAACAGCCCCTATTCTTGGTTGAACAGAGGTAGAATATGATGACGTTAATTTCTATGTTTATCCAAGTTCCCAACTTTAGTAAACGGTCTCCCAACTTTAGCAAACGGTTTACCAAAACGTTTGGTGCAAACGGTTTTCAAACCATTTGAATGCAAACGGTTTCACAAGAACGCATGGAAGCAAACGGTCCAAGACCATTTGGAGGCGTTGACCATGCATTGACAATTTGGAGGACTATTGAGAATAATGTAGACTAACCACCTACCAAAAATCATCAATTAATTCCAATTGGTTCACCCATCAAAGGCCCATCAACCATCTAAACCCTAATCGGGTCAATTGTTGATTTCAATAATTGTATTAAGTTGAAGTTTGGGTTGAGTGACCCAAACGGTTTCAAAACCATTTAGGGTTCACCCAAACGGTCTCAAGACCGTTTGGTGATCACCCAAGACCATTTGGAGGTCATCCAAACGATCCCAAGACCGTTTGGGGTCAGGTCATGACCAAATTGAATGATGGTTCAATGGTTTCAAATCAATTAGACTCACTTTGAAGTATGTTGAAGGGTCATCGATTCCAAACCCTAATCCAATCAACTCAAGCCCTAATTGATGATCAATTGAGGGTCAATTGAGTGTCAAATAAGTTGAGGGTTGACCTAATTAACTCAATTGATGAGTGGCTAACAAGCATATGATCGATTGAGGGGTTCAATATTGGAAGCCCTAACTCAATTGAAGTAGTTGAAACACTTTTTGGTCCTTGCGGTTTTGAGGTGGTTTGGACCAAACGGTCTCAAGACCATTTGGGACCAAACGATCCCAAACTGTTTAGTCTCATGTGGTTTCAAGATCGGTTATGTCCATGCGGTTTCAAAGTCAAACAAGACCAAACGGTCTTCACCCCATCTTGGGCAAATGGTCTTGAGTGTGTACTTTACCAAATGGTTTCAAAAGTCAACAAGACCAAACGGTCTTCACCACCAAACAGTTTCAAGGGTAGTCCAAGACCGTTTGGAAGTTTAGAGCCCAAGACCGTTTGAGGTTTAAAAAGGTCAAGATCGTTTGATACCTTAGTGGTCAAGATGGTTTAGTGGTTGATTAACCTAACCTCATAGATACCTAAAGTGATTAAAGGACCAAGTGATTAGTTGATTAAGACATGATGTAATCAATGGTGATTATAATAAAGGTACCCTTGATGAGATAGAGTGATTAGCACTCTTTGAATGAGTAAGCATTAATGATCACAATAGTAATGATTTAACACCATGATGTCAATATTGAATTGACTTAGCCTAATCAAGGGTGATGCAAACATCAACTTATAGAAAGAGGAGAGAGAAGATTTCTTATATAAATGTTAATTAAGTAATGAACTCCCAATATGGATGGACACCTAATTAGGGTATGATCCATGATAGTGAGATCATGAAACCCTAGTTATGATAGATAATGAATTATAACCCTAATTGAGGGCATTAATGGAAGTAATCCTCATACATGATGATGGTATGATCTTAATTCGATGTAATGTGAATAGTAAACCCTAATCTAGGGTAATGTGATGTAATGTGAATAGTAAACCCTAATCTAGGGTAATGTGATGATGTGAACAGTAAACCCTAATTTTGAGTTATGCTTTTAAGCATGAAACTCTATGATTGAATTATGAAATGAGGAAACACTATTCCTAATTAAGCTAAAGGGGTTGGTTAACCCTAATTGAATTAAAAAGGGAAATCCTAACCCTAGTAAGGGCATAGTGGTACAACCCTTGAATAGTAAAGTTATCTTTGTTTTGCAATGTGCTGATATAGAGATGATGTGTCTATTATCAAATGTATTAATTATGCAGGTCTGCTGAACATAGCCAGGTAAGAGCTATGATGCCATATTCATTGAAAGTACTTTATAAGCTTTGAAAGAAATGATATGCTCTGTTGCCTTGTGAGAGGTAACAAATAAGACTGATAGGCTGTATGAGCCATGAGAAATATATGCATTACTACTATCATGTTCATACTGATAAATGACTTGATAGAAATATGTTACTGGGTAACAAGTGTTTAATGATCTAAGGGTTTGAACACCCATATTCCTAAATCACAATGATGAGATGGTTAGGGATTGATATCCCAATGTTAACTAGATGTGAAATGAACTTGATACAATTAGTACTCTTTCTTTATAGCAATTGTATTATTGGTTTATGTTTGAAAACATGCCTGATGCTAAAAGAATGCCATAATGTACTTAAATAATCAAGTATAATGATATCATGTAGAGACCTGAACATAGATCCATCATTGTCAGAAGTTAAATGATGGTGAAATAGGTTTTCCTAAGGGAACTCCTGAAGAGCATACTTTTTAGTATGTGGGGGTTATGGATGCAAATATTCATACGTCCTAATGAGGGAATTGATGTGAGATGTACATTTAATCTCTCAATCCTTCATTATATGTTTATGTCAGGATGATGTATCACTAATCTCCCGATGATGTTGTTAATGCCGCATCGATGAGAGATAAACAAGAAATCCCTCGATTGCGAAGATAGTACAACATGCCACTGTAGCTCTAATAGAGAAGTTGCCAGAATACCCTGGAAAGCTATTATGGCAGAGACACAAGATGTCCTGCATGTTGTACCTCACATTGACTGAGGAAGATGAGGTCATAGGAATCTGGCTCTTCTGATGACCTATGTATGGTACCGATTGCGATTTCGTAATGGTCGGTTGGAGTATGAGAGGTGTAACTCATCTCCTCAGGGCATAAATATGTTTGAAAAATGTAATCAACCGTATAGCATAACTGCTTAGGTTGAACTACGAGAAGTAATGATTGATGATACATTGTTTATAATATTCTAGTTGAATAACTAGTATACATGTTCTTCATATTCCTTATTGATATATGTCTTGTCATTCAATCAAGTTATAATTGAAATGATTTCTTAGAGAATACTACTCTACTTAGTTTATTCAATGAATTGCCTGCTGTTGAATGATTATTGTTCTACTGCTCATTGTTATTTTAATACTTGCAATAACAATGCTTCTGGCAGAGAGTTATAACTCTAGCTGGGACAATTATTCAATTGTCTCACCCCCGTGGGATTCAACCTTTTAGGTAGACACCGAGGACGATGGAACCCTTCAGTGGGTGAGCAGCAACAGCAGCAGCAGCAACATCAGGGACAGTAGTGATCCTCAGGTGAAGACACTGTCTGTCAAGTCTTGTAGAAAGAGTCCTATGTGTCGTCTCTGTACTCTCAGGTCCTAGGAGTCAGTGATTCAGCCCTATTTTAGGGCTTTATCTTGTGTCATTTTGCATTTCAGCCACATCTATACTTGTTAGATTACATGTTATTTCCCCAAATATGCTTATTTCTATCAAATGCACTTATGGAGGCTTTTTGCATGTTTTATAAGTAATTTTTCCACTACTTGATGACATGGAAAGAGGATGGTCCAGTCTAGGGTTTTCTCAGGCTTGGAGGAGCTCAAAATGAGGCCAAAACCACTTCCAACCTACCCCTAGTGGTCAAAGAAAGTTTTAAAGAAATACCCTACATGGATGATCAAGTTCAAGGCACAAATGCATGGGAGAGACACCACCACGACCGTGGTGAGCCCCCACAACCATGGTGGACATGCCCCAAGTACAAAAAATCAGTAAAACTCCCAGAAATCGATGAAAATGGCTAAAACGACTGTGGTGATCAACATGCCCGTGGCCATAGGTGTCCACCACAACCGTGGTGACCCCCCACAGACGTGGCCATCCATGCACACCTCCCTGTGATCTCCACATTTTATAAACCCACGACCATGCTCATCCACCACGGTCGTGGCCTAATCTACCCACCACGACCGTGGTGACCAACCACGGCCGTGCTACTCATAAAATCCACCAATTTTTCCACTATTTTCCCCATTCTACCCCTAACTTAACCCTAGACCACCTAGATCCCTATATAAGCCCTAGTGGCGGCTGGGGGTCAAGGGTTGGCTGCTTAGAATCCCATTTTCGCCCCCTTGTCACCTCCACTCCATTCCATTTCACTTCCACCTCAAATCCACGCCATTTCACCATTTCCACCACATAACCCCCCATATCTAAGCCTTCCATCCACTTCCCACCATCATCCCACTCCATTCCATCCAATAAGAAGGAGGAGGATGACCTTGTAACTGCTGGAGAGAAGGATTTCAGCCACAACTCCGAGCTCCATGGCTTCTTCTACCTCTTTCTTCTCTCTTTTTGTATTTTGCTTTGCTATGAGTAGCTAGGCCCCTTGGGTGGGCTGTTTGTGGGAAAATATGTTACTTTGATACCATGTTGGGGGAAAATGGCATGTAAACGTTGTAATTCTATTTGTTAATGATTATATTCTATTTGCATCTCATTCTCCATGGATTTCTTGTTGATTTGTGTGTGAAATCACTTAGGAATTTAGGCAAATTGCTTATATGTGTGAATTTTGGGATTTGCCCCTAGGACCAATTCTTGGATCCCTAGGTTGCCTCCCATCTTCCTACATCCGTAATTGCTCTTTTGCTTTTCTCTTGCTTGCCTTAGCATAAATTGCTACCCTACCTCCAAGGCTATCCTAATCCTTACACACCACCACCACCTCCATTGCCACAACCCTCCCACCAATTCACCTTCCAACCTCAATTCATTCTACCACCTCCATCACCACAACCCTCCCACCAATTCACCTTCCGACCTCAACGCCCTCCTCCACCTAAAGTCCAATGGCCATCAACACCGATGCCACCACCACAACTATCACATGCTCCCCCTACTTCCCATGAGAAAATGGATATGATTGAGACCCCTCTCTTTGGTGCCTATGAAGACCCGTTCCTCAAGAGAGAGAAAACCTATGGCATGAGATTTCTGAGGGTCTTAAGGCTGATTAAGATCTATGATGATGATCCCCAAGGAGAGAGAATTGTTGAAAAAGACTTACGAAGCTCGCATGACCCTTGGGAGGAAGATCAATCAAGGAAAGCATTTGAGAGGATTGCTTATGATGGGGATGAAAACATTTTGTTTATGGACCATGGTTGATGGTGAAAGAACAAGAAGCCTGGCTGAAGGCATGAAACTTAGCGCTTGTGGGAGGCAACCAACATAGGTTTGGGAAATTTTGACCCAACCTTCACTTTTTGATACAATTGCTTTGTTTTTACACTTTCCAAGAAAACACACACACACTTGTGTTTAATAGTTTTTTCTAGTTTTAAGATGTGCAGGTGATAACAGGGTGAAATGAAGGAAATTTGAGTACAATTGAGGGAAGGATTCCAAGAAAAATCACTGAGTCAAGTTTTTGAGTGTTTGATGTTCCTCATTTTGAGAGTAGTAGCTACAGGGACCACCACGGTCATGACACATCAATACGACCGTGGTCATTTGCATGAAAAACACACCAAGTCCCTGGATTCAGAAGCAAAATTGAGAAAAGTTGCCAAAGGACTGCACCACGGCCGTGCCAGGCAGCACAGTCGTGCAACCTGAAGCCACCATGGCCGTGCTACGTAGCACGTCCGTGCAGCAGACCAATTTCAGCCACTCAAGGTAGAATTAGTGGGCCAGCTACTACGTACATTCTCCACCATAGGGAGGAACACTGCCAGAGCCTTGAGAGAGCCATGATCGTCTACCCTATCATCCTAAACTCTAGGATCATGCTGAGGACAGCATGATTCAAAAGTTTGGGGTGGTAGGGCAGGTATGCCCTAGTTTCACTTTGCATTTCACCTGCCACATCCACTTTTGTTTTCTTGCTTTTTCTATCTACCTTAGTCATCTTTATTGCTTTGCATACGTGCATGCCATGTCGTTTACTTTCTTGTCATTTTTACGTAATTTTCAAAAAAAATTCTCTTTTTTCCATGCATTGCATATCGTGTAGATTTTGAATAATTCTTGCATGTTATAGATAGTATTTGCTTGTTTACTGCTTTAATTCAATAATATAGAGTTTAGATGTGATTGAAGGCAACTTGGCACTGTTTTGGCCAATTTTGCCCAAATTTGAGATTTCTTGCCTAAAAGTATGTTTTGACCCAATCTCTACTATTTTGAGTAAAAATGATGATCTTTGACAAATGCAAGTGAGTTAACATTGTTTGTTGCTAAATGGTATCAATTCTTGACTTTTTACATGTGCATCACCTCTCTTGTGTTTGTGGATGATTTGGTTGAATTGTGAAATTGAGCAAGCTTTAAACGCTTAGTGTTTGTGGAATCACTTGATTGATATACCAATTTCATCTTATTCATTCATATGGTGTGATATCTAGGATGAAGTATTGGATTAATTTTCATGTAGGATGTCTTATGTGGAGAATCATACATGTGACCCCTCTTTGACCCGACTCTTCACTCACCATCTTCTTACCCCTCCGCCTCATGAAAGGATGTCAAAGTGCACATATCAGCCTTGGCCACCTCCAAAAGTTTGGGGTGGCCATATATTTATCCCCTCACTTCACTCTATCGACCATATTCCCTATCTACACCAAGGGCAAGAAAAAAAAAAAGCAAAAACAAAGTAAAAGGATGCTCATGTTTAAGAGCATTCAAATAAAGAAAAGATGAGTGTGTAAAAACACTCCAAAAATCTTACCACAACCCTTTCTTCCACTTTCATACCCATTGAGCTAAGAAGCATCAAACTTAGCTCATTTGCCTTTTTCTGCAACCACGTGGGTCATTTGGTGTGATTTGAAATATAAGACTGAATGCATGAATGTGAAACAACACTCCTAGTCATCCTTGATTAACACCATCATGAAACGGTTTACCTGGAACTTTTTGGAAGAAGTATAGATAACTTTTGTATTCTATGCACTATATTTGAAGTTCATGTTGTTGGATCCTAGATGGGTGATTAGATGCTCTAGAGGGGGGGTGAATAGAGCTAAAAGCACTTAAACAAAATTCATTAAACCTTCAAGATATATGACAAGATAAGGTTGCTAAATAGGTAATTTGAGTGCAACTAAAACATACATAGCAAGGGAGAGAGAGATTGAACATGCACCAATTAGACAAGCTATTTAGAGTGGTTCCACACTTCAAACTAGAAGTGTGTCAGTCCACTTGCCTAGAGAGGTCAACCTCTAGGACTTACAAACTATTGCACTCTTATATTCATTTATAAGACATACAATACATAACCAACAAAGGACTTACCTATCCAATACAAAGAGTCTTCAACCTTACCAAGGACTTACCCACTTTGCAAGAGTCTTCGGCCTTCTCCAAGGACTTACCCACTCTTGCACAAGTCTTCAGCCTTGCAGGAATTACCCACTCTTCTTGGATCTTCCGCCTTTGACTTCACCTTCACTCGGAGAAGCTTCCACCAAGGTCTTACCCACTTGAGCAAGGAGTCTTCTTCCTTCACCAAGGGCTTATCCACTCTAGCTCCAAGTCTTCATCCTTGATCTTCACCAAGGGACTTCTTCCCTTGTTCTTCTTCACCTCTCTTGGACAAGAGAGAGAACCTTCATCTTCATGATTGAAAGAAGAGATAGGAGGTGGTGGAAGTGAGAGCCTCACAAGATATACATATAGGACTAGCTCTCTTACAGATTTCCTACTCACTCTAATAGATGTAGCAAGTGATTAAGCTTAGAGAGAGAGAGGAGGCTGTAGGAAGCACTCAGCTATAGAATAGGAACCTCACATAGAGTTTGCAATGAATGCTCAACCTTGGAATGAAGCCCAAGGGGTCCTATTTATAGCTGGGGATGCCTCTTAGCCTTTGGGAACACTTGTGAAAAAAAACAAGCCATTTTGTGGCTTGCAACGGATCTATTTTCACTTGTTGCAACTCCACAACGGCTAGAAGCACTTTTCTGCACTTTTCTGTACAGTGCAATCGGCCGAGTTTCAATGGGTGTAACTCGACCGATCAAGTAGCAGGCAAACCGATGTTCAAATGATCGATCGAGTTTGTTCTGAGGAAACTCGACCGACCATTTCAACTGAAAATGGCCTACTACCCAATCGGTCGAGTTCTGTGAGTGCACAACTCGACCGATGCAATCTTCAGAAAATCGACCAAGGTTGATCGGTCGAGTTTCAAGCCAGGGAAACTCGACCGACCAAGTGCCTGTAATCCATTTTCTAAATTGCAATAAAAGTGCTCTAATATTCGATCTAAGTGCCCCTGATATTTTTCTAAGCTTAATTACAAGTCATACAATCATTACAAGTGATTTACAACATGATTCTAATGGATATACCTCATATTACAAAAATGTGCACTTGTATGATTTTTGACTTGTTTTTTCTCCAATTTGAGATGCACAAGTTAGGGCATTTTGAGTGTGTCTATACCTAATCTGAAATCACTCAAGTAGAAGCATTAGACACCAATATGTGGAATGGTTAGTCATCATCAAAACACGGGTTTAGTCAATTTAGACGTGAGTCAACATTGACCTAATTGACCTTGAGTCAACAATCTCCCCCTTTTTGAAGATGACAAACCATTCCATAAATGTATTGAAAGCTTTAAAGTAAAGTCATACCTTTGGAGAAACCTAGGGGTTTCAATAGAATTGAGTTCATATGCTCCCCCTCAATTGATGTACATGGAGTTCTCATACTCCCCCTCAATTGATGCTATTTCTCCTGCATGGTTAGCTTTCACAACATTTATAGAATACTAAGTCTTCTACTCATATATGTTCTACACATATGTGTCTTCTCCCCTTTACCTTCTCCCTTTACATGAACATGCTTCTCCTCTTCATGTAAGACATGCCTTCTTCCTCTTTTTAAAAGAAGACATACCTTTCTCCCCCTTTGTCATTTCAAAAAGTGGGGTTATGAAGAAAATAAGAAACATCACTTGTTAAAGAGATAGGAGATAACACAAATATATATAAGGAGAGTAGAAGAGCACAGATAGGGGCTTGTCCAAGCATAGAAAGAAAAGCAAGTTAAATCATATACTTGAACAACCCAAGATACAAGATAAAGTGTTGTAGAAAAATAAATAAATTGCAATTTTGACCCTCAAGATGACGGAATTTGACCAAAAACCATCAGATCTCATTGCCAAGCAACGAGTCTTGCTTAGAAGGTCGTTTCTGCATGAAAAACACTAGTCTTGCACCAAAAACTGAAACTGGAGCAAAAGCTGCATAAAATCCAAAAAAATACTCCAATTTCTACATATAATGTAGATCTATGTACCCTGCATCACAATGTTATGCAAGCAACTCAAGATAGTAGATATGCAAATCAAGGAACAAGCTTGAGCATGTATAAGCATAGCATATAGATGAGCAAAGATGTCAATTATAAACATGGTTTGAACTACATGTTTATGAACTATTAGTAGATGATATCACAAGTTAGGACTACTAGTAGGATCTAGATCATAGCAAGAGATACCAAAAGATACACAAGATAAAGCAAGCTATGATTAGATGAAGAGATATATCCAAACAAAGAGATATGCAATTTTAGAAGCATGAAAGGATATAACTCACTAGATATGCATCCTTACCAAAAGATGATTACCCCTAAGAACCTCAAGGTTGTATCAAAACAAGATATACACCTAGATAGATGTAGCAAGTTAGAGCACAACGGAAGCAATTTAAGATACAACCAAGAGATCCAAAGAGTTCATCATCAAAACCTGCAAAACAACTCAAAACAAGTAATTGCAAGATATAGATATACCAATTTAGAGCAATTAGAGACATAGAGTTGTAAGCAAGATAGGCAATTTAGAACATGGCAATATGCATATATAAAGGTACCAAATGAGAGTGCCAAATAATAAGGCTATTGGCTGAGAAAATCTAGTTGAGAGGGAAATTCTCACTCAATAAGCCAAATTTATATTCTGTGCACAGTGTTACCGGTCGGGTTCTGTGCATTGACAACTCGACCGATGACAGCTGTTGGCAACACCCATTGGTGCCTATCGGTCGAGTTTCAATAGGGAAAACTCGACCGACAGACCAGCTGTCAAAATGCATATATATTTCATAAAAACATATTCAAAGGCATGCTAAATATACAAACCATATCCAAACATGTCTAAGTAAGTTAGTAATGCACTATAGAAGCATTAGAAATAGTTTTTGAGCAAGAGTGTGAATAGAATCACAAAATGCCACTTTTGACTCAAAAACCATATGTATAGTGTACACTAACTTGACAAAAACAAGTTAGAAATGGTTATAAGCAATAAAACATTTACCTTTGTTCTTACCATTGCTTTTTCCACTTGTTGTCACCCTCTACACATCTTACCTTTCTTCTTTTATGTGGATTGACAAGTCAATTTGCAATTCAATAGCTCAAGTCAATCCATTTGCATGTACCTACAAGAAGAAAGATGAAATGGTCCCCAATCATGTTTTTGGGTCCGGAGGGGTTAGTTTAGTAACCCAAGTCCTATTGCTCTTGGGTGATTTCCTAAAAGGACAACAAGTAGAATAATGACCAATTTCATTGCAATAATTACAAGTGCCTGTAGCCTTGGAACTAGAGGATTCTCCATGGAATATTGGAGGTCCTTTATCTTTGTTGTTCCCTTGACTACTATCATATCCTAAACCATGTCTACCAATTTGTTTAGCAGTATGGTGTAGGATGTCATTAAGACTCTTTTTACCAACTAAGAATCTTTGCAAGGATGATCTCAAACTGTCATTATCATGCTTAAGAGAAGCAATAGTAGAAGACAAATTATTGATATTATCTCTAGCATGCAAAAGATCATTTTCTAAGAAAAGAGTTTTAGTTAAATAAGAATCTCTATCAATATGAAGAGCAGCAACATCATTCTCTTTATTAGTATAACTAGAACAAGGTTCATGCCCATTGATTTTAGCAAGCAAGGAGGCATATTCATATTTAAGCACCACTATTTCTCTTTTATAAGCATAGATTTCTTCTCTCCTAAAATCATCAATAAGCTTGAGTTCTACATTTTCAGTTTTAAGAGTATCAAGCTCATGCATGAGAGAATCAACAATTAAAGTATGCTCTTCATTAGAACTAGGCATGAGAGGTTGAGCTTCTAGAAATCTAATCTTATCAAGCAAACTAGCATTTTCAAGTTTAAGAGAGTCTACTTGGCTAAGACAATCATTTTTATCATTAAGCAAGCAAGAATTGGCATGTTCAAGATCATCTAATTCTACATGCAAATTATCAACAATTTTAGCAAGATTTTTCTTTTTCCTTTTAGAAGACTTAAGAGAGGCACACATATCATGAATAATAGCAATCAAAGATTCTTTATCTAAAGAGTTTAGATTTACCTCACTTGAGTCTTCACTTGTTGATTCTATAAGAGCAAAATGGCATTCTGCTTCATCACTAGAGCTTGAGCTTGATCCTTCACTTGAATCTTCACTTGAGCTTGAGTTGGAGGATCCACTTGAGCTTGAGTGCCATTTCTCCTTTTTCTTGTGAAGATGGGTCTTTTTGCCTTGTGGGCAATTATCCTTGTAGTGACCCTTCTTTCCACATGTGAAGCACCAGATGGAGGAGGACTTGCCTTTGTAGGATTTACCCTTGGAGTACATGGCATCTTCTTTAGCTTGAGAGGATGGAGAGACTTGTTCCATTATAGCTTCAATTTGAGCCTTCATTTCAGCCTTCTTCATTCTCTTTAGCTCTTTCTTCTCTTGTCTTTCTACTTCCTCCCTCTTGTCAAGTGTAGCTTCATGTGCTTATAGATTTCCAATGAGCTCTTCAATAGGAATATCCTTAAGAGACCTTGCTTCTTCAATTGAAGTCACCTTGGGTTCCCATCTCTTGGGGAGAGTTCTAAGGATCTTTGAGTTGATCTCTCCACTAGACATAGGATGTCCTAGAACAGCAAGACCATTCACAATGGTGTTGAGCCTTGAGTACATGTTGGCTATACTCTCCTCCTTTCCCATCTTGAAGTTCTCAAGCAGCCCTTTGAGCATGTAGACTTTGCTTTCCTTCACTTGATCTGTCCCTTCATAAGTGATGCAAAGCTTTCTCCATACCTCATAGGCCGTCTCACATGAAGAAATTCGGTTGAACTCGGTGGGGGTCATGGAGGCATAGAGTATGTGCATGGCTCTAGCATTCAAGGTTGCTTTCATCAATGTGTCTTCATCCCATTCTTCAATCTTTGTCTTTGGTAGCTCGTATGGGCTGTTCACCATTTGCCACATCTCAAGACTTGATCCTTGGATGTAGAATTTGATCCTTCTTCTCCAATAGAGGAAATTGCTCCCATCAAAGATTGGTAGGCTGATTCTCCCTCCTTGGTAGTCACCCATCTTCTCCTACTTGTTGAAGTATGCTTGGAGAAAACCCGCTCTGATACCAATTGTTGGATCCTAGATGGGTGATTAGATGCTCTAGAGGGGGGTGAATAGAGCTAAAAACACTTAAACAAAATTCATTAAACCTTCAAGATATATGAAAAGATAAGGTTGCTAAATAGGTAATTTGAGTGCAACTAAAACATACATAGCAAGGGAGAGAGAGATTGAACATGCACCAATTAGACAAGCTATTTAGAGTGGTTCCACACTTCAAACTAGAAGTGTGTCAGTCCACTTTCCTAGAGAGGTCAACCTCTAGGACTTCCAAACTATTGCACTCTTATATACATTTATAAGACATACAATACATAACAAACAAAGGACTTACCTATCCAATACAAAGAGTCTTCAACCTTACCAAGGACTTACCCACTTTGCAAGAGTCTTCGGCCTTCTCCAAGGACTTACCCACTCTTGCACAAGTCTTCAGCCTTGCAGGAATTACCCACTCTTCTTGGATCTTCCGCCTTTGACTTCACCTTCACTCGGAGAAGCTTCCACCAAGGTCTTACCCACTTGAGCAAGGAGTCTTCTGCCTTCACCAAGGGCTTACCTACTCTAGCTCCAAGTCTTCATCCTTGATCTTCACCAAGGGACTCCTTCCCTTGTTCTTCTTCACCTCTCTTGGACAAGAGAGAGAACCTTCATCTTCATGATTGAAAGAAGAGATAGGAGGTGGTGGAAGTGAGAGCCTCACAAGATATACATATAGGACTAGCTCTCTTACAAATTTCCTACTCACTCTAATGGATGTAGCAAGTGATTAAGCTTATAGAGAGAGAGGAGGTTGTAGGAAGCACTCAGCTATAGAATAGGAACCTCACATAGAGTTTGCAATGAATGCTCAACCTTGGAATGAAGCCCAAGGGGTCCTATTTATAGCTAGGGATGCCTCTTAGCCTTTGGGAACACTTGTGAACGAAAACTAGCCATTTTGTGGCTTGCAACGGATCTATTTTCACTTGTTGCAACTCCACAACGACTAGAATCACTTTTCTGCACTTTTCTGTACAGTGCAATCAGTCGAGTTTCAATGGGTGTAGCTCGACCGATCAAGTAGCAGGCAAACTGATGTTCAAATGATCGGTCGAGTTTGTTCTGAGGAAACTCGACCGACCATTTCAACTGGAAATGGCCTACTACCCAATCGGTCGAGTTCTGTGAGTGCAAAACTCGACCGATGCAATCTTCAGAAAATCGACCAAGGTTGATCGGTTGAGTTTCAAGCCAGGGAAACTCGACCGACCAAGTGCCTGTAATCCATTTTATAAATTGCAATAAAAGTGCTCTAATATTCGATCTAAGTGCCCTTGATATTTTTCTAAACTTAATTACAAGTCATACAATCATTACAAGTGATTTACAACTTGATTCTAATGGATATACATCATATTACAAAAATGTGCACTTGTATGACTTTTGACTTGTCTTTTCTCCAATTTGAGATGCGCAATTTAGGGCATTTGGAGTGTGTCTATACCTAATCTGAAATCACTCAAGTAGAAGCATTAGACACCAATATGTGGAATGATTAGTCATCATCAAAACACGGGTTTAGTCAATTTAGACGTGAGTCAACATTGACCTAATTGACTTTGAGTCAACACATGTGCTTTATGCTCTTTTCATGATTGGATTGTGAAAGTAGGAGAGGAGAGAGGTGAAATGCATGTACTTAGTAATCTTTGATACCATTCAGAAATAATCATCTTTTACATTGCATTTGTCATTTCTTGTTTGTGGAAAATTTGTAGAGAGATTGAGTTAGAGCATACTTGAGGACAAGTATGTTTCAAGTTTGGGGTGGTGATTCAGCCCTATTTTAGGGCTTTATCTTGTGTCATTTTGCATTTCAGCCACATCTATACTTGTTAGATTACATGTTATTTCCCCCAATATGCTTATTTCTATCAAATGCACTTATGGAGGCTTTTTCCATGTTTTATAGGCACTTTGTCCACTACTTGATGACATGGAAAGAGGATGGTCCAGTCTAGGGTTTCCTCAGGCTTGGAGGAGCTCAAAATGAGGCCAAAACCACTTCCAACCTACCCCAAGTGGTCAAAGAAAGTTTTGAAGCAATACCCTCCATGGATGATCAAGTTCAAGGCTCAAATGCATGGGAGAGACACCACCACGACCGTGGTGAGCCCCCACGGCCGTGGTGGACATGCCCCAAGTACAAAAAATCAGTAAAACTCCCAGAAATCGATGAAAATGGCCAAAAGATTGTGGTGATCAACATGCCCGTGGCCATAGGTGTCCACCACGACCGTGGTGACCCCCCACGGCTGTGGCCATCTATGCACACCTTCCTATGATCTCCACATTTTATAAACCCATGACTGTGCTCATCCACCATGGTCATGGCCTACCCTACCCACCACGACCGTGCTACTCATAAAATCTACCAATTTTTCCACTATTTTCCCCATTCTACCACTAACTTAACCCTAGACCACCTAGATCCCTATATAAGCCCTAGTGGCGGCTGGGGGTCGAGGGTTGGCTGCTTAGAATCCCATTTTCACCCCCTTGTTACCTCCACTCCATTCCATTTCACCTCCACCTCAAATCCACTCCATTTCACCATTTCCACCACATAACCCCCCATATCTAAGCCTTCCATCCACTTCCCACCATCATCCCATTCCATTCCATCCAAGAAGAAGGAGGAAGATGACCTTGCAGCTGCTGGAGAGAAGGATTTCAGCCACAACTCTGAGCTCCATGGCTTCTTCTACCTCTTTCTTCTCTCTTTTTGTATTTTGTTTTGTTATGAGTAGCTAGGCCCCTTGGGTGGGTTGTTTGGGGGGAAATATGTTACTTTGATACCATGTTGGTGGAAAATGGCATGTAAATGTTGTAATTCCATTTTTTAATGATTATATTCTATTTGCATCTCATTCTCCATGGATTTCTTGTTGATTTGTGTGTGAAATCACATAGGAATTTAGGCAAATTGCTTATATGTGTGAATTTTGGGATTTGCCCCTAGGTCCAATTCTTGGATCCCTAGGTTGCCTCCCATCTTCCTACATCCTAATCAATCTCCCTAAACCTAAGTGAGAGATCTAAGTAGCTAGATTAGGTAATTTTAGTGCAATTAGCATGGAGCCTTCTCAAGGCTAGAATGTGGGGGAATTGGGGTCCAAAACCCTAATTTCACCCCCCATTACTACCATCAGCCCCTAATTGCCCTAGGAATGTCTAATCTAGAAACCTAGACTTGATTAGACCCTAATTGGATTGAACCTAACCCCTAACCCAATTGAGCCTCGTAAGGGTAGTAGGGGGTGTTAGGGACTAGTTCCCCTATACACAACCTAGCATATCCATGGCCAGTTAGTAGCTTAGGTTAATTCATTAGACTCTAACTTATTGTTTGGTTTAGATAATCTAAATGGAATCATAATGTTCATATTTCACCCCCCAACTTAAGTGATAAGTTCATACCCCTAAACAGCCCACACATCTCTTTACTGCTTAAAACCCTAGTTTTGTGCTTGCTTAGCTTAGTTAGTTCTTTTCTTTCTTAATTAGCTTTTTGCGTTTCTCTTGCCTTGTTTATGCTAGTTTAGTTCTTTAATTGCTCTTTTGCTTTTCTCTTGCTTGCCTTAGCATAAATTGTCTTTTCATACCTATCTTAGTCCTTTCTTTCCTGCTTAGTCTTAATCTAGTCTAGGGTTAACCTAGATTTCATTCCTGCCTTTAACTGCTTTCTTGTTCATCCTTAGTTAACAATCAAAAAAACCTTTAAACCCTTAACCCTAGTCTCCGCAGTAGGAACCTAGCTAAACTAACCTAGCTCTAGCGCCCCCTCTTTTCCCTGTGGATCGACCCTTTACTTGCCACCTTCCTATACTACGACATGACCCCGTGCGCTTGCGGGTGTAGTGTTTTAGTAGACGTAGGTAGCTAGTTTAGGTTTATAAATTTCGAAAGCAAGATCCCATCCCGTGTGTTCCGACCTCGTGGGGAGCATCTAGTCAGGTCAAATCGGCTAGTGTGTTGCACCTCTAGCGGAATTACACCAGTCATTAGATGTTTAATATAGATCTGAGATTTTGGCGTAATGCCTCGAGATTTGTGTATCTTGCCTTGTATAGTTTAATAGGGCAGTTGATGCTTGTGACCCTCGAGATGTGATGATACAGAGATGTGATGATACAGAGATGTGCTGATGTATCAGCTTGTAAATAACTTACCTTGTTTCTTAATGAAAGAGTTTCACAGTTTGTAGACCTCTTTACGAAAAGTTTTAATTTCTAGTGATTTTCAGTAATTCCACTGCTAATTAATCGCTTCCGCATCGTTAATAACGTTTTCTCCGAGACGTGTCCCACAACTAGTGGTATCAGAGCTCTAGGTTCGCTGAGTCTACAGAGACATAGGACTTAGGTTGTTGAGTCTGTTCTAGTATCTTCCAGTATATCTGATGGTGTCTTCTGCTCATATATGAGGAGAATATAAAACTAAAGATGTCTGGGTCACACGAGGAACATGTTGCGAAGAGTAGTGTCGCTGCACCCAGAGGAGGTGCAAGAGACTACGAGAGAGAAGAACCTGTGCCTGAACCACCCCAGTTCAATCCAACTGATATGGGGAACCCAGCCGTCCAAGCCATGTTTGGGCAGTTCATGACTGCCATGACACATATGACTGATAGGATGCCTATACCTTTACCTAGGGCACCTACCCATCCTGAAGGACAAGGATCCGGTAAGATGTTTGAACGACTTCACCGAGTTGGAGCCACAGAGTATGCTGGAATAGCTGACCCAGCAGATGTTGACTTGTGGTTAACTGAACTAGAGAAGGCCTTTAGAATCCTGAACATCCTAGAAGCTGAGAAGGTTAGACATGCTGTGTATCTTCTTAAGGGAAGTGTTGGTCACTGGTGGACCATGGAGGAAGGAAAAAGGCCAGGTGTGGAGATCGAATGGGAAGTTTTCTGACGAGAATTTATCAACAGATACTTCCCTAAGATGTTCCTGGATGATAAAATCTCTCAGTTTGAGAGGTTAAGACAAGGACTAATGAACATTAGCGAGTATGAGGCTAAGTTCATGGAGCTGTTGTGTTTCTATCCGCACATGGCAACCACAGATGAAGAGATAATTAGGCATTTTGAGAAAGGATTAAACACTGATTTGACCACTCCTGTGTCTACTCTGGAGAATTGAGAAAGGTTTGCTACCTTTGTGGAGTCGGTCATGAGGATAGAGAGGTCTGTGTTAGAGAAGAGACAGACCAAGAACAAGAATATGTATCCCCAGTTCCAAGGATCCTCATCTAAAGCTTTTAAGAAACCGAGGTTTTGTGTACCTACACCACCACCTAGATTTAGTACCCAGACGCAGTGGATGTCAAATAGGGGTAGAGGACAAAGCTTACCTTTAGAAGGAGCTCGTAGCTCAGCATCTATGTCGGTTACAGGACCACCCAGACCACAACAACTGAACAGAAGTTGTTACATTTGTGGAAAGATGGGACATATGATGAAGGATTGTAGAGCCAGAGAAGTGAGTGTGACTCAACCTCAAAGGCAGAGTCAACAAGGATCTCAAAGCAGACAGTTTCCAGGAGGAGCTAGAGGACGTGGACAAGCATCCCAAGCTGGATCATCAGCACCTAGTCATCAAGCACCAAATGAACCATAGGCAACAGTGAGGTTTTACGCGATGAATCCACCTGATGTAGTTATCAACCCTCGGGTTGTGGCAGGTCAGATGGAGTTGTTTTATTCTGATATGTCTACATCTTACGTTGTATCTATTTTAATTGATCTGGGTGCTACGCACTCCTTTATCACTCAAAGAGTGATTCTTGACTACAACCTGACTACAAGTCATAGAGCAGATAGTTTGTTGTTAGAAACTTCATTGATGGGATCTGCAGTTCTACAGGAGGTATGTTCTCCCTACATCCTCTTCTTTTTTTATCATCGCATTCAAGTGGATCTTATACCACTTGAGATGCATGGATTCGATGTAATCCTTGGGATGGATACCTTAGAAAAGTATAAGGTTGTCTTGGATTGTGAATCCAAGCAAGCTGTGTTCGCGGATGATAGTGACACATGGATCTTTCAAGGATATAGAAAGATTCTACCAACCTGTCTTGTTTCAGCTATGGTTGCTGAGAAGCTGATGAGGCAAGGATGTTATTCATTCTTGGCCCATGTGGTAGATACTACCATGGAGAGTCCTAATCCTGCTGAAGTTCCTGTAGTCAGGGAATTTGAAGATGTATTTCCTGAAGAACTTCCAAGTGTACCATCTCCCCGAGAGATTGATTTTGAGATTAATCTAATTCCGAATACGCAGCCAATAGCACAAACACCGTATAGGATGGTGCCTGCTGAGATGGCAGAACTCAAGAAACAACTGCAAGAGTTGCTTGAGAATGGTTTCATTCGACCGAGTACTTCGCCTTGGGGTGCTCCCGTCCTCTTTGTTAAAAAGAAAGACGGGTCAATGCGATTGTGCATTGATTACAGATAGTTAAATAAAGTAACAATAAAGAATAAGTATCCTCTACCGAGGATTGATGATCTCTTTTACCAGTTGTGTGGTGCAACTGTCTTTTCAAAGATAGACTTGAGGTCGGGATATCACCAGCTACGTATTAAGGATGGTGACATACCTAAGTCTGCCTTTAGAACAAGGTATGTCACTATGAGTTCATAGTTATATCATTTGGACTAACAAATGCACCAGCTGCATTTATGGAACTCATGAATAGAATCTTCCGACCTTTTCTCGATCAGTGTGTTTTTGTCTTCATAGATGACATCCTGATCTATAGTAGAGATGCTCAGCAGCATGAGCAACATCTTCGTCAGGCTCTAACTTTTCTAAGAGGGCATAAGTTATATGCTAAGTTTAGCAAGTGTGAGTTCTGGTTACCCGAAGTTTCTTTTATTGGACATGTAATATCTTCCACAGGTATTCGTGTTGACCCTAAAAAGGTAGAATCTGTCCTGCAATGGGAGCAACCGAAGACACCGACGGAGATTCGAAGTTTCTTAGGGTTGGCAGGCTATTACAAGAGGTTCATTAAGAACTTCAGTTCTATAGCGTTACCCTTAACTAAGTTGACCAGGAAGGATGTTCCTTTTACCTGGAGTGATAAGTGTCAACAATCATTCCAGTTGTTGAAGGAAAGGTTGACAAGTGCACCTATGCTTGTGTTACCTAAACAAGGAAGAGGATATATAGTTTTCTGTGATGCCTCTAATAATGGACTTGGATGTGTGTTGATGCAGGATAAACAAGTGATTTCCTTTGCTTCTCGACAGCTTAAGAAACACGAGGAGAATTATCCGACACATGACCTAGAATTAGCTATTATAGTCCATGCCTTGAAAATCTAGAGACATTATCTTTATGGAGAGACATTCCAGATTTTCACAGACCATAAGAACCTTAAGTATATCTTTTCTCAGCATGAGCTTAACATGAGGCAACGCTGCTGGATGGAGCTAATCAAGGATTACGACTGTACAATTGATTACCATCCAGGGAAGGCCAATGTTGTTGCTGATGCTTTGAGTAGGAAATCAGCAACACCATCCTTAGACAGAGCACAACTGAATTCTTTGGTATGGTCTAGGAGGGATATGCTTATCTCTTTAAGGCAAGATAATGTATAGTTAAAAGTATCATTGTTATCAGGGTTGTTAGCTGAGATGCATATAAAACCTACCTTGAGACAACAGATTAAAGAGGCACAGAAAGTTGATGTTGCAGTTCAACATATTAGATCAGAGTATGGTAATGAAAAACAAGAAAGTTTCCATGATTCAGATGATCAAGTAGCTTGTTATCATAATAGAATGATAGTACCGGATGTGGATAACTTGAGAAAGTTAGTCCTGGAAGAAGCTCATTCTTCAATGTATGCTATGCATCCAGGAAGCACCACGATGTATCATAACTTGAAAGATATGTATTGGTGGCCTGGTTTGAAGAAAGACGTTGTTGAGTTTGTTATGCGGTGTCCTGTGTGTCAGCAAGTTAAAGCTGAACACCAGAAGCCTGCATGAACAATGCAACCTTTACCCATACCACAGTGGAAGTGGGATCATGTGACAATGGACTTTGTGGTTGGTTTACCTAGAACAACCAAAGGTTATGATTCCATTTGGGTAATAGTGGATAGGTTGACAAAGACAACACATTTCTTACCTATCAAAACAACCTATTCTACTGAGAAGTTAGCACAATTGTATATAGATGAGATAGTGCGGCTGCATGGGGTCCCAGTTATCATTGTTTCTGACAGAGGTCCTCAGTTTATGAGTCATTTTTGGGAGCGACTTCATAAAGCTTTAGGCATGAAGTTAAGCTTGAGTACAACCTTTCATCCTCAGACTGATGGACAGTCAGAAAGGACTATACAGACTTTAGAAGACTTGCTTAGAGCATGTGTTCTTCAGCTTACAGGAAGTTGGGATCTGCACCTAAGTTTGATAGAGTTTGCCTACAACAATAGCTATCAACATAGCATTGACATGGCACTTTATGAAGCTTTGTATGGTAGACGTTGTAGATCACCCTTATGTTGGCATGAAACTGGAGAATATCAACTTTTAGATCCTGATCTTGTGCAGCAGACTACTGAGAAGATTAAAGTAATACAACAACAGATAAAGACTACACAGGATAGGCTGAAATCTTACGCCGATAAGCGTCGTAGACCTTTAGAATTCCAGGTTGGAGACAGAGTGTATCTCAAGGTCTCACCTTGGAAGGGAGTTCTTAGATTTGGAAGGAAGGGAAAGTTAGCTCCTAGGTTTATAGGGCCTTATCCAATCATTGAACAGATTGGAAAAGTAGCTTATAAACTAGAGTTACCAACAGAGTTACAAAGGTTACATCTAGTGTTCCACATTTCCATGCTTAGGAAATGTCATCCTGACACAGAATCAGTTCTGCAACCTATGGAAGTAGAATTGAATGATGATGTATCTTATGTTGAAGGACCTGTGTCAATCCTTGACAAAAGAATTAAAAAGTTGAAAAAGAAAGACATACATCTTCTGAAAGTCCTCTGGAATCACCGTGTCATTGAAGAAGCTACGTGGGAACTAGAGGAAGAGATGAGGAGGAAATACCCTGCTCTTTTCTCTTAATATGTTTTTGTAATGATTTCGGGGACGAAATCCTTGTAAGGGGTGGATAATTTGTAACATCCCTGACCTGTGTTATGTACTAACCCTAGGTGTTTTGCTTAGATAAGTGATTAGATGTTTATGTTTATCCTTTGAAATGTAATTAAGGCTTTTGAGGAACTTATATTTCAATTTTAGTCCTTTTTGCATAATGTTGAAACATTGTTTTGTTAATAATGGACTAAAGTGCAAATTACCCAAGTAGAGGGGTTAACTTGCAAATTGCACATGTTAAGATTTTCCTCTAATGTTGAGATATCCTAATAATGAATATGATGAAGTGGTACAGTTTCCACAAGCTTGAGCACCAAGATATAGCTTGTAGAGCAATCCTTGTGCTTTAAAACCTAGTTTTGGTGTAGAGTGCAATTTACCCAAAACCTAGGGTCCAACATGCAAAATATACCCTCTAGAGGATCTCTCATGTTTCTTGTCATAAATAAGAGAAAATAAAATGAGAAGGGCGCCTCATTTGAATGATCATGGTAGAACTGGAAACTACTCACACTGATAATATATTAAGCAATATCCAATAAGGGTGGATATTGATATATCTCTCTTAAAAGGTGTTTAGTTCTTTTTAAACCTTGGATAATGGAGGAGTTTTGCATGAGATTAGTAAGTGGAAATGTGTCTAATGATGTAGGAAGCCTTAGTGGATATTTTTGTGAGATAAAAGGAAATATCTATCTTTTTCCTTTTTACTTTGAAAAGAACCATAAATATATATAGGTATCTTTTCCAACAACACAAAGGATTGTTTCCTTAGTTCCTCTTCTCATCACTTTGCTTTGGCCGACCAAGGAGGAGCTCTAGAACAGAGGAAGGACGACCATACTGACTTGGTAAGTTTGGATCATCACATATGCGACAATACGTCTCGGAAAAACAAGATCAATGAATGCGGAAGCGATTAACTAGCAGCGGAATTATTAAAAATCACTAAAAATTAAAAAATTTTGTAAAGAGATCTACATACGGTAAAACTCTTTCATAAGGAAACATGATAAGTTATTTACAAACTGTTCCATCATTACATCTCTGTAATATCACATCTCTAAGATTACAAACATCAACTGCCCTGTTAGCTGTACAAGGCAAGATACAAGAATCTCGAGGCATTAAACCAAAATCTCATATTTATATTAAACATCTACTGACTCCTAGGACCTGAGAGTACAGAGATGACACATAGGACATACTATCTACAAGACTTCACAGACAATGTCTCCACCCGAGGATCACTGTTGTCCCTGATGTTGCTATTGCTGTTGTTGTTGCTGCTCACCCACTGATGAGTTCCTTCGTCCTCGACGTCTACCTAAAAAGTCGAATCCCACAGGGGTGAGAGAATTGTATAATTGTCCCAGCGAGAGTTATAACTCTCCGCCAGAAGCATTGTTATTGCAATAATGGGATAACATTGAGCAGTAGAACTATAAACATTCAACAACAGGTAAAACATTGTATAAGCTAAGAGGAACAATATTTCATAAGCAATCATTTTAATTATAACTTAATTGAATGATAAGACATATATAAATAAGTAATAAGAAGAACATGTATACTAGTTATTTAACTAGTGTACTATAAACAATGTAACATCAATCATTGTTTCTTGTAGTTCAACCTAAGCAGTTATACTATACGGCTGATTACATCTTTCAAACATATTTATGCCCTGAGGAGATGAGTTACACCTCTCATACTCCAACCGACCATTATGAAATCGCAATTGGTACCATACATAGGTCATCAGAAGAGCTAGATTCCTATGACCTCATCTTCCTCAGTCAGTGTGAGGATCAACATGCAGGACATCTTGTGTCTCTGCCATAATAGCTTTCCAGGGTATTCTGGAAACTTCGCTATTAGAGTTACAGTGGCGTGCTGTACTCTCTTCGCCATCGAGGGATTTCTTGTTTATCTCTCATCGATGCAGCATTAACATTATCATTAGGAGATTAGTGATACATCATCCCGGTATAAACATATAATGAAGGATTGAGAGATTAAAGGTACATTTCACATCAAATCCTACATTAGGACGTAAGGATATTCACGTCCATAACCCCCACATACTCAAAAGTATGCTCTCTAGGAGTTCCCTTAGGAAAACCTGTTTCACCATCATTAAACTTCTGACAATGATGGATCTATGGTCAGGGCTCTACATGATATCATTATACTTAATTATTTAAGTACATTATGGCATTCTTTTAACATCATGCATGTTTTCAAACATAAACTAATAAGTCAATTGCTATAAAGAAAGAGTACTAATTGTATCAAGTTCATATCACATATTGTTGACATTGGAATATCAATCCCTAACCATCTCACCATTGTGGTTCAAGAATATGGGTGTTCAAACCCTTAGATCATCATAACACTTGTTACCAAGTAACATATTATCATCAAGTTATTTAACAGCATGACCTTGATTGGATCAATGCAGATATTTCTCATGGCTCATACAACCTATCAATCTCATATGTTACCTCTTTCTAGGCAAATAACAATTCATTACTTTATAAAGTACTCTCAATGAGTATGACATCATAACCCTTACCTAGCTAGGCTCACTTCTTTATAAAGACCTGTATGATTAACATTACTGATAACATGCACATTGTAACTATATCAGCACAATACAAGTTCTTTCCAAATTACATATAGAATACCACGACCGTGCTATCTTACACGGTCGTGCAAGAGTAAGCCACCACGGCCGTGCTTCATTACACAGTCATGCCACAAAGGATTCACCACGACCATGTCATATCACCACGGTTGGTTTCTAGGGTTAGGTTTCCTTTTTAATTCAATTAGTGTTATTCAATCCCTTTAACTTATAAAGGCATAATGATTACTCATTCCATATTCAAGCATAGAATGTCATGCTTAAAAGCATAACCCAAATTAGGGTTTACTATTCATACCATGACATTTCCCTAAATTAGGGTTTACTATACACATTAGAATGAATTAAGATCATACCATCATCATGTGTGAGGATTACTTCCATTAATGCACTCTCATTAGATTAATATTCATTAACCATCATAATTAGGGTTTTCAGATCTCACTATGATGGATCATACCCTAATTAGATATATTCATACCTATTGGAAGTGTATTACTTAATTCTCATTTGTATAAGGAGTCCTCTCTCTCCTCATTCTATAAAATGATATTTACATCATCCTTGATTAGGTTAGGTCAAATCAATACTAACATCATGGGTTGTGTCATTACTAATGTGGTCATTAAGGTTCACTTGATCAAGGGTATTAGTCACTCTATCCCATCAAGGGTACCTAGGTAATGTTCACCATTTGATCATGACATGCATCAATCAACTAATTACTTGATCCCTTAATCATTTTAGGTATCTATGAGGTTTATGTTAATCAACTTACTAAACCATTTGACCACTAAGGCATCAAACATTCTCAACCTTTTTAGACCTCAAACGGTCTTGCACACAAACTTCCCAAACGGTCTTGGATAGACCTTGAAACCGTTTGGTCTAGTTTGACTTTTGAAACCGTTTGGTAAAGTGCACACTCAAGACCATTTGCCCAAGATGAGGTGAAAACCATTTGGTCATGAAGACCGTTTGGCCAACTTTGACCTTGAAACCGCATGGGCAAAACCAATCTTGAAACCGCATGAGATCAAACAGTTTGGGATTGTTTGGTCCCAAACGGTCTTGAGACCGTTTCGAATCAAATGGTCTTGAGACCGTTTGGTCCAAACCACCTCAAAACCGCATGGACCAAAAAGTGTCTCAACCTTTTCTATTGAGTTAGGGTTTCCAATGTTGAACCCCTCAATCGATCATGCACTTGGTAGCCACTCATCAATTGAGTCAATTAGGTCAACCTTCAACTGATTTGACACTCAATTGACCCACCATTATCATCAATTAGGGCTTGGATCAATTGGATTAGGGTTTGGAATTGATCACCCTTCAACATGTTTCAAGATAAGTCGAATCGATTTAAAACCATTGAACCATCATTCAATTTGGTCATGACCTGACCCCAAACGGTCTTGGGATCATTTGGATAACCTCCAAATGGTCTTGAGACCGTTTTCTGAAGTCAACATCAAAAAATAACTCAACCTATTAAGGTTTGGCTTGTTGAATTGATCATTAAGTCACTAATCAATTGCACTTTAACTTGTTATCTTTAGATCTCCAACCACTTGACCATAGTCAACCCTAGACCTCCAAACGGTCTTGGGTGACCCCCAAACGGTCTTAGGATTGTTTGTACATCTTCCAAACGGTCCTGAGACCGTTTTCCCATAATTTCATCAAAAACCAAGTCATTCACTTAAGGTTTGAACCCTAGGTTTGGTTACCAAATCAACACTTAATTTCTCAACAACTTGATATCATAGAACCCTCAATTGGTCAACCCTACTTAACCCTAGACCTCCAAACGGTCTTGGGTGATCACCAAATGGTCTTGAGATCATTTGGGTGATCCCCTAATGGTTTTTGAAACCGTTTGGGACACTCAACCCAAACTTCAACTTAATTCATTTATTGAAATCAGCAAATAACCCGATTAGGGTTTAGGTGATTAATGTGCCTTCAATTGGTGATTTACTTGGAATTAGATGATGATTTTTGGTAAGTGATTAGTTCACATTATTTCCAACAGACCTCAAAATGGTCAACACCTGGTCAACGCATCCAAACGGTCTTGGACCATTTGCTTCTATGCGGTCTTGTGAAACTGTTTGCATTCAAACAGTTTTGAAACTGTTTGTGCAAAGGTGGAAGACCGTTTGCTAAAGAAACTTTTTGGATAAACATTGGTATTAACGTCATCATCTTCTACCTCAAGAATAGGGGTTGTTCTTCACGGAATTAATAGCAAGAACACACCAAAGTATCTAAGGAATAAGAATAAGCAATGATCCTAAGGAAAGAAGATGCAAAAGCAAAACTTAAGGGTTAGAGTTATAAAACCCGCCTTAAGATCTGATCTAGAGCTCCAAGCTTCGTAGATTTAATGTTGGATGAAGCTCCAAAGGTTTTACAAGGTCCATTCTTCAAGATTTGGATGTATAAGATGGCTAGAAAGAAGAATTGTGTAAGGAAAACTAACAAACCAACCTTGTATTAGGGTTTCCTCTAAGAATTCGAGCTAGGTGATGATCCATACTTACCAACTTAGCTTGGTCATATTCCTCTGTTCCAGAGCTCCCTCTTAGTCGGTCTAAAGCAAGAATATGAGGAGAAAGAACTAAACGAACGATCCTTTGCTTTGAGGAAAAAGGGTGCTTATATATTTTTGGGTATTATTAAGGCAAAGAAAAAGATAGTTATTTCTTTTATTCCTTAAACCCATCCACTCATGCTCGCTCCACCCTTGGCCACGTTTCTTCCTCCTTTTCACATGCAAAACCTCTCTCTTATCCAAGGTTTTTTAAGAAAAAAGAAACCATATATCTTAATAAGCTATATATATATATATATATATATATATATATATATATATATATATATATATATGAAAGGCCATTTTGCTTAAAACTTGGTTATTTAGATATTAAGGTTATCTTTCTTATTTCATCATTCAAATGAGGTGCCCCTCTCATTTTATTTGCTCTAATTGATGCCAAGAAACATGAGAGATACTCTATAGGGTATATTTTACATGT
This sequence comes from Alisma plantago-aquatica, assembly GCA_963693085.1. Taxonomy (NCBI): domain Eukaryota; kingdom Viridiplantae; phylum Streptophyta; class Magnoliopsida; order Alismatales; family Alismataceae; genus Alisma; species Alisma plantago-aquatica. The sequence continues at coordinate 1,354,936,536 of OY856412.1, forward strand.
TGCACCCTAGGTTTTGGGTAAATTGCACTTTACACCAAACCTAGGTTTTAAAGCACAAGGATTGCTCTACAAGCTATATCTTGGTGCTCAAGTTTGTGGAATCCATACCACCATATCATATTTATTCTTATGATGTCTCAACATCAGAGGAACGTCTTAACATGTGCAATTTGCAAGTTAACCCCTCTACTTGGGTAATTTGCACATTAGTCCAAAATTAACAAAACAATATTGCAACATTGTTCAAAAAAGACTGAAATAGAAATATAAGTTCCTCAAAAGATTTAATTACATTTCATAAGATAAGTATAAGCATTTAACCACATATTTAAGAAAAACACCTAGGGTTAGTTCATAACCCAGGTCAGGGATGTTACAACCTACCTCGAATCCAAGGTGGAAACTCTAAATCAATGGTTAGTAATTGATTTTCTTCACACGATTTTCCTTTCTAGCCCTCTTGTCCATCCAAAACATGAAGAACGGACCTTGGACAACGACTGGAGCTTCATCCACCATTAAAACTACGAATCTTGGAGCTCTGGATCAGTCCTAGAGGCGGGTTTTATAACTCTAAACCCTTAAGCTTTGCTTTTGCATCCTTCTTTCCTAAAATTGTTTCTTATACTTCTTCTTTAGACACCTTCGTGTGTTCTTGCTATTATTTCCATGAAGAACAGCCCATGTTCTTGGTTGAACAGAGGTAGAAGATGATGATATTAATTTCTATGTTTATCCAAGTTCCCAACTTTAGTAAACGGTCTCCCAACTTTAGCAAATGGTTTACCAAAATGTTTGGTGCAAACGGTTTTCAAACCGTTTGAATGCAAACGGTTTCACAAGAACGCATGGAAGCAAACAGTCCAAGACCGTTTGGAGGCATTGACCAGGCGTTGACTGTTTGGAGGACTGTTGAGAATAATTTAGACTAACCACCTACCAAAAATCATCAATTAATTCCAATTGGTTCACCAATCAAAGGCCCATCAACCATCTAAACCCTAATCGGGTCAATTGTTGATTTCAATAATTGTATTAAGTTGAAGTTTGGGTTGAGTGACCCAAACGGTTTCAAAACCATTTGGGGATCACCCAAATGGTCTCAAGACCTTTTGGTGATCACCAAAGACCGTTTGGAGGTCATCCAAACGATCCCAAGACCGTTTGGGGTCAGGTCATGACCAAATTGAATGATGGTTCAATGGTTTCAAATCAATTAGACTCACTTTGAAGTATGTTGAAGGGTCATCGATTCCAAACCCTAATCCAATCAACTCAAGCCATAATTGATTATCAATTGAGGGTCAATTGAGTGTCAAATAAGTTGAGGGTTGACCTAATTAACTCAATTGATGAGTGGCTAACAAGCATATGATCGATTGAGGGGTTCAATATTGGAAACCCTAACTCAATTGAAGTAGTTGAAACACTTTTTGGTCCTTGCGGTTTTGAGGTGGTTTGGAACAAACGGTCTCAAGACCGTTTGGGTCCAAACGGTCTCAAGACCATTTGGGACCAAACGATCCCAAACCATTTAGTCTCATGCGGTTTCAAGATCGGTTATGTCCATGCAGTTTCAAAGTCAAACAAGACCAAACGGTCTTCACCCCATCTTGGGCAAACGGTCTTGAGTGTGTACTTTACCAAATGGTTTCAAAAGTCAACAAGACCAAACGGTCTTCACCACCAAATGGTTTCAAGGGTAGTCCAAGACTGTTTGGAAGTTTAGAGCCCAAGACCGTTTGAGGTTTAAAAAGGTCAAGATCGTCTGATGCCTTAGTAGTCAAGATGGTTTAGTGGTTGATTAACCTAACCTCATAGATACCTAAAGTGATTAAAGGACCAAGTGATTAGTTGATTAAGACATGATGTAATCAATGGTGATTATAATAAAGGTACCCTTGATGAGATAGAGTGATTAGCACTCTTTGAATGAGTAAGCATTAATGATCACAATAGTAATGATTTAACACCATGATGTCAATATTGAATTGACTTAGCCTAATCAAGGGTGATGCAAACATCAACTTATAGAAAGAGGAGAGAGAAGATTTCTTATATAAATGTTAATCAAGTAATGAACTCCTAATATGGATGGATACCTAATTAGGGTATGATCCATGATAGTGAGATCGTGAAACCCTAGTTATGACAGCTAATGAATTATAACCCTAATTGAGGGCATTAATGGAAGTAATCCTCATACATGATGATGGTATGATCTTAATTCGATGTAATGTGAATAGTGAACCCTAATCTAGGGTAATGTGATGTAATGTGAATAGTAAACCCTAATCTAGGGTAATGTGATGATGTGAACAGTAAACCCTAATTCTGAGTTATGCTTTTAAGCATGAAACTCTATGATTGAATTATGAAATGAGGAAACACTATTCCTAATTAAGCTAAAGGGGTTGGTTAACCCTAATTGAATTAAAAAGGGAAATCCTAACCCTAGTAAGGGCATAGTGGTACAACCCTTGAATAGTAAAGTTATCTTTGTTTTGCAATGTACTGATATAGAGATGATGTGTCTATTATCAAATGTATTAATTATGCAGGTCTTTATGAAATGGTGAACATAGCCAGGTAAGAGATATGATGCCATATTCATTGAAAGTACTTTATAAGCTTTGAAAGAAATGATATGCTATGTTGCCTTATGAGAGGTAACAAATAAGACTGATAGGCTGTATGAGCCATGAGAAATATCTGCATTACTACTATCATGTTCATACTGATAAATGACTTGATAGCAATATGTTACTTGGTTACAAGTGTTTAATGATCTAAGGGTTTGAACACCCATATTCCTGAATCACAATGATGAGATGGTTAGGGATTGATATCCCAATGTTAACTAGATGTGAAATGAACTTGATACAATTAGTACTCTTTCTTTATAGCAATTGTCTTATTGGTTTATGTTTGAAAACATGCCTGATGCTAAAAGAATGCCATAATGTACTTAAATAATCAAGTATAATGATATCATGTAGAGCCCTGACCATAGATCCATCATTGTCAGAAGTTAAATGATGGTGAAATAGGTTTTCCTAAGGGAACTCCTGGAGAGCATACTTTTGAGTATGTGGGCATTATGGACGCAAATATCCTTACGTCCTAATGAGGGAATTGATGTGAGATGTACATTTAATCTCTCAATCCTTCATTATATGTTTATGTCGGGATGATGTATCACTAATCTCTCGATGATGTTGTTAATGCAGCATCGATGAGAGATAAACAAGAAATCCCTCGATTCTGAAGAGAGTACAGCATGCCACTGTAGCTATAATAGCAAAGTTGCCAGAATACCATGGAAAGCTATTATGGTAGAGACACAAGATGTCCTGCATGTTGTACCTCACACTGACTGAGGAAGATGAGGTCATAGGAATCCGGATCTTCTGATGAACTATGTATGGTACCAATTCTGATTTCGTAATGGTCGGTTGGAGTATGAGAGGTGTAACTCATCTCCTTAGGTCATAAATATGTTTGAAAAATGTAATTAGCCGTATAGCATAACTGCTTAGGTTGAACTACAAGAAACAATGATTGATGATACATTGTTTATAATATTCTAGTTGAGTAACTAGTATACATGTTCTTCATATTCCTTATTTATATATGTCTTGTCATTCAATCAAGTTATAATTGAAATGATTGCTTAGAGAATACTGCTCTACTTAGTTTATTCAATGAATTACCTACTGTTGAATGATTATAATTCTACTGCTCATTGTTATTTTAATACTTGCAATAGCAATGCTTCTAGAGGAGAGTTATAACTCTCGCTGGGACAATTATTCAATTGTCTCACCCCCGTGGGATTCAACTTTTTAGGTAGACGCCGAGGACGAAGGAACCCTTCAGTGGGTGAGCAGCAACAGCAGCAGCAGCAACATCAGGGACAGTAGTGATCCTCAGGTGGAAACACTGTCTGTCAAGTCTTGTAGAAAGAGTCCTATGTGTCGTCTCTGTACTCTCAGGTCCTAGGAGTCAGTAGATGTTTAATATAGATCTGATATTTTGGTGTAATGCCTCGAGATTTTTGTATCTTGCCTTGTAGTTTAATAGGGCAGTTGATGCTTGTGACCCTCGTGATGTGATGATACAGAGATGTGTTGATGTATCAGCTTGTAAATAACTTACCTTGTTTCTTAATGAAAGAGTTTCACAGTTTGTAGACCTCTTTATAAAAAGTTTTAATTTCTAGTGATTTTTAGTAATTCCACTGCTAATTAATCACTTCCTCATCGTTAATAATGTTTTCTCCGAGACGTGTCCCACACTATTTGCAAAGCAAATAGTCTCATGGACCTCAATGGGGCCATGGGTTGCATCCATGCCACAAAGTGGTTAACGTTGTTATTGTTTAATTAGGAAATTTACATTGCATGATTCATATTCACTAAAATTTGAGGATATTACATTCACCCCTCCTTAAAAGGAATTTTGTCCCCAAAATTCAACCTATAAAGTAAAGGGGAATGATAACTCATCTTAGTTTCAAAGCTTAGATTTAGCAACCCTACTTAGATATCCATAATATCTTTTTTTGGTACACAAATTCCTCACATTATTACTAAAATGGTACCTGAATTCAATTCAAGGTATATCCACATGATACCATCTCTTGGTGATTACATTTCCATTTGTGATTACAATTTCACTTGGTGATTACCTTTTCACCTAAGTTCCAACATATTCTTCATTTATTTTCACATAAGGTTGAGGTAACATCTCAAACCCTATATCATGTCATTAAATCTTCAACTTAGGATCATATGTCATTTTAAGCATAACATGTGTCTACCCCCAATCAATCACTCTAATAATGAGATGTAATAAGCACTTAACTACAGCCCAAATACAAAGTTCATCCCATTGTAAGAGCAGATATGGTGGATCCACACATTATTTTAAAAAATTCACCTTTTAGGTTGAATCACTCTCAACAATGACTCCAAACCATAATTACTTTTAGTCCCACAATATGCTTATATTTCATGAAGTCGAGTGTCTTTCTCACTCTTGAGTTTGTAAACAACTCCTTTAAGGTTTCATTATTACATGACTTCTTGTATCTTTGAAATTTACACCTCATGTCTCATTAGCCTTAGTCATTTCCTAAAAGTCTTTAGGGGTATAAGTACCTCTGGAGTGATCTCATCTTGGCCTCTTGGCCTTATGCACTTAGAGAGTGCCTGTCACATTTACCCCTTGTGTTGCATGAACTCGTGAAGGTGGCCAATCTCCTGATGCATGTGTCTTGGGAAAACATGGATGGCTATCTCTTGACCCCATGGTCTAGTGCATTTAGGGCATGATGACCTCCTAATATCATGGGTCTTATGTACCTTTAATCCTCCCTACTTGACCTTAGGATTGACTTAGGGTTGTACCCAACCTAGGGTTTATTGAGATATCACAACTTCAGACATTATTTTCTTATGTAATACTTTAACCTAGATTTCCTTCATCTCATAGGGTACACATTATTCACTTTATGTCCTTTTCATTGGGCTCATAGCGAACTTCCCTTCTAGTCTTGGCCCCATATTGTCTTCCACTTGCGTACTGACTTTTTCTTGTATCCCTCAGAGATGGCGTATGTGGTTTCGAAGGATGTATGTGACTTCATGTTTTGTATACTTAAATTTTTTTCCAAGCTTTAGGTTACATTCAAGGTTACCACAATTCTTAAACTAATTTATGAACTCACCCTAGTGAAGGTCCTAACCTAGGGTGCCTTCTTGACTCATAGGAGTAGGTTAGGCTCTCTAGCCACAACTTGACCCCAAATGGTTTAGGGTTTTGCCTCCCCCATAGGTCCTTTTCCAATTCTTTGGTTGACCCACCCCCAGGTCAAGACACCATCCTTAAAAATAGAATTGGGTGTTTCAAGTTTTTGAACACATATTCTTGTTTATAACTTGTCATCTCGTATTTGCCCAATCTTTGTGGTATACCCACTCGTTGGGGGTATTCATCATACTCACTCATTGGTAGTATTTCAATGACTGGGGTTAATCTATAATGATACCCAATTGTAGGGGTATTCATAATATCACTCTCACTAGATGAGAGTATTTTAATGCCATACCCACTCGTTGGAGGTAGCATACCCTCTCACGGATGGTAATTCCAATAACATATCCACTCGCTGGGGGTAGCATACCCACTCACTGGGGTAATTCCAATAACATGCCAACTTGTTGGGGGTAGTTTCAATAGCATACCCACTCGTTGGGGGTAATTTCAATAACATACCCATTCACTGGGGTTAGTTTCAATAGCATACCCACTCATTGGGGGTAGCATACCCACTCACAGGGGGTAGCATACCCACTCATGTGTCACTCATAGGTTTCTTGTGTGTCTTAAAACCCTTTACATGAATGCCTTTCTCCACATACATGCATCTATGGGAGACTAATTCACCTAAACTCATGTTGGATTTTCCTATTCCTTTTCTAATAATGATTCATATGGGTAGGGTTACATTATTACACACACTATCCCATTTCCTAGGATTAGGGCTTTGAGTTTGGGTTAGGGCCTATGTAACACCCTAAAATTCAAGTCTTATATAATGACCCTAATTTGAAATCCAATTTTTTTAGATTTTGAAATAGATGCTTCAAACATAGAATAATGTGATTATGACTCTAAAATATGTTACTTCAACTAATATTGAGGATTTTTACACTTCATCAATTCAATTGAAACTTTAATATTTCCACTTTAGCCCTGACTATCCAATAATTGACATTTAGGGTTTTATGTGAAATTAACCCAGCCAATGTTACTTTATGGCCTCATAATTGAACATAAGTTAGTTTTTATGATTTTCCCAAAATATTATCCCCAATTTCATTTTAAGTAATCCTATATAATTCATTAAATATTAATCCTAGAAAGAGAAATATAGTAAGCTAGGTTGGTCAATTTAGGAACCTAACTATAATTTTAGATTCCTTGTAGTAAAATTAGGTAGCATATAAATTTTCTTTGGATTGGAGAACCCTAACTGCCCCAATTGATTTAGGAAAGGAATTAATATGGCCTAGCAATATTTTATTTTAATCGACTTATTTCATGAAGTAGCCAGTGATTTATGTGTCACGCAACCCTATTGAGTTAGAGTCCGGTTCAGACTTGGACCCAGAGGCAAATGCATGTGGGAGGAGTTCCTCCTTTGCCTCACTTCTATTGTCTCTAGGACTCTATAGATGTAGCACTTCTCTCCCTCATCGACCCATCTCTCTACTCGAGGTCAGTAGACCGAGATCCTTTTCTCCATCTATGAACCATCCTGTATCACCTGATCTCAAACACAGTGGGAATTAATGACCCAGAGTCTCCATTCGACAAGTACTCATCCTATCTCCCATTTTTCCAACTACGTCAGTGACTCTACCCCCTCAGATCATGAAACATATATATATGAATCCAGAAACGTTACTCATACATCAAGGAACCAAATTCCACTACGAACTGCCCTCTCACACTTTCGTGACTACCTTCCCTACTCTACCATGCTCCTGCTTCCTCTGACAGTCTACATCGACGACCAAGATGCCTCGAGCATCATTGACTCTACGATTTTGTTGAAAAAAAGCCTAAATAAGTTGATCAAGTTTACAATTGTTCCTAAATTGAGGTACTCCTTTTTCCCCTTTTTGTTCCTTTTCAACTATGTTTCATGATCACAAGAGTTTTCTAAAGCTTTGACCAAGTTTGTCGTTGGTCTTTCTTCCTTTACCTTTGTCTAGGATGCACAACATCATCCTAATTTTTAGTTTAGCATTGAGTCACTTTCTTTGAGCATTCTGATTCCAACTTCTTCAACCGGTTTGAGTTGTGGCAAGTTTTGAGACCTCCGATCATCTCATGGCTTCTCCACAGTCTTGTTGAGATAGTAATGTCTCATGGAAGATGGTGGGATACTTCCCGTAATGACCACTGCTGAGTTTGTAGCTTTCCATGGCAATTTCTCCTTGAAACTCAAAGTCTTGAAGGACTGCTTTGCCGCTAGTTTGGCAAAGATGCTAGGTTTTAGTTAACTAATTCTTCCCTATCATATTTTCACATTGTCACACATCTGAAGGGTTAATTTCAAGATTACACATCCCTAGATGGTTTGCAACCGTGTATGTTGGTTTGATAGGGCCCAGGTTGCACGACTGGCATTGATTGACCCATCTCAGAGAGGGTTTCACATCCTTTGAGGATGATGTTGCCTACTTGCTTTTTCTAAAATTTCTACTGGTCAATTCTTCAAACATTCACAATGATTAAACCAGTTGTCATAAAAATTATGTGCAAATATGTTTTGCAAAGAATTGATCAATATCTCGAGTATGGATTAAGTTTTGAAGCATGATTTGACTCATTTTTTTCCTGATTCATCCAAGAACCACAAAACCCTAGAAATCGACTTGAATATACATTATTAATCGACGATAATTTCTTTAAAAGGGTAATTAGGGTTACAATTGATGCTAACAATGTGAATAGGGTTTTATCAACCTAAGAAGAGAAACTAGGGTCTTTTGTAAGAGAGAGGTAAGTGGTCCATGCACTTTGAACATAGATATTTGATTGATTGCATATTTGTATGTACAATGAATGTATTACTCACCATTCCAACTGTTAAAAGTCAATGAATTTATACTGAATTGAATGTCATGTTTGTAGTCAATATTATTGTATCATCTTCATGAACATCAAGAGCAAAGTCAAGTATAAGATTTAAGAGAAACGTATGAGTTTTCAAGAGAATGATAATGTTAAAAGATAACTTATATAAGATCCTCAGCAAGAGGCTCCTCGGAGAAAAACAAAAAGGCACTTCAGTGCATAAGAGAAGTGGCACTTTGGTGCAACCCAAGAGGCACTTAGGTGCATAAGAGAAGAGGCACTTCGGTTCAAAACCTGAGGATTCTTATATAGGTCAAGATAAAAGACATAATCTAAAAGCAACGGTGTCCTTTTTTCAAAGCTTAATGTTTAAAGTTTATTTTCAATTTACATGTCTTCTTGATGTTATAATATGTTCAGTTCCACATACCAATTTGTTTGATGCATGGATGGAGGCATGATTCCAGTAGGTAAGGAGCAATCTTAGAGGAGAAAGTCATCTTACGAGAAAGTAGTTGTTCAAAGATCTTCAAGAAGAAAAGACCCGATGGGGTGCCGGCTATACCTACTTTAGATTTCTTTTCATGTTTATGAAAAAGTGTATGGTAATTAAGTGTTAATACATTTATTTTTGTTTATATGTGACTTATGTTGAGAACTTGAGTATGAGAACTGTTATATTTATCCTATGTTGGTTTATATATGAACTCTATTTTTATATAATGGTTATCAAGTTTGTGACACCCCCTTGAGAATTATGCTTCTTCTTAGTAATTGATCTGTTTCAAAAGTGGGGTGTTACAAACTATATAATACACAACGTACATCTTAGGGTTTTATGATTCCCTTGACCCACTAAGAGTTTTTGTAGACCAACCTAGTTCCACCTAGGGTTTACTTTTGTAAGGGATAAAACATTTTACTTTAACATTATTTCCATATTACATGTAAATTAATTGGAGGAGGATGTCTTAATCCTACCTCTTCTCAAAAACCCTAACTTGAGATGAGGAGGGAAGTATCTTTTAGGCTTTATTAATCAACAAGATGAGAAGTTGATGAATTTTGAGATGAGAAGACTTAGAGGAAACATTACTTCAGGCAAACCCTAGGTTCTAGCTAGGCTGGTATCACATTGGCTAAGTGAGTCCTCATATACCACTATAATGGTGTGGAGGAAATTATTTCCAACCCCCAAAAGTATGATCCATTCTAGAAACCATTACCATCACGTCATGCCTTAGTAAGTTTCCTTATATTTCTAAAAATTACTTGAAATTATAAACCATTAGATATTATTTGAAAAAATATGGGGCTTTGATGCCAAATGTGACGACCTCACTATTAAGTATCTCCAAGTTAAGAAGGACCTTAAAGTTGAGAGCCATTACCTAAAATTCCCAAGGATCCATATTTTACTGAATAACAAATAATAGCAAATAATTTCCATTAATTCAAAAATATTATTCACAAAATATGAACATATGCTCCTCTTAGGAGTTACATGAATTTATTACATGAGAATTGTACATATGAAAAGAAGTATATATCTAATCCCCCTTTACTTAGCTTTAATGTCTTCAATGGATTTCATCTGGATCATCATATGTCGAAATATTCATTTATATAAATTATGTAAAATGACGTGAAATAAAGCACGGCTCAGTGTATTGCTATACTATGTATGTGGGTGCATGCAAAAGTTACATCACAACATATAATCATCCAATTACTTGCAAATAAGAACTGACACTTTCTTTACATAATATTACTTTATGTGATACTTGTATTGGCATTATAGTTTAACAAAATGTAAATAAACATCTAGCAAATTATTTCATCAATCTTTGAGAAATCCTCAGAAAACTCTAGAAAATTATATTGTAGGTAGTCATAACTGTAATATGTACCTCAATGTGGAACTATGCAGATCATGCAATCGTACTTCAAGTACTTTAGGCATATTATCCAATCAAGCAAGCAAATAGGAACCCAAGCAATCATAATTTAATCTTCATGTATGTAAACCCAAAAGAGCCACCATCACATTATTCAAAATTAACCCTACTCAGGTCCTAATATATGATTTAGGGTTATCTCAGGTTTGGATAAGGAATGAGGGTACAAGCCCTAATTCCATCATATATTAAGCATTATGTGATACCTAAAATAATAGATCTACCATGTACTTGTGTTGAGAACACTTCCAATTAGGTTAAGTCCATTAAGATTATCACAAGTTATGATCTTTAACTTCTAAACCATAATTCCTCATGTATATGGTTATTCACATTAAAATATTAATTATCATTATTATGATCATGATCGTGTTAAATTATTTTTATATTATACAATATTAGTGTACATATCAATGAAACGTATTTAACATGATTAACAACCTATAACACAAAAACTAGGGTTTATATAACACAAAACTAGGGTTTATGTGCTTAAATCACCACTTTAACACATATTTGCACTACTTTTAGAACTGGTATCAGAATTATGTCTCAATTATATTTTATTCATGTTTCTCTCATTTTCTTGATCCGTTTGATATGCATTTTTGGTATCACCCAAGCTACCAATAATTAACTATCAATTTTACAAAATAAACCATCATTGACTAATCATGTGTTGACACCTCAGTGCTAAAACTCAGTGCATTACCTTATTTCTCATTCATGTGAATTCCTTCTTAGGCCTGTTGCAATTTGGACCAACTATGAGGAGGCGATCCTGCGGATAGCAATCCTCATCCCACCCGCATGCTCGTACGCCAGCAGTGTCATGATGGGAGGTAGACGTTCACACCTGCCGCAAGGTTCCTAAAGCATAATGTTGTCACGAAAGCCACCTTGTGGCTCCAAGACCTCTGAAAACCATCTAGTGGTCGCCCAGATGACTCAGGGAAGTCCTAAAAGGAGGTGTTGACTCCTTTGAGAAGCCTTGGCTTTGTGCAGTAGGGGAGTGAAGAAGAAGGTTTTATAGATCAGGGAGGTGTCGAGGGAAGTTTTTGGAAAGGGCACTGACAAGTGTGGGTGAAAGTCAGAGATGGGATCTGTCCCACCCTCATCCCTAGCTAGGGACCAGATCGCCACTTGCTACTACCGCTTTATAGGCTCACCAAAGAAGTCTTATGATGGCTTAGTAAATCTAAAGATGAGAAGGAACATGTCAATTTCTTCATGGGATACAAGGTCTAAGTGACATGTCCTAGTTGAACATGAGGCTACCTGTGATTCCCTACATGGGTTTTAGGCGGAACCCTAGGATCAAGAGAAGGAAGACGATGAATAATAAGGAGAGAGAGTATCTCCTGAGAAGGGTATAAGAATGTGTATTTACACACTAACTTCAATGAGATCTTTTGTTGGTCATGTTGTCTTTAGAATTTGTTTCCACCCAACATTAATCACTTCCTGATTCCACTATTCATTTTCCATATACTCAAGTATATGGCTTATCCAAAGCATTCCTATTGATTTTCCTCATACTAACCCATTTCTGTCTCCTGATTATGACAAATTCCCATGGGCCGAATATGTATGGTTTTAAAAAGGAAAACATTCAATAGATTCCCAATATAGGGGCAAATACATCCACATTTTAATTTCTAACTTTTCTTGATTGACACACCAAAAGCCCTAAAGGAAAGCATATACATATATGTCATGTTTTGTATAATTTGATTATTAAACTATTTCTCAACTCCGTATGACTTAGAATCTAAATTGGTATATATCTCTCTCTTTTATATATTCCATAAAATCCATTATAGGAACTCATTAGTATTTTCCCAACTTATATCTAGTGCATGTATTTATTAGGGTATCTTTCATATACAAAACTTATTCTTTTTAAACATTTTTAATCAATCGCCATCATTTCATGGGACGCCATTTTTCTCCCAATCTCTAGATCTCTTCTTTTTATTGTTATCTCTAAGTTTTCCAAAAAAATATATTAAATAATAATACTTGATGCCTAAAAACTTGTGTTGCCAATCTGGGTTAAATAATTACTATATTAATTATCTAAAATACCATATATCTTATTTTCTTTTGAAAACTTGCACATTACCCCATATTGTAGTTGTGTAATAATTCACAAAATCACTATCCTTTATTTATGCACGAAATCTCTTATTTCTTTATCCTGTGACCCAAGGAATTATTTGCAAAGCAAATATTCTCATGGACCTCACTTGGGCCATGGGTTGGACCCATGCCACAAAGTGGTTTGTTATTATATCAATTTTATTAGGGAATTTACATTGCATAATTCAAAGTCACAAAAGATTGAGGGTATTAGAATCACATATGAAACATCAACAAAGAGGAGATGTAAAGATTTATAGGGTAGTTAATAAAATCAATGTTGTTGATCCTTTGACAAAAGAACTTTCATAGCAGAAGCATGTTGGTCATGTAAGATCACTTGGAAATTGATTCACAGATGATTGGTCGTAGTATAAGTGGGGCTTGAGAGCCATCATGTGATAACTTTAATTGGGATCCATTGTATATGATTTTTATTATTAATAAAAGGCAATTGACTTATTATGTTTATTTTGCATTGAGATAATGAATAAACATAATGATGTCCTTAGAATGTTTTGACTCGGTGACATATTGTTTGAATTAAGGTTTTGAACATGAAATCATATGTATATTTAGTGTGTTTATACTTTTTATGTCCCTAGTCAGTTTTTTACAGATATTATAGGACAACAATAACACATAAGACAAGTATGTGTGATAATGATGACTACATCTATATAGTCATATTATAGGATATAAGTACATGCACTAGTACATAAATGGGTTATAACGTCCCTACATGTAGGGTCAGTTTTTCCAAATAATCGACCTTATATGTCTAAGAAAAGTGCGGGCACCACTTAAGACCTCTTGGGTCGGTTTTCTTAAAAAAAACTGACCTTGTAGTGTAACTCTATAGGGTCGGTTTTCCAAATAACCGACATTATATGTTTATAAAAAATGCGGGCACCATTTAAGACCTCTTGGGTTGCTTTTCTTAACATAACCGACCTTGTAGTGTATCTCTATAGGGTCGGTTTTCCAAATAACCAACCTTATATGTCTATAAAAAATGCGAGCACCACTTAAGACCTCTTGGGTCGCTTTTCTTAAAATAACTGACCTTATAGATTATCCAAACCAAACAACAAGTTAGAGTCTAATGAATTAACTTAAGCTACTAACTGGCCATGGATATGCTAGGTTCTGTATAGGGGAACTAGTCCCTAACACCCCCTACTACCCTTGTGAGGCTCAATTGGATTAGGGATTAGGTTCAATTCAATTAGAGTCTAATCAATTCTAAGTTTCTAGATTAGACATTCCTAGGGCATTTAGGGGCCGAGGGTAGTAATTGGGAGGTGAAATTAGGGTTTTGGACCCCAATTCCCTACATTCTAGCCTTGAGAAGGCTCCATACTAATTGCACTAGAGTCACATGATCTAGCTACTTATATCTCTCACTTACACTTAGGGAGATTGATTAGGATGTATGAAGATGGGAGGCAACCTAGGGATCTAAGAATTGGACCTAGGGGCAAATCCCAAAATTCACACATATAAGCAATTTTCCTAAATTCCTAGGTGATTTCACACACAAACCAACAAGAAATTCATGGATAATGAGATAGAAATAGAACATAATCATTAGAAAATGGAATTATAAAGTTTACATATCATTTTCCCCCAACATGGTATCAAAGTAACATTTTACACCCCAAACAGCCCACCCAAGGGGCCTAGCTACTCATAACAATACAAAGTACAAAAATAGAAGAGAAGGAGATAGAAGAAGGCATGGAGCTCAGTGTAAATGAATAAATCCTCCACTTCAGCTGTTGTAGGGCATCCTCCTCTCTCTTCCAAGGTGTAGGGGCATGGAATGATGGTGGAAATGGGTGGAAATGGAAGGAAACTAGGGTTTTGATGGTGGAAATGGTGAAATGGAGTGAAATGGATGTGGAAATGGAGTGGAATGGCTAATGGGAAAAATGGGGAGCTAAGAGGTGGTTGGAGGTAGCTAACCTCATGTTGGAGCTGCTGCCTAGGTATATATAGGTGTGGGGGAAGCACTAGGTCAAGTAGGGGTAGATTGGGTAGTGCAGTGGTAAAAGTAACTAGATTTTGTGAGTAGCATGGGCGTGGTGGGTAGGGATGAGCATGGTCGTGGTGGGGTAGAATGATCCTATGAATTAAAATGGTGAAAATCACAAGTTGAGGTTGTATTTTGTACTGAAGGTGACACGGTCGTGGTGGGGCTAGGGTAGCACGACCGTGGTGGTCACCACGGTCATGGGGGTCTAGGTGATGGTGGCATGGTGTAGCGCCACACCCATTCTTCAGTGTAGTGGCACAGCCGTGCTAGGTGGTATGGCTGTGGAGGTTGTCCCTTGCACGGCCATTCTCTGTGGCACGGCCGTGGTGCTGTCTGCAAGTGCACTTGGGCTTGATTCTTTGGATTTCCTTGGACATCTTTGCTTCAATGGATCTTTGGCCACTAGGGGTAGGTTGAGGGATCATCAGACTTCACTTTGGGTGTCCTTAAGGGTAGAAAAACCCTAGCATCACTCCTCTCTCTCTCTTCCATCAAGTGTTGTCCAAATGCCTGAAAAACATGCAAATAATGTCTATAAGTGCATTTTACACAAATATGCATATTTAGGGAAATAACATGTAATCTAATAGGTATAGATGTGACTGAAATGCAAAATGACACAAGATGAAGCCCTAAAATAGGGATGAATCGCCTAACTATGTTTGAGGTTTAATCAACAATAGGGCAACAAGGATATTAATCAAATAGAGACCTCATCAACAATGAGGTATAAGGTATAAGTCATTCTCATTTTGTCAAATCATAATTTTTATAATTTACCTCAAATATAGTGAGCATGTAGTCTAATTTTTGTTAAATCGAGTTTTCATGAATGGGCCATGCATGATTATCTGGTTTCAAAATTATCATTGATCAAAATCAAGTTTTCAAACTAAGGTCAGATCATGGTATCAATTTCTTGATCAACTTTCACAATTTTCTAATAGTTTTTATTTTTTCCCATACATAAGTTACCCATAATCGAGACATCATGTGGAAAATGGTCATGAGAGCAGGATCACATGAGGAGATGAGAAGACTACCTAATCATCATCTACTTGGGTCGCTTGGGGTATTCCATAAAGAAAATATAAGATGCTAGAAGACTCTCTAGGGTTTCAATGAAGAACCTTTAGGTCCAATTCTGGATCAATTAAGGCTAGGTAGAGCAGGGAATCTCAGCCACCTTGAAGACAGATAGGAAAAATTATGCCAGAACCATGATCCTAGCACCTCAATTTTCACCATTATGGACTTTAGGGTTTTTGGGGTTTCAAGAGACTCGAGAAATCATTTACTTAAAGTATATGGGAGTGGGTATGCTCTAATAGTGTGTAATCTCTAATACCAATTTTCATGGAACCATTCTTACACCAATCCCAATCCCACTGCCTAGACAGTGGTAAAAGGATTGAATTGCTCATCCCTGAGTGGTCCATAAGGATCTCACACACTGACATATACAATAAGAAATAATAACTCATAAACGGGAGATTTAAAGAAAAAACTAACCAAAAATTGAATATATTGTAGATTTATCCTTGTCATCAGAGTATATCGAGTGCGGAAGTGATCTAGTTAAGGTTCCAATTGGTTTGCCTAAAATCAAGAAAATCATGACACAATCATGCAATTGCACAGTACGCTATCAAAAATAAGTAAAATGGTTTATGGCAAAACAGTATACTTGGCAGGACTTATATTCAAAAATTATAACAAGCGATTTTTCCAAATCCAATATTTATTTGACAAAATGTTTATTTTGAACAATTCAATTTTTATTAAAAATTCCCATTATGTTGTTTTGAGAAGCATGCATATATGATTTATGTGGCTCCTTTGCCCCAATAAGATGGGGGAGGTCACCAGGCTCCTTCCATGCTCCTTCTCTCCATATGAGGTAGGAGGTTGATCGACATGTACAAGATTCAATATCATTTGATAGGTACAAGTTCCACCCTCCAAATTAGCAGGTCACTTGTACTCAATATTAACATTATCAACATCAATATGCAGGAAGTCATAATGGGTAATATCATTATGTTTCTAAGTTTGTCTCAAAATATAATATAGGAAAAATGGAAGCCTAATCAATAGGGAGCAGTAGCTCAACCAATTATATAGAAAAGTATACAATCAAGAGATACATAAAAGGTATCTTCAATACAACCAAGGAGGAGGTGTAATAGTATACCTTTCACCGAAGATTTAAAGTACAAATCTCAATAGGTCAACCCTTCGAGTCAAATCCTAAATCAACAATATTTGGATCAAGGGTCAAGATCATGATATATGAAGATCATGTTTCAACATTTGAGACTAGGGTTACATTTTCCTATTACAACCTTAGGTTTAGGTCATCCACTTATAATCAACAATATTTCCAAAATGTCCAACATTATTTCAAATGTCAAGTATATTTCAAGTGTGAATGACCTACCTAGGTTTTTTATGATCATATGTTTTAACCCTAATTTTATGATCATTATCCAAGTCATATCTCGAGTTTCTAGATCTTCATCAAAGAAATAAGTTCAAGGGTCCAGCTTAGGTATGTTACAAGATTTAGTACACTTATATTCAACATAGATGATTCTAGGGTTAGAATCAAGATTAGTCATTACTTTATGGCATGAAATAATATTCAAGATTTGAATAACTTAAAATGTTAGATCTAGATCCACCAATGAGTCAAGTATGCATTTTGTGTCCCTAGAGTCAAATATCAGGGTTTCAAAAGATTAATCATGATCATTGAGCCATTTGACAATTAAAATAAGCAAGAGATCAAATTTAGGGATAATAGTGAAATCCATTAGGAATTAGTCTCCATAAGTATTTTTAATCAGTTCATTGAATTTTTTTATTAATATTGACTATTCATTCATAATTTTTGGATCAAGGAATCAAAAGACACGATATTTTGCAAGTTTTGATCATTTATTGGATTTGTGAGTAGAGAGGAGGAGAAATACCTTAAAAAGAAAGATGAGATAAACATGGGCCATTGGATTCTTGGTCAGCTGTGACCAGAATAGTAGATCTACGGTTGGGGGAGCCAGTCTTATTAAGAACATGGTGCAAAAATAGAAGGGAGAGGAGGCGAGTGTGGCGGAATTAGGGTCGTTTGATCCCGATCATACTTTGACTAGGGTGGGATCCTACGGTGCCTGGAAGGTTTCTCCAGCATGATCAGCATGCTCGTGCCCTGGCTGGGATGGGTGTCATAATAGTAGAGCAAAAGAGGGGAATGGGGAGGAGATTGCGACGGAGAAAGAAGAGATGTTTTCGGGGATCGTGCTGGCAAACTGAACACATCGGTGGGGATTTTATAGCTAGATGGGGCTAGGTTTAGGGTTTGCGAGTAGTCACAGGGTTCATGGTGGCAGTGGAAGGAGGGATCTAATTTTCTTCTCAAAATGAGCTAACTCGAGGTGGAAAAGGGGATAGTTATGATTGAATTGACGGGAGTGACGGGAGGGGAACATCTTTGTTGATTTGATTTTCAAAATGGGGTCAAACATGAGCCAATTACATTTTGGTCATTTGGTCCCCCTCTCCGCCGATTGTGGGAGGTAGGGAACGACATCCTAACTACATGATTGGGGTTGTGATCCATGGCTGGACAATCCAAGGGCTTAGGTCCATTCCCTATCTTAGGTCGCGGATTACTGACCTAGAAAAGGTTAGAAAAAGGCAAACAAAATGGGGTTTTAGCATATAACTTCCAAAATTCATAGAAATTAGTAGAATGTTCGATTTGAGTCAAATTTGGACCATTGCTTCACAAAAATGTGAAGAATATTTAGAAAAGGATTGAGAACCAAAAGACAAAGTTTGATTGACAATGTACTTCTTTTGATCAAAGTGATGATTGAATCTAATTTGTGGTGTTATAATGTGTATAAAGTTCACATTGATAATCATATTTTGAATTTGAGTATCAATGTTGATTTACAAGCCAAGAAAAACAATTTGAGTTCATGAGTGAACATACATAGGGAAAAAGAGTAATTAATTCATTGTTATGCTAAAATCCACTTTGTCACAATGGTGGTATCGTATCACAATGGACTCCACTTGGAACACCACAACATAACATTGTATAGAAGGAAGTGTAAATTACTAGATATTGTGCAATCAATGATGAGTTTTGTAATCTTATAACTTCCTTCTAGAGACATTCTATAGAATCCACAACATTTACTCTAAACCATGTATTATATAAATTAGTTCAAAAGACACCATATGAGATATGGTATGGGAAGCATCCCAATGTGTCTTTTATGAAGATGTGGGGATGTGAAGCTTATGTGATAAAGTAGTTTCCCCAAAATCTTGGACCCAAATCAGATAAATGTTTTTTGGATATCCTAGGGAAACCAAAGGATACTACTTATATGCTCCATCTGAAAACAAAGTGTTTGTTTCCAGGGATGATGTATTCCTAGAAAAGGAATTTATTTCTAAAGGAATGAGTGGGGGGGGAAGTAGAAATCGAAGAGGTTCAAGACCAACAAGAAAACATTGGACCGATAGAGGTACAAGAGAAACATGGAGTGTCACAAACTGTTGTATAATCTCAAGTTCCTCATGTAACACAAGAACCTCACAGATCTAGTAGGACACGCCTTGAACCTAAAATATTTGGTATCTTGTGACTCAAGAAGGCGATGAGTTGGTCATTGATGATGAGCCAATAACCAACCTAGAAGCTATTAAGGGGAAAAAGTTTGAGAAGTTGAATGAGACCATGAGATCTGAGATGGAATCCATGTAATGTATGGACCTTGGTGGATCCACCTGAAGGGGTGAAACCCATAGGGTGCAAGTGGGTCTTCAAGAAGGAAACTGACATGGATGGTAATGTACAAAATTATAAAGAATGAATTGGTTGTAAAGGGTTTCAAACAAGTTCAAGGTGATGACTATGATGAAATCTTTTCTCTAGTGCCATGGTTAAGTCCATGATCATGCTTCCCGTTGTATCTTATTATGACTATGAGATTTGGCAGATGGATGTTAAAACTATATTCCTTAATGGGAATATACTTGAGGACGTGTACATGACTACAACCCAAGGGTTTTATAAATCCAAAGGATGCAAGTAAAGTGTGTAAGATACAAAGGCCAATCTATGGATTGAAGTAAGCATCTCAGAGCTGGAATCTTTGATTTGACAAAATAGTCAAGGAGTTTGGCTTTAGTCAAAATGAAGATGAACCATGTGTTTATTATAAAGTTAGTAGGAGCATGATTGTATTCCTTATATTGTATGTAGATGGCATACTATTTATGGGGAATGACATCCCTACCTTACAAATGGTAAAAGCCTAGATAGGAAATACATTCTCTATGAAGGACTTAGGCAAAGCATTCTATATCTTAGTAATCAAGTTCTATAGAGATAGATCTAGAAGGATTCTTAGCCTAAGCTACCCATGTCTCATATATGGTGTTGGTATCTCTAGAGCTCACTGTCCTAGTTTTTGTGAAGAACGGGAATGCATGAGTAAGATTCTATATGTATCTGCAATTGGATCAATTATGTACACAATGTTATGTACTCATCTTGATGTATCATATGCCTTGATCATGATCAGAAGATATTAGTTAGATCCCAGTGAAGGACATTGGACTATCGTTAAGAACATATATAAGTACTTGAGAAGATAAGGATCAATTCCTTGTCTACAGTGGTGAGGAAGAGTTGGTGATAAAGGGTTACACCACTGCAAGCTTCCAAATTGACAAGATCGACTATAGATCACAATCTACATTTATGTTTTTCCTCAACAATGGAGTTGTTAGCTGGAAGAGTTCCACACAATAAACAATTATTGATTCTACAATAGATTTTGAGTATATTGATGCCTTTACTGCAGCAAAGGAAGCTATTTGGAACAAGAAGTTCATAACTGAACTTGGGGTGGTTCCAAGCATCAGTAATGCAGTAGAGTTGTATTGTGACAAAAAATGGATCTATTACATAAGCTAATGAACCTAGATTGCATCAGCGTTCCAAGCACATACTATGGAGGTTCCATCTCATATGAGAGAATGTACAACAAGGAGATGTGAAGATTTGTAGAGTACCAACTAAAAGCAATGTTGTCGACCCCTTCACAAAAGCACTTTTATAGTAGAAGTATGATGGTCATGTTAGATCACTTGGTATTAAGTTCATGGGTGATTGGATCTAAGTGCAAGTGTGAGTTTGTTGCTATGTATGCCTAGAGAGTCAATCATATGATGATTATAGTGACATATCTTGTAAATGATTTGATTAATAATAAAGGAAATCTTCGTCGATATGTTTGTTCAATTATGAGATAATGGTATAGCATGATAGATGTCTAAAGAATGATGTTACTCAATGATGTATGTCTTTAGGTTGAGGACCTGAATAGTGAGATCATATGTATTTAAGAGTACATACATTCTTGTTATGTCCCTAGTCGGATGTTATTGTGGAAGCCGATAGACAGTAATAGCACATAAGACTAGAGGGTGTGTTGGTTGAAGATAGAATCTCATTAGTCATGATATGTGATATCAAACCAAACACATAGGTACATGTTAGAGAATAGTGTACAAGGCATACCCACCTTGAAAGAGATACATGGAAACCATTGAATGGTAGTTAGAATAAGCTCTCATAGTGATAGTGGTGATTGTGGTTCCTAGACCTAAAGTCACTACACTCATCACATGTCATTATGTGTATTTTTACATTAACGAACATGACCTTGAATAAGGGTTTCCATAGGTGATGCTCCAATATGTTGTGACATATGGGGAATGATTGTAAGTGATGTAGATGACCAGCTGTGTTTTCCTACTTATACATTGAGCTCCATCATCACTACATGGACATTGAAGGTTCTACAAATTTTCCATGTTTTCTAGTCATCCACTACCCTCATTTATTGGTCAATGCCAATTCTCAACCAAGGAGTACAGATGTACACGTATCGTTGTGTCATCAGTTGTTCCCAACCTTTTTGGCCCCTGAACCACTTGCATCATTGTAATCTTTACCCATCGTGGTGGCGACCACCACCAGTAGAAAGGTAAATGCCTTTCCATCTATAGATCACCAACAAATAGGCAACTTAAACTTACTAACTAGGACTACACTATCATAGATTTAGACACATATTACAATTTTCGGAAGCTTAGAAACATGCCCAAACTTTCCATACTTGTTCTATACCTCCAAACATCCTCTACATTTAGATCATCTCCAGCCAACCTACTCTGCCTCCTTCTTTTTCCCATAAGAACTTGCTACATGAACCCCATGACCTAAAACAACGGAAGAGCACACCTTCATTTTCAAGTTCAACACAAGTGATATCCAAACACCAAATGTCCAGAGAAGAGGTTGTAATCAGCCCCATTCACCAATGGACTAATAATCAGAAATCAAGCCCTTGGTTTACCAATGGTTAGTCCCATATCTCAGAACCAGATAACTAGGATAGATAGTTTGAGAATGTTAAGAGTTAGTGTAATCTAAATAGTACTTAAGGAAATATAATAACTAATAAAATACTATATGTTAAATCTGTAAAATTCTTATATATACATTTGTATATTGATATTAATAATATGGTAGGGTTGTAACTACTAATTTCATAATGTCTGGTTAGTGAATGTCTACTATATAAGGTATTAGAGAATAACCTATACTTACTACACAAAGTAGGGTGATAAAGATAATTTAAATTATTTGATCACTTTTATATAAAAGGGGACATGAAATATGTAGTGTATCTTTTTTTTGTAGAGTGTATCTTTATATACATGTGTTGGGTGACATGTTCAATTAATCTACATCAAAATCTACTTCCAATTGTCTATATATTAAATATTATATAATAGAAGGTGTATCCTCACTAACATGCATATTAAATATGATGTTAGGAATAATATGGATCCATATGGTGTTAGAGAAAGAAAGGCATTACAAAACCTAAATTGAAAATACAAATCTCATTAACTACACTTGTATTTAACCTATATCCATCTAGAGTTGTGTATCTAGGTATAACTCTGAGAACTAATATAAATCTAAAAGATCTACATTAGAGAGATGTTTATATTAGTAGTAATTCTAGATAAGAAACTCTAATCCTAAATAATTAAAACGAAGCAACACTTTATTTTTTTTCAAAATTGTGTACCTTTGAGATCTCTCATTGTGAATTCTTGGAGATTTGTTAATTTACCCCTAGAAATAGGCTTGGTCGTGAAGACCAAGTATGTGCTCTTTTTCTATTTATTTGGACATTATAAATGACAATGGCATGGATTTCCCATAATAAGGCAAAGTTTTATTGATCGAATCATCCTATCATTCCATTGAGATTCTTTTATTCCTGAAATGTAATTCCATTTTTTCCTTGAATATGTTGTTTGTGCCCACTTTCCTGCTATTTTTGAAGAAGTCGATTAATGATTAGACTATATCTTTCTTTCCACTCTCTATTATGTGTGCATGTTATGTATACTATTTATTTAATGTAGTGATAACCATTAGGGCATAATGTTTCACCCAGACATGCTATATCTGCCTTCTTTCATATGAGGGTGTGATGCTCCATTAAGGGTGTGTTGTTCCACCCATTTTACTTGTTAGGGTCTGTATTTCCACCCAGGGTGTGTTGTTCCATACATTTATTTGTTAGGGCATGTTGTTCTGCCCAGGGTGTGCTTTCTCCACCCAATTACTTAGTCCAATGACTAGTGGTGTCTTGGCCCTACATTATACTTATAGTCTATCTCATATATACTTGCACTTGTTTCTAATTGAAATATTATAAATTGATCATGGAAAGACACTTTATGATGTTTTGTTATTCATTAAATCCCTCATTCTCTTGTTTATCCTTTCTTAAACTTACCTACTTGTTAGTAGCCTCCTCTTGAATGGGAACTCCTATTTTTTACATATCTACTCAAAAATGTCCAAATATTGTTTATATTAACATACTCAGAAGTGTTCAGATGCATAGCTTGGCTTAGAAATATCACTTACATGATGTGGATATGAGGATAGCTTGAAGTGTTTGTGTTACCCTATGTTACTGGCCTTATTTGTAGACAGATCAAGTTTTATTTTGTACCACTACCTTTTTCTCTGAAGAACAATTGTATAATGATATACTTTTTAACACTATAATAGTTATTTTGCCATTGTTTTATCTTTACATGGCTCTTTGTATATTACCATTTGAGTGGATCCCCTTTCGGGTCCCACACTTTATAATATGGTTGTAACGAACTAAAATCCATTTATGGTCTTAGGTTAGCCTTTTCTTAAGTTTTTCCTTTCATTTATGTCATTGATGTTGAATTAGTGGAAATTATAAAGGTTTGGTGTACATTTGTTCCCTATATTTGATGGTATAAGGATTTATGTACAAAACCTCAGTAAAAGTTTATAAAAGGATTGAATTTGCAAAATATCCACTCAAAAGGGATAAGGATAAAACAAAGTCGATCAATAAGTTCCCATGACTTTTTACATAAGAAAAAGAAAAGAAAATTCTAAAACTAAGATAATGTGACATTAAATGAATTAATTTTTCAATTAGGTGAAAATCAGAGTAAATTGCCTAAAATCCATAAAAGAAGAACTCAAAAGATAATTCTAAGTCCTAATTCCTTTTATTTGAGTACAAGTTTGCTTGACTAATAAGATTCACAACCTTTGGAAAAATAGTAATTATAAATTCATTAATTGAATGGGAAAATAAGAGACAACTCAAAAATATAAAATAAAATCAATAGTGACTCCAAAAGTAACAACTAATGCCAAATTCGTGATCTACATATTAAAATATGCCTTTGGGTGAATTTTCACTCAATTTGGAGAATATTTGATTATAAGGTGTAATCAGGAGAGAGTGTGTAGAACCTTCAAAATATTAGATAAATGTACAAACAACTCCAACATATAAACTTGATGGCAAATTCATATCCAAGGCACTTAATGTGACTTGTGAGTGAAGTTTGATCAAATTTGGAGAATTTTATAACCATTAATGGTGGAGGAAAGAGAAAATAAGATTTGATTTATTTAACCATATAAAGTTCTCAAAAGGTAAATTTAATTGCATATTCAGATTCTACATATCAAAAATAGGCTAGGTGTCAATTTTCATTTAATTTGGAACATGTTTGCACCCCTCAAACGAGGAGAGAGAGAAAGGGAAATTAATGTATACACACCATATTCCAATTCGATTAGGATTTGATTTTTATTTGTCACTCAGTTGACTTTGACCCATGCGATCGTGACCATTGGATCCATGATCCAATGGCTCACGTGTTTTCTTCAAGATCCCGCTGATTGGGAAACAGGCGCCGAAATAGCATATTTTGTTTTCTCAATTACTTGCTTGTTTCTTAATCAAATTGCAAGAAATTTTCTCCAAATGATTCCAAATAAGAAATTGCATCGGTAGATCCCCTATTTTCATGTTTTTATGGAGAAATCCTAAAATCCCCAAACATTTCTCTCCAAGCAAATTTGGGCATATTCCTTCTCGCCTAATTTTTCAACCTCGCCTATAAATACCTATACCTGAGCCTTCCCTAACCCTCTTGCAACCACTCTCACCCTCCAATTGCTTGTGTTATCGCATCCTTTCTTGCTAATGTTTGGGTTTTGATCCAAGCTTTGCGGCAGGTGGTTCTTCCTATCCTCGACGCCTCGACTCGAATTGTTTGGTTTAACAGGTTCATGCTACTCCCCTCTTTCTTTTTGTGTTCTTGTTTTTGAGTTTGATCGTATGTCATGAATTTGTCCAAAATCATAAGTTGTTTCTGTACTTGAATGTCATCCATGGCTTGTGAGTGAGGAAGGGGACAATCCCCCTGATCAAATGACCACTTTGCCCTCATCATTTCCTTCTTTCCTCTATGTGTTCTCGCAAGGGTGTTTGTGTCTTTTTAGCTCTATTTTCATCTGTGTTTATGTGAGTATGAGTCAGCGTGGACCACTGAATTGGCGCCCCACAATTGGGCCATCACACGACCCACCTCTTTCTCTTCCTCTCTTGCCTTATTTTGTTGATGTGGCATTTTTTGATTGGTCCAATTGAAAAAATCGTATCTTTTTTCCTTTGTCCA
Organism: Alisma plantago-aquatica; assembly: GCA_963693085.1. Taxonomy (NCBI): domain Eukaryota; kingdom Viridiplantae; phylum Streptophyta; class Magnoliopsida; order Alismatales; family Alismataceae; genus Alisma; species Alisma plantago-aquatica. Next base: position 1,354,962,468 of record OY856412.1, read on the forward strand.
AAAATTAAAAGAAAATATGTTTTTGTTGGCTAAATGGACATCTATAAAACCCTTTGTTTTGATTATGACAAACATTTCATTCTTATTGATCTAACGAGCTACTTGAGTGTGCAGGATTTAGGTGGATGACAAATCAACTAGGGAAATCCATATGCTTACATGTTTATGTTTTCATGCAATGTAATCGCTTTGTAAAAACTTGTACAAATATATAATGTACAAGTACTTAGATTGCATGTAAATCAAGCGTTAGATTCTCCCTAGCTAAACACCACATTTAGATAAGTCATTCCCTTCAAATAGGATCACATATGCACACTCATACATATAATTAGTGTCTAAATTGAAACATTGAAACAGGATCAATCTCGGTCGACAAACTCCTCGACCGAGAAACTCTCGGTCGACAATCTTCTCGACCGAGAAAGATCCAAAGTAGTCGTTAGACACAACTGACAAGGTAGTTGGCAGTTGAAGATAGACGTTGCAAATCACTTGTTCCAGAGAGCCTGTCGGTCGACAAAACTTCGACCGAGTAGGTGTCTCGGTCGACCATTCCTCGACCGAGATGATCTCTGACAGCAACTGCAGAATTAATTAATTATCCGTTGTTAAAACAACAAACTTGTACCTAACGGCTAGTTAAGCACTTAGAAACCCCTAGAAGTTGTCTAGAACGTCCTTAAGCATCCTTAGGCCATTCCTATAAATAGGACAAGCCATAGGACACTCAAACATACTTGTTACACTTGAGAAATCCTTGAGCATACTTTGAGCAATCTGTTTGTGAGCAATTTGAGCATTGTGACAATTGGCTATTTCCTTCCTTAGCTCAAAATTCGTGTCCTATAGGCTAGTATCTCCTACCCACTGCAATCACAAGTTCATACACTTGGTTAGGAGATCTATACGCTTGATCTAGGCAAATCAAGCCTTGGGCTACAATGGATAAGTTGTAATTTTCTTTTTCCTTTCTTGTTCTCTATTACCGTTTGTACTCTCCTTGCTACTCCTAGGTTGGAGGCTGCTGATTGGAGAGGGTGGAGATCTTCTTGGTGAAGAAGGTGACTTTGAGCTACTTCAGAAGGCTGGTGCAACGGGAGGTTACTTCTAGAGAGGAAGGCTACTTCAAGGGGGAGCTTGGAGTTACTTCAAGAAGGCTACCTCAAAGTTGGTGCACCTACTTCAAGTGAAGGCTCTTCAAAGGGTGTAAAGGAAAGTATTGTATTTTTTATAAATCCTTGAGAAGGTAATAAAATAAATACTTTCAAAATCCCAGTTGGGTAAGCAACCGGGTAGTGGACTGACAACTTTAGTATTTGCTAAAGTTGGAACCACTCTAAACACCTATCTCCTTCTTCCAATTTTCAATTGTGGTTGTTTGAGTTTAATAAATTGTTAAAATTATTTAAAAACTCTATTCACCCCCCTCTAGTGTTTTTCAATTGGTATCAGAGCGGGCTTCAAGGAACCCTAACCAGGTCTTGAAGAATGGAGGGTAATGGTGATTACAATCACAACAAAAGGTGCTGCTTGGACAAAACTACAACATGTTGCAATTGGTGCTTAGGAACAAGCCACACAACAACCAAATGTCTATGGAGATCAAAGAAGGAAGATGAGAACAAAGATTGTCTCATTGCCACAACTAGTGAGGAAGAAGAAGAAGAGGTAAGTCTTTTTGATTTATCTAAAGAAGAACTAGTTGCTAGCCTTGAAGAAACACATATTAAATATGTTGAATGCAAGAAGAAATTAAAGAAATCTAATAAAGCAAATGATGAATTACATGCTAAGCTTCTGGCTATTACATCTGAAAACGAAGATCTTAAAAAGATCATTGAAGATCACGATATTGAGTTAAAATCTATAGAGGCAAATTGTAATCTACTTTCTTTAGAGAAAAATAATTTGCAAAGACAAGTGAATGATCTTCAAAAACAACCCATCTTATGCAACCATCTAGATTATGATTCTATTGTCAAAGAAAGAAATTTATTGTCTTCTAATCTAGATCAAGCAAAACTAGATATCAAGAAGAGAATGGAAGAGATTGCCAAGTTACAACAAAAGGTTAGTAATTTAAATAGTAATGGCATTCTTGATGAAATCTTAGATAATCCCTATCATCAAATCGGGAGAAGAGGACTAGGTTACAAGCCTAAAGGGAAATCCTATCAACAACCTAGTTGGAGAAAGTCACAAACACATCAATCTATATATGTACCCAAAGGAACATCATCACCCAAGAACAACACTGAACACAACCATAGAAAAAGATATGAGGTTGACTCGATATGCTGTCATTACTGTTTGCGCCTTGGTCATTATTCCTTTTCATGTCCTTACAAGAGAAAAGATGTCGAGTTAGTTTGGGTTCCAAGACCTCCAAACTAAATAAACGCAATTAAGTTGAGATATGACCAAGAACCTTAGTTGCATATTTCTACGTCTATCTCAACTCAACATAATGGGATAACAAATAAATCTAAGTATCTAAATATTTAACTTGCATAGTTATGTTTTATTTGGAAGCAATTAACAGTTCCAGAAATATTGTCGGTCGAGAGGCTGTCGATCGAGACACTTTCGGTCGAGAAATTGTCGACCGAGCATGTCACTGATTTCCAGTCTGTTGCAAAATTGCTGAATCTCTTTGAAATTGATGAAAATGCTATCTATTTGTGATTGATGAATGGATATATGTTGAAAATCATCCCTACAAATTTAAATGAGATTAATATTAGTTTATTTCATAAATTATTTATTGGTTATATGGATATGCTTTCAATATTCGGTACGCATTGATAATGATAAATTGTATGATCACAAAATTGGTACGCATTGATAAATTGTATGCATGGATACGTGATGATATTCGGCAAGCAAAATGATTTATTGGTTATATGCTATTGCTTGCAACACATAAGACAAAATCTCTAAATTAGTATTTTTTTTAATTGAGATATTAATTGTGCCGTCATTTAAGAATTATATCAAGTAGTATGCTTCAACTTGATACTTAATCAAATTTTATGCAGATATTATACTCGATATGTTCAATTTGAAAATCTACAATTTTGCCTCTTGGTTAAAATGAAATCTGACCAAGGGGCGCTATGGTCGTAGTCAAATGTGACCTAAAATAAGTTTGACACAATAACTATTTGAATATCATTTTATTGTGATTAAAAGCAAAATCAAATCATGATCAAAAAATTGTCCCAATATTAAAACAAAATATTACTCCCTTAGAAAATATATATATGCTCTACAAATTCAGTATATCGTTTGCATTAACAATCAGCTTAAAAAAAAAATTTGTACCCAGTAAGTATGTCGGTCGACGAATCTTCGACCGAAAACCTCTCGGTCTGCCCATCCCTCTCGACCGACAGAATCAAGACAGACCTAACATCGGACACACTTCTGGTCGACAATTATTCGACCGAGACAGTGTCGGTCGACAATTTCTCGACCGAGAAAGAGCCGTTGGGATTTGACCGTTGCAATCCGACCGTTACCGTTAACGGCCGACCGTTGCAAGTCGACCGTTGGACGGCCGAGTGGCGCGTCTGGAATATGACTGTTGCGGACGCTCGGTCGACAAATTGTCGACCGACCCGGTCACTGGATTGCTATAAAAGGGACCAAAAACGGGTCACTTCTTCACACTTTCATATTCTTGTTTCCATAGGCTCTCTCTAGTGAATTTTTGTGCAAATCTTTAGCATCCTCATCCCCAAGACCTCCTTGCTTCTTCTCCACCTTCAAGCAACGCAATGGCATCATCCTCTGTTCGTGGAAAGAAGAAGGTCGCTGGCAGGAAACAAAGGGAAGCTACTCCACCATTGACGATCATCAACGACATTTCCTTCGTCGACGGAGATGCTGGAGATCGCTATCTACGGATCTCCTCCAAAGCTCCTTTCCCACGACGACCAGTTGAAGTTATGGACTTCCTCAACATCGTCGACTTGGAGGACCTTTTTGAAGTGCAAAAGTTGAAAGAATTCATCAATCCTTCTTTCACTTCCTATTCCACCAAGGTAGTGAATGAATTCTATGCTAACCTCATCTCCCGCTCTGAAAGAGAAACCATCTTCTTCTATACTATGGTCAATGGGCATAGCTTTCGATTTACTGAAGGAGATATTCTTGACATGCTGAATATTGACATAGATGAATATCAAGACACCATTGACCTTACCACTGGAAACCCACTTAATCAATTTTCCCAAGATGACCATACAATTAGTCTTAGTGACATCAAAAGAACCATTTTTCAATCAAATACAACCTGTCACGGAGATAGGGGCACATACTATGCTATCAATCTCAAACCAGCCGCTAGGATTGTAAACCTTATTGTTTCAACAAACATACATCCTAGAGCAAATAAGTCTGAAGTTCCTATTTTTCGTATGTGTCTAATATATGCCATTATCCAACGCATTCCCACAAACTTTATCTGCATTATTCTTAAAAACATGCTTGAGTTTTCTGGCAATCCTCCATATGCTGATCTTGTATGCCAAATTACTCAACATTTTCTTAAGACCCAAATTGAGGATATGGGATATACATGGGAGCGTAGACCACAAAAAATAAGTAAGAATACTGTAGAAAAAATGGGAATTGATTTTGGTCATAAGAGGGCTAGGGTAGAAGGAGAAACATCTACCCAAGATATACCACCTCCACCTCCTCCTACCAGCCTACCCTATGATCCCATCCAAAACACTCTAACCTATGTTGCTGGGTCACAATATCATCTTAGTAAACAACTAGATTATAACCATCATGCCATGACTTATCTAAACCAAAGAATGCAAACTCTTTCTCCAAACCAACCAGATGAATATCCTTACTCTTTAAATCCTGGCATGCTCAATCCATATAATCCATCTTACAACTACTATCAACCTCCACCTCCACCATCTACAGATCTCACACATACTCAGTTTTCGTCAATGCAACTACAAGATATTGCTGCTCATTTCCGATTTGATCGTGTTCCAACCTTCTTGGAGGCATATGCCTTAACCAAGACAGGTGCTCTGGAGTGGCAAACTTTGGTCCAGTACTATGGAGCTGAGCCTTTTCTTGGGAAAGACCCTGACATTGATGTAATTCTTAAGTCTTTCCAGTGAGATTTGGAATTGTATTAGTTGTAATGGAATCTTTGCAAAATTGTAATAAATGGGTTATCTTTACATGATTTGGCTATCTTTTCATACTTGTAATTGGTTATCTTCATATTGGATATTTTTTTACATCATTTGAATTTGGATTGTAAGACTATTGTAGAGCATACAAAATAAGGGGAGTAACAAATACAAATAAATCAAAAAGGTTGAAAATCTTTACAAATACCTAAAATTTAAAGTTATGACTAAATTGACATCTATTGCAAAGCACTTATACCTTGGGATATCTATCTAAAGGGGAGCATAGTATAAAATTAAGGGGGAGAAGTAATATCAAACATGGATATCTTTTTGAAATGACAAAGGGGGAGAAGAAAATATTAAAAAGATCAAAACTATAATAACTGAGTTTCATAATAAAAAGGGCCAAGCACTTACTTGTAAAATTAGAATGGCTACAAAAGGTAATCTTCAGGTATGAAATTCATTTGTTTTATATTTCCTTTATTTATATTTTGGAAATATTTGTCATCTTCAAAAAGGGGGAGATTGTTGGCTAAATGGACATCTATAAAACCCTTTGTTTTGATTATGACAAACATTTCATTCTTATTGATCTAACGAGCTACTTGAGTGTGCAGGATTTAGGTGGATGACAAATCAACTAGGGAAATCCATATGCTTACATGTTTATGTTTTCATGCAATGTAATCGCTTTGTAAAAACTTGTACAAATATATAATGTACAAGTACTTAGATTGCATGTAAATCAAGCGTTAGATTCTCCCTAGCTAAACACCACATTTAGATAAGTCATTCCCTTCAAATAGGATCACATATGCACACTCATACATATAATTAGTGCCTAAATTGAAACATTGAAACAGGATCAATCTCGGTCGACAAACTCCTCGACCGAGACACTCTCGGTCGACAATCTTCTCGACCGAGAAAGATCCAAAGTAGCCGTTAGACACAACTGACAAGGTAGTTGGCAGTTGAAGATAGACGTTGCAAATCACTTGTTCCAGAGAGCATGTCGGTCGACAAAACTTCGACCGAGTAGGTGTCTCGGTCGACCATTCCTCGACCGAGATGATCTCTGACAGCAACTGCAGAATTAATTAATTAGCCGTTGTTAAAACAACAAACTTGTACCTAACGGCTAGTTAAGCACTTAGAAACCCCTAGAAGTTGTCTAGAACGTCCTTAAGTATCCTTAGGCCATTCCTATAAATAGGACAAGCCATAGGACACTCAAACATACTTGTTACACTTGAGAAATCCTTGAGCATACTTTGAGCAATCTGTTTGTGAGCTATTTGAGCATTGTGACAATTGGCTATTTCCTTCCTTAGCTCAAAATTTGTGTCCTATAGGCTAGTATCTCCTACCCACTACAATCACAAGTTCATACACTTGGTTAGGAGATCTATACGCTTGATCTAGGCAAATCAAGCCTTGGGCTACAAAGGATAAGTTGTAATTTTCTTTTTCCTTTCTTGTTCTCTATTACCGTTTATACTCTCCTTGCTACTCCTAGGTTGGAGGCTGCTGATTGGAGAGGGTGGAGATCTTCTTGGTGAAGAAGGTGACTTTGAGCTACTTCAGAAGGCTGGTGCAACGGGAGGTTACTTTTAGAGAGGAAGGCTACTTCAAGGGGGAGCTTGGAGTTACTTCAAGAAGGCTACCTCAAAGTTGGTGCACCTACTTCAAGTGAAGGCTGTTCAAAGGGTGTAAAGGAAAGTATTGTATTTTATATAAATCCTTGAGAAGGTAATAAAATAAATACTTTCAAAATCCCGGTTGGGTAAGCAACCGGGTAGTGGACTGACAACTTTAGTATTTGCTAAAGTTGGAACCACTCTAAACACCTGTCTCCTTCTTCCAATTTTCAATTGTGGTTGTTTGAGTTTAATAAATTGTTAAAATTATTTAAAAACTCTATTCACCCCCCCTAGTGTTTTTCAGTTTTAAAATAAAAAAAATGTAAGATTTCTAATAAAAATACTTTTGAGGTTTGGTTTTAAGTTTTTTCAAAAAGTATTTTCTAAAAATGATTTTAATACATAAAAATCATCAAAAATACACTTTAATCGTCATAACTCCAAAATTAACAAAATCATATGTTTTCTTAATCAAGAGGGCCTAATAAGATCAATGGTGATAACTATTGAGTATAGATCGAGGTTTTGTTCAAAAGTCCAAAAGTTAGAGTTTCTTTACCATTAATGCATATGTAAAACCCTAATACATGATTATACATTGAAAATAGAAAAAGTGGGCCTTGGACTCAGTTAAAGTGGTGAAAGTGAGTAACTGGATTTCATTAAGAGAGGTATGTGCTTTCCTTATAGCTTAGTTGGGAATAATTGCAAACCCTAACCTAATTTCCCTAATGAGGCATTTATTAAACCCTATCTCTTTTGATAATTGTTTTGCTATATTTGCCTCAAAATCAGTTTTGTTATTTATGTCTTGGGTCTTGTACCCCACTACCATGTTTCTATTATTTGATGCTTGTAATTTCCATAATTCTTTAGCATGTTGATTTTATTAAACTATTTAACTAGTGTAGCGGTACTTTTGTACAACCACCCATAGATAGGGCATGTGTAAATTCACCCAGGGGAATGTGTTACTCTCCCCAACATAAAATATTTGATAGGTGATTGGAATGTGTTACTCTCCCTCGCCTATTTGGTTGAGGTTTGGTAGGTACCTCAATTCTAATTAGTTAAGGTAGTCAATATTAATCATGCATGCAAACCCTTTTATTATTTTTCTTGTTATGGCAAGCATCTATTTGATTATGCCTCATACTTTTGACCATCTTCATATTATGATGAAATCTTAGCCTTTATTTCCATGTTGTTTCTTATCTTTTGTCCTTGTTCATTATCTTTGACACATACATTGCGTCTTTCTTTTGTTGGGTGCTTTCCCAACCACCCAGGGTTGGATCAAGGTGTTGAACAAGGTCAAGGTGATCATGTTTGAGAGTAGATTCAAGTTTTGCTATCAAGGATGACTAGGTTTCTTATTGCTACATCCCATTAGTTTCTTTTCAATTTTCCCTTTTCAAGAAACTCATGTAGTGAACTGAGTTCATAAAACAATGTAATAACTTAGTTTCTTTTCCACTGCTATTGGCATTTTACATGTACCTGAAACATGCTTATTTACTTGAATTATTATACATGCATTCCACAATATCTATTATTCTTGGAAAAAGTGGATGTTTTGTATTCCCTTTAAGTTTTAGTAAAGAGGTGACCTCTAGCTTGGTTTACGAGGACTCCCAGATTTGTACGATACTTGCTTGGCCTGTACGGATACTGACTGTCCAAAATAGTATGCTCAGAGGCAATAGTAGCCTTAGATATCCTTGTTTTCTACTCTTGGTTATCTTATGTACCCTTATATTTTGGGAAGGGAGATTTGTTTGGAAACTTGAACAACTCCTCTTCAAGAGCCGCCCCCGGAAACAGCAACAATCGGGATACTCCGGTGACCCCCTCAAACACCGGAAAAGTTCCTACTACCCCTGTAGGCACACCTCTTATGACCCCTGAGCAAGAGTTGACCATGTTGTGCCAGCTTCTCTCGACCACCCTGGTAGGGCAACTCTCCGATGTTGCAGTTGTTGCGGCTAAGCCGAAGGAGTTCACCCTTACAAACTTCGTCAAGATGCAACCACCGTACTTCAAGGGCGAGAGTGAGACAAACATGATAGATAAAGTTGACGACTAGGTTTTGGCCTTGGAGTGTACCTTCAAGGGCATGGTGTGTCCTCCTCACCAGAAGGTTAGCTTCATAACATATGTGATGGATGGGCCAGCATGGGTCTAATGGACTGGTATGGCTCGTACCCACAATACTTCAAGCATGACCTGGGAACAGTTCCTCAGATTGTTCCATGAGAAGTACATCTACCCCACCTATCTGAAGAGGAAGGAAGTAGAGTTTTATAGTCTGCATCAAGGAAGCATGAGCATCTCCAAGTACGTGCAATGTTTCCTCCTCATGGATTGCTATGTTGTGTACCTTGGATCTAAAAGAAGATCAATCATGAACCTCGAGGGTTTAAGCTACAGTGTTGGATGCAACCTTGTTCCCCATCTTCCATTGACATTCCAACAAATGGTGGACAAGGCTTTAGTGATAGATTCTTACCCTCGGTTCCAGACTTCTGGGCACAACAACAACAATAAAAGGAAGAACGCAGCTGGAAACCAAGGGCATGACAAGTGCAATCGTTGCTCCCATTCTCACCTGCCAAGAAGATGCCCTGTTGGAAATGATCAACTCCGTAGAGATGATCGACCTACACCCATCTTCCATGAGTGGGGCCAAGCTAGGCACATCTGACATAACTATCCCAAGCTTGGGTGGGGTCAAGCCCCAACTCAACAGCCTGCTCAGCAGCTGCAACAACTACAGAAACCACCTCCAAGAAACAACAACAATTAGAACCGGCAAGGCCGACAGCCACCTGTGGAGAGGCAAAATGGTAGGGTGTTTTCCCTTAATGTTAAAGAAGTTGAGGAATATAATGAAGTCATCGAAGGTACTTTACATCTTAATATGAAACTTGTTAAATCACTCTTCAATTATGGTTCACAAATACATTTATCTCAACTCAGCTTGCTGCTATGTTAGAGGTAGAATCAAAATATATGGATCATGTGTTAGATGTTAAAACCCCTAGTGGTAGGATCTTCTCTTCTTATCTCAAACTCCCAACCTTAGACCTCTATATCTCTAGAAGGATGTTTCCCTCGGATTTCATCTTGCTCGACATGACCACCTTTGATGTTATCCTGGGGATGAATTGGTTTAAGAAGTATAAGTCTATTTTGTTCAATGAAGAATCAAAGGTTAGTTTGTTACATCCTGATGAGGGAAGGATGTGTAAAGGGTAGGAAGCGAGAGGATCAGTAGTTTATCATCTCCGCTATCAAAGCCAAAAAGCTTGTCCTGTAAGGGTGTAGAGTATTTTTAGCGTCTATCATCCTCGATGCCACACCTCCTTCTCTTGATCACATAGAAGTGGTGAAGGACTTCCCTGATATCTTTCCTGAGGAGTTTCCTGGGTTACCCCCAGCTCACAAGGTTGAGTTTTCCATCGAGCTCGCACTAGGAACTTTGCCTATCTTGAAGCCGCCCTATCACTCGGCCCCTGCAGAACTCGCCGATCTTAAGAAGCAGCTTCGGGAGATTCTCGACATGGGCTTTGTGTACCCTAGTGTTTCACCTTGGGGAGCCCCTGTATTGTTTGTGAAGAAGAATGATGGTTCGTTGTGTATGTGCATGGATTATCATATGCTTAATCAAGTGACAATAAAGAATCACTATCATTTGCCTCGCATCGATGACCTGTTCGACTAGATAAAGTCAGCCAATGTGTTCTCAAAGATGGATCTATGAAGTGCCTACTATCATATGCGAGTGAAACATGAAGCTGTCCCGAAGATGGCTTTCAGAACACATTATGGGCATTATGAGTTTTTGGTCATGTCTTTCGGCTTGACTAATGCCCCTACTGCTTTCATGGACTTGATGAATCGAGTGGTTCGTCCTTACCTCGATCAGTTTGTTGTGGTGTTCATCGACGATGTTTTGGTCTATTCCGACAAGAAGAGATGGGAAATGACTTACGTTTCAGTATGGCTTATCATCCACAAATAGATGGTCAATCTGAAAGAACAATGCAAATTCTGGAAGATTTGCTTCGTGCTTGTGTTTTGGACTGGGGAGGTGTATGGGATAACTATCTTTCGTTGGCTGAGTTTGCTTACAATAATAACTACCAAGCTAGTATTGGTATGCCACCTTATGAAGCTTGTATGGAAGACCTTGTCTGTAACCAATGGCGGAGCCAAGAATTTTTGTTAGGTAGGGCACCATACACCGTTTATAGTTCAAACAAAACAGTCTTATATATTAGAATACAACATAAAACAAGTCAACGTATACAATAACTAGATGTTTGTATTTGATGGCCCTTAATGATGTAATCGATGCTGTAAATTTAACTTGAACTAGCGCCACATCATGTTTTTTATCAAAGAAATACAACAATACATAATTAAGAACATGATTCAATATCTTAATGTTATTAGCAACTGAAAATACAAAAATCATTATTTTCTATTCAATAATGTGCTTATACCATGTTAATCCAAGTGAAGATATGAAATTTTAGTTTTAGGAGAAAAAAGAAGAAATATGTCACAACCAAGTGAAAGGTGTATAAGTTTGATTATGATGTTATAACCTTGGCCATAATTTCTAGACATTGTATTTTTGCATTTAATTTTCTTTAGATAACAAGGAACTTTCATGCAGTGTCAAAATGGACTTATTCTAATAGAGTAAAAGTCCATACCAGACTCGTGGCGTCTAACATCTTTGTTCTGTAAACTTTCCCTCGAGGAACTTCCAATCGAAGTTGTCATATTTCATAGAACACTATTTCTACTAATCATTCTTGGCTAACTTTTCTTGCTAAAACGTGTAAGTGAAAGTAACTTCTTCTTCGTTATAAAGTCGAACCATACTTAAATGATGCTATAAATAATTTCAGAAATATAATATTATAATTGAAACAATATACCCTATAAAATTTAACCGTGAAATACAACTTATGCTTAGTGCACGACACGGATGTTTCTTTAGGAAAGTCAATGATGATTTTTGCTCGACATCGGTGACATTTTCTCATTTCAATAGCAGATGCCAATAGCCGAGATTAACACCTATCAGGAGTATTTATAAAAGAAAAGCCATGGCAAAAGGTAAAATAATCAAGTAGAATAGTACCCGTTCTTCGCAACTCTAGTCGGCAACTGAAAATTGGATGGGATTTTAGTAACTTCCCATTGTCATAAGAAATTGGCAGATAAAGACAGCAAGAAAAGAGATAATGACGACGAGGCAATATTTATTTATGATAACGAGCGGTTCATTCGCATTGCATTTTTCTCTCCATGACCAATGGAAGTTTTGAACGGGTAGGGCACTAACGTCACGTTCCCCAAACACGGTGTTCATCATCAACGTCAAAGTCTAATAATCTCATGCATCACGTAGGGCATGTGCCTACCCGTGTCTATACATGGCTACGTCACTATTTGTAACGTCTCAGGATTTAAGGCCTCGGATAAGATGATCTTAAAAAGAATGTGATTGAACTACCCATATCACTAAGGTGCACCTTCTTTTTTGATAGTTCATCACTTAAGAACTTCATAGTTAAGTGTGCTCAGCTTGGAGTAGTACTAGGATGGGTGACCAGTCGGGAAGTTGACGTTGGGTTGCATGTGAGTGAGGACAAAGCGTACAATTAAGACTAGCGGTGATTTGTGGGGCCAGTCATCATTTCTAAAATTGTACTAGAGCCTAGGGCAGTGGGCTCAGACGTTACATTGTCATTCTCCATTGCATTGGGATGATGTGGAAGAATGTGCTCTAGGCAGATGATGATACTTATGAAGAGTTACCTGTGAATATACTTGACTCCAGTGTTAAAAAGTTCAAGAACAAGGAGATTGAGTTGGTAAAAGTTTTATGGTAGTATCATGGATTGGAAGAAACTACTTGGGAGCTTAGAGATGAGATGTTGCGTACTCACCCTTCTCTTTATGTATGAGATTTTGGGGACAAAATCCTTTTTAATGGGTGGAGTGTTGTAACAAACTAAAATCCGTGTATAATCTTAGTTTAGCCTTTTCTTAAGCATTTCCTTACATTTGTGTCCTTGATGTTGAATGAGTGGAAATTATAAAGGTTTGGTGTACATTTGTTTTTATACTTGACATTATAAAGATTTATGCACAAATACCTTAGTAAAAGTTTGTATACGGATTTAATTTGCAAAATATCCACTTAAGAGGGATAAGGATAAAATAAAATTGATCTAGAAGTTTCCATGACTTTTTACATAAGAAAAAGAAAAGAAAATCCTAAAACTAAGATAATGTGACATTAAATGAATTAATTTTTCAATTAGGTGAAAATAAGAGTAAATTACCTAAAATCCATAAAAGAAGAACTCAAAAGATAATTCTAAGTCCTAATTCATTTTATTTAAGTACAAGTTTGCTTGAGTGGTAAGTTTCACAACTTTTGAAAAAATAGTAATCATAATTTCATTAATTGAATGGGAAAATAGGAGATAACTCAAAAATATAAAATGAAATCATTAATAACTCTAAAAGTAACAACTAATGAAAAATTCATGATCTACACATTAAAATATGCCTTTGGGTGAATTTTCACTCAATTTGGAGAATATTTGTTTAAAAGCTATAATCAGGAGAGAGTAGGTGTGTAGAACCTTAAAAATATTAAATAAATATACAAACAACTCCAACATGTAAAATTGATGCAAATTTGTATCCAAGGCACTTAATGTGACTTGTGGGTGAAGTTTCATCAAATTTGGAGAATCTTATAATCATTAATGGTGGAGGAAAGAGAAAATAAGATTTGATTTATTTAACACAAAAAGTTCTCAAAAGGCAAATCTAATTACATTCGGATTCCTCATATAGAAAATAGGCTAGGTGTCAATTTTCCTTTAATTTGAAGCATGTTTGCACCCTCAAACGAGGAGAGAGAAAAAGGGATATTAATGTATACACACTATATTCCAATGTGATTAGGATTTGATTTTTATTTGTCACACAGTTGACTTTGACCCGTGCTATCGTGATCGTTGGATCAACGATCCAACGGCTCGTGGGTTGTCTTCAAGATCCCACCGATCAGGAAATAGGCGCCAAAATAGTCCATTTTTTTTTCTCGATTACTCGCTCGTTTCTCAATCAAATTGTATGAAATTTTCTCCAAACGATTCCAAATAAGAAACCGCACTAGTAGATCCCCTATTTTTCATGTTTTTGTTGAGAAATCCGGAAATCCCCAAACCTTTCTCTCCAAACAAGTTTGGGCACATTCCTTCTTAGCTTATTTCTCAACCTCGCTTATAAATACCTATACCTGAGTCTTCCCTAACCCTCTTGCAACTACTCTCACCCTCCAATTGCTCGTGTTCTCACATCATTGCTTTCCAATGTTTGAGTTTTGATCCAAGCTTTGCGGAGAGTGGTTCTTCCTCTCCTCGACAACTCAACTCGAATTGTTTGGCTCAACAGGTTCTTGCTACTCCCATGTTTCTTTTCATGTTCTTGTTTATGAGTTTGATCATGTGTCGCAAATTTGCCCAAAATCAGAGCTTGTTGTTGTACTAGAACGCCAGCCATGGCTCGTGAGTGAGGAAGGGAACAATCTTCCTGGTCAAATGACCACTTTGCCCTCGTCGTTTCCTTCTTTCCTCTATATGTTCTCACAATGGTGTTTGTGTCTTTTTGGCTTTGTTTTCGCCCGTGTTGATGCGAGTATGAGTTAGCAAGGAATGCTGACTTGGCATCCCAAAATTGGGCCAAGTCACACCACCCACCTCTCTCTCTTCCTCTCTTGATTTATTTTGTTGACGTGGCATTTTCTGATTGGTCCAATTGGAAAACCATATCTTTTTATTCCTTTGTCCAAAAATTAAAATAAAATATGTTTTAGAATATAAAAAATGTAATCTTTCTAATAAAAACCTTTTGAGGTTTAGTTTTGAGTTTTGTCAAAAATTATTTTCTAAAAATGATTTTAATACATAAAATCACCAAAAATTCACTTTAATCATCATAACTCCAAAATTAACAAAATCATATGTTTTCTTAATCAAGAGAACCTAATAAGATCAATGGTAATAATTTCAGAGTATAAATCAAGGTTTTGTTTAAAAAGTCCAAAAGTTAGGGTTTATTTACCATTAATGCATATGTAAAACCCTAATACATGATTATACATTGAAAATAGGAAAAGTGGCCCTTGGACTCAATTAAAGTGGTTAAAGTGAGTAATTGGATTTCATTAAGAGATGTATGTGCTTTCCTTACACCATAGTTGGTAATAATTGCAAACCATAACATAATTTCCCTAAAGAGGCATTTATTAAAGCCTAATCTCTCTTTTGATAATTCATTTCATATATTTGCTTCAAAATCAGTTTTGTTATTTATTTCTTGAGTCTCGTACCTCACTTCTATGTTTCTATTATTTGATGCTTATACTTGCCATAGTTCTTTAGCATGTTGATTTTATTAGACTATTTAACTAGTGTTGTGGTACTTTTGTACAACCACCCATAGATTGGGCATGTGTAAATTCGCTCAAGAGAATGTGTTACTCTCCCCCAACATAATGTATTTGATAGGTGATTGGAATGTTTTACTCTCCCTCACCTATTTGGTTGAGGTTCGGTAGGTGCCTCAACCCTACTTAGTTAAGGTAGTCAATATTAATCATGCATGCAAACCCTTTTATTATTTTTCTTGTTATGGCAAGCATCTATTTGATTATGCCTCATACTTTTGACCATCTTCATCTTATGATGAAATCTTAGCCTTTATTTCCATGTTGTTTCTTATCTTTTATCATTGTTCATTATCTCTAACACATACCTTGCTTCTTTCTTTTGTTGGGTGTTTTTCCAACCACCCAGGGTTGGATCAAGGTGTTGAACAAGGTCAAGGTGGTCAAGTTCGGGAGTAGATTCAAGTTTTGCTATCAAGGATGACTAGGTTTCTTATTTATAGATCCCATTAGTTTCTTTTTAGTTTTCCCTTTTCAAGAAACTCATGTAGTGAACTAAGTTGATAAGCCAATGTAATAACTTAGTTTCTTTTCCGCTGCTATTAGCATTTTCCATATATCTAAAATATTCTTATTTACTTGGATTATTATACATGCATTCCATAATGTCTATTATTCTTGGAAAAAATTGATGGTTTGTATTTCCTTTAAATTTTAGTAAAGAGGTGTTCTCTCCTCTTTTCAATGGTACTAGAGCCAAAAATAGTCAGTAATCTAATTATTTCAAGATATCCTATCGTTCGATAATTGGGAAGTTAACTAACCATATATAGGTAATTTTCATACATATCCTATGTTTTGGAATGATAATTAGGGTTTCAAACTCTATTTAATTGGTTGAAGTCTGCTCCCCAAACCACTAGTGTGGTTGACAGTCAGTTTTTGGAGAACCTTAGTTACCCCTACCCTCAATTGAAGTAGAACTTGGCTTGTATAAGATTGATTTTCCATGTGATTAGTTCCTATCTTTTGCTTTATGGGATTTTATCAAGGATTAACCCTATTTTTCACTTTAAACCCTCACCTTGTTATTTTTATAGCATGCCTCATATATGTACACTATGCGTGCTGAGCTTGCATGGATAGCAAAAGAAAATACTTGATGCAAGTTTTCTCAAAAGAGTTCATCTTTTTGACCTCCACACGGATTGGGATACCAAGTGATGAAGATGAATGAGTGGTGTGACTATACAGTTACCTTTCTTATGAAGGTGCCATGGTTGCAAACCAACAAGTGACTAGAAAACCCTAATCCCTACATATATTATTGGATGATAATATGACTCCTCTATGTGTCAAGATGATTTAACATCCATTATGATTCGATGGAGATAATGAATGGTGGATATTGTGCCTTAGAAGGATTTGATAGAAGTTAAGAAAATGTAATACGAAACCATTTTCCATTAATATGCTATAAGTTGGGGATGTTTTGATATGCCCATTAAGTTGTATTTATGATTGACTCTTATAGTAGAGTCAGGTGATGATATAATAATAGTAGGTGTTTAGTGTAGTATGAAGTGCTTATCTTGGTTCTTGAATTGATTTTGGTTTCGTACGTAGAGTCCTATCTCGAGAATTCATGATCAACATATTTTTGTTATTAAATTATATATACGGAAAAGAGCTTTTAGATTTTGTCAATAGTTTTTTAATTGAAACCAAGTTTCCACCATAAGGAAGTTTGAGTAATAAATAAACCCTTCAGTGTATTATGCTTTGACTTAATTAATCAGCCATGAGACCCTAAGACTAAGTGTGATGTAGAT
Organism: Alisma plantago-aquatica; assembly: GCA_963693085.1. Lineage (NCBI taxonomy): Eukaryota > Viridiplantae > Streptophyta > Magnoliopsida > Alismatales > Alismataceae > Alisma > Alisma plantago-aquatica. The sequence goes on from OY856412.1 coordinate 1,354,979,605, forward strand.
AGTTCCAAGAATTAAATTTTAATATGTAAGACCAAGTTTATCGATCCCTCTTGTCTTCTTATGGTTAGATAGGTTATAGATTAATTCCTTGAGGGGTGTAGTATTATTCACTAATTTTAGTAGGAGTTTTTCTTAACTTAAGGAAAACATTGGAATTAATAGTGATTACAATAAGTAATACTTGGGTAATTTCCATCAATAGTGTCGATAAATGAATGTAGCTACCACCTAACCAGGGTAAGTGGTTAAAACTTTCCATTTTCAGTACCAAGAATGTAACTTGGATAACTAAAATAAGTCTTTAAATTTATCTTCACATATCTAAACCGGTATACCTTAGTGAGGTAAGGTACCAAGTGATCAATTTTGAAATGATTGAACTTAAGGACATGTCCCCATATCCCTAGGCCTTTATGTAATTATCCTATTTCAACATATAATATAAGAAGACTAATAAATCTTGATGCATAGGATTACATAGTTTCACTTTGGTAATTGAGTACAATAATGATAGGGGGTGATACACAATGATACATTGTATTAATGATCAAAAGTGACATGGAAATCTATAATTGGTAGGGAAGTATAACTTGGTATACTAGGCTAATAGATGAATGGATTTCAGGAATGAAATCCCCTTTAAAGGGTGCAGTGTTGTAACATACTCAAATCCAAGAATATAACTTGAACCTCATTTATCCTATGCATATTTTCTATTGTGTTAATACCTAGTACATTCTCCCTTTTTTCTAAATGTATTAAGATTGATTGGATTCAAATAAAATATTATACTTAGTAAGATACCTTACATGTGAGGCTTTAAGGTGAAATAACCAAATAAATTCAATATAAAGGTTTAATGTGAATATACATCAGTTAATATTTCCAACTCTTGTTTAACCTCTCTAAAATCTTTTAGGAAGTAAAAAATAAAAGGAATAGAGTATTGGTAAACTATTGTGTCACAATATATTCGTTAAGTGTTTAATTGCCTTAAGTGAATGCTTAACATCCAAGTAATGAAATATAGTATAAACTGTTTCTAACATGTAAAATTTGAAGTTGATTTTTTTTCATGTGCCCTAATTAGCCTAGTCTGCAAATTTCAAGTCAATTGACCATTCTTCACCCCTTCATTTTTTTTTTTGGATAAGGTAAAATATCATTAATCACTAAAAAAGCATATAAGGGAGAACACAAAATCCCAAATACTATACAAGATCTACAGAAGATTCCACCTCTGGGCTATAAGGGTATCGACCCCTCAAGAGGTCAGGCTTGGCTCTAACTTGCCAACTCAGCCTATTTACAATAGTATCGAAACCCAAAAACTTATCACAAGCTTCTTTCCCATGAAGCCTGTTATTCCTCTCCATCTAAACAAAAAAGATGATGCTAGAGAAAATCACACCCACCAAGGGTCTAACCTTGATTTTCCCAAGTGTCTTCTTGAGCATCCATGGGATAATGTCCTCCATGCTATCAGGAGGTGAACCACCCCAACCACATTTCAGAGCCATCCTACTCCATAGATACTTGGAGTAATTACATTCAAAAAACAAATGCTTATGGGTTTCATTCTCCACGAAGCAAAGTAGGTGCCACAGATCCACATTCAGCCCCCACCTGGCGAGTCTATCTTTGGTAGGGAGTCTCTTCATGATGGCTCTATAGGAGCAAAAACTCCATTTGGGGCACCTCCTCTTGTTCCACAGGAATGGATCCCACACAACCCGGGTCTTAAAGCAAGGGCTTATCCATGGTTTATGGTCACCATTCAATTGCCATGATCCAGAGTTATTGTTGTAACCCTCCTTAATTACCAGCCAGACCTTCCTCATTCGCCCCTAGCATCTGGACACCTGCTTCCCACTGTCGAGGTGATCCAAGTTGGTATATCTAGTAGCCATCCATCTTGCCCAAAGGGAGTCCAGACTCATCAATAGATCATGAACTCTTCTTATTGTTGCTTCCCATTCCAACTGACTCGGGTCCCTGATGTTCAGTCCTCCATAGAAGTAAGGTTTCGCAATGGTTTCCCACGAGATACAATGGGCTTTGCCACTCCAGAGGAACCCATCAATGACGGCTCTAAACTTCTCCAAAATGAACCCCGGCATCTCCGCCAGTCTGCACCAGAAACGAATTTTGCTAGTAAGCACAGAGTTGACAAGAACGACCCTTCCAGCCATTGAAACATGGATGCTAGACCACTTTTCCACTGTATTACATAGATTTTCAACGCAACCCTTGTAATGAGCTCTTTTCCCCGTCCCACCGGATATAGGTATACCCAAATATCTAGTGGGAAACCTCCCTTCTGAAGCCCCAATGGCCTCCTTAAGTCTGAATCTCCTAGTGTCATAGGATTTGGAGAAGAAAATATGTGACTTTATATCACTGATGTAGAGTCTTGTTATCTTCCCAAACTTGAGTAAAATGTTTCTTAGTCCCCTGAGATACTTCGCATGTCCTGATATGAAGAAAAGGACGTCATCTGCAAAGATCATATGATTAAGCGCCTTAGTCCCATGCACACTAAAGGCTTTCACCAGCCCTGTTTCCTCGCCAGCATTGGACAAATAGGAGAGATTCTCCATGATAATCACGAACAGCAGGGGCGACAATGGATCACCCTACCTCAACCCATTGGATGCCTGGAACATACCTTTGGGGATTCCATTGATCAGCACAGAAAAGGAAGTAGTTTCGACGCATTGTCTAATGATCTCAATGAATCTCCTACCAAACCCCATCGTCTGCATATTACTCCATAATCCAGGCCAACTAAAATGATCATAATCTTTAGAGATGTCGACTTTGACACAAGTCTTCTTGGACCGATTCTTGACCTGAAAATCCAACAAAAATTCAGATGCCAGGAGTGCATTGTCCGCAATGGACCTTCCTTTAATGAATGTAGACTGGTTTAAAGAAATGATAGACGACATGTTGGGTTTAAGTCTGCCCATAATAACCTTGGCCACAATCTTGTAGATGACCGAACAACACACTATAGGACAAAAATAGTTCATGTTAGCAACCACCGTATGTTTTGGAATGAGCCTGACGAAGGCATGATTAGCATGCCTAACCATTCTGCCTCCCACAAGGAACCATCGCACCGTGCGGCAAACGTCTTCCCTCACAATATCCCAACAAGCTTGGAAGAATTTTGTGTTGAATCCATCCGGTCCCGGAGCTTTGGACGTGCCAATGGAGAAGATTGCAGCTTTGATCTCTTCATCTGTCGCTGGCTTCAACAAATCCTTATTCATAGCATCAGTGATTCTATGCGTAAGCGGGCAACTGATTTGCTCCCCATTTCTATTCTAATTGTACAAATTTTGGAATAACTCCACTGCCAACTTGCCAATGTTATTCTCCTCGTCCACCAATCTACCCTCCGAGTCGATGAGATTGTGGATGTGATCTTTCATGTTAATTTTCTTGACCGCAGCATGATAAACTCTAGAGTTATAGTCACCATCTCGGATCCACTTTATATGACTTCTTTGCCAAAAGCTGACCTCTTCAGCCTTTTCTAACTAGAGGACACGCTTGCTGGCCTGTTCTTCCTCAAGCATCATCTCCTCCGACATTGGGTTTTGTTTGAGCTTGGAAGCAGTAGCCTCGAACTTGGTTCTCGCCTCTTTGATCAGATTTGAAAGATCCACCAGCTCTCTCGACCACTCCTTCAAGGCAGCTTTAACAATCTTCAGCTTAGTTAAGATTCAAAACATAGGATTTCCTTTGATGTACTTCCCCCACGCCTCCTTCACAATTCCCTCAAAACGCGGCCAAGTGAGCCAGTGGTTTACGAACCGGAAGGGTCTATTAGGGTCAGACTTCACCGTAAGCTCCATCTCCATCCAGCAGTGGTCATTGTTGGGGTGCGCCCCTAACTTGATAGCCGCATTAGGAAAGGTGTCAAACCACTTCTCATTGACCATCACTCTATCGAGGTTGTTGGAGATTCTACACACCTGCTTCCTCTTGTTATGCCATGTGATGATGCCCCCTTTGGTATTGATCTCCATGATCTTAGCTGCATCCATTGCAACATTGAACCTACTGAGAATAGAGTAAGGGATAGGAAGACCACCCTTCTTCTCTCTCACCATACGAACTTGGTTGAAATCCCCTATAAAAAGTTGGGGCAAATCATACTGGGTGGAGGATACAATGGTGTCCCATAGAGATCTCCTCTCACTTTCGGAATTGGATCCATATATTGTTGAAATAAAACAATGCCACCCTCCCGTGTTAATACAGATGAACAGGACCAACCGAGGCGTGCTTTGTATCATTTGGACATCCCACACTCTGGGATCCCAACCCGCAACAGTCTTGCCGCCCTCGATCTCATTAAGATTAGAAACCAACACCCATCCATTCAGAAAGAAAGCCTTGATCATGTGCCTAACCTCTCTTTTGATTTTGGTCTCAACATAGATGATGATACTAGCTTTCCTCTCTCTAATCACCTTTCGCAATGTTCTCTGCTTTCCAGGACGGGAAGCGCCACGCACATTCCAGGTGAGGAGGTTCATTTGGACAGGTTGGACACAACACCCCTTCCGCGAGTGCTTCCTCCTCTGCCCCTTCCTCCAACAGGGCCAGTGTCTCTATTGATCTTGTCAGGGACTTGGGACCTAGTGTTGGCCCTCCTAGGAGTTGGGATCATGATCTCCTCTGATTCTTGTTCGACTAGAACATGGAATGGGTTGGGAGAGGGTTCAATCTCACTAGCCTCCACTTCAGAAGTGTTGGCCATCAACTCTGCCTCAGGCGTGGTGCTCTCAGCCACCCTAGTCAGAACCTCAGAAACTTATGTCTCTACCACTGGGTTACCCTTGGTCTGGTGGTCTTCCACACCATGGTCCTCCTCATCGCTTGCCTCTAGTATTACCACCATGGACTCAGACGCTTGGCTCAAAGATCCTCCATCATCCACCAATTGACTGGAAATTGAAACAGATCTCTCCATCGCATTTTCCTTACACTTGCCATTCCTTCTCTTGTTCCTCCTTTGGGGTCGTCTGCTCCTGGACCTTCCCCGGATGACAGGTGGTTCATCATGCACCACTCTTTCACCCAGGCACGCCCCCGGAAAATGATCGAACACCTTGCATTCATGGCATTGCTCAAGGGGCGCATCATAAACCACTTTGATTTCAAGCGCATCGCCTTTAGGCATCTCCACCATGACCACCAGAGACGGCACCCTGTCAGCTCCCACTTCAATGTAGAGGTGAGGGGCTCCCATGAACTTGCTGTCAAGCTAGAAGTCCATGACCTTCGGCACACCCAGCGCATAGCCTATGATGGTCAACACTCTTCTGGTCCAATGTCTCCCCAGGTCCTGGAAGGTGACCCAGATGGGCGCCGAAGTGAGGGCCACCTGGCGTACATCTGACTGCGGAGTCCATCATCTTGTAAGAACCAATTGGTTGTCAAAGAACCAGGGTCCTTATTCGAGAGCAACACGCATATCGTTGTCATTGGAAAACCTCGCCAGGAGCAATCCATCTTTGAGAGGCGAGACTTGGAGCTCCCCCAGAGGTCTCCACATTTGCAGCATCCACCCATAGATCTGTTGGATGACTACTTTCCTCCCCATCACCTGAATGATGAAGGAGGCTTTATGTAAGTCATACAGGTCTTTGACAACCGGTGGGGTGAACTTTGTCCACGGCCGTCCATCCTCCGGTCGGAAGAATGAGGCTTTGGGATCCTCAGGCATCACCACTGGTATGTAGTTCTTCTGGACAGCCACAGGTCTGGCGAGAATGTCCTCCCAGACTCGTCCCGTCGTGACATTTGCATGGGGATTAGACCACCCCAGCGAACCTCCACCAGATCCTGAGGGGGGGAGGAGAGAGGTCGAGGGGGTGGAGGGAGGGATGGTAGAGGTGGTGGTATTGGAGGCAGAGGGGATGCTGGTCGTGGAGGTGGAAGCAGAGGGGTCGGCCAGGCCGGCGGCGGCCATGGAGAGAAGCCCCCAATCTAGAGATGGAATGGATCCATCATAGAGAGAGCCGAGTGTATGTGTTTCTCACCCCTTCAATTTATTAATTGAAGTTTAACACATAAAAATATATTTAATATTTCATTTAAAGGTAAGATTTAATTTGATCTTTTGTAATGTGATGTACTATTCCCCTTTCTTCTCAGTAATGCTTTCACAATGCATTTCCAAGCGACCACACCATCTTCCCTCTCCTCTCATGTTCCTTCCCCTCCGTTCCTCCTCTTATCTATCTGTCCCTCTCAACTTTCCCCTCATCTACTATTTCCTCTTCCCCTATTTATCCTCTAGTAGCATTCCCTCGTTCATGTTCTCCTTTTTCATTGTGTTATGTAAATCTAACAGCGCTAGCTTGCCCCTACATGTGTTACCTACTTATCTGTTGAGCTCCACCACCACCACATGGCCATCAAAGGTTCTACAAATCATACAACACCTGCTAGTCATCTACTGCCTTCACATATTCGTTAGTGTTGATTCTCAACCAAGAAGTATAGACATACAACTATGGTCATGTCATTAGTTGTTACCAACCTTCCCGAATCCTCAACCGCTCACATTACGACAGGCCTTACCCATTATGGCAGAAACCATGGATACCATCACTTGTAGAAGAGTATATGCCCTTTCATCTGTAGATCACCAACAAAGAGGCAACTTCAACCGCCTAACTAGGAATGCACTATCATCACCACCAATAGAATTAGCCACATATTACAATGGTTAGAAGTTGAGCAACATGCCCAAACCTTCCACCCTCATTCTTAACCTATGTACCTCTTCTACCTTTTGATCACCCCCACCCACCCTACTCTACCTCCTCCTTCTTTCTATGGGAACATGCTACATGAAATTGGTGACCTGCAACAATGGAAGAGACCACCTTCATTGTCAAGTTCTCAGCAGGAAATATCTAAAGACAAAATGTCAGGGGACGAGGATGCAATCAACCTCAGACGAATAATAGTAGATCAAGCCATTGGTTTACCAATGATGCATCATGTATTTTTGAACCCTATAAATAGGATAGACGGTTTTAGAATGTTTATGGTTAGTGTAATATAAATGATAATTAAGGTAATATAATAACTAGTCAAATTACTACCCATTGAATCTATAAAATCCTTATATGTACATTAGTATATTAGTATCGGTAACATCCCAAAACTTCACATATATAATTTAGAGTTCTTAATAGGGTTTTATGATTAAATTTAAACAATGCACTTAATGTAACTAGCCATAATTTATAAAATTTTGGGAAATAATATATTTTGTTCCTTTATGCATTAATTAACTCACCATTATTCTAATATGAAAAGAAATGAGATATTACTCCTTTATGTTCTCTCTCTCTTAAGAGTGATCCCTTCAATTATGCATAAAAGATAATAGAAATTCCTTGAATAGGTGGACACTCTAAATCTCAAAATTTAACTCAAAATAATTCATTTAACAAAAGGATTCTTCATCTTAGGTTTTAATACTTGTACATTAAGATAATGACCTATAAAATTTTTGAGCAAAATTTTATGAAAAACCAAATCTAATCAAATAATAAGATTCTAGACCCCTTAATCTACTTATGGTTCAAATTGAAATCATTAGGGACTTTGTTTGACCCATGTAATTAATTTAGAAGGTTACTGTATAGTTTTTAAGCAAAATGTTATTGATGTAATAATCTAACCTATAGTTTTGGGATTAGTGCTCTGTCACGCGACCCTTGAACCTAGTATGATTTGTCTTGTCATTATGGATCCCTTTGTAGATGGATGTGTCTCCTTCACCCAAAGTCCAATGTTGCTTGAACTCTATAGTTCCATGATTCCCCTCCCCTCTGTTTCATTATATGAGTGGGTATCACTAATATTTTGAAAATGAATTCATGATTCTCATCACACACTGAAGCCATGGATCCCTATTTGGTAGGGTTTCCTCCACCATAGCACTGGGTCAACAAGAATTTCCCAGTTCTAGTGTCTCTCAAGCACCTTTGACCCCTCAAGCACTCCATGATGCTTCGACTATATAAGAAACTCTATGGAGATAATCAGGGATCAACAACATATATCTAGCATTGTATTGTCCTTGTTTTGTGTGTGACCTACACCCTTGAGTTTCACATATCCCATTTGATCGGTGGTCTACGGTGGTGGCCTGGACACCTGAAAAATCTCAGGTGCTCCAACTTTGTTCAAAGCACCCTTTGGAGGTCAATTGAGATTTATATTCATCTTAAATTGAGGTACCCATCTTATCCCTTTTGTTTTGTACCCATTTTCTTATTTTTGCAAATCCTCGAAGGTGCTCCTCTATATGAGTCATTCTTTTGTGTTGTCTCTTCTTCTTTGGCTCTGCCTAGACTAACTCAACTCTCCTAAAAAGTTGCATCACTATGATTTTGCATCTAGGTTTAATCATTGCTTTCCCCCAACATCCCTTGTCCCTTCTAGATCCTTCTGGTCATCGGGGTAGAGGGTCTGATTTGATCTCCTAGTCGCCTCTCAACATCTGTTTAGGATCTCTAGGTTTGGTCAGGAACGAGAAAAGGGTATGGCACCCAACAAGATTCAATGGTGAGTTTTGAGTTTTTGCATGGATGATCCTAAGTCGTGTAATCTCTAAGCTCATAGAAAGATGAACAAGGTGATATAGGGTTGTGGTTTGTCAAGTCTAAACCATGTTTCTTTTTCATCATTGTGTTATGCCTAGGGGTTAATTTGGGCTTTCCACCCCTATTGCTATTCATGATCTTGCTTCTTGTGTTGAGGGTAACCAGGACAGGTGGCTGATTTTAGTTGGTCCACCACAACACTGGCTCAGATCAAGTGGGGCTCTATTGCGGATAAGGTATTATACAAGCTTTTCCTTAATTTTTAATTGGTCATTTGTTCAAAAATCCATAAGAAATCAACAGTGCATCAGAGAATTTTGAAGAAAAAAAAGTATTTTTTGGAAAGGAATTATGATAAGGAACAATAATATAATGGTTTTAGAGTCTGATTTGACTCCTATTTCCCCTTATTCATTAAAGAACCATGAAATCCTATGAATCAAGTTGAGGATGATTCATAAATGAATGTTAACTGATATAACATGGTAATTAGGATTTCAATCAACCCAAGGAAATGATTAGGGTTTCTTCCACCTAAGGAGAGATATGATCTTATCTAAGAGAGAGGTAAGTGGATCATGCACACTGAGTAACAAGTATAGTTAAAGGGTTTTATATACGCTTATAGATATGAAATTTAATGACAATGATATCAGGTGCATGTTCTAATGAATACTTGTAAGGATTGACTATGAATTAGATTTTTATTTTTTAGAATATAGTTCTCATCTATGGTCATGACCATAATATGTTCATCTTATTAAGTAACATTCAATGTTCCAAGTTATTATGCTCTAGACTAATTTCAAGTAAAATATAGTTAAATTATGATTGTTCCTTCCAAGTTATTTAACTTTCAGCACAGATCAATCTCTTGAGAGCAATATTATATTCAAGATCTAGAGAGAAACGTTATTCATCAACCTCATGAGAGAAGTTTTACATATCAAAATCTTGAGATAAAGGTTATTTATTAACCTTTGTCTGACCAATGAGCACTTGGGTGCATAAGATTTGTGTTAGTAATGAGCACTTGAGTACATAAAACCTGTGTGAGCAATAAGCTCTTCGGAGAACTTATAGATAAATGATAACATATTCAACCAGATATAATAGTGTCAATGACAAAGAGAAATAAATATTAAGGTAAATGACACAAAAAGTATACAATGTTTTCAATGTCTATTTAAATTTTCTAAAAGTAAAGTTTATATTTCCATTTGTATATACTCTAAAAAAAATTTCATTTCACTTTGCATGGTTGGGTACATGATGTCGGTGGGGAAGAAAGATTAAAGAGCTTATATAAGGAGCATGCAACTCAAGAACAAATCTAGGAGACAAAATCAGGTGAGGTGCCAACTATAATAGAATGATCCCACTAGATTTCCATTCAAGTTATGAGAACCATGTATTAGTTTAATGTGTATATTTCATGTTATGACCTTAAGATGTGAGAAATCAAACTTTGTATCATGTGTTGGTTCAATAAATTATATTTTCATGCACTAATTATCATGTTTGATACATCCCCCTTGAGAATCATGATTCTACTAAATAATTTATGTGTTTGGAAAAATGGGGTGTTATAGTATCAATAATATGGTAGGTTTTTAACTAATTTAGTGAATGTCTACTATATAAGGTATCAGATAATAACCTATATGTACTACACAAAGTAGGGTGATAAATATAATATAAAATGTTTGATCAATTTTGTATAAAAGAGGCATAAATATGTATAAGAATGTATCTTTATATACAAGAGTTGGATGACATGTTCGTTTAATATACACGGAAACCTACTTCCAATTGTTTATATATTTTATATTATAGAACACAAGGTGTATCCACACTAACATGCATATTAAATATGTTGTTAGGAATAATATGTAATCATATGGTGTTAGAGAAAGAAACACATCACAAAAATTCAATTGAAAAGATGAACCCCATTTCCCACACTTATATTTAACCTAGATCATATAGAGTCATGTAGCTAGGATGACTCATAAAACTAATATAAATCTAGAACCCCTAGTTTATAGAGATGTTATATTAGTAATAATTCTAGATGAGAACTAAAACTAAGAAACATTTTATTTCCATCCAAATAATAATGGTATTATTGTACATTGTACCTTTTAGACCTCTCATAATCAATTCTTGGAGATATGCCACTTATACCCCTAGAAATAGGCTTAGCCATGAAGACCAGGCATGTGCTCTTTTCCTATTTATTTGGACATTATAAATGAATATGGCTATGGCATGAATTTTCCATATGAGGCAAAATATTCTTGATTGACTCATCCTATCATTCCATTGAAATTTCTTTATTCCTAAAATATAACTCCATTATTTGATGGAATATGTTTTACATGCTTTTACATTGGGTCTATGACCCCTCCTACCTTCTTTTCTTGGAAAAGTTGACTAATGATTGGACTATATCTTTCTTGTTGTTCACTATTATGCATGCATGTTATGTAGACTATTTATCTAATATAGAGATAACCATTGGGGTATGATGTTCTGCCCCAGGTGTTCTATTTCCACTTGCTTTCATATGATGGCGTGCTTTTCTTCCTAGGGTGTGTTGTCTAGCCGTTTACTTATTAGGGTGTGATGTTCCACTCAGGGTGTGCTACTCCACCCATTTACTTGTTAGGGCATTTTGTTCCTCCTAGGGTGTGCTTTCTACACCCATTTATGTAGGTGAATGACTAGTGGGTGTCTTGGGACTATTTTAGATACTTATAGTCTATCTAGTGTATGCATCTAACTATTTTTAATTACGATAGTATGAAAAGATTATGGCAAGACACTTTATGATGTTTTGTTATTCTTTCAATGCAATAACCTCTTTTTTATCCTTTATTTAAATTATCTACTTGTTAATTTCCCCCTCTTGAATGGGAACCCCTACTTATATACCTATCTAATCGAAAATGTCCAAATATTGTTTGTATGTACATACTTAGAATTGCTCGGATGCATACCTTTTGTTTTCTCTTGATGGTTGTCATTCGTAAGCCACCTAGTGTAGGAGTACTAGATAACATTGACTTAGAAAGATCACTTACAAGATGTGGACATGAGGATAAATCAGAGTGTTTGTTTTACCATCTTATGCTGGCCTTATATGTGGATAGTTCAAGTTTGATTTTGTAATACCTTTTTCAATGAAGAATAATTGTATAATGATACATCTTTTAACTTTTTAATGGTTATTTTTCTACTACTTTATCTTTACATGGTTCTTTGTATTATACCATTTGAGTGGATCCCCTTTCAGGGTACCACTATTACAAAAATAGACATGTGTTGCATTGATTGAATCAACATGATTGGGCTATGTCAAACTACATCATGAATGAACTCCAGGTCCATTTAAGTATAATTTGACTGAGATATCATTTTTTGCAAACATATGACAAAGAAAACTTCCAATGTCTAATGTTCTAGAAACACATTCTTCAAAATCTAGATGGGTTCTCATTCAAATCCAAACGTTCCTACAAATAGGATTGCATCGTGATTAGTTTCAATTATTCATGGTCTTCATGCATCACATATTAAATTTTTGCATGTAATATCTCATTTTATTAAACATTTTATCTTATTTGTGCTTTTAATCAAATTTACTTGGTCCTGCCTTGATTTTCTATTTTTTATATTAAAACTTGAAAAAATGAGAGTGAAGGAGACATTATTACTGAGTTAACAAATTTTCACTTTTTGATGCTTTTAATACATTCCCATGCATCACCACCATCATAGATAGGATTGGGAACATCCTTGATGCTTAAAGAGTACAATTCACCAAGTAAGAGGGGTTAGGTGTCTGTCTAGTTGTCTACCTTCCAATCCATCAAGGCAGAAGGCCCAAGAAGCTCAACTAGTCATCTAGCTAGCCTAGATAATGAGTTGAGCTTAATTGGGCAATATGATTGATCGCATACTATCTTAGCTACCCAAGTAGGAGACCTATATGATCGTCTAACCTACATGAAACTCCAAACCTAAGTACTTCAAATGCTAGATGTTAGGCTAGGTCATCTTGTCAATCCTATGGATTAACTGAAGGCCATTTGAGATATATATGCCTTTATATGAGTGGCTAGTCCATGTAGCCAAGACTCTACCCTATTCAAGAAAAGAGGCTCATCTCTGAGCTATTTTAGAGACCCTGTTAAGTTCCCTAGTTGGTATGCTAGGATTGTATGACATGTATAGAAAACCCACAAGAACATCTAGGTCGTATATCTTGGATACTACATGTGTGTCACAAATTCATTAGGATGAATATTTAACTATCTAATATCAGTCCCCTGATTGTGATTGTTGCAAGGCAACATAAATACACCACACGCACATTCATGAGGTAGATTCAAATCCTATTTTTCATTGTGGGAGGTCAATGATGAACATATGGGGGCTCTACCATGGAGATATGCTCGAGCTGAGAATTTTCCTTGAGATTGGAGCAACTATTCTAAGGATGATACTAGACATCATGGATTATCTTCATCACATAGCTACATATTTTGTGATTCTCTTCCTCTCATTTCCCTATTTCTACAATATTGGCATGCCTAGTGAGTAGTTCCATTAGTGGGTCTAAGGATTATCCACTACCCTCTAGCATTTTTATCTTTATATTTTGATCATATTTTGTATGACTTTGAAAAAATTATATGTTTATCATTTGTTTCCATGAGGTATTATTCATCACCACCCTTCATGCATTTTAGGTTAGTCAATATTTCCACTGTGTGAGATTAGATAAAAAAAATTATGAATCTAAGTTACAATTTGATGCTACTGTGGATATTCCATTCATCAAAGAATAAGTGATCTCCCAAATAACACAATTGTGTGATGAGAGTGATATTTGTCTTTGTTGTTTGTACTATTCAACTAGATCTATATGAATCATCTACTTCCATAACTATCTCATGAAAAGTTGATCATTTAGATTGATATAGGATTATGTAGTCTGAGGTGAAACCAACACCTCGATTTTTTTATACTAGACAATTCAATCTTGATTATCACTTTTAATTTTTATTCAACAAACAATCAACCACTATATTGCTAATGGCCTATCTCTAAAGTTAGTTAATTAGTCCAATAATTCATAATATAGGTTGCCTCTTGGGACTTCAATGCTTAACTACACCGTGATAAGACCCATCCACTTAACAGTGACTTTTTTGTACTCATATTGAGTTAAAAACTAGGATTGTTGTTTTGTGAATTTGAGATACAAAAAATATCACATAAAATTTTGGGTTCCTTGTGTGGACAATAGAATAGTTGGATTTACTAATTTAAATACAAAAAAATTCTTTTTAATCATTTACTTAAATTTCTTATCTACTTGAATTAACATTTCCCTCACTTGATCACAAATACTTGTTTATTTATCTTTTCAAGATTTTCTCTTTGTGCATGCCACATTCATCAGGCATCGACTCTACATATGAGTCAATTAAGGAGATTGACAACACCTATTGCTGACTACTTTGAGAAAGACAAGCTAAAATGGACAATGAGGAGACTCAGTGTTGTATCTAGGAGACACTTTTAGAAGAATGGGACATGCTTTTGCTAATTGAAGGGCCTCTATTCAATCTGATATATGAGTATCTATAGATGCAGAGGCAACAAAATACTTATTGAAATTTTCCATTCTTAAAGTGTTAGATGTTCAACAGTAGTCACCTACTCACATATAGATTTATTGAATTTTAATATAAAGACACACTTAATTTAGATGATGCAAGACAACTCTTTTTTAGATAGAGAGTATGAGATGATGCACATGGCCATCAACTATAGTTTGTTGATTTATGGGACAGAAGCACATAATTTAGGTTTCTAAAAGAAAATATACCTTCATTTTTTCCACTGCTCACCTACTAAAAAAAGCACATGATGAGAACAATTGATTGTGTCCAACATCATTCAGACTTGAGACAAGATGTATAGTCAATTTTTTGAGATATTTTACCTGCCATCACTCACGTATCATATTACAAGATAGTTGAACCAATTCAAGCAGCTACCAAGATAGTCCTTATGTGAAGCATGGAACCTCTTAAAGGATCTTACTAACAGATTCCCACATCATGGTATAACTATAGTGGACTTGTTTTAGAATTCCTATAGAGGTGTAGATTAAAATATAAAGGGGTTACTTGATGCTTCTTTGAGTGGAAAGTATATGTGACAGTCTTTTGATGAAGCATGGAAAGTTGTGGAATGCATGTTAGAGTACCAAAAAAACTAGGAAAAAGATAGATGAGGAGGTATACTTAATGACTTTAGGGAAGAGGAGAGAACCAACTCAAGATTTAAAATTATTGCAAACTCTCTCAAATAAATGACCCCTAAATAAGACATTACAGAGAGAGCCTTTCAAAAATTGAAGCAGAATAATCCACCTTTTCAGTATGTGAAGCACCTTACAGACCTATTATAGCTATCAAGTATAAAAGGTCATGTGGTTTCTGGATTTTGATATAATTATATACCATAGAATGTGGTATCATACATTGCGCCAGCCTTTGTATGATTACAATGTCAAGGAACTGAATGCATTACATTATATACCATGTCAATGATACTAAAATATTGATAGGAAAAACCATCTTAGGTAATAGTACGAGAATCCTATAGGTGCAAAAAATTCATAGCAGTAAAGACCTGGCTATAATCAAGGCCAAGATCGCGGTTCACCTAGGCTACAAAAAATCTTAATTGACAGGTAGAATAACTATCAACACGGTCAAAAAATGAATTATAGTCAAGTATAGGAGCATTAAATTCAAAATCTAAATCAAGGACAAGGACATCAACATGGCAATTAGGGAGCGAGCACATACTACTTTTAGCAGCAAATGAAGACCATTGTTAGATATCACCAGGTGACGATAGCGACACTATAGAAGATGCTTGCATATCAACATGCCCACAACAAGAGTCTAAGGAGTCAGTTAGCCATATTACAACACAAATACCAAACCCACTAGGGGCATTTTTAGGGCATCCAGTTACCAACTTCGAGCAACATGGGTAGTTAAAAGTAGATGATACATAGTTGGGGTTGGTTTTTCCAAGAGGAATGAGTCGATGACTCAATAGCCCGTGATTACAATAGAGGTTGATATTGAGGTTATCCCAGAGATAGAGGAACATGGTAGAGTATCAATGATAGAGACTTCATTTGGGGAGCATATGACACAATAGGTTCCACCATTAAGCATTGGGAAAGTACTCTAGTTTATAAGAAGAATATTCCATTTCAAAAACAACTAGCATAAACCAAGCTTGACATGCATATCATGAAATTTTAGAATCCATTGATGATATTTACATATGAATATCTCGTTCCTAGATTCGTTATTGATATTCCATCTTGATCAAAATTCTTGAAGACAATGCTCATATGTAAACATACAATAGAGAAATACGAGTCAGTCAAGTTGGCTGACACTACTCCTAACTTAGCCTGGGCAAGATGACGCACAAGATTAAGGGATTTGATATCAATTGACATATATTGCTACATTGGTGATTCCGCATTTTAGAAAGGATTTGTGGACTTGGTAGCTAATATCTCCATCATTTCACAATGTCTCTACAAGTGATTGGGACTAATACACCTTTTGCTAACAAGGATGGTGATCCTATGAGCATATTCATTTATGACATTGTTGATGCATATAGTTTATGATGTTCTTATACAAGCGGGAAAGTTTTCTCTCCCCTGTGCTTTTTTTGTGATGGATATCAAATATGACATGACTTGCCTATTTTTGGCAAGCCTTTCCTAGCCACTACACATGCCTTGATTGACTTTATGGTGGATATTCTAACTCTAAAAGTGGGAAAGGATTGTTTAAACTTCAAGGTTTTTGACATTATTAAAGGCCCCGCCATTATTAAGGAGTTTTACTTCCATGATTGTGTCTAAACCTATTAATGAATGTCTAGAATCTACTCATTTGGTTTTATATGCATTAGACATTATAAGAAATCCATTGCATTCAAATCATATATGGGATTTTAGATCTAAAGATTTCAAATCAGACATCGGAAATTGTAATATCCAATCCAAAAAAATCTGAATTTGACATGTACATAAATATTATTAAAGATATATAACACATATAATAAAAACATGAAAATGTAAGCATTTTCACATATATATTCAATTTGATATTTTTTATATATACATAATATATATATTAAAATTAAATGTATTTTTCTATTACGATTGCATATGTATTTGAATTTAGATATTTCCCTTTGGATAAGATATGGATGTCATGATACGATTTCCATTGGATGTGGAAGTAAGTTCCTTCCAGATTCAGATTCGATTATTATAGTATTCACTTCATATTTTGATCCAATTATAGGCCTAACTATGTATATCTATTCATAACACTCCAGAAACATACATGCTACATATAGGGATTCATAGAAGACTGCTCTTTCTGTCTGTGGGCATACAATCTAGATGATGAGAAAGTTGGTCAGATTCTTTTCCTCTGAGATATAGTACAAGAATATCCTATCCCTGAGTATGCAGATTTGGAATCCATATATGTAGTTGAAGATTTCAAGGCACTAGAGTGTTTGAGATAAAGCCATAACTTGTAAGATTGAAACATATTTTTCTATATGAATAGTAAGTGTGCCCTATTATTATCGATGTCGACCTCACAGGGAACTAGAAGGAGCTTCTTCTTCTCATTGAGTTACACAATATATAGAATGCCTTGGTGTAACGAACCCAAATTTAGGTAATTAATACATTGTAGCCATTTCCTTTGTAAAAATTATTTTGGAAACCCCATTCATTAATTAAAATGTGCTTGGATAGTAATAATCTCAGATATAAGAATTTTGGCCACTAACACAATTACTTAAAGCCTTTATACTAGAAATAGGTGAAATACAGTAGTTTGGGGTTAGTTGTGTGAAATTATCAAATTAAGTCATTTAAGTTCAATTTTATCCTTCTAGATTTTCCATGTGAGTGAGTTTAGATAAGAGAAAGGTTACAAACAAAATTTGATTTATAAATAATAAAGGAATGCTCAAATAGGAGGAAAATCGACTTTCCCTCAATTAATGTGATTCATGTATTAAGGTTCTCCAAAAGGAAAAATTGATTCCAAATTTGAATTATTTGGTTCCTTATTATCTTACCCAACAAGTTTCACTTTATTTGGATGTTAGTTACTCATCCAATTTCAAAGGAAAAGAAATGAAATTAATACATGTGTCACTATGTTTGATTTTGTTTTGGGAGAACATGAACATCACGCTTCAATGGCTAGGCATGCAATTTTTCCTTATTGTTTGATCAAGATTCGGGGGATGACATATCATCATCTACCTTGTGCCAAAATAGAAAACAAGATGGCTGGGTTGGGTTTATTAAAAGAGGGATTTCTCACACCCCACTCCACATTTTCTTGATCTTTCTTTTTTAACCGATTCATAGAATGATTCTGGTCAAGATGATACCTTACTCGGGCTCTATCATGGTGTATTCTAGTTTTTCCAGAATCGTGAGACATGCTTCTCGAAGCATCGGGTCATAGAAACCCTAGCACCTAATTCTATATAAACCCATCCCAACCCTAAGGTTCGCCACACTGCGTACAAGTGTTTCCCTCTTCTAATTTTCCCTCACACTGGTCTTTCTACTACCACTGAACTCGCTAATTTCTCTGGTCTTGTGGCCCATCTCCTTGAAGTGCTTTGGCAGAGTGCGGTTGACTTTCAAGTAAGGTTTGGTGAGAACCCTTCTTGGATCTTGGTATTTAGATTTTGTTCAAAAACTGCTCTCCAGGGATTCCCCAATTTTACGCCATCCTGGTATAGCTACTTCTCACAACCATTGTGAGTGAGAAAGGGAGGGGATGACCCCCTATGTATTCATTTATCTTCCCTTGCCATGTTTTCTTCTTTCTTTCTTTTTGCTGAGGGTAGGCCAGTACTTTCCCAGTCTGGGTTACAAGTTTCATGAATGCCTGGTTGGTGTGGACCCAGGTCACATGTACACATGTGATTGGGCCACCTCTACCATCTTGGCCCGCTCAACTGAAGTTTATTTTGATTATGTGGATTTTTGGCTTTTTTAGATTGGTCTGAACTTCAAAAATGCATACCTTCATCTCTGTTTATCCAAAAATTTAAAAAAATATTTTAGAACCCTGAGAATGTTTTTCTACCTTTTGGTGTAGTTTTCATCATTTGATTCTCAAGTTAAAAAGGTTGTATTTTTTAGTGTTTTAAACCTTTATAATATCACATTGATTAAAGAGAGGTTTTAAAGGATAAGTTGAGATCTTAGAGTCAAATTGATGATCAGTAACCTTGGACCCTCTCTCTAAGATGGAATATATGTCAATCCAGGTCTTTGTTGAAGATTTGTGTGACCAAGCACAAGGTTTAGGCAAAACAAACAAGGTAAGCCCAAAACGAAGGTCAGGGTCCTTACAATTTGGTTTTAGGGATTTTGATTTCACGTATGATCTTAATAGTAACTAAAGATAAAATCATGTTTAATAAAGTTGTGATTGAGACAAATATCATTAAGAAACTCTAAACTCAATATAAGGTCTTTAACAAGAGCCGACCTAGGGTTTTTCCAGATGGACTTAGATTTCTAGGGTTTTCACAATACATCTATATTAGAAGTTGAACCCTAATTAATGGACCTAACCCTATATGTAGGTTAAATTGACTTGAGACTTGGAGGGTTAGGATCCAATCTCAGACTTAATACTCGAGTCAAGGTATGTGCATGTACTCCATTTAAATTGGGCATAATATTATGACTAAATAACCTTTTTCCCATATGAGGCATTGATTAAATTGTGAAAAATCATATCATACTATGATGGTTCTCTTCCTTATGAATATCTCCCTGATATTTTATCATTGATTTGTGAATGCCACATTGGTGGTCTTCTAACCAAATTATTGGGTTCTCTGACCCCACTTGAAGACAACCATAATTTCTTATCATTTACATGAAAGTAATTTTATCTTGTTCTTTCCTACCCTATTAGCATCAGTGATTGACTAGTCATAACTATAAGTAGTGACACCATGTTTGAGGCATTGAGGTTTTAGTCCTCCTACCAATGCACTGAGGTTTTGGTCCTCTGATAACCTCTCACTTTGTGATGCTATTTTATTAGTTTTCCTTTGTTTTCCATACTCTTTCTTAAATAATTTAGAAAGAATAATTAAATCTTTACTTTATTGCTGACACATCAATAGATTAACTTTTCTCTTCTTTATCCTTGCAGAAAAACACAAAAAAATTACAAAAAGAAAAAAACCCCAAACGGTCCCAAGACCGTTTAAGGCTAAACGGTCTCAAGACCGCATGAACTCTAAACGGTCCCGAGACCGCAAAAGCCCAAACGAGTTCGGCGCCCAAACGGGTCTAGTGGCCAAATGAGTTTGGCACCCGAACGAGTTCAGCGCCCAAACGTGTTCAGCAACCAAACGGGTCCAGCGCCCAAACGGGTACAGTGCCCAAACGGGTCCAGCGCTCAAACGAGTTCGGCGCCCAAACGGGTCCAGCGCCCAAACAAGTTCAGTGCCCAAACGAGTTCGGCGCCCAAACGGGTCCAGTGCCCAAACGAGTTTGGCGCCCGAACGAGTTCAGCGCCCAAACGTGTTCAGCAACCAAACGGGTCCAGCGCCCAAACGAGTTCGGCGCCCAAATGAGTCCAGTTCTCAAACGGGTTCAGCGCCCAAACGGGTTCAGAAACCAAACGGGTCAAGACCGTTTGGGCTCCACTTAATCCTATAAATAAGACCCAAAGGGGTCCTCAAGAAGGGGACTCTCAGACGCCCAAAGGCTGCCTCTCCAGTTCCAGAGCATTTCCATACTTCATCCATCGCCCCAAGGCTGCCGGTTTGAGATCCACATTCCATCATCAAGCTACCTTCTCTCTCAACAACAAAGAAGGTGGGAAGAGAAGATCTATCATCAAAGCAGCCACGAAGTGCGAAGATCGTTGCTCTCTTCACCAAGGGTTCAACCTTCCCTCCTCCGTGGAGATGGCATTCCTTCTCTCTCTTCTTACCTCCTTCCTTGTTTTTGATATGAGCGAGTAGTCCCATTCACTAGGGTGCGGGGAGTAGCCCCGCTACCCATGTTTTCATTTCATGCAATGTAATTCAACCGTTTGCAATAGAGATACTCTTCTTTTCGGTTCAACATCAATCGTTTAATGAATGCTTGTTGCTTGATCATCAACTTGTGTTACCTATTGTCTATCGGTATGAATTGTCTACGTTTGTACTCTTAGATCTGAATATCGATTGAATGTTGGTTTTGGATGTATGTAGTCACCATATGTCTGTCTCGGTATCTAGGAGTGCTTTCATGAGTGGATTAAACTCACTCCCGTCATTGCACTTTCACACTATGAAATGGAATCAGTTGACGTATGAAAGTGCAACCTTGGTAAGGTCGAGGAACACACTTTATGAAGGAGTAATGCAAAGCAAGTGACCATTCATTATGGGATGGATGGCTTTGCAATACTCCACACTTCTCGTAGTTAGTTATCCGAAAGGAAACTAAGTCTACAAGATACTAACTGATTAGACTCTCTTTGCAGGTTGTTTTATTATGTTGCATGTTTTGATCCATGTGTAGTGGCGTGAAACCTGATAACATCCTAGTGATTTTTTTAATCATTGTTTACAACCTTAATTTCCACTTCCTTGCTTTTACTTTCCTCGCACCTAGCTTAAACAACCAAATCAAACTTTCGATCTAAATATCAACTGTTAAGTAGTTAAGTACGACTAAAACGTTTTCCATCTTGTTAAACTTTAAGCAAGACCGTTGTCCCGTGGATCCGACCCTTAAACTATACTACGATAAGACTTCCGCGTGTTTCAGTACACGTGGGTGGAGATCTTACCATATTAGAAGCAAGGCTAAACCTAGAGATTCATCATCTTTGGGATTTTTAGTGGCGTTGCAAAACTCCATCAAAAATTGGCGTCGTTGCTGGGGACAACGGAACGTTTTAGTTTTTACTTAACAACTTCTTGGTTGATTAGGATTTTACACTTTTCCTTGATAACTACTCCAAATTTTCTTGACCTCTTTGCTTCCTTTCATCATCTAACTGAGTGAATTTCTTCCTACTCAGGTAGAAAACGTGTATGCAAACCCCGCATCACATCGGATTCTCCCCTGAACCAGAGTACGACTCTGAGGTAGAAAGAAGTTTCCACCGAAGGATTAGACTTAACCGCCAAAGAGCCAAACAGATGGCTGAAGAGAAACGCCTCATTGCAGAAAGAGTTAACGCCGCCATAGCTGCACAACGAGCACAACTTATCGCTGAAACTCGTGCTCAAGTGCAGGCCGAGATTCGAGCTGAGGAACAAGCCCGCATCCAAGCCAAAAATGTCGCTGCTCAATTAGCATTAAGAAACAAGCAACTTTGGGACTACGTAGTCCCAAAGAATTATGAAGATGATCACCCAGTCTGACCACCGATTATTAACATACCAAACTTTGAAATCCGGACGCAATGGATCCAAATCATGCAAGGCATCTTTTTATCTGGAGGATCTGGAGACGATTGCATGGATCATCTTAAGAGATTCAAGTCACTCTGCCGACTTGTACCTCAAGCAGGAGTTGCCTTGGAAGCAATAATGTTACACCTCTTCCACTTCACCTTATCTGGAAGAGCGCTAAGTTGGTACAATGCTTTAGATAGGCACCCTATCATCACTACTTGGACTCCCTTAGAAGAAAAGTTTCTTGAGAAATTCTTTCCACCTTCACTAACCTATGAGATTAGGGGGCAGATCAACCATTTTGCCCAACTACCCGGAGAAACACTTGCAGAAGCTTGGGAAAGATTCAAGGAACTCCTGAGAAAGTGCCCTCACCATGGCATATCCCAAAATCAACTGATTGAAACATTCTATAGAGGAGTAAGTGATGATATCAAGCAGTTTTTAGACTCCTCATCCGGAGGAAACTTCATGAGAAAGAACTATGAAGATGCTTGGAATATAGTTACGTTAGGGGCCGAGAATCAATCCAATTGGGGAAGGTCGTCTAACCAATCCAAGGGAGTTCTTAAAGTCTACAAGGCTGAAGAATCTATGGAACTCAAGGCCATTGCAGAGGCCTTGAAGACTATTGCTAGCAAGCAACAAGCTCTCGAAACTTCTTTCGGAGAATACGACAAGAAGAAAAGCTCCCAGGTTCAACAAGTAAAAGCAGCTACTGGAACTTGCGAAGCCTGTCATGCATCTAATCATCCCACGCTATCATGTGGTCTGTTATACAATGTTATGATGGATCTACAACCACCAGTACCGCAATATGAACCCATTATTGAACATCCCGAGGACCAAATGCCAGAGCAAGTCAACTCCATTCACTCAATACCTGGCCAGGTGTATTACAATCCAAATAAACCAAGAAACCACCCTGGTTTTCAATATGGGAATCCTACAGGGACTGCCAATCCACAACAACAGATACAAGGCGGATCTTTCAATAGACAACCACCAGGATTTCAGAATAACTTCAACCAAAATCAGGGGAATTATAGAAATGGTTTCCAAAGATCCAATTATCCTAGGAATCCCTCTTACCAATATACCCATCCAGGACTGCACCCACAGCTGCAACAACCTCAGTCGCAGCATCCACAACAATCGCAGTTAACCGCACCTCCACAGCAACCACAAGGACATCAAGTCACTCAATATCAACAGAGGAGTGCCCCTTCCCAACCATCTGATGAAATTTCTTTGATTAGACAAATGCTTCAATCTCAGAAAACTATGCTTGCGAACCAACAGGCTCAACAAAAGGCTGTAGAGGCCCAATTAGCACAGATTGCTGCTCAGTTGAAACCACCAGCAGGTACCTTTGCTGGGCAACCAGAGGCAAACCCAAGGCATGACCAAAATAGACCTGAGCAACTAAATGTTGTCACCACAAGGTCTGGATGTGTCCTTCCTGATACCACTAGAATCATCCACGATGATGATAATGATTTAGCTATTCTTTCCCCAACAGAAAGCTCAACCCAGGAAAAGGAAAAATCTACTAAAACCACTGAAAGAGAGAAAGAAAAGGAACCAATGCCAGAAGTTCCACCCAGAATTCCTTATCCGGACAAGATGAAAGGAACCAAAATGGACACTAGGTTCCAGAAATTCAAAGAAGCTATGAAGAAACTATACATTGATATACCATTCCTCGATGCTCTTTCCGAAGTGCCCGCTTGGGCCAAATACCTGAAAACCCTTCTGTCAAGAAAATATATGACAGAAGAGCACGAAACAGTGAAACTAGCTCAGACCGCTTCAAACATTCTGCTTAACAAGATGCCAAAGAAAAAGAAGGACCCAGGTTCCTTCGGTATTCAGTGTTCAATTGGAAATGGCTCCAGCAAGAAGGGATTAGCAGATTTAGGAGCAAGTATATCCATTATGCCCTATTCTATGTGTAAAAGATTAGGCTTCACTGATTTGTTACCTACGACAATGACAATTCAGTTAGCCGACTCTACCATAATTGCTCCCCTTGGAATCATTGAAGATAAACCTGTCAGGATAGGAACGAATTCTTATGTTCCGTGTGATTTCGTTATTATGCACATACAAGAAGACCTACGATACCCGATAATCTTTGGCAGACCTTTCCTAGCTACTGCCCGAGCGCTTATCGATGTAGAAGCAGGAACTATTATCTTGAGACTTGGGAAGGAAGCTGTCACACCCCGATCTCACACTAACCACTAATCACGAGATTAGGGCGCGACGGAGGGATTATCACATAAACAAATCACTGAGAACTTTTTCTATTTAAAACCTCATAATGATATCCGGATTATTGCTGTAAACTAAAACATAATAAACTATTGCGGAAGCATTTCAACTAAACTGGCTAGAGAACATAAACAGAGTTTACAACATGTAACATTGTTTAACAGAAAGTAAACATAACAGTTAATTTACATCTTTATACACATTCCACATACACACTCTCTCTCACCCACACCATGTCCCAAGGATCGAGGGGAAAGGACTAAGAGACCTCTAACTGAACTAACTACATATACCTTCTACAGACTAAGCGTTAGGATAAAAAGATCCTTCAGATTCCTGTTGCTGTTGTTGACCTGAAAATGTTTGAGTAGAGGGATGAGCCTACTCGCTCAGTGAATAGCATTTCATTTAGCTATCACTAAACAACTCATCAGATATATAAAATTGAAATAAAACATAAGTGCAGTACTAAGCAGGGCAGTTCTAATGACATAGCAGTTTTACAGTTAATAATCACATTTCTATGCAACAACAAATATTTTAAACAAATAAACAGTTATAGAGAATTGGCACAGAAGTTCAAATCTCTTAACATATTAAATTTACTGTGATCCTATATGATTACACTTTTATAATTTTTTTATGCCCTAATCATATGCAGTGTACTCTGCATACAAAGATCTGTAGCGAACTACGATCTCACCATACAAGACTTAGCGATACACCCGGGAAATGCTAAGTCTGACTGCCAGTCATGTTCTGCTACAGGACCCACAGGCTCTCCGGCCTGACTCACAGGCTCTCTGGCCTGCTCTGCACTCATCCTGAGTGCTCTGGACTCCTCCTCTAACCTGAGCACACAGGCGCAGGGAGTCAACATTGGGTTACCACCATAATTACTTAACCGGTTGATGTTGGATAACCCTTTCTATCAATCCCTCGTGCCACCAGAATTACTCAACCGATTGATGTTGGACACGAGTTTCACCCCTAAGGTGCAGACCTCTCAAAGGGGTTCTACGGTGTTAGGGCACCTAAGTCTATTAACTGATTAACACAAAAACACTTAAACAGGAATATCACATTTCATACTTATTTCACATTTTGAACATCACTTGAAAACACATATATATCATTTGTCATTTTTAAACATGACTCAGAATCACTTATCCAGTTTCAATGCTAAACATCCATTTTTAATCAGCATATACATTACAACTGTAATACAGAAAATTCCATCATTTCCATCAATCATATTACGTATTTCAAGTTCCAATGAATCTATCATGCTCTATTGTATGTGCTACACTGATTAGGAGTTATACCAACTGATACTGAAGCAATTAAGCACTTAAATTGAGTTAAATAATGATTTCTGAATGAACTGCCACTCACAACTCAGAAACTCGACCGATTGGTCGGAAACTCGACCGATCCGCTTCACAACTCGGCCGATCAGCTTGCAACTCGACCGATCAGCTTGCTGTTCGATTCCTTCTAAGAAAAAATCGACCGAATCACACACAACTCGACCGAACAGCGCACATACTGAAAACCTAAACAGACCTGCCGATGTCGATTTCACTCGAATCAGCGGGAAAAACCACAGATTTGCGCTGCAAATCACCTGCAACTGATGCACACACCCACGAACTAGTTGTAGGGAAGGAGGAGGACGAACTAGGGCTGCTCTTCGCGCCCTTTCCCTCTCCTGGCCGCTGCTGCTGCTAGCGCAGCTCCTGCTGCTAGCGTAGCTCCGGCTACTACTGGATCAGTTGGCGAAGAAGAAGAAAGGTGAGGAGAAGATGGAGGGGCCGCAGCTGTTGGCCGGAACCGAGCTAGGGCTCTGAATCGCCCTTCTCTCCCAGGTCTCTCTTTCCCTCTCACGCGAAGAAGAAAAGAAACGCTCTGCGTTTTTCTCGTTTCTGAAAAGTGAAATGAGTAAAGGAGAAAGAAAGGATAAGAAGGAAAAACCTAGGGACCAAAACGTAAAATCTGAGAACTTTCGAAAACTACAAACAGGTCCCTGCATGCCCAAAAACTTTCAACTTTTGACTCGAAAGTCGGTTTCAGACGATTTCTCTGGCAACGCCTCAAGCGTAAGATCTTACACGTTTTAAGGGCTAGGATTCACACTACGCACATATCATATCTGTTTTAAATGTTATTAACAAAAGCAAGCTTATAACTTAGCAAAGCAGCTAAAACACATGCTTAACAGCATACTTACAGGGTAAGCTCAACACGGGTCGTAACAGAAGCTTTCCAGTTCATAGTCCTTAATAGCATGAAAGGTCCAAGCATTCAAGAGGAAGTCTTTCTCCTGGACGCTATATATCAAATGTCCCAATTAGAAATGTCTGAACCCTCCGATGATTTGGAAGAAATCTTGACAAATCCGGAAGTAGAATTCTCAGCAAATGAACTTGTGCAAGAATGCCTTCAATACTTAGAAAAAGCTGAAGAAGCCCCAACGACCACCTTTGAAGAACTCAAGGTCGTCACCATTATAGAAGCAACTGAGCCACCTAAGGCTCCTGAAATGAAAGCTCTACCTGAGGGACTCAAACATGTCTTTCTTGACAACGAGAAACTTTGTCCAGTGATTATCAGCTCCACCCTGGAGGTGGACCAAGAAAACAGACTTCTTGATGAACTAAAGAGACACAAGAAAGCTATCGAATACAAGATGACTGACTTGACGGGTATAAATCCAGCTTTATGCATGCACAGATTGCCTATGGTGGAAGAATTCAAACCATCAAGGGAACATCAAAGAAAGTTGAACCCTAATCTCAAGGAGGTAGTTCGCCTCGAGGTTCTCAAACTTTTGAAAGCAGGTATCATCTACCCAATCTCGGATTCTCAATGGGTAAGTCCCGTGCAGGTAGTCCCAAAAAAAGGGGGGACCACTGTTGTTCTTAATGATAAGAATGAACTAGTACCTACTAGAACAGTAACTGGGTGGCGAATGTGCATCGACTACCGAAAACTTAACAAAGCAACAAGAAAAGATCATTTCCCCTTGCTCTTCTTGGATGAGGTTCTCGAACGACTCGCTCACCAAAAAATTTTCTGTTACCTTGATGGATATTCAGGATTTTACCAAATCCCAATCCATCCTGAAGATCAAGAAAAACCACCTTTACTTGTCCTTTTGGAACATATGCCTTTAGAAGGATGCCTTTCGGGTTATGCAATGCACCCGCAACCTTCCAAAGATGTATGACTGCTATCTTCGCCGGATTAACAGAATCTATCATGGAAGTCTTCATGGATGATTTTTCTGTATACGAATATTCTTTCGACGACTGTTTACTCAATCTAGGAAAAGTCCTACAAAGATGTGAAGACACCAACCTGATCTTGAATTGGGGAAAATGTCACTTTATGGTGACTGGAGGTGTGGTCCTAGGACATCGAGTAAGTGAAAAAGGGATTGAAGTAGATAAAGCAAAGGTCGATGTCATCTCAAAGCTAACTCCACCTAAAGACATCAGAGGAGTCAGGGCATTCCTTGGTCATGCAGGATTCTACAGAAGATTTATAAAAGATTTTTCAAAGATAGCAAAGCCAATGACTCACCTACTGACCAAAGAAGCAGATTTTATATTTGACCAAGAATGCATTAATAGCTTCACAACTCTGAAGAATGCCCTTATCTCTGCCCCTATTCTAAGAGCTCCTGACTGGTCACAACCGTTTGAAATTATGTGTGATGCTAGCGATTATGCTATAGGGGCAGTCCTTGGAAAAAGGATTGACAAAAAGCCTTACGTCATATATTACGCCTCCAAGACGCTTGATGAGGCACAAAAGAACTATACTACCACCGAAAAAGAGTTCCTGGCAGTTATCTATGCTTTCAAAAAATTTCGGTCTTACCTAATCGGGTCAAAAGTCATAGTATATACTGACCATTCTGCAATACGATACTTGGTCCAAAAACAAGATGCTAAACCCCGACTCATCAGATGGGTATTAATGCTTCAGGAGTTTGATTTAGAGATTAAAGACAAAAGTGGGGTTGAAAATGTCGTCGCAGATCACCTCAGTCGTATTGAAGCTATAGACTCCGATAAAGTACCCATTCGAGATTCTTTACCAGATGATCAACTAATGAAGATTACTACTAGATTTCCTTGGTATGCTGATATTGTTAATTATTTGGCAACAGGAATCATCCATCTGTCTGCATCATACCATGACAAAAAGAAATTCATTCATGACGCTAAGCAGTACTTCTGGGACGAACCCTACCTATTCCGCTTATGCGCAGATGGACTTTTTCGTCGATGCATTCCAGAAACAGAAATCACCCCAGTTTTAGAACACTGTCACTCAGGCCCTACTGGGGGGCACATGAGCTCTAAGAAAACCGCTCTTAAAATTCTTCAATCTGGTTTCTACTGGCCAACCATCGCAAAGGATGCACATGAATATGTGCGATCATGTGACAAATGCCAACTATCTGGAGGAATAACTAAACGAAATGAAATGCCTTTGAATATGTGGCAAGAAGTTGAACTCTTGATGTTTGGGGAGTGGATTACATGGGTCCTTTCCCCCCATCTTACGAATTCACGTACATTCTAGTAGCTGTGGATTATGTTTTGAAATGGGTAGAAACTCTACCGACCACTTCTTGTGATTCCAAACCAGTCATCAAAATGTTTAAGGAAATAATATTCCCCAGATTTGGCGTTCCAAGAACAATAATATCCGATGGCGGATCTCATTTTCTTGAGCGGAGTTTCGAAGCACTATTAAGAAAATATGGAGTCAAACATAAAGTTTCCACACCTTATCACCCACAGACTTGTGGACAGGTCGAAGTCTCCAACAGGCAACTCAAGGCCATTTTGGAAAAAACTGTTAATAGGCACCGCACAGACTGGTCTACCAAACTTCCTGATGCTCTATGGGCCTATCGCACAGCTTTCAAAACACCAATTGGAACAACACCATTTCGATTGGTGTATGGGAAGTCGTGTCATCTACCAGTCGAATTAGAGCATAAAGCTTGGTGGGCTATCAAGCAATTGAACTTTGATCTCAAGAGTGCCGGTGAAACTAGACAACTTCAATTACAAGAATTGGAAGAGTTGCGAATGACAGCATACCAAAATGCCAGAATTTACAAAGAACAAACCAAGATGTGGCATGATGGCCACATAAAAAGAAAGGATATAATCATCGGAGATAAGGTTCTCTTATTCAATTCCAGACTAAAATTGTTTCCGGGAAAACTGCACACAAAATGGTCAGGGCCTTTCACTATCAAACATATCTACCCAACAGGAGCGGTTATTATCCTTGATGATAACGGGGGAGAAAGAACCGTCAATGGTCATAGGTTAAAGAAATACTACATTCCAGCAGACAAATTGCCAAGACAAACTATAGAGATCCAAGATCCTATAACATCAGCATAGCCAGATCAGCATTTCGTCGAGCCAGCGACATTAAACCCAGGCGCTACTTGGGAGGCAACCCAAGATCTGAGTATCATCGTTTTTCGTCTTCCCTCTTCTTCTTTTTAGTTTAGTTTTCTGAAATATATATACAAAAAAAATCCACATAAACAAAATAAACATAAAAATCAAAAACATCAAAAACCTAAACCTCCCCAAACAGTCTCGCACCGTTTTGACTTCGGGAATTTATAAGGACGCCCCCCCCCCCCAATCCTATAAATAACACCCCACACCCTCCTTTCTCCAACTGATACTGAAGTAATTAAGCACTTAAATTGAGTTAAATAATGATTTCTGAATGAACTGTCACTCACAACTCAGAAACTCGACCGATTGGTCGGAAACTCGACCGATCTGCTTCACAACTCGGCCGATCAGCTTGCAACTCGACCAATCAGCTTTCTGTTCGATTCCTGCTAAGAAAAACTCGATCGAATCACACACAACTCGACCAAACAGTGCACAGACTGAAAACCTAAACAGACCTGCTGATGTCGATTTCACTCGAATCAGTGGGAAAAACCACAGATTTGCTGATGCACACACCCACGAACTAGTTGTAGGGAAGGAGGAGGATAAACTAGGGCTGCTCTTCGCGCCCTTTCCCTCTCCTGGCCGCTGCTGCTGCTAGCGCAGCTCCTGCTGCTAGCATAGCTCCGGCTACTGCTGGATCAGTTGGCAAAGAAGAAGAAGAAAGGTGAGGAGAAGATGGAGGGGCCGCAGCTGTTGGCCGGAACCGAGCTAGGGCTCTGAATCACCCTTCTTTCCCAGGTCTCTCTTTCCCTCTCACGCGAAGAAGAAAAGAAACGCTCTGCATTTCTCTCATTTCTGAAAAGTGAAACGAGTAAAGGAGAAAGAAAGGATAAGAAGGAAAAACCTAGGGACCAAAACGTAAAGTCTGAGAACTTTCGAAAACTACAAACAGGTCCCTACATGGCTGCATGCCCAAAAACTTTCAACTTTTGACTCAAAAGTCGGTTTCAGACGATTTCTCTGGCAACGCCTCAAGCACAAGATCTTACATGTTTTAAGGGCTAGGATTCACACTACGCACATATAATATCTGTTTTAAACGTTATTAACAAAAGCAAGCTTATAACTTAGCAAAGCAGCTAAAACACATGCTTAACAACATACTTACAGGGTAAGCTCAACACGGGTCGTAACAATCTCCCTCCCTTATAAGAATTTCGTCCCGAAATTCCTAAAAGAGAAAAGAAAACTTGCTACGCATCTCAGATTCAAGCTCCCACGTAGCTTCTTCAAGGTTAGGTTATGATTCATCCACAGAACCTTCACCAACGGTATCTCACGGTTCTTAAGCTTCTTGATTCGGTGATCAACTATCTGCACTGGTCCTTCCACGTAGGACACATCTATCTTAAGCTGCGCCGGTACTGGGTCTAAAATCTTTTCTGTACCGGGATGACACTTCTTCGGCATAGACACATGAAACACATCATGAAGATTTGCCAACTCAGACAGCAAATCCAACCTGTAGGCTACAGGTCCAATCCTCTCAACAATAGGATATGGCCCCATATACCTAGGGGTCAACTTACCTCTCTTTCCAAACCTTAGCACTCCCTTCCACGGTGAAACCTTTAGATAAACCTCGTCACCAACCTCAAACTCAAGAGGTCGACGTCGTCTCTCTGCATAACTTTTCTGTCTGTCCTGAGCAGCTTTCAACTGCTCCCTAATCACAGATATCTTCTCTGTAGTTATATCGACTATTTTAGGTCCAAGAATTTCTTTCTCGCCAACCTCGTACCAACAAACTGGTGATCTACACTTTCTGCCATATAGAGCTTCATATGGGGCCATTCCAAGACTAGAATGGTAGCTGTTGTTATATGCAAACTCCATCAGGCTTAAGTGTTCTTCCCAGTTACCTCTGAGCTGCAGAACGCATGCTCTCAGCATGTCTTCAAGAGTCTGAATGGTCCTCTCAGACTGACCATCCGTCTGCGTGTGAAAAGATGTACTGAACCTCAACCTTGTGCCCAACGCACGATGTAACTGATCCCAAAACCTAGATGTGAACTTAGGGTCTCTGTCAGAAATAATGGAAACTGGAATACCGTGCAATCTGATTACCTCGTCCACATATATCTTGGCCAGCTTCGGAACATCAAAGGTTGACTTGACAGGGAGAAAGTGAGCAGACTTAGTTAGTCTATCCACAATCACCCATATTGAGTCCGAACCTCTAGGCGCCCTGGGTAACCCTACCACAAAATCCATCGTGATGTGTTCCCATTTCCATTCAGGTATAGGAAGCGACTGCAAGGTACCAGCAGGTTTCTGATGCTCAGCTTTAACCTGCTGACACACTCCACATCTATCCACGTACTCAGCCACATCTCTCTTCATTCCAGACCACCAGTATAGCTCTTTGAGATTCCTATACATTTTTGTGTTACCTGGATGCATAGCATACATAGAAGCATGCGCTTCTTCAAGAATTTGCCCTTTCAGCTCACTATTCCCAGGTACACACAACCTGTCATGAAGATACAACACACCATCGTTAGAAAACCTAAATTCTGACCTTTTACCTTCCGACATATCCTGCATAACCTGCCACAACTCTTCGTCATTCTGTTGCAACTCCTTAATCTGATCATAGAAAGTAGGTTTGACATGCATCTGAGCAATCAACCCACTCTGTCCTGACACATCCAAGTCTAAGTTCAACTTCCGCATATCTACAAGCAAGTCTCTCTTGAAACATGCCATAGAAAATGCATCAGCTGTTGAACTTGACTTCCTACTCAAGGCATCTGCCACAACATTCACTTTACCAGGATGGTAATCGATTGTCACCTCATAATCTTTAATCAGCTCAAGCCATCTGTGTTGTCTCAGATTCAAATCCTTCTGAGTGAAGATATACTTCAGGCTCTTATGGTCTGTAAACACCTGACATGTCTCACCATAAAGGTAGTGACGCCATGTCTTAAGAGCATGAACTATAGCAGCTAATTCCAGATCATGAGTAGGATAGTTCTCTTCGTTCTTCTTAAGCTGTCTAGATGCATAAGCCACAACTTTGCCTTCCTGCATCAGCACACAGCCTAAACCTCTCCTGGAGGCGTCGCAGAACACTGTATAACCTTTATCTGCCTCTGGCAAAACAAACACTGGTGTTGAAGTCAATTTCCTCTTCAAGATCTGAAAACTTTTCTCATAGTTATCAGACCAAACAAACGGTGCATCCTTCCTCATCAAGCGTGTCAAGGGTGATGCTAGCACACTGAAGTTCTGTATAAACCTTCTGTAATAACCTGCTAATCCCAAGAAACTTCTAATATCAGTAGGAGTCTTAGGCTGTTCCTACTGAAGCACAGAATCAACTTTCTTAGGATCAACGCTAACTCCATCTCTCGAGATAACATGCCCAAGAAATGCTACCTCGGCCAACCAGAACTCACACTTGCTAAACTTAGCATACAGCTGGTGTTGCCTCAACAACTGCAACGCTACTCTCAGGTGTTGCTCATGCTGTACATCATCTCTGGAGTAGATCAGAATATCATCTATAAAGACTACAATAAACTGATCTAGGAACAGTTTGAAAATCTGATTCATCATATCCATAAAGGCTGATGGGACATTGGTCAGCCCAAACGACATGACCAGAAACTCATAATGCTTATACCTGGTTCTGAAAGCTATCTTGGGAATATCAGAAGCTTTTATTCTGAGCTGATGATATCCAGATCTCAAATCTATTTTAGAGAATATCATCGCTCCACGCAACTGATCAAACAGATCATCTATTCTCGGCAAAGGATACTTGTTCTTAATAGTGATCTTGTTCAGTTGCCTGTAGTCTATACAGAGACGCATGGTACCATCCTTTTTCTTAACAAACAGGACTGGAGCACCCCACGGCGAAGAACTGGGTCTGATGAAACCCTTATCCAGCAACTCCTGCAGCTGCACCTTGAGTTCCTTCAACTCTGCAGGTGCCATTCTATAAGCTGGAAGTGCCACTGGTTGACTACCTAGATATATCTAAATCTCAAAATCAATGTCTCTGGCAGGAGGTAAGCCTGGCAACTCTTTTGGAAAAACATCAGAAAACTCACTAACTACCGGCACATCATAAACACTGGTGGTGCTCTTCTCTGCTCTAGTATCAACCACATGAGCAAGGAACGCTTCACATCCTTTCTGTAGCATCTTATCAGCTACTGCAGCTGATAAAATGCACGTAGGAAGCACTTTCCTGTCTCCAGTAAAGACATAAGAAAATTCACCTTGTTGAAAGGTAGCCTCCTTCTTCCAACAATCGAGTTGTACTCGATATGTCTCAAGACAATCCATACCCAAGATGACTTGAAAAGTATTGACATCCAGGGGTATGAGATTAGCAGCAAAGGTGTAACCTCCAAAAGATAACAAACATCCGGGACAAAACTCAGTCAGAACTGTTGGTCCACCTAGTGGAACCCTCAACACTAACTCATCTATCAATTCTTGAGTTAACAAATTAAGTTCACCAACTAAAGAACGTCGTATGAAAGAGTGAGTAGCACCCGGATCTATCAAAACTGAAACTGGTATACTATTAAACAAAAACATCTCTCCTGTAATGACTTGTGAAGAGATTATACCTTCCTGAGGTGTCAAAGAGTAGAAACGTGTTGAAGTTCTCCCTCTACCACGATGTCCGCGCTGACCACCTCTGCCACTGGGCACTCCACCACCTCTGGAACCAGAAGCCACAGAAGAACTCGGAACATCATGGTACTGAGGCTGGAAAGCTTGTGATGCTGCTTGTCGAAGCTGAGGACATTCCCTTCTGAAGTGTCCTACTTGTCCACAGACAAAACAACTTGCACCCCAACACTGACCAGTAAGTGGTCTTCCACAGTTGTCACATGGCGGCATCTCTTGTTTCTGGGGGCCTGTCACTGACATTGATGACTCAGAAGACCATCCACTAGACGCGCTGCCCCATCTCCCTGGGTTGTATCTCCCTCTGCTTCTAGAAGAAGTAACATCCTCAGATCTCTGTCTACTGAAACAGCTAAAGCCACGCCCGAGTTTAGAAAAGAAAC
The DNA here is from genome assembly GCA_963693085.1 of Alisma plantago-aquatica. Taxonomy (NCBI): domain Eukaryota; kingdom Viridiplantae; phylum Streptophyta; class Magnoliopsida; order Alismatales; family Alismataceae; genus Alisma; species Alisma plantago-aquatica. Next base: position 1,355,014,675 of record OY856412.1, read on the forward strand.
CTCTACCTCCACCTCTATATCCACTACTAGACTGTCCTCTACTGAAATCTGCAGATCTCTTCTTAGACTCAGGCACCTTGTCAGCATTCACAGATTCTTCAACCTGTCTAGCAGCCTCAACAAACTCACCAAAGTTCTCTCTGTTCCTCCTACTAGTAGCAGAAAATGTATGCCGAATCTCTGACCTCAGACCTTCTTGAACCTCCTGCATCTCTCTATATTATTAGGTACAAGATGAGGACAGAAATTCTCCAACCTGGTGAAAAGCGCTTCATATTCTGTAACTGACATGCTTCCTTGCTTAATGTTCTGTAACTGCCTGGTTTTCTCATTAATGAAAGTGGGTGGATAAAATTTAAGATGGAACTCCTTAGAGAAATCCTGCCAAGTAAGCTATGAACCTCTCCTTTTATCCTCCACACCGTGCCACCACAACTCTGCATCGCCCGTCAAAAGATAAACTGCGTGATTAATCTTTTTCTCTTTTGGAAGCTCCATCAGGCGAAAGACCTTCTCTATCTGTCTCAACCACTCAGCAGCCTCAGCGGGATCTATAGTACCACTGAATTCTGTGCCACCAAGCTTCTTCACAAGCTCATAAGATCGCATCAGATCCTTACTGCTGGTAGAAGTAGAAGCTCGCCTATCAGCCTTGTACCTCTCTCCGGTCTCCAGAAACATCTTGTACATACGGGATGCTTCATCCACATGGTCACCACCACCTGGACCCAAGTACAGTGGATCAGGGCCAACATGGCTCTCGACCTGATCATCACGATCAAAGCCTCTTTCTGCCATCTGCAATGATATAACAGAATATTTCCTGTTAGAAAACTACAGATAGAAGAAAGACACCTAAACCTTAATCCTATTGGTCTCTTATCGTTCCCTGACTTGGACTCTGAGTAACTATGTACTCAACCTATGCTCTGATACCAAGATTGTCACACCCCGATCTCACACTAACCACTAATCACGAGATTAGGGCGCGACGGAGGGATTATCACATAAACAAATCACTGAGAACTTTTTCTATTTAAAACCTCGTAATGATATCCGGATTATTGTTGTAAACTAAAACATAATAAACTATTGCGGAAGCATTTCAACTAAACTGGCTAGAGAACATAAATAGAGTTTACAACATGTAACATTGTTTAACAGAAAGTAAACATAACAGTTAATTTACGTCTTTATACACATTCCACATACACACTCTCTCTCACCCACACCATGTCCCAAGGATCGAGGGGAAAGGACTAAGAGACCTCTAACTGAACTAACTACATATACCTTCTACAGACTAAGCGTTAGGATAAAAAGATCCTTCAGATTCCTGTTGCTGTTGTTGACCTGAAAATGTTTGAGTAGAGGGATGAGCCTACTCGCTCAGTGAATAGCATTTCATTTAGCTATCACTAAACAACTCATCAGATATATAAAATTGAAATAAAACATAAGTGCAGTACTAAGCAGGGCAGTTCTAATGACATAGCAGATTTACAGTTAATAATCACATTTCTATGCAACAACAGATATTTTAAACAAATAAACAGTTATAGAGAATTGGCACAGAAGTTCAAATCTCTTAACATATTAAATTTACTGTGATCCTATATGATTACACTTTTATAATTTTTTTATGCCCTAATCATATGCAGTGTACTCTGCATACAAAGATCTGTAGCGAACTACGATCTCACCGTACAAGACTTAGCGACACACCCGGGAAATGCTAAGTCTGACTGCCAGTCATGTTCTGCTACAGGACCCACAGGCTCTCCGGCCTAACTCACAGGCTCTCCGGCCTGACTCACAGGCTCTCCGGCCTGACTCACAGGCTCTCTGGCCTGCTCTGCACTCATCCTGAGTGCTCTGGACTCCTCCTCTAACCTGAGCACACAGGCGCAGGGAGTCAACATTGGGTTACCACCATAATTACTTAACCGGTTGATGTTGGATAACCCTTTCTATCAATCCCTCGTGCCACCAGAATTACTCAACCGGTTGATGTTGGACACGAGTTTCACCCCTAAGGTGCAGACCTCTCAAAGGGGTTCTACGGTGTTAGGGCACCTAAGTCTATTAACTGATTAACATAAAAACACTTAAACAGGAATATCACATTTCATACTTATTTCACATTCTGAACATCACTTGAAAACACATATATATCATTTGTCATTTTTAAACATGACTCAGAATCACTTATCCAGTTTCAATGCTAAACATCCATTTTTAATCAGCATATACATTACAACTGTAATATAGAAAATTCCATCATTTCCATCAATCATATTATGTATTTCAAGTTCCAATGAATCTATCATGCTCTATTGTATGTGCTACACTGATTAGGAGTTATACCAACTGATACTGAAGCAATTAAGCACTTAAATTGAGTTAAATAATGATTTCTGAATGAACTGCCACTCACAACTCAGAAACTCGACCGATTGGTCGGAAACTCGACCGATCTGCTTCACAACTCGGCCGATCAGCTTGCAACTCGACCGATCAGCTTGCTGTTCGATTCCTTCTAAGAAAAACTCGACCGAATCACACACAACTCGACCGAACAGCGCACAGACTGAAAACCTAAACAGACCTGCCGATGTCGATTTCACTCGAATCAGCGGGAAAAACCACAGATTTGCGCTGCAAATCACCTGCAACTGATGCACACACCCACGAACTAGTTGTAGGGAAGGAGGAGGACGAACTAGGGCTGCTCTTCGCACCCTTTCCCTCTCCTGGCCGCTGCTGCTGCTAGCACAGCTCCTGCTGCTAGCGTAGCTCCGGCTACTACTGGATCAGTTGGCGAAGAAGAAGAAAGGTGAGGAGAAGATGGAGGGGCCGCAGCTGTTGGCCGGAACCGAGCTAGGGCTCTGAATCGCCCTTCTCTCCCAGGTCTCTCTTTCCCTCTCACGCGAAGAAGAAAAGAAACGCTCTGCGTTTCTCTCATTTCTGAAAAGTGAAATGAGTAAAGGAGAAAGAAAGGATAAGAAGGAAAAACCTAGGGACCAAAATGTAAAGTCTGAGAACTTTCAAAAACTACAAACAGGTCCCTACATGCCCAAAAACTTTCAACTTTTGACTCGAAAGTCGGTTTCAGACGATTTCTCTGGCAACGCCTCAAGCGTAAGATCTTACACATTTTAAGGGCTAGGATTCACACTACGCACATATCATATATGTTTTAAATGTTATTAACAAAAGCAAGCTTATAACTTAGCAAAGCAGCTAAAACACATACTTAACAGCATACTTACAGGGTAAGCTCAACACGGGTCGTAACAGAAGCTTTCCAGTTCATAGTCCTTAATAGCATGAAAGGTCCAAGCATTCAAGAGGAAGTCTTTCTCCTGGACGCTATATATAAAATGTCCCAATTAGAAATGTCTGAACCCTCCGATGATTTGGAAGATATCTTGACAAATCCGGAAGTAGAATTCTCAGCAAATGAACTTGTGCAAGAATGCCTTCAATACTTAGAAAAAGCTGAAGAAGCCCCAACAACCACCTTTGAAGAACTCAAGGCCGTCACCATTATAGAAGCAACTGAGCCACCTAAGGCTCCTAAAATGAAAGCTCTACCTGAGGGACTCAAACATGTCTTTCTTGACAATGAGAAACTTTGTCCAGTGATTATCAGCTCCACCCTGGAGGTGGACCAAGAAAACAGACTTCTTGATGAACTAAAGAGACACAAGAAAGCTATCGAATACAAGATGACTGACTTGATGGGTATAAATCCAGCTTTATGCATGCACATATTGCCTATGGTGGAAGAATTCAAACCATCAAGGGAACATCAAAGAAAGTTGAACCCTAATCTCAAGGAGGTAGTTCGCCTCGAGGTTCTCAAAATTTTGAAAGCAGGTATCATCTACCCAATCTCGGATTCTCAATGGGTAAGTCCCGTGCAGGTAGTCCCAAAAAAAGGGGGGACCACTGTTGTTCTTAATGATAAGAATGAACTAGTACCTACTAGAACAGTAACTGGGTGGCGAATGTGCATCGACTACCGAAAACTTAACAAAGAAACAAGGAAAGATCATTTCCCCTTGCTCTTCTTGGATGAGGTTCTCGAACGACTCGCTCACCAAAAAAATTTCTGTTACCTTGATGGATATTCAGGATTTTACCAAATCCCAATCCATCCTGAAGATCAAGAAAAAACCACCTTTACTTGTCCTTTTGGAACATATGCCTTTAGAAGGATGCCTTTCGGGTTATGCAATGCACCCGCAACCTTCCAAAAATGTATGACTGCTATCTTCGCCGGATTAACAGAATCTATCATGGAAGTCTTCATGGATGATTTTTCTGTATACGAATATTCTTTCGACGACTGTTTACTCAATCTAGGAAAAGTCCTACAAAGATGTGAAGACACCAACCTGATCTTGAATTGGGAAAAATGTCACTTTATGGTGACTGGAGGTGTGGTCCTAGGACATCGAGTAAGTGAAAAAGGGATTGAAGTAGATAAAGCAAAGGTCGATGTCATCTCAAAGCTAACTCCACCTAAAGACATCAGAGGAGTCAGGGCATTCCTTGGTCATGCAGGATTCTACAGAAGATTTATAAAAGATTTTTCAAAGATAGCAAAGCCAATGACTCACCTACTGACCAAAGAAGCAGATTTTATATTTGACCAAGAATGCATTAATATCTTCACAACTCTGAAGAATGCCCTTATCTCTTCCCCTATTCTAAGAGCTCCTGACTGGTCACAACCGTTTGAAATTATGTGTGATGCTAGCGATTATGCTATAGGGGCAGTCCTTGGACAAAGGATTGACAAAAAGCCTTACGTCATATATTACGCCTCCAAGACGCTTGATGAGGCACAAAAGAACTATACTACCACCGAAAAAGAGTTCCTGGCAGATATCTATGCTTTCAAAAAATTTCGGTCTTACCTAATCGGGTCAAAAGTCATAGTATATACTGACCATTCTACAATACGATACTTGGTCCAAAAACAAGATGCTAAACCCCGACTCATCAGATGGGTATTAATGCTTCAGGAGTTTGATTTAGAGATTAAAGACAAAAGTGGGGTTGAAAATGTCGTCGCAGATCACCTCAGTCGTATTGAAGCTAAAGACTCCGATAAAGTACCCATTCGAGATTCTTTACCGGATGATCAACTAATGAAGATTACTACTGGATTTCCTTGGTATGTTGATATTATTAATTATTTGGCAACAGGAATCATCCATCCGTCTACATCATACCATGATAAAAAAAAATTCATTCATGACGCTAAGCAGTACTTCTGGGACGAACCCTACCTATTCCGCTTATGCGCAGATGGACTTTTTCGTCGATGCATTCCAGAAACAGAAATCACCCCAGTTTTAGAACACTGTCACTCAGGCCCTACTGGGGGGCACATGAGCTCTAAGAAAACCGCTCTTAAAATTCTTCAATCTGGTTTCTACTGGCCAACCATCGCAAAGGATGCACATGAATATGTGCGATCATGTGACAAATGCCAACTATCTGGAGGAATAACTAAACGAAATGAAATGCCTTTGAATATGTGGCAAGAAGTTGAACTCTTTGATGTTTGGGGAGTGGATTACATGGGTCCTTTCCCCCCATCTTACGGATTCACGTACATTCTAGTAGCTGTGGATTACATTTTGAAATGGGTAGAATCTCTACCGACCACTTCTTGTGATTCCAAACCAGTCATCAAAATGTTTAAAGAAATAATATTCCCCAGATTTGGCGTTCCAAGAACAATAATATCCGATGGCGGATCTCATTTTCTTGAGCGGAGTTTCGAAGCACTATTAAGAAAATATGGAGTCAAACATAAAGTTTCCACACCTTATCACCCACAGACTTGTGGACAGGTCGAAGTCTCCAACAGGCAACTCAAGGCCATTTTGGAAAAAACTGTTAATAGGCACCGCACAGACTGGTCTACCAAACTTCCTGACGCTCTATGGGCCTATCGCACAGCTTTCAAAACACCAATTGGAACAACACCATTTCGATTGGTGTATGGGAAGTCGTGTCATCTACCAGTCGAATTAGAGCATAAAGCTTGGTGGGCTATCAAGCAATTGAACTTTGATCTCAAGAGTGCCGGTGAAACTAGACAACTTCAATTACAAGAATTGGAAGAGTTGCGAATGACAGCATACCAAAATGCCAGAATTTACAAAGAACAAACCAAGATGTGGCATGATGGCCACATAAAAAGAAAGGATATAATCATCGGAGATAAGGTTCTCTTATTCAATTCCAGACTAAAATTGTTTCCGGGAAAACTGCACACAAAATGGTCAGGGCCTTTCACTATCAAACATATCTACCCAACAGGAGCGGTTATTATCCTTGATGATAACGGGGGAGAAAGAACCGTCAACGGTCATAGGTTAAAGAAATACTACATTCCAGCAGACAAATTGCCAAGACAAACTATAGAGATCCAAGATCCTATAACATCAGCATAGCCAGATCAGCATTTTGTCGAGCCAGCGACATTAAACCCAGGCTCTACTTGGGAGGCAACCCAAGATCTGAGTATCATCGTTTTTCGTCTTCCCTCTTCTTCTTTTTAGTTTAGTTTTCTGAAATATATATACAAAAAAAATCCACATAAACAAAATAAACATAAAAATCAAAAACATCAAAAACCTAAACCTCCCCAAACAGTCTCGCACCGTTTTGACTTCGGGAATTTATAAGGACGCCCCCCCAATCCTATAAATAACACCCCACACCCTCCTTTATCTCTTCTAGAACCTCCTCTTTCTCTGTTCCACTGTAGTTTCACTCCAGTTTCCACGCGCACTTTTGCTTCTTCGAGCTTACCGTTATTACCTCAGTCTTCCACCGCCATTCTCGTCTCCGACTGACGCTTCGCCGTCGTCTGTGCACGGCTCCGTTCTTCTGCTCGCTCATCGTCGCTTCCTTCCGGCCCTACTTCTTCCGCCTTCTTCGCCTAATAGGTAGATTTTTCTCCCGCGATTCTCGCTACCGCCGTCGCCGTCGCAACCGCCGACGAGCGTTTTTCGGTTTCCCTCCCGCCGTCCCTCGCCGCCAAACGGCCTGGCTCTTCGTCTTCCCGACGGTCTGCTCCAAACGGGTTTGCACCCGTTTGGACGAAGGACCGTTTGGCCCCAAACGATCTCCAAACCGTTTGGTGCCAAACGACCTTGCACCCGTTTGGACGAAGGACCGTTTGGCCCCAAACGGTCTCCAAACCGTTTGGACGAAGGACCGTTTGGCCCCAAACGGTCTCCAAACCGTTTGGTGCCAAACGACCTTGCACCCGTTTAGACGAAGGACCGTTTGGCCCCAAACGGTCTCCAAACCGTTTGGTGCCAAACGACCTTGCACCCATTTGGAACCAAACGGTCTTCAACCCGTTTGGAACCAAATGGTCTCGAACCCATTTGGATCCAACCAAACCTCAAAAATACTGTTCTATTCTAATAAACTATGTTTAAATTCAAATTTCAGAACTCTAACTTTTGTTTTCTTGACAAAAATTTCAGAATGGCCTCCCCCGCAAAACAACCAACAGGAATAGCCGACAAACCTTTTTGGACAAAGGAGGAATTAATTGCTGATCGGGCGAAGCTTCAGCAAATCATTGACCACTATGAAAAAACTGGAACGGTCCCAGCAAAGGTGGACCTGATCAAAGTCATGCATGAGATAAAACGCATCAACCACTGCTTAGCAGAAGAACCTTCTGAAGAGGAGGTCGAAGAAATCTCATCTGATGACCCCTCAGAATATGAGCCTTCATCGGAGATCGAATCCCCTACCAAAAAGTCCTTGGGGAAGAGGAAGGCCCAAGCAACCACTTCAGCACCACAACCGAAGAAGAGGGCAAGGAAACAGGTTCACCCTATCACTGCAAGGGAACAAACCCTGGCAGGTTTCATTCCACCATCCTCCATTCAACCAACCACCACCATCACTACCACCCCTGCCACCATTACCGTTCCTATTTCCCCCCCCCCATTACCACCACAGCACCACCACCAGAAAATCTTCACATCCATACCCTCCCATCCATTAAGCAAACTCTAAAACCGACAAAGTACGTTTTCCCAAGCATACTTATGAAGATGGGGATCTACAATAGAATCCTCACCTTGCTAGACAATTCCAATCTTTCCCGACTGTGTTTTGTCACCGAATCCTCATACGTTGAGCCTACAACGGAATTCTTCACTTTTTTCACTAGAGAAGCAGTGGACACTTTCGATAAAGCACAGGACGGTGGTGATCGTAGAATATCCACCAAAATCTTCAACAACAAAGTGGTCATAACTGAAAATATGCTGAATGAAATCTTTATAGACAACCAAGAGCAGCAGAAGAAAGCCAAGGCTGTTGGCACAGACAACACCAAGTTCAACAAACACAACTTCTGGAAATCTTTAACGGGGCTACCAGTTTATGATGCAAAAACATGTAAAGCATCAAACATTCAATCGGGTCTAGTGCGCACACTTCACAAAATCCTTGTTGGTGCACTCTTCCCCATGTCAGAAGGAGGAAATGTAATCCTCTCATACCTCTTTGTTATCTGGTCCATCCTAAATGGGTTGCCAGTCAACATTGGGCGTCTTATCATTCAAAAACTATCAGCTTATGCCCTAGGAAAAGAAATATGTATGGGTGGTCTTATCACATCAATTATCAAATACCTTAAGATGGATAGACTTCTACCTAGATGCACAAAAATAAAGGGTGACATCCTTACAAACGAACAAACGTTGAAGAACTCCTTCATCATAAAAGACAAGGATGGCAAGCTACACTACGTCTTCTGCCCTACAGCAAAATCCTTCAGAACGCTGCTCCCACTACCAGAACTTGCGGATTATGACAAAGACAAGCTCCTTTTCTCAGATGATGAAATCATAACACTCATGTCTTCGGTCAAAATCACCGAAAAGAAAGCAACAATGGGACAGACAGAGCTTAGCATAACCGCCCCGACAGCGAAAACAACAAAAATTCCTGTAAAACGACCTTCCAGAAGGCTTTTGAAGGAACAAGAGCTGTCGAGAACACCAACTTCCAAACCCCACCCCGAACCAGAACCCACCCTTCCAGAGGAACACATAACAACATCATCACTAGACTCTTTCATAATGAGTCTACATGCTGATCTCGAAACCACCACTCCACCATCCACCATCCCAACATCCACCACCCCACCATCTTCCACCACACCATCCACCAACCCATCATCCTCCACTCTTCCACCTTTTTCCAAATCACCCTTCTTCCCTTCGGGCATCCCATTTTCCGCTACTACGCCCGAATTCACTTCTTTCACCTCCAGCGACTTTCCATCAACTTTACCAGACTCACTTTTCTCTCCGGGTATATCACTACCCTTCTCATCCACCACCACCCCGACACCGCTAGTGACCCCTTCCACAGTCACCTCGCAGTTCGCGGGACCATCAACAGTGTCTTTTCCGCACGACACTACCACCACCATTCCACCCCGACCCCAGCCGCCCCACCCTTCCTTTACTGGGGTCCCTTTTACTAACGTCGGTGAGGAATTCAGATGTCAATTTGACACCATACGAAACCTCCTCACCGACCCTTCTAACATATTAAATTCTATTTTTTCTTGTGTGCAGGGTTTAACACAACAGGTCACCAAGATTGATGAGCAAAACCGCGCCATGCCAAGCATCCTCCAAGCAATCCAACAACGACAAGATATAGTGGCTAAGCAAATTGATCACGTCGATAGCCACTGTAAAACCTTACCCGAGCTGGTCCTTGGAGTCCAAAGCCAGCACAAGGCAATGGCAAAGTTAGTCGAGAAGATCTCAATACAGACTCAACTGCTGCCTGAGACCCTCCGCGAGCTCAAGAAGCAACAACAAGCTTTCAGCACGCGCTTGGACGACACCAACATCACCCTCACACAGCTACACAAACGCCAAGAGGAGTCATCAACCAATGAACTTACTCAACTAAGAGCTCAAGTAACTGACCTCACAGCACGACTCCTCTCGACTGAAGCACGTTATTCTGATTTAAAGGAAACCCACGACGCACTGCTCAAAACACACGAGCACGTGCAAGTGGCATACGACGAGCTTCAATCCATCCATCGTCAATGCAAGAAGAAAGCACATAAAAAACAACGGATAAATCAGCAGCAAATGAAGACGATGAAGATGAAGATTCTGATTCTTCGGCTGACTCCAACAACAGTACCTCCTCAAGTGATGATTCTGATAAACCAGATAATGATGGGGAGGGTCCCAGCCATGGAACAGAACCCAAACAACAGATGGATCACCATGACGGTGATAAAGATCCCAAATCCCCATGCAATGATAATGTCAACATGTCATATGGGGACCAATTTCTTGACTATTCCGCTATGGGATCCATCGGGGAGGCTGCTAAAGATGCGGCTTTCGTTGAGTTCCACCAATGTATAATAGGAACCAGCGCCAACCCCCCCCCGCAACAGCTGTCCCACCCCCCTCCGTGCTCGACACGCCAGCAGCTTCACCACATGACGAGGACGAATCAGAACGAGTGCGTTTAGATATTGATGAAGAGCTCGATTCTGCCTCGGACTCAAACGAAGACATACAGGGCTATGAGGAAGCTCCAGAACTACCTCCCTCCCCCCCTCCATGAGAGCTTCCCCCGCCACCACCCCTACCACACAAAATGCATGACCTAGAAATGGCGGCCATCTCCACATTAGATGCTCAGGATATTTTTATACTGAACACTATCGTGGACGATGCAAAAGCAGGGGACTATATTATCTACCACAATGCTAAAACAAAGCGCAACATGACACGTGAAGACTTACGCAACATTCTGCGACCTCGGTCGACGATGCCAATGTCTATCTTCCGTGTCCTTCTCACCAACTGTATAGAAATGTACAGAAGTCATAAGCGGCAGCAGCCTGTTTTTAATGCCTCGCCTGCCCTATCTTTGGGCCTGCTATACAAGGACATCAAAGAAAAATCAATCGAACATCTGCGTACCGGTTTAGCACGACGAGCACGTTATCTTACCGTGCCCTTCCAAGTTTCAAATCATTGGTTATTCATGGTTGTTGATACCGAGGCTCGGGATGCCACGGTTTATACCTTCTGCAGCGCTGAGCTACCCGCCGGTACAATAAACTTTATGGGTGAAGCAGCCGGTGAAGCAAGATGTATACCCTTTCGGCTGCTTAAGCTAATTTGGGCTGCACGTCCATCTCTCCGCCACAACTGGAGCCAGCCTTGGTTCAAAATAATAAACCTGCAAGTCCAAGCTGACGAGGAATCCAGGGATTGCGCTTTCTACACCATACGTCACATCCAAGCGCTGAATCAAGAAATCCCATTCTCTACTCTGGTTGCTGAAGATTTTCATTCTTTACGAGGACGTTATGCCATGGAGCTCATCTGTGATAGACGGTTCTTCAAGGACCCGACGATGGCACCAGATGATGTCCCTCGCTACCTCTTCTCCTCTATCCAGCGACCGCAGCGGCGACCCTTCCGACAAACTCTGAAGGAGTCAGAGAAATCAAAGGAATCGGCCTCGACAACCGAGCAAAGAAAAGACGACATTGATCCCTTGTCTGCCATCAAACCATCTTTCCCAGACTTTGATCTCAATGCTTGCAAAGTCCTCTCTGACTACGAACTACGTCTCATCATGTCAAGGCTTTCTGCCGAGAAAGATGAACCGTGTTCATGTCTGGTGACATTCTCATAATGGCAGACACTCTTCGAGAAACTTTATAATTTAAAGGATCACTCTCTGTAAGCCTAATGGCCACTTACCAATTTCTCCTAGGCCAAGATAACCCCACAACATATATGGCGTCTCCTTATTTGAAGGATGACCTTTTAAAGCTAAAGCACTTCGGCGCAGATGAAACACTAATCTCCTATCTACAACACACAACGCCGAAGTTCATCATGCTACCCTTCCTCTATCATGAACACTGGCTGCTCCTGGCAACAAACCTACCAGACGGAACAATTATAATTTATAATAGTTCCGACAGCCAGTACAATCCACAACAGAAGAATTATGTCATGACGCCAAAAACGCCCACGGAGGTAGTAGCGAAAGAATGTGCTGAAAAATTAATCGATTTTCTAAGTCAGCACACAAAAGCTTACGACAAAGAACATTTTCACCGCCCTTCCTTCTGCCACAAGTGTCCCCAACAAATTCGACAATCAAATGACTGTGGCTTCCATGTCCTCTATTGGATCTACACCATCATCGTTCTTCAGAAACCAGTAGAGGATATGCATGACGTAGACTATCACGCCCTGTGAGGACAATTTGCAGCTAAACTCCTTCAAGCACCAGGGGCAAGCACAGGATTCACTTAGCCTGCGGCCCTTGTCCTCGTACTACTCCACCTATCACTTTGACACTCTGAGGACAGAGTGCGTGATAAGTTAGGGGGGAGTACATTAGACAAGGGTGAGGTATCATCTCTATATCCTTCTTTCTCCATCTTCTCCTATTTTTTTTGTATAAATTTTCTCAGTTTCCATTACACCTTTAGCTTCTTAAGAATGGTTCATCTTTAGAATAAAAGTCACCCTCAGCTAACTTTAGAATCAGGTGAGTCCTCAAAAGTAAAATAGCACTTAGACATACAATGGCGACTTAATAATATATCTCCACCTTGGGTTTTCATGCTTTTGTTTCACTTCTATATCTGACTCTCCACAAGGTCAATATCAAGGCAGAAATAAGCCGATCTCTCAAGGACGAGAGGGGTATCAGGCAACTTCCGAATTAAGAAGTCTTGCAAGCGGACCACACAATAAGTGCATGTTGAAAAACTCTAAGAACAGCTTTTCTCTCTTCAAATAAAAGAGGCTTGGCCGCCCAAAATAAATTCCAAAAGTAATCCCCAAATCCCAAGCCTGTGAGTTTTTTGAATAAAAGCCAGAGTGTTGAATAAAAACATGAGAGTTGTGCCATGCATAAGGACTTATAAGAAGAGCCAATAAAGGTCTCACCCGACCGGTACATTCAGCTACCCTCATAAAGGCAGATGTGTCGTGCCTGGTAGTGGGACCCTAAGGTTTCTAAATATAAGAGAAGGCTGATAAAGAGCTTACCCGGTCGGTACATTTAGCTGCCCTCATGAAGGCAGATGTGTCGTGCCCGGTAGTGGGTCTCTAAAAAGCATAGACAAGCCCTCTCCCATAAAAAGGGAGAGTTACACTTTAAGCCTTTAGCCAACCCTCATACCCACTCTAGTTACCGGTAGATTCCTCAGAGAGATATAAAGCTGATTAGAGTCAACAACATGCACAGAATAAAAAAGTGGTCCCAATGCAAGCTACGAGATACGGAAGGAACTTGAGACCCATGCATCTCTCAAAAACCTGAAAGAGTCAAGGCAAGCAATAAGATCCGATATGATTTGAGGAAAACTCAGGTTGAGAATTGAAACAAGAGTATGGAAACCCTAACTAAATAAAATCGCCTCGCCACTGCATGCCTTAGCTCTATCTAACTTGAGGACAAGCTAGACTCTAAGTTAGGGGGGTGATAACCTCTCACTTTGTGATGCTATTTTATTAGTTTTCCTTTGTTTTCCATACTCTTTCTTAAATAATTTAGAAAGAATCATTAAATCTTTACTTTATTGCTGACACATCAATAAATTAACTTTTCTCTTCTTTATCCTTGCAGAAAAACACAAAAAATTTACAAAAAGAAAAAAAACCCAAACGGTCCCAAGACCGTTTAAGGCCAAACGGTCCCAAGACCGTTTAAGGCTAAACGGTCTTAAGACCGCATGAACTCTAAACGGTCCCGAGACCGCATAAGCCCAAACGAGTTCGGCGCCCAAATGGGTCCAGTGGCCAAACGAGTTTGGCACCCGAACGAGTTCAGCGCCCAAACGTGTTCAGCAACCAAACGGGTCTAGCGCCCAAACGGGTCCAGTGCCCAAACGGGTCCAACGCTCAAACGAGTTCGGCGCCCAAACGGGTCCAGCGCCCAAACGAGTTTGGCGCCCAAATGAGTCCGGCGCCCAAACGGGTCCAGTGCCCAAACGAGTTTGGCGCCCGAACGAGTTCAGCGCCCAAACGTGTTCAGCAACCAAACGGGTCCAGCGCCCAAACGAGTCTAGTGCTCAAACGGGTTCAGCGCCCAAACGGGTTCAGAAACCAAACGGGTTCAAGACCGTTTGGGCTCCACTTAAGCCTATAAATAAGACCCAAAGGGGTCCTCAAGAAGGGGACTCTCAGACACCCAAAGGCTGCCTCTCCAGTTCCAGAGCATTTCCATACTTCATCCATCGCCCCAAGGCTGCCGGTTTGAGATCCACATTCCATCATCAAGCTACCTTCTCTCTCAACAACAAAGAAGGTGGGAAGAGAAGATCTATCATCAAAGCAGCCACGAAGTGCGAAGATCGTTGCTCTCTTCACCAAGGGTTCAACCTTCCCTCCTCCGTGGAGATGACGTTCCTTCTCTCTCTTCTTACCTCCTTCCTTGTTTTTGATATGAGCGAGTAGTCCCATTCACTAGGGTGCGGGGAGTAGCCCCGCTACCCATGTTTTCATTTCATGCAATGTAATTCAACCGTTTGCAATAGAGATACTCTTCTTTTCGGTTCAACATCAATCGTTTAATGAATGCTTGTTGCTTGATCATCAACTTGTGTTACCTATTGTCTATCGGTATGAATTGTCTACGTTTGTACTCTTAGATCTGAATATCGATTGAATGTTGGTTTTGGATGTATGTAGTCACCATATGTCTGTCTCGGTATCTAGGAGTGCTTTCATGAGTGGAGTAAACTCACTCCCATCGTTGCACTTTCACACTATGAAATGGAATCAGTTGACGTATGAAAGTGCAACCTTGGTAAGGTCGAGGAACACACTTTATGAAGGAGTAATGCAAAGCAAGTGACCATTCATTATGGGATGGCTGGCTTTGCAATACTCCACACTTCTCGTAGTTAGTTATCCGAAAGGAAACTAAGTCTACAAGATACTAACTGATTAGAATCTCTTTGCAGGTTGTTTTATTATGTTGCATGTTTTGATCCATGTGTAGTGGTGTGAAACCTGATAACATCCTAGTGATTTTTTTAATCATTGTTTACAACCTTAATTTCCACTTCCTTGCTTTTACTTTCCTCACACCTAGCTTAAACAACCAAATCAAACTTTCGATCTAAATATCAACTGTTAAGTAGTTAAGTACGACTAAAACGTTTTCCAACTTGTTAAACTTTAAGCAAGACCGTTGTCCCGTGGATCCGACCCTTAAACTATACTACGATAAGACTTCCACGTGTTTCAGTACACGTGGGTGGAGATCTTACCATAGTACAAGCAAGGCTAAACCTAGAGATTCATCATCTTTGGGATTTTTAGTGGTGTTGCAAAACTCCATCATCCTCCTACAATTTATCATTTTAGGCATTGAGGTTTTAGTCCACTTGGAAATGCATTGAGGTTTTAGTCCTCTTACGCTATTATATTTGGTTTGGCACTGAGGTTTTAGTCCTCCTTCTCTTGATATGAATTATATGGATCACTATCCTACTTATTTGGATATGATAGTCGATATTTGGATCACCATGCAATTGTTTATTGTGTGATGTACAAGTCTATGAAAATACTCCTTTTAATTATCATATCTTGTTTAATAAATGCCTCATTTTTTGGACATGAATACATATTTTGAAAAACCCTTATCTTTTCTCATTATTGACATATCTTTACTTCAAACCTTCTCACACTTTAATTTATGCTCAACTATTTGACTTTGTGCATACTCAGCATTTGCTGACGTAATTCCTTTTTGTTTTCCTCTTCTTGGGTGTTGTTTTCAACCCACCCAGAAGTAGCACATCCTGAGGATTAGAGAGGAGATGACTTTGATCAGGACCAAGTGAAAGGATGAGTTCTGAGATGGGAAGGTTGATCACCACAATATGATCTTGATAATTGGATTTATAATTTAGACTTTGCCTATAAGGCCCAATGTCAAGTTGAACAATGAAATTTTATAATAGTTAGATTTTTATTTTCCATTGCCAAAAACTATGTTTTTGTACTCATCTATTTGAGGGAATATAATGCACCCCTTTTATTTGGTTATATTTATGTTGATGGGATTTATTAAATCTATTTTCGTAAATTAAGGAGTGGTCCCCAACCAGGTCCCACTCCTTACAAGATGGTAGCAGATTAAAATTTTGCTCAGTAATCTAACTATTTCAAAAATTCATCCTTGGAACCCTTTTCCCTTATATATTATGCATATATTTTAGGAAGACCAACTTGTTTAGTGACATCAATGATACTCCTCAGTCTGGTATTTTAGATGATTTCTCCACGCCGAAAAACCCTCATTTTGACCCCCTCCTAGGAACAACCCTAACTCTTCTCATGGTGTTGGCGACATTATCACCTCTACTTCATCTAGACTCACCCCTGAGTAAGAGTTAGTCTTCCTATCATAGTTTCTCGCCACTATTATGGTGGGGAAGTTGAACGCCCCTCATGTGTCTGATAAGCCCAAGGAGTATGTGTTGACTGAATTCATGAAAATGTAACCACCTTACTTTAAGGGTGAAGGGGAACTGGAGATGGTCAATAAGGTTGATTACTGGGTCTTAGCCATAGAGTGAACTTTTGATGGTACGACATTCCCTCCTCACTTGAAGGTCAGGTTTTCTTCCTATATGTTGGACGGGCCAGTACGGGTATGGTGAATCACCCAAACTTGTGATACATCTACCATGACCTGGGAGCAATTTTTGGCACTATTTTGAGAAAAGTAAATCTGCATTGCAACCCTAAAGAAGAAAGAAGACAAGTTCTATAATCTGAAACAAGGATCTCTTTTTGTCCCCTCCTACGTGCAAAGGTTTCTTTTACTTGAACGATATGTTGTTGGATTGACTAAAGGATGTAGTGTGGATCTGTTCTTTCAAGGAATCAGCTACCATGTGGGTCATGCTCTTGTCCCTCAGCTTCCTCTTACTTTTCAACATATGGTTGATAAAGACTTAGTTGTTGAGTCTTATCCAGGATATCAAGCTTCAGAGGATGGTAACACCAGCTACAAGAGAAAACATTTGGGTGATGAGTAGAGGTACACAAGGTGTTTAGGATGTCACCATCATCAATACCCCAGCAAATGCAACTTGAGAGAATCTTTTATTCAGAGAAATGATAAACCCTTGATCTGCCACCATTTTGGTTTAGCTAGACATATTAGGCCGCAATGCCCACAACTTTATAGAGGACCACCCTCGGCTCATCCACCTATGCAACAACAACAACTACCCCAACCTCCAAGGAATCATCCCAACAATCAAGGAAGACCACCTCTTGAGAGACATGTAGGTTGTGTTTTTGCTCTAGATGTTATGGGCGTCGAAGATGTTCATGTAGCATATGAAGGTAACATGCATCTATACTCCTTTTCCATTCAAGTACCTTTATCTCAAACCAATTTATGATTGTTCGCATTGAAATATAGAAGGAAAGCAATGTCTATAGGGATCATATGATGATTAGTACATGAGTAGAGAATAGGTTTTTCTAGAATCAAAATAAGGGTTATGGATCATCTTGAGACATTCGTAGGTTTTGGGCACCTCCTGAACCTGAACAAAATACAATAGTTAGTTGAGAGGTAACAGTGGGTGACTTGATTTTGTATTGATTTTGGTGCTAATTTTCATATTTCTATCACATATTTTTAAATACAATATATATGTAAGGATTTGGATGGATAAGTAACATTTAAGATAAAACATCTAACATGTCAGGCCAATTGATACCCTTGACCTAGAAAAGATCTATGATAGAAAGTATTTGGGACATAGTTGTCGTATCTCATGCTATCCATATAGAATGACTACTTAGGTTTTAGAAATTCTTCTAGGTAAGGTCTTAAACCTTTAGTTTTTAAGGAGTAGAGAACTAGTTAAAGAAGTTAGACCAAAACAAGTTACCTAACTCTTAGGTTGCTAATCAAACTGAAACGGCTGTAGTAACTAGGGTACCTGAGTAGACTTTCAAAGTGGGCCATTTAGAGCAGATGTATATGTATTCCTTAAGAAAGTGTTGCATCAAAAATATTATACTCATAATGCGGGTAATACCGATCAATAATTAAATTTTGAACCCTCAGATCTAGGACGTATGGATTTCGGGGATGAAATCCTCTGTAAGAGGTGGAGAGTTGTAACAAGCCCAAATTTAGGAAATTAATACATTGTACCCATTTACTTTATAAATTATTTTTTGGAAACCCCAATAATTAATTAAAATGTGCATGGATGGTAATAATCCTCAAATATAAAAAATTGGCCAATAACACAATTATTTAAGGCCTTTATACAAGAAATGGGGGAAATACACTAGTTTGGGGTTAGTTGTGCAAAATTATCAAATTAAGGAATTTAAGTTCAATGTTATCCTTCTAGATTTTTCTTGTTAGTGATTTTAGTTAAGAGAAAGTTACACACATAATTTGGTTAATAAATAATAAAGGAATGCTTAAATGGGAAGGAAATAGACTTTTCCTCAATTTATGTGATTCACATATTAAAGTTCTCCAAAAGGCAAAATTCATTCCAAATTCAAATTTTTTAAGTTGTTGTTATCTTATCCACCAAATTTCACTTTATTTGGAGGTTAGTTACTCATCCAATTTAAAAGGAAAAGAAATGAAATTTATACATGTGTCACTTTATTCCATTTTGATTGGGAGGACATTAATGTCACGCTTCAATGGCTAGGTGTGTGATTTTCCCTTGTCGTTCGATCATGATCGAGCAGATGGCATATCATTGTCTACCTTGCATCGAAATAGGAAACTAGATGGTTGGGTTGCGTTTAATAAAATAGGGATTTCTCGCACTTCACTCCACTTTTATTGATTTTTCTTTTCCAACCTATTTGTAAAACTATTCCACTCAAGATGATACCTTACTCGGGCTCTATCGTGGTGTATTCCAATTTTTCCCAAATTGTGTGCCATGCTTCTAGAAGTACCGGGTCATAGAAACCCTAGCACCCAATTCTATATAAACCCAACCCAACCCTAAGATCTACCACACCGCGTGCAAGTGTATCCCTTTTCTAATTTTTCCTCCCACTACTCTTTCTATCGCCGTTGAACTCGCTACCTTCTCTGATCTTGCGGCCCATCTCCTCATCGTGTTGATTTGTCGGGGTGTGATTGACCTTCAAGTAAGGTTCGGTGAGAACCCTTCTTAGATCTCGGTATTTTGAGTTTGTTCAAAAATCGCTCTCCAGGGATTCACCAATTTCATGCCATCCTAGTATAGCTGCTTCTCACAGTAATGGTGAGTGGGAAAGGGAGGGGATGATCCCAGTGTATTCCTTACTTTGCCCTCGCCCTATTTTCTTCTTGCTTTCTTTCTTTCCTCTGAGGGTAGGTTGATATTTCCCCAGTCTGAATTAAGAGTTGCGTGAATGCCTAGTTGGCATGGACCCAGGTCATGTGTACACATGTGATTGGGCCACCTCATCCATCTTGGCCCGCTCAACCGAAGTTTCTTTTGATGACGTATATTTTTGGCTTTTTTGTATTGGTCTGAACTTCAAAAATTCATAACTTCCTCTCTATTTATCCAAAAATTAGAAAAAGACATGTTCTAGAATCCTGAGAATTTTTTCTACCTTTTGGTATAGTTTTCATCACCTAATTCTCAAGTTTTAAAGATATGATTTTTTAGGATTTTAAACCTTTATAATATCACATTATTGATCAAAGGAGGTTTTAAAGGATAAAGTTTAGATCTTTGAGTCAAATTCATGATCATTAACCTTGGACCCTCTCTCTAAGATAAAATCATATGTCAATCTGAGTTTTTTCCAAATATTTGGGTTTAGGGTTTTTCTTTCACTTATGATATTAATAGTAACTAAGGATAACATCATGTTTAATAAAGTTATGATTTGGAGACAAATATCATTAAGAAACTTTGAACTCAATATAAGGTCATCAACAAGAGTCGGCCTAGGGTTCTCCGGATGGATATGGATTTCTAGGGTTTTGACTGTACATATATATTAGGACTTAAACCCTAATTAATGGACCTAATCCTATATGTGGGTTGAATTGACTTGAGACTTGGAGGATTAGGATCCAATCTCTTATTTAATACTCAAGTCAAGGTATATGCATGTACTCCATTTAAATTGGGCATAGTATTATGACTAAATAACCTTTTCCCATATGAGGCATTGGTTAAATTGTGAACATTCATACCATATTATGATGATTCTCTTCCTTATGAATGTCTCCCTAATTTGTTACCATTGATTTGTGAATGTCACATTGGTGGTCTTCTTACCAAGTCATTGAGTTCTCTCACCCCACTTGATGACAACTTTTATTTCTTATCCTTTACATGAAAGTAATTTTATCTTATTCTTACCTTCCCTATTAGCATGTGTGATTGATGAGTCATAACTAGAAGTAGTGACACCATGTTTGAGGCACTAAGGTTTTAGTCCTCCTGCCAATGCACTAAGGTTTTAGTCCTCCTGCCAATGCACTAAGGTTTTAGTCCTCCTATAATTTATTATTTTAGGCACTGAGGCTTTAGTCCTCCTACCAATGCATTGAGATTTTACTACTCATGTGGTATTATATTTTATTTGCCACTGAGGTTTTAGTCCTCCTGCCCTTGGTAAGATATGCATGGATTACTATGTTGGTTATTTGGATATGATAGTCGGTATTTTTATCACCATACAACTATTTATTTTGTGATGTACAAGTCTATGGCAAGACTCCTTTTAATTATCATATCTTAGTTAATAAATGCCTCATCTTTAGGACATTAATATATCTTTTGACAAACCCTTCTCTTTTGGATATATCATCATTGACATCTCTTTATTTCAAACCTTTTTACACTTTAATTTATGCTCAATTATTTTACTTTATGTATACTCAGCATACACTGACGTAGTTCCTTTTTATTTTCCTCTTCGTGGGTGTTGTTTTTCAACCAACCCAGAAGTAGCACAGCCTGAGGATCAGGGAGGAGAGGACTTTGTTCAGGACCAGGTGCAAGGATGAGTTCTGATATGGGAAGGTTTCTCACCACAATTTGATCCTAATAATTAGATTTATAATTTAGACTTTTCCTATAAGGCCCAATGTCAAGTTGAACTATGAAATTCTATAATAGTTAGATTTTTATTTTGTGTTGCCACAAACTATGTTTGTGTACTCATCTGATTGAGGGAATATAATGCACCCCTTTTATTTTGTTATATTTGTGTTCATGGGGTTTATGAAGTTTACTTTCTTGAATTAAGTAAGGAGTGGTCCCCTCCCAGGTCCCACTCCTTACACTTGGTTTACATATTGTGTGATCTTAAAGGTGACATCTAGGCATTATGCATGCACAAGATACGTTTGGTTGATGACTTCATTCCCTCTATTCAGAATCAATGAGAATTAAATCCAAATACAGAATAAGTGGTGCACAAGAAGGTCATCATGTTTTTTACTACATGCAGCATATGCCATATCTCTATTTCCATGAATGTGCATCGTTGAATCATAAGAATGAGTTGATTCCCACCCTCATAGTGATGGTGCAGAGGGTGTGGATTGACTACATCAAGTTCAACAAGGCTACTCACAAATATTACTTCCCACTCCCCTTCTTGAACTAGGTCTGGGGAATCATCTATCTCACCATGAGTTTTTCTGCTAATTAGATCATTATTTGGATTTTACCATATTCTCAAACTTATGGATGATTAGGATAAGAATACTTTCACTTCTCTATTTGGGTTGTATGACTTCAGAAGAACACCACTTGGGGTTTGTGATGCCCAACCACATTCTAGTGTTGCATGTCTACCATTTATGTTGGGTACATAAGACCATCATTATGGTCTTTATGTATGAATTCTCATTCTAGGGATACTCATATCAATATTTCCTACACCACCTCTCCCTTGTTGTATCTTGTTGTAAAGAAGCACATTCAATCCTTAGTTAGGAGAATTGACATATCATGGTGAAGGAAGGCATTGCGTTGGGTTATATTGTCATCTCATGGGAAAATTGAGGTGTACAAGTATAACATAGATGTCATTTCAAAGCTTTCATCCCCTTTTTAGTCAGATAGGTCCAATCTTTCTTGGGCCATATTAGGTACTACATATGTTTTATCAAGGACTTCAGTAAAATACCCAAACCTCTCACAAACTTGTTTCTCTAGGATGTTGACTTTATTTTGATGTAGAATGTTTACAAAGCTCCTATTACCTCAAGGAGGCGTTCTCCTTTGATACAAGCACCTAACTGGCCTCTTTCCTTTGAGATCATGTGTGATGCCAATGAGATGTGGTGGGTGAACATTCTAGGTCAGCATGTAGATAAAAAGAAAAATGTTATATATTATGTTCGTAAGATGCTAGATGGAGCTTGGGAACTATACCACTACATAGAAAGAGATTCTCTCCATTGTGTTTTCATTTGACAAGTTTGTATCGTATCATGTGGGGTCAAAGGTTATTGTTAAATAGATCATGTTGCTATTAAATACATAATATCATACAAAGAGGCAAAACTATATGTTATATAATAGATCCTTTTCCTATAAGAGTTCAATCTAGAGATTTATCAAAAGAAAGAAAGTGAGAATGTGGTAGCAGATCACTTGAATGGATTGTGGTATGAGGGCCAAGAAACATTCCACATCCATGAATCACTTATAGATGATCATTTTATGAATATCTCTAAGGGGCCCCAAGGTGGGTACATGTTGTAGTACGTCGTCATCGTCGATTACCTCATGGTAGGAACCATGAATCTAGATTGCACATGCAATGCCAAAAAGAAATTCCTACTAGAATGTAAGACACTTCTACTAGTATGAAATTTCAAATTGTGTTCAGATACCATACATGTGATTCATACAATAGGAGGAGGCTCCCTTCATTCTAGACAAGTGTCATTCTGGCCCAAGAGGTGGATACATTGAGCTCTAAAAATGCAGCCACCACAGTACTGCAATGTGGATTTCACTGGCCCACAATCTTTAGAGAGTCATAGATGTTTGTCATATCTTGTGATTAGTGCAAAAGGGTAGTAAATATATTAAAAAGAGACAATATGCATCCCCATCTCTAGAAGGAGGTAGAGATCTTTGATTTTTAGGGGTGGACTACATGGGTCTGTTCCATCTTCATATGGCTTCTTGTACATTATGTTGGTAATGAACTGTGTGTCCAACTGGGTTGAGCAAATTTCCACTATATCTTGCAACTTGAAACCAATCACCAACATTTCCAAAGAAACCATTTTCCTATGATTTCGAGTCCCCAAAACCATCATACGGAATGGGGTCTCCCGTTTTCTAGAGTGAATATTTGAATTCCTCCCCTATAAGTATGGCACTGATCATCATGTGGTAATGCCATATCACCCTTAGACTGGCGAGGAGGTGGAAGTTTTAAATTGTTAAATTAAATTAGTTATGAATAAGATGGTTGTCTAAACTCGTAATGAATGGGCACACAAGATCAATGATATCGTAGGGTGGTATTAGACTATATTGAAGACACTTGTTGGTGAATCCTTGTTGCTTCCATGAATATCAAAGATAAAATCAGATTCATAATGTGAATGTCATTGAATGTAGAACTTCATGACAATTTTGAATAAGTAAGATATTCTAGTTAAATTCAACTTTGCATGAAACCAACATTTATGTCAAATTTTTATGGTCAAGTTTTGGCTCGACTGACTTTAAAAATGGATAACCAATTCCAACTAGAATATGAGAAGTTTTTATTGTCTCTTATTTTGTGTAAATTTGATTGATTTTTATGACATGATACCTATATGAAAGAAAAAAGACTCAAAAAATCTTGTGGAAGTGAATTCTTCAATTATTGAAATTAATAAACCATTGGACTTGCACAACTTTATGTTGTGGTTGTGATCAAAGAAACTATATAGTAGATGTTTACAAGTATTATTGGGAAGTTCCCTAACTACAAGTGGTAGGGTTTGAGATAAGTTCCTTGGTTTTGAGGAAGTGGGTTGTATTTGAAATTATTTAACAATGGCTATTGGGAATAGAGTCAAGGTTCCAAAATTATAGTTGATTAGATTCAAGTTGAAGTTCCTCATCTTTGCCTCAAAGGGTCTAGTTTTCTTGCTTTTTTGCAAGCACTTATCCATGTACCTGAGGCAAAGGGCCTAAGTAATGTAGCCAGATGTGACAACCTCTAAATAGTTGGAGGATAGTTTATGGGTATGTACGGTAGATTACACGACCAAAGTTGGATAGCTTGTACCTAGTTGGTACAAGCAAGTTGATCTTGATGGTTTTTGGTAATAGACAGAATGGCGCAATAATCATTCCTTTTACAAAGTAACATCAAATGAATGAAAATCTTTTGCTACTTTAAACTAAAAGTCTAAATTTTATCAATAGCTAACAATATCTTAGCAAATTTTGATAAAAGTATATTTGATTGAGTAACTGGTGGGAAAATGTAAGAAAATTAGTGGAAAAATGAAAATTACATAATGGATATAAAGCATGAATATATTATATATGATACTTCCAATTTCTTTGCTAGTCACAAATGAAAACATGATGTGTTTTCAGTACTACATATCTATTACTATATCAAAGAAGCTAAAAAAATATCAATTAGAGACAAGGGTGAGTTTTCTTCATCACCCAAAGTAAATGTTTTGAATCCACATTTTCATATCCTTGATATGATGTAATTGATGGGACTGCTTACAAAGGTGGGAAGGTACTTACATAGTGTTGTACTTATTGATTGTTCCTTCTTCTGATTTTTGAGAACTAAACTCTATTTTAGGAGTATGAATTCCATGTCGAGTAGGCCTTGCAGACTTAGTCTAATTGGATATGATGTTTAATGTTTTGAAATGCCTATGTTTAAATAGCAATAAAAGTTCTCCCTAGTGCATATGATATTCATTGTTAAAGACATTGTGTTTCTCACTCGTGCTAAATGTATATTTTGTGTTCGATATGAAAATTGGTTTCTTTATTTTTTTTGGAATGGGATTTTATTGTGACAATTTTAGTTTATTGTCAACAAAGTGTGGTTAAAGGTTGATACTGCAATTGATATTGATTGGGTTATTTTTCTTTTCAACTTGACCATTTCCAATTTAGCAATAATTTTAAACTAGGAGAATGTGCTCTCTCTCTCTAGCATTAGGTTTTAAAACATCGATGTAATACCATGGATATTTTAGGAAAGAAATTCCATTCTTGGAGTGATTCTAATAATATAACATGGCATCAAAATATCAAAAAAAACATGATAAAGTATAGGGTGATTCAACTTGTTAGAAGAAATTTAGTTATTAATATTAGTTTGTTGTTTTTTACTATGAAGCATCATGAAGGAAAGTTGAAGCATTGTTGAGAGTCAATGACATTAGCAGATTCAGTATGCATATGCATACTATAGATTACAATAACCAAAAGATGTTAGGCCTCCACGCCTAAACATGATGAATCACTTATGAATATAATAAGATGCTTATGAGAACTATTATTTTTTTAGGATAATATAAGTTCATGTATGTTTACTCACTAATACTTCAATCTTTCAAGAATGTTTACTTTCAAAAATGGCCCAAGCAAGGGCAGATCAATAGCTAGAAGAGAAATGATGTGCATAAATATATAAAGAGGTGGATGAAGCATTCACAGAGTTTGAGGTTTAAGCTTTCAACCCTTACCTTCATCAAGATACAGGGTTTATAGTTTAAGTTCTCAATCACTTACTTTCATCTAAGTGTTGGTATTCTTTCTTCTATATAGTAACCTAAAGCAAGGCTTGAGAAGTATGGAACTTACTAAGTTTGTTGAAGAAGTAATCATATAAGATTATTATTGTCGAACAACCATCAATCTCTCCCACTCTAATTACAAACACGGCGATAAAATAGCAAAGGAAATGACCAAATGATTTTAATAGGCGGCCAAGCCAAGTGTATCCTATTGCACATCATTTACAATAATCATGTTGATATTATCACAAGGCTCTCGCTGAGGATTGGCGGCTACCTCATGTTAACATGATCTCTTTTACACGTAAGGTCGGACAGATGGTGGTGGCCCCGTGCAAGCAGAGTCCACTCTAGATGTAATAAACCACAAGTGCTTGCGCCAGCCAGTGGCATTGGGTGGGTAACATCAGCAGCGGAACATGCCGCAATACGAAGCGGACTGAGACTAGACGGAGATAGGCAGGTTAGCCTAGGCCAAGCATTCGGAGAGGGGACGCCGAGTTGGTGATCAGCAGCAGCTGAGCTCGTGGAGCGCTTCAGATTACACAAGCCAATTATACGATGATCTTTATCCTCTAACCTTCGTTTCTGGATTCCTCTCAGCATTGAACAAGCCAATTACACGATCACCTTTACCCTCTAACCTTAGTTTCTGGATTAGATATGCACGGCAGGTAGTGAACCTAATATTGTGTCGCTATATTGCGTGTTTATGTTGATCAATCATCTAACATGCGCCGTAAAATGTATGTTAGCTCTTGCATGTAAAGTTGCATTTTTGTAGACTTGTTTCTATAATTTATTAACAGGAAAAGAGAGAGAAAAGCCCTTATTCAACGTCAAAGAATCATGAATAACAAAACGTCCATACATCGGTTGACATGCGACGGCCAAATTTAGCATCTTATTGCTGCCTACAAATGGCCGCACCATTAGCTAATAACTAATAACCACTAAATTATCTGGTATTGAAACCAGTTGTTGCAGTAGGAACTTCCTACGGCCAAGCCACCCCCAAGAGCAGCAGGTCTACTTTCGTCTGCTTCTGCCTGTTAAAAGAGAGAGTGAGTGAAATGTTAAATCATTGAAGTTAACAAAGTGATATTGATGTTTCATTTGGAAGGCAGGCATATGTTAATGATCTGTCGATAAGCTCTGAAGATTCAGAATAAGAGGATAGATAGAACAGCTATAAAAAGCCAACCCGGTTGGCTGTTCTCCAATTTAACTTCTATCTTAGAATGCAGCACTTTCATGTTTTATTCGTCAAGCATTAATCACAGAAAATAAATCAAGTACAACAGTCCCAACGCAGTTTGGATACCACGTCACTTGGATGTTCCAACAGCCTATCCAACCATTTACCTCTGAGACCCCGGATCATCAGATGATGGCCATAAACACCATTCACAAAATAGGAGACAAAGAAACAAGCATCATTCTGGCCCAGTAGGCCATGGCAAACAATGGAGATCTCTAAAAGCCCAATATGGTAGGTCGCAGTTCGTAAAAGCGACACTCAAATACAGCGTTTCCTGTTTATTCCAGCATTTGATTGGATCAGTGCAGTGTAGTCGGGTGATTTTCCAAATTCTAAAACACTGAAGTGCCTTATCCGTCTTAAATATAGGAAAGCATACATCACCTGCAAATCAGGGTCAACTTGGCATCTTATTTCTGGTTAGAGAAACAGTGAATGAAAATCAATATTTCTACTGGAGAACACATGCTGATCTTCTGACGGTAAGCTGAAATGTTCCAAATAAGTGGATAAACAGAACAGCTTGACTGTTGCTATCATACTTGAAGTTGAGCTATCATTCATCTCTTTAATCAAGTCAATGTATTGAATTGACACACCTTTTTTCTTCAAAACCCTTCATAATACTTCCTTGGGTACTCGAACATAAGCCTTTTCCAAATCAATAAAAATCATATAGAGATCTCGTTTGTTTTCTCTGTATGTCTCCATAAGCCTCATTAGAAAAATGACATTTGTTGTTGATCTTCCAAGCATGAAACCATATTGGTTGTCAGATATCTGCAATATAGCTCTTAGCCTTTTGCTCAATAATCCCCTCCAAAAACTTCATATTGTGACTCATCAGCTAGATACCTTTGAGTTTGTGCAACCCTGAACATCTCGTTTGTTCTTGTAGATGGGGACTACAGTATTACTTCTTCACTCATCTGACATTTCCTTAGTCTTCATAATCTATAACCACATAGCTCTGTCATCCCACATACTCTTCCATACATCAATAGAATTATTATGACATGCATGCCTTCTTTGTTTTCATCTTTTTCAGGGCATTCTTGACCTCAGATAGTGAAACTCGTGTGTAAATGACATCTCTTGTATTTGTGTCATACAAGCTTTAACACTATTCAAAATATCTACATTGAAAAGCTTACAAAAGTAGTTTCTCCGTTGGTTCTTGATATCATGTCCTCTATAACACTCTACCATCTTCATTCTTTATAATTTTACTTGACTTCAATCACTTCCTTTTCTTTCTCTTATACGAGCCATTAGTATATATATATATATATGTATATATATATACACACACACACATATGTTTCCCTTCTCAAGAGTCCAACGTCTTATATATCTTATATCTCTCTCCAGAAAACAAGGTGAAAATCTGAAAAGATATTAGGTTATGGAATTTTCACAAAGTTCTGAAAGGTTGTTGATGTTGCCTTTATTAATGCTGGAATCACATGATTACACCTACTTGAATGGGCCTAAGTAAGGGTTTTCTTAGAGTCCAGTTTATTTAGTTAATTAAGTATTGAGTCTATTTGTATATGCCCCAAGTGTGTCTAGGCCCATTAGGATTTAGTCTATGCTTGTATGCTTCCTCCTATATATAGGAACAAAGTTTTCTAATACAATACAATTAGCCTTCTATTTACTTTCTGACACGTAATAAGAGCAGGATTAAAAGCCCTAGCAAAGAGGGCAGGGGAAAGGGAGTTGCCTTTTCCAGCAGACGACCACCGTCTCTTCCTGGCTGACTGTGCGCCATGCATCTTCCTGGTCTTCAATGGTCGTCTATTGATCTATTCTTCGACATCTATTGCCTATGTCCTTGTTGCGGGCTACTTCTTCCTTTCCTGGTCCTGCGTCGTTGCCTACTACTGCCTACGTCTTCCCCTCCCCAGCCACTGCAATTGTCTTCACTGTTATAGCCTCCTCTAAGACAAGTTTCCACCGCCATGCCTCCTGCTACTATTGTCCTACTGCTTTGTTGTTTGTATCCGTCCTCGAGATCCAATGATTGTTGCTTCAATCGCCGTCCTTGTCTTCCTATTGTCGTCACCCTATCACTGTTGCTTCTCGCTACCTACCTACCGTTGTTATTGCATCCTTCGCACCCGTAGTTAACGCCAATGCCACTGTCCAGTTGCTACCCTTCTTCTCCTCGCCGGGAACTGCTCTGTGAATAGCGGCCATCTTGCCTCTACTGCTCCCAGTTGCACCTTTTTGTTGCCTACAAATCTGCAGCCGATTATCCCTCACACATATTGTCCTCCCTACTCCACTACTATTGCCGCTTACCCTCTGTCTACCGCACTATCCATGCGCCAACAACCCTACATACACAATCCTATTTTTTGTGAACCGCCATGCAGACTATGTCTATTGTTAATCAGATCTGATTGTTTACCTAATCTGCCTTTTCGGGTCACGTAACATCCATTTATTTTTCTAACCATAACTGTCTAATCGGTCACATAGCACATCAACTCACGTTATCGGTTACTTTCCTCGACCTTTTTTTCCTACATATACATTACTAATGCCAACTTTTCACCGCAACCACTCTCTGCATTCTTTTTGTAGTTGGCGTGAGAGGGGAATAGAGAATGATGAGTAGAGGAAAGAGATGAAATGGAGAAGTGAAGATGACCATTCCTAGTGCCATTATTTGTTCACCATACGGAGAGTTTGTGGAGTGGTTCATCTTTATCTACTGCTATACTGTTTCTGCATATTTTTGCTTATGGTTTTCTATCCGGCTACGTCATCTCGACTATTTTGTTATTTGTCCATGCGTATTTGCATGTTAACTTTGTTAATGCCTTGCGCATGTCGATTTTTTGCTATTGTATTCCAATAATCTAACATGTCGGTTGTTGTTGTTGTGACCCATCACTCTCTATCTCTGGGGACTGTGACACAACACTCTCTGCGCTGTGACAATAGCGACTGAGCTGAAGACCATGGCGCATACTTGTTGCTATTTTACTAATGCTCCAGATGCCACAAGAAGTTCATGTGAGCGTGATTATCTACTTGAGGGGGTGTATTTGAGTGTTTGAGTGTTTTCTTATAATATTGAGTGAGAAAACATTTATGTCGGCTTGGTTTATCTTTTTTATTTTGCTTCTTTGTTTGGTTTATCTTTTTTTATTTTGCCTCCTTGTTTATTAGTATACCCGTTCTATTTGCAAGCTGACTTGGGATTTTCCCAAGCTCTAGCTTGAAAGGGAGTGTTAAGAGAGTCTAGCTTATTTCGTTAACTAATTATTGAGTCTATTTGTATATGTGCCCAAATGTGTCTAGGCCCATTACGGTTTAGGTTAGGTTATATTTGTATGCTTCCCCCTTCTATATATAGGAGCAAGGTTTTCTAATGCAATACATCGAATAGCCTTCTATTTACTTTCTGGAAGGTTTGATTTCCTATGTTCTAGATATATAAATCTCCATAATAAAGCAAAGGTAAAACATAAAGTAGAAGGCTTGAATTAATGATTGATAAGTAAAATATATAAGTGAGTTGGTTTCTTTACCAATTCTTTAGGTTCTTTGGGAATCCTTTTTTAGGGCCAAATGCAATCGCACAACTTGGAGAGAAGATGTGGATCACCCCTTGTTCCTCAAGCTCAGCTCTTTGCTTTGGCCTATTCGAAGCCTATATGAAGATTATTCCCTCTCACCATGCCTAACATTCATTAGGAAAGAAGAAGAGGTGATATCTTCTTTTGGCAAGCAAATTGGACTATTGACGCGCCCCTGATCCCTCTCCATAGACACAATCAGGGCCTGGGTTCTCAGCTTACTGTCAAGGACATTGGCTCACCAGCCACCGAATGGAGTATGATCTTCCTTCACGACAACCTCCAAGAGGCAAGGAAGTAGAAGATTCTCCAAGAAAATTTTGGGAACCCAATGGATCGGGTCTTTTCTTGCTTGCTTCTGCCAAAAGTATATGAATGGTAGCAACACTATTGGGGATCTTGTGACTTGTGGTTTCCCCTTCCACAAATGGCTTTGGTCACTGCTTATTCCACTTAAGGTTGATGCACACACTTGGAAGTTGTTGCATCAAGCTCTAGTAGTGGACGGCCGGATTGCCTCTAGCAAAATTCCTCGTCTCTAGGAGTGAATGTTGCATGGAGAATAGCTATGAAGACCTACGCCATCTCTTTCTTAAAGCGGGGGAGGAAGGGCCCTTTGGACCATCCTAGAAGAAGTGTTAGACCTTTTGTTGTTCCAGAACGACCTTTTAGAGATTGAATTTCTCAAGAGTTGTTGGGGTAAGGAAGTTCACTACTCCTTCCTCGGAAACTTCAAGGGCCTTCTACTGCATGTCATGCTCTAGAAGCTTTGGAAAGCCAGGTGCAAAAGTTGTTTCAACATAGGCAAGCTAAATTCTAACATGATTTGGCGGGAGGCCTCACAACCCATCACCGCAATGACACACAAGACAACCTTTGATGAATTAGGAGCTCAACCCCACACCTTGGAAGATTGGCAACGGCGGGCCATCCCCCAACTAAAGCTTCATTCATGGTACTATTGTCCGATGAGATGGATCAGAACAAACCTGGGGAAATCTAAGGTTAATTTTGCGGCAAGGAGACGGAAGAACCAAGGCAATAGAACATGCACCATTACAGTGGGAGGCATCGCGAGAGATTCAAACATGGATGTTTTTTAGGCTTAAGGCAAAGGTAGATTTGTGATCATTCAGCTGCCAGCATAGTCAAAATCAGAATACCCAATAATTTGGCAGTACATGTGACGTCTACATAGAAGACCTGTTCCAATAGAACCTTTTAATATTTTAACAATACATCAGCCAACGTCCCAGTGGCATTGTCAAGGTTTGTCCAGCTACCTACTGACAAGTCCAACTACAAACATGATATCAGCTCTTGTAATAGTTAAGTAGATGAGTTTACCAACTAGACTTCTATATTGCTTGTTGTCAGAATATTAGATGAGAGGAGTCATCATCCCAATTTGTGTTGGTATCAAGAGGAGTACTAGCTAGCTTGGCTCCCAACATGCCAATTTCTTACAAGAGATCAAGTACATATTTGGACAAACTCTAGAAGAGGAATATGATACTTCAATTCTCAGAAAATAGCAAACTTTACCTTAAGTTTTTAGTGATAAAGTGTTTTCCCAGATAACCTTAGTAGCTTGAATATCATCATGGTCACTACTAAAAAGAATTATATCATCCACATACACTCAGAATCAGAAGTCCAGCATTAGTCTTTTTCATGAAAAACGCCAAATGATCAGAAGAGAGTGTCTAAAGTCAGATTTAACAAGAATATGACTTAGTTAATCAAATCATGCATGTGGATTCTGTTTTAGCCCATGAATACCTTTTCTAAGTCGGCAAACCTTAAGACTTCCTCATTCAAATTGTCATACAAGAAAGCATTCTTCACATCAAGGCAAATTATGATTGACAACGACCGAAATAAGCACATGAACAGAGTTAGGATGGGCAAATGAGAGAAGGTTTCAAATTAGTCAGCTTCATAGGTTTGTTTATATACTTTTGCGACCAGGCGAGCTTTAGTCGCTCGACTATATTGTCGGGGTTGTACTTGACACTAAAGGCCCATCTACATCCCACAGAAGAAATATGAGTAGGACAATCAACGAGATCCCAGGTATGTTGATCATTACTCATTAGTGTGCTCATTTCAACTTCCATTGTGTGGCACCGGGCGGGATATTGCAGAGCTTCAGCTGCAGTTTTAGGACAAAGCTACAGTTTTAGGAACAAAGACTACAGAGATAGTAGAAGTAAAGTGGACAAAGTTGGTGCCAAG
Organism: Alisma plantago-aquatica; assembly: GCA_963693085.1. Taxonomy (NCBI): domain Eukaryota; kingdom Viridiplantae; phylum Streptophyta; class Magnoliopsida; order Alismatales; family Alismataceae; genus Alisma; species Alisma plantago-aquatica. The sequence continues at coordinate 1,355,047,618 of OY856412.1, forward strand.
GTTAGCATTAAAAAAAATTGTTGATAGAATGTAATGTACAGGATCGCACTCCTCGCAAACCAATCGGAAGGTCCAACTCAGAAGTTACCTAAGGTGTGCCTTGATCTGCCAAGGAAGGGGGAGGATTGAACGATTGAGGGGTCGTGAAGGGAGTTGTAGATTTTCTATGGATTTGGTACACCTTTAGCGGTGGAGAGTGAACAATAGGACTGTCATGTGATTCCGCCTCAATAGAAAAAAGGTAGAGGGCTATCAACTAGGAGATCCTTAGATGATGACGAGCCCATCATAGAGAAGTAAGGGGTGTTTTAAAAAAAAAAGACCACATTCACAGTCACAAACCACTATTTGGCAATTGGATCATAGCAGGTGTACCCTTTTTGAGTTCTGGAGTATCCCAAGAAGATATATTGTAGAGCTTGGGTCAAGCTTTGTCAGTCTAAGACGAAGGTTCAAACGAAGCAGGTACTACCACAAATTCTGGGAGGAGTAGAAAATAGGGGAGCATCTGGATACAGAATGATGTATGGTACTTGGTTGTTCAACACCAAAGAAGGCATCCGATTTATCAGAAAACAAGTTGTAGAAACCGCTTCAGCCCAAAAAATCTTAGGAAAATGATAATGAAATGGAATCGTTTGGGCTACCCCCAGGAGGTGAAGGTTTTTTTTCTTTCAGCGACATCATTTTGTTGTGGTGTGTAAGGGCATGAGGTTTGATGAATAGTGCCCAAATTTATACGGAATTTACTTACACATGTTGCATGAATCCAATTGTGTTATCAGTAAGAAAGATTTTTATGTGCTTATTAACTTTTTTTTATTTCAGCAAAGAAAGCAATGTTCATATCCAAAATGGGCCATGTCTTTAAGCAACAATTGACAAGTAGCTAGAGAAAAGTCATCAGTGAAGGTGATAAAATATTTGAATCCTATAGAGAAATGCTTATATTTCACCTAGTGTCATGTGTCTTGCATGTGCATCACTTACATATTACTTGTGTTGTTTTGTCCCATATTGCTCATATATGTTTTTGTGTCTCCTCTCTTATCTTATATAAGAGAATGCATTGTACTCCTTTTGAACAAAACTAATAACATTCTTCTCATTATTTTAGATGGTATCAGAGCGTCCGGATCCTCCTTAATCCCTTCCCATCCAAATCCTCAAATCCATGCCCCCATAACCCTAGTCGCCCCTTCCCCCTTCTCCCTCTTTATTCCCCTAGCCGCCGCCCCAACCCCTTCCCCTTCTACCGTCGTTGCTACTAGGTAGCCTCTCCATCGCCGCCTCTCCAGCCCCCTTCCATCTCCACCGCTATCCCCTCCTCTTCTAATCCCACCGCCACCCTCCCATCTCCACTGCCACACCTCCCCACCAGCCCACCGACACCACCAAACCCTGCATCCCACTCACCGACACCACCACCTCCAACAGCCTGCCGCTGCTCCTTCCCCATCCCCAAACATCCCTCCATCGCCTCCTTTCCTCCATCTCCTCTTCTGCACCACCACCCTATCCATCCACTACCATCTCTCCATCCGGCTAAGCCACCTCGATCCCTTCTTCTCTTCCCTAGTACTCTCTGAACATCTATGGTAACTTTTCAGTTCGTGGCACGTTGACGGGTTAATCGAATTTTACTCTCTACCTGTCTACGCCACATGGTGGAATAAGTCTACCTCCATGTTGGCGCAGGTTTTTCTATCTACTGTTGCCCCTGCGAGGGGTTCTATGATCTGATGAGTCAGATCTACTTCTGCTGCATATTGCCCCGTTGCGGGCTCTTCTGGATGTGATACGTGATCTTGGATAATCTATGATTTGATACGTCAGATCCACTCCTGCCCATTGTTGCCCCGTCACAGGGTTCGCTGTTTCTGCTAACTTCTTTTCTGACTACGGATTCGACATCTGTGTTCTGATCTACTGTTGCTCCTGCCTTGTTTGCCATGGCATCCATTGAGCCTCCCCGTTCTCTGTGTCACCACAGTGAAACTTGATGGCTCCAACTATCACCTCTGGTCGGCGACCTTCATCTTGTATGCAAAAGCGTAGGGACGCTACTCTCATCTCACCACTGATCCTCCACCACCTCTTGATGCCGCGGAGGATGAAAAATCCAAACAAACCTATGCTCAATGGAGCAAGAATGACTCAGGGGTTATGTCCTGGATAGTTAATAGCACCGAACCACGGATCAACCAGTCTTTGCTCTGCCTTTATGATGCTAAAGCAATGTGGGATCAATTATCTCACATCTACTCTCATCAACAAAATCCCAAGAGTCTTTGAAATATTCAAAACTCTGGCCAAGAAGGAATTTTCCTTTGACATCTCTATTGAAGATTTCTATAATCAATGTTCTGTCCTATGGAATGAATATGAGATTTATCACCCTTTTACAATTGGGGAGGTGGATGGGAGGTGCGGTGGGAGCAGGGGGTGGAGGGGCTATGGCGGCGGGTGGAGAGAAAGTGGCGGGGGAGCAGGGAGGTAGAGGGGTAGCGGTGGGCTGGGTGAAGGAGGGGGTGGCGGCAGGCTGTGGGTGAAAGAGGGGTGACTATGGTGAGAATATGGTGGACAGCATTACGGTTGGGGAAGGGAAAGATTATGGTGGATCGTAACCATTTGATACCATATAGAAACATATAACCTTATTTGATATGTATAAAACATATTCAAGTGACCCTCTTTTATAGGATAAGAGAGTAAGTGAAGAATAGGAGCAGGTGATATGGGACAAAAGAAAGAGCTAAAGACAAGTCTAAAGCATAAATAAAACAAAAGGCATAAAGGCATATATACCAATAGTATAGATATTGAGACATTAGAAACATATTGATGCCACAAGACTTCATTCTTTGGTTTCATGATTGAGCTTGAAATTACTAGAGCTCTGAAACGTGTCCTCGTGATCGCCATGTGAAATGAACTTAGTTCTCTAGGTTTACATATATCATTGTGCAAGTATTGAGAACAAAGTTAATTGATAGTAAGCTAGGAAGCACGGACACTTCAAAACAGGTGACATACCCGTGTCCGACACGTATTGGACACCCGTACTCTGTGGACACACCTAAATACGTATTGGACACTTCTCCAGCCGTGTCCAACATTTTTTTTTTAGGTAGACACGGCTTGGACACGGCCAGGCCCATTTACAGCCCAAAACAAGGTTGCCTTTCCACTAATCCTAGTCACATAACTAGGCAGCTAAACATGTCTCTAATAGATCAAATCCATCTCAGTTCGCAAGAGGGTGGCAGCTGTATTCTTGCTGTTCTTATCACATATCTAAGTCTAGAGCAGTAACAACTGTCTCCCTATTCTTATTTTTATATAATCTCTCTACTCATTCATCTATTGTTGGGATTGGGGCCTTCCTCTAGTTCTGGAAAACTAATTAACTGAGGGAAACTATCAACCTTTATCCATTGTTTCCTTGTGCTAGCAATGTTTCTATGTTAATCACTTTCTTGAATATCCAGTTGTGTATTTATATAAATTGCTGCTGTGTATCTAAATAAACTCCTTATGAACAGTATCAAAATTTATATGACATCTACATTTACTGAGTAGTGAGTACTGACTTAAAGACTCTTATGTATGTCTAATGGTCAATATTCCGAAATTCAGCAGCATGGTACATCATTGGACTGAATCCGTGAAGTCTATTCTAAGACTAGGCTACAGGAATTGCAAAAAATGCTTACTCTTTATTAAAATTTCCTCAATCTTTTTGTCTTTTGATTCTTTTAGACCTCAAAATACACAACTTCAGTTCTTGGGGTTTCTTTACATCATTTCATATGAGTCCCATCATACACATTAAAATCTTGAAATTGAATTCCACCTTGTCATGTTCCAATCTCTCTTATTTGATCTACCGGTCTCTCCTCTTCTTTTTAAATTTTATCTCTCATCATGTTTGGGTATTACACATGGAATATGAATAGAAGTCAAATTGTTTTTTTTAACTTGTATTTGACATAAAAATGAAAAAGCTTCTTTTATGATATTCTACTTCAATGTTTCAATGTTGTGGTTATACAATCGCCAATTGGTGTCCACAGCCGTGTCCATGTCCGCTTCTATGCTTCCTTGATAGTAAGTCATTATCGCATTACTACACATATCATCAGTAAACAAGGTGGCCTTGCTTTTTCAGGGTAAGCAGGGTAGAGAAAATGCCCTAGGTTGTCTGATATAACTAATTGAAGGCTCAACATCCTTATTGTCCAGACTTGGAAGTCACTATGCACATCTCACGTATAACAGTCCACTTCAACATGTTGCTATTTTTCTCTAAGTGGCTTTCTCATTCATGGTAACAAATCATGCATCCTCCTCGTAATGAGAGATCTCCTTTGGCAAATTACAACTCCTTTGTATTGCATGTCAATTTGGTTGCGGTAACACAACTGCTTTAGTTTCTAATATTTTTCATCATCCCTTCATGTGCAATGTTATTGTAATGCAATTGTCATTCGTCGTAGCCCTGTCTTATAATGGAGTAATAACAAATGATCCATGGTGTGGAATTAAATTACAAAGGTCTTGCAAAAGATCATAGCACATACAAACGAACGAGATAGCAACTCAACCTTACCTACGATCGGTTATCCTTAATCTCAAGACACTAATTTCTTATTGCAAACCAACTCCCCGTGGTTGGAAAAAATGGTTGATGAGTATAAAAGGAGTGTGGATGCATTTGAAGGCAGAAAGTGTCAAACAACACTAGAATGAAACCAACATACAAAAAATATCAATGGATCAAGCTATGGAGGCAAATCATTAACAAGTTGTTTCTATTAAATGTTAGTTACATACAAGATTACACATCATTGATAATGCATCTAAAGTTTTGAGTTCATATAGAATCCATAGGTGTAGGCACTTTGATAACAATCAATACATATTATCTATTAGCCGGCGAGCAATAGCTCGGGTGGTCGCAGCACGGGGCCCCTCATGAAGGGTCATGGGTTCAAATCATCATGGTTGTGTTGTTTGGAATTGTTTCTGCCATAGCGTAGCCGGCCTCTATACGACTAATTGGGGCTCCGTTTCTTACGAGATGAGTGGACCCCCCCAGGTTGGGTCCGGCGCAAGCCTCATGGGTCTCCTAGGTTACCCAAAAAAAAAATACATATTATCTATTGGCAGAAAATGTCAGATTGTTGAAGTGGTGTGTAGTAGTGCACAAGGGAGCAAACGTAAAGCATCTTGTATACATAGATCAATTAAAGCCAAAAGCATCAGATCAATCTCAAAGTCAAACTAGTTGAAGCAAAAATCTTTATCACAAAAGCAAAAAAATCTTGCAATGGAAGGGCATGGATGATAGTCACATAAGGAAACAAACTAACAAGCAGTTCAAGAATTTCCATCTTAGATATATTTGCATCATACATATACATCACAATGAGGCAGAGGCCGAACCAACAACGGATATGGCAGTGGTAGTAGAGCATGGTGTTGTCGAAGTTGAAGGTTTTGGTCCACTATAATATTTTCTTCATCCTTAAGGCATTTTAAAAGTATTCAGTAATGTTTGCTACCTATCTTAGGCCTCCACACAAACTGTATAGCCACAACTGCAAACGTCGCAAGGAATTGGGTAAAGAGACTGATAGATCATGTTATATAGTTACCACAATCATCATATCCATAAGGACAATGCTCATCATGATACAAGGGTAACTTTTATAAGACCACTTGTGATCTGAATAAATGTCTCATAAGTAGATGCTACTAGTTCTACCTCCTTTAGGCATTAGTATTCTATCCAATAATGCCTAGTATCGATGACGAACCTCTACCCCTGTTGTATAGCCAAAACTACAAGTAAAGCAAAGGACTAACCAAGGAGGCGGATAGATAAAGTGGAGTAACACCACAATCATCATATCCACAAGGATAAAATCCAAATTGAAACAATGACCAAGCTTCTATAAGACCACATTCATCTCAACATAAATCGTAGATGGGTACTAGATGGCATGGCCTTTGGTTTCAAATGTTAATGTTTCCAGGGGTGGAAACGAAACTTCCCCGAGCTTATGAAGAGCTTATGAAGAGCTTATGAAGAACTAGATAATAATTAACAATATCAAGGAACGTCCAAAAGTACTAAGTTATTATTTCTTAATTACCTGGAGTTGTACTAAATAATTACTTGCTACTCGTGAATGATTAACACTTGAGAGTAGGTTACAAATAACAATATAGGGCTACTAGCAAGGATTACTTAACAACAGTATCATTAAAAGGACAATTTTAAGTTGTTGTTGGATAGATGTATAATAATACAACTAATGCATGACGTATTACACTAAGTTTGTTGCTTGCTTCCATATTCCGAACCTTATTAGGTATAGGAATAAATTGTAGCAACATGGTGAGAGGAAGACAGTTTTAAGATGTTAACCATATTACCTGGTAAAAGGCAGTACTTTTTAATAGCATAAAGGCATCAGCAAACATATTGGTAGCATTAAATATTGAAATTAGTCATAGTAGAAGGAATTGATACTATTTAGCATTAAAATAAGTAGGAGAAGTAAAAAGAATCTATACAGTAAAAGAATAGCACTTATGTTATCGGTGTACTGTCGGCCCAACTACTATTCTAACAAAAGTGCGCTTAATAAATTGCCTAAGCGGCCCAAAGCGCCCTCCTCACTTCAATTTACTTAGCAGGTTGCTTTAGCACGAACTCCAACAGGGCTGTTGGGATGACCTTTTAAGCGCTGAGCAGACCGCTTTTTTTCACTAGACTACAGATGTATGAATAGCTTTTGGGTCCTTTTATTCCACATTTATAGTAACAAAAAATAATGCACCAAAGATATTCATGACATCATAATTCACTTTTCTTCTTATAGATATCATTCATGTTATTATTCAAACTCTGTAATGTGTCAATCGTAGTTAAAGAACACATCAGCATCCTTAGTTTGTTTCTCTTCAAACTCGAGTCCACAAGTTAGCCTCACATTTTCTACCATCCTATTTGATTCTACAAATTTATCATGGGTTGTTTATTCTCTATATATATCATTAAATATTCTTCTGAAAACAACATAAAAAATTAAAGAATCTAATTAATTATTTAAACTTCTCAAACTCAGCTGCACATTTACTTTGCAGGAGGGACTTTATGTTTTCCCCTATTAGATATTGCAGTTATCATCGAAACACAAGAATGGCGTTGTAGTTCAATATTGTCGAGCAGCATGCATTTTCTTATTCTGTAATATATATGCAGAAAACATGATTTGTAATGTATTAATATCTATAAACTCGAAATTGTGATATAGAAGTTGATGTTTCATATAGCTGAAATGATATATGTATTGTATGTTACTTATATCAAATTAAGCAATAGTACCATAGTAACAAACATCGCCGATTTTTTCAAAAATCACGACATTGTATAGTCCAGAATGTTACGCTAGAAAAAATCGATGAACAGCAACTTTTATGATTTTTTTGTGTTTTTACATTTTTTTGTGATTTTTCCCAAATTTCGGGCTGGGTGATCCTGGCCTGAGTGCCAACTGAGTCGGCTATGCCTCTGGCCCACTAGTGTTCCCACACACGCACCCCAACAGTCATCCACTAACCCAATCGCCCCACCCCAACTCCCATTCTCCCCGCATGCCACAACATTCTCCTCGCACAGGACGACGGTTGTTGCTTAATTGTTGGTTGCAGCTTTTGAGCTTGAAATTGTTTTTGGAGGTGTTGACATATTGAAGACTATAGGTCTCGGTACTACCAACCAGACTGACGGTAATACTGACTCTTCATCAGCATTCAGGCGATACATCTCGGTACTACCGACCAATCTGTCGATAGTACCGACAAATCATCAGACTGTCAATCGGGCAATCTCGGTAGTACCGACACGGCGGCGAACCGGTTGTGCGGGATTTTAAAATTCACCTCTATTTGTTGTATGTCTTGTATTTTCTTGTTTCTATATAAACATACTAGGGCACACATTGTACCCTAAGTCATTGTAACATTTTTTTAACATGGTATCAGAGCTAATTCGCTCCTAAGGGACTTTGCCCTAGCCACCGCCTCCCTCCCATCTCCGTCACCTTCTCTGGCCGTCTTCTTCTTCTCTCCGGCTACAACCACCGCCGCCATCTCCGGGTCTTCCCTATCTACTTCCGCTAGTCTTAATCACATCTCCCCCATGTGTGATTAGGCTAATTCCTTTGGGGGTTGTTGATGCGTCAGTTTCGCATCCAAATCTCTTAACGTGACGTGTATCTCTCCGTCACCTCCTTGTGTGGCGTGTATTTCTCCGCCACTCCTCTATCTATTTTCTGTATGATGTATATCTTTTTGTCATCTTATTTGTCGTTTGCTCATGGAGGACAACAAGGCATCCAAGGTTTACAATGAGATGTCACATATTCCCTCCATCAAGTTGAACGGGAAAAACTACCTATTATGGATGAACGATGTACATACAGTGTTAGAGTCTAAAGATAAAGCCAAGCATGTTAATGTTGATCCCCCTGCTTCCACCTCTGAAGGATATGCTTTATGGAAACGTCATGATAGTCTGGTAAAGACATGGCTATGGGGGAGTATGGAACCCGGCATTGCCGCTAGGTTCATGTTCTACTACACTGCCAAGGAGATATGGAATGCAGTGAAGAAACACTTCTCTCAAGAAAAGAATGCACTTTGCCAGTTCATGATTTATGATCGTCTATTTGCAAAAAGACAAGGAGACAAGCCTTTAGAAGAGTATTTTGGGGTGATCCAGACTATTGCTCAAGAACTGAGCTTTTATCATCCAGTCACTGATCAAGGACCGAGTTGACTTGATTACGGAAAAATTTCTATCTGGCCTGAGTTCCTCTTGCAGTTTTGCTAGGAGTGTGATCCTAGCATCTGGCACACTTCCTAGCATGGAGGAAGCTTATTCTCGTATTGTGCAGTCCAATTTTGAATCATTGGTCTCTACTTCATCTCCTGGAGAATCTCATGGCGTTGTAGCTGCTGTAGTTAGGGGAGGACGTCCAGGTGGTGGTTGAGGGCGTGGTATGCGTCCCAAGTGCACTTTCTGTGATAAGCCTGGATATACTGTAGAGAAATGATGGAAGAAGCATGGAAGACCTGTTGCACCTCCTGTTGGGACATCAAACTACGATAGTACTGCTGCATCTTCTGATCCTCCTGTAGCAAGTTCTGGATCCCTTGGCATCACTCTCACAAAAGAAGGATATGATAGATTCATCCTAGCCACCCAGCATCTAAATATGGAGTCAACATCCTCTTCCTCTTCAACACATCTAGCATCTACCACTGGTAACCAGGCTACCTCTTTTTTGGCCTCTGGTTCAAATACTTCATGGGTGGTCGATTCTGGAGCTTCTCAACATATGAATGGTATGAAGAGACTGCTACACTCCATTGACTCACATGTTCCTCATCAATCTATAACTATAACTGATGGTTCGGTGAGGAGAGTGTTAGCCAGTGGGACTGTTTCTCTAACTCCTAGAATCAATCTCGCATCTGTATATTATGTGCCTGCATTTCCTTTTAATCTCCTTTCTGTTGCAAAATTGGTTGACGATTTGAAATGCAGCGTCACATTTGGAAGTTCTGGTTTTGTCTTACAGGATCTCAAGAGTATGAGGATGATTGGTGGGGGGCCTAGGAAAGGTGATCTTTACCTCTTTCACGATGAAGATCTGCCTCGTCCAATACCTGCTTCACTCCGGCAACTATCCTTTAAAGCGGTTCCCCTTTACTATGGCACTACAGATATGGACATCCTTCTTTGGAGAGATTGAGGAAATTCGAAACCTGAATTATCACAAGTATCTTCTTTTGAATGTCAGTCTTATCAACTCGGGAAACATCATAGAGTATCCTATCCCGGTCGTGTCACTAAACGTGCCTCTTGTTTATTTGAGTTGGTCCACAGTGATGTGTGGGGCCCTGTAAAAGACTAGCTATAATGGTTTTTGCTACTTTATTTCCTTTGTTGATGACTTCTCCCGCATGACGTGGATTTATTTATTAAAGAATAGAGAGTCTGTTTTATCCACTGTCAAACATTTTCATCAAGAAATAAAGGTTCAATTTGATTCCAATATTAAGACTCTTCAATCTGACAATGCTCTGGAATATGTTCAAAAAGCTATGACTGATTTTTGTAGGGTTTTTGGGATGATACATCGTACTTCTTGTCCTCATTCTCCTCAACAGAATGGGGTAGCCGAAAGGAAAAATCGTCATCTTCTTGATATTGCCAGGACGATTTTGTTTCAACCAACTGTTCCCAAAAGATTTTGGTATGATGCCTTACTTACCGCCTGTTTTCTAATTAACAGACAACCTTCATCTATTCTCCAAGGACGTACCTCTTTTTCTATTTTACGTCCTACTGATCCACCCTTTCTTGTTCCCCTTAGGGTGTTTGGTTGTACCTCCTTTGTCTACAATTTTGATCCTAAGGCTGATAAATTATCCCCTAGGTCAATTAGGACTATCTTTCTAGGGTACTCCAACACCAACAAGGGATACAAATGTTACTGTCCCAATCTCCGATGTATGTTTGTGTCTAGGGATGTAACCTTTTTTTAATCCACTCCATATTTCTCTAGTGTTCCCAGTGGGGGGGGGGGGGGGGGGGCAATTGAGTGAGTGTGAGGGAGAGCCATCATCAGACATCTGTGAGAGAGTGCCACCACCACGTCAAAGTGAGGGAGTGCCACTTATCATCCCTGACTATGATGTAGTTCAGGAAGAGCAGCCAACAGGTGTTACTGAAATACAACATTTTCTACATGTTTACAGCAAACGAGGCGGACATGATCCAGAGGAGGTAGCGACTCCAGTCTCTGAGCCTTCCCCATCTTCCTCTACTCAAAGAGAATCCTGAAGAACCATCTGACCTTGATGTTCCCATTGCTGTTCGCAAAGGTACTCATTCTTTTATTGTTCGACATCATATTGCAAATGTGTGTTGATTGTCAAGACTAACTAAACAGGCACGTTCATTTGCTCTTGGAATTGACTCTATAACCATTCCAAAAAATCATATTGATGCTATGAAAGATCATGGGTGGAAGCAGGCAATGCACTTGGAAATGACTGCTCTTCTACAAAACAACACCTGGGAACTTGTTGACTTACCAGCTGATAAGAATATTATAGGTTGCAGATGGGTCTTTATTGTTAAACATAATCCAGATGGATCAGTTGAAAGATTAAAGGCTCGACTGGTAGCCAAGGGCTATACTCAGACCTATGGGGTTGATTTCTTTAAAACCTTCTCTCCTGTGGCCCGTCTTAATTCAGTGTGAATTATTATCTCTCTGGCTACTTTCTTTGATTGGCCTCTATTTCAACTTGATGTCAAGAATGCTTTTCTTCATGGAGATTTACAGGAAGAAGTATATATGAAGCAACCTCCTGGTTTTGTTGCTCAGGGGGAGTGTCAAAAGGTGTGTAGATTGAAGAAACCCATCTATGGGTTAAAACAATCTCCTAGAGCATGGTTTGATCAAATTAGTGAGGTTGTATTACAGTTGGGCTTTTCTCGTTCTGCCACTGATCACTCCTTATTTTATTATAATTCATTTGTTGGATCTGTTATTAACGTTGTATAGGTTGATGATATATAGTCATCACTGGGAGTGATGTTGCAGGCTTATCACGAGTGAAAGAAGGTTTACAAAAACTATTTCACACTAAGGATCTGGGCAAACTGAGATATTTTATGGGTATTGAAGTACTCAATCTCATACAGGTACTAATTTATCTCAGAGGAAATATGTATTGGATTTACTTCATGATGCAAGAATGAGTGAATCCAAGCCAGTGTCTACTCCAATGAATTATGATGTAAAGGAGATGACTGATGATGTTGATTATCCAAATCCAGGATGCTACAAGAAAATTGTTGGTAAACTAATATATCTCACTATCACTCGCCCTGACATCTCCTTTGTTGTTGGAGTGGTGAGTCAGGATATGAGCTCACCACGGCAGTCACATTGGACTGCAGTTTGTTGTATTCTCAGATATCTTAAAGGAGGACCTAGGCAAGGGCTATCTTACTGTAGACCTCAGAATCCTGCTTCTACTCTGGTCCTCAACGGCTATGCAGATGTAGATTGGGCTGGTGATGTGAAGGACAGAAGGTCTACTTCTAGATATTGTACTTTTCTAGGAAAACATCTTATTACCTGGAAAAGCAAGAAACAGAGTGTTGTGGCCAGATCCAGTACTGAAGTTGAATATAGGGCGATGGCCCACGCTTGTTGTGAATTGCAGTGGGTTAAATCAATTCTTTCTTAATTAAAAAATTTTGTGTTGTCTCCTGTTTAACTCAGATGTGATAATCAAGCTGTAATTTATACTGCTAAGAATCCAGTCTTCCATGAACGTACAAAGCATATAGAAGTTGATTTGTCACTTTATCCGAGATCAGATCAAGAATGGAAAGATCATCACTCCTCATGTCAAGTCTGGAGATCGACTTGCTGATATTTTCACAAAGCCATTGTTGTCGGCCATCTTTCAGAATTTTTGTAACAAGCTGGGAATACACGATGTGTACACTCCATCTTGAGGGGGAGTGTTGACATATTGAAGACTGCAGGTCTCAATACTACCGAGCAGACTATCGGTAGTACTGACTCTTCATCAGCATTCAGGCGATACATCTCGGTACTACCGACCAATCTGTCGGTAGTACCGACAGATCATCTGACTGTCAATCGGGCACTCTCAGTACTACCGACTCCCTGTCGATAGTACTGACACGACGGCAAACCGGCTGTGCGGGATTTTCAAATTCACCTCTATTTGTTGTATTTCTTGTATTTTCTTGTTTCTATATAAACATACTAGGGCACACATTGTACCATTAGTCATTGTAACATATTTTTTAACAGGAGGTTCACGACAGAGCTCAAGAGGATTGTAGAGGAGGCACTAAGAGTCCATGCTTGCAAAAAGGCCAAAGCACAAGTGTGTTCAAGGCAATTCTTGCAGTTCGCGACGCAGGCGGCTGCTAATCCAATTCATGATGGCGCTCTGGTGTGGTATCTCCTCTTCCTTTAATTCTTTCCCTTTATCTGCCTCGATATCCCCCTTCCTCCTCTTCCTCTACTATCCTTCATGGCGAATTACCTCCCCCGCCCCTATTATTTCTCCACGCCCATCCCTTTCCTTCCTTATCCTCTTCCTCTACTCCTTTCACAATTCCTCCCAAGTCCCTACATGTATTGCTTTGGTACGATTTTTTATTGTCATTCATCCCTCCCTACCCCTTTTTTATTTCCCATGTTGCTACGCCCATCTGTGTTTGCTCCCCTTCAATCTCCACCTCACCTTCTTGTTCTAATCCCTCCCTCCCCTACAGCTCCTCCTTCTAGTTTTCCTTTATTCCTCTCCCCCTTGCTTTTCCTCCCCCTCCCATCACTTGCCGCCAATTTCTCCCCCTCTTATTTTATTTCATGTTGCGCCCATTATCTATGTCCTCCCCTTCTTGTCTAATCCTTCCCTCCCTATTGCTGCCCCAATTTCATACGCCTACCCATTCTCTCTTATCGTCGATTCCTCCCTACTTCTCTACTCTCTCCCCTGTCTCTTTTCTTTTGTTTGATATAGCTACAAATTATTGATGGTCAAGGTTACTCCCTTTTTCTAAGTTCTAATTTACAAAGTTCTAAGCTTCTGAACTCTCAAGCTCCTAGACCAGTCTTCTTCTATATCTCCAAGACGTCAACTACTGCTTCTATGTAATAAGGTACTAATTCCATTGTTTGTAATAGTATTGTAGAAATTATCTTGTTTAGTTGTTTGCTTATCTTATGGTTTGTTTTTGTGATATGTATTTGCATTTATAATTTGTTGCTCATATTGTGTTGTGAATGTTTCTTAATAAATACAAGAACAATCCCTAAAGCAAAAGATCCACTATGGGAGCATGTTGAAACTATAGATAACAAATTAAAGTGCAAGTCTTGTCGTGAAACTTTCACAGCTTCCATTACACGGTATAGACTCCATTTGGCAACTTTCAAGGACATCAAGTCATGTCCAAAAATCACTTGATGCAGTTAGGAACATTGTAGTCAAGTCTATAGGTGAAATTTAGGCTAAAGCCACTAGCAAAAGGCATAAGATTGCATATTTCTTCTCCAATAGCAGTATATTCAACTCTAACTTGGTTGTGTGTCCAGCTCAATCTATAATGTTGGTTTGATTGATCTAGATAAATATGATGTTCATATCCCTAGCAAAAAACTCTTTGTTCACTTACAAAGAAAGAAGAGAAAAAGAATGTTGACAAGGATGAAGTTGTGTTTGCTATTGGATGGGCTGGGCTAAGTTATCAAGCACCTAGTGTGAAACGGCAAGGACGACAATGTTGGCAAACCTAAAAGTGGATGTGGATGGATATCTCAAAATCATGAGGGTCGGTCCGGAATTCTCTGGATGCACACGTATGAGTGATGGTTGGCAAGACAGGCAAGGACGTCATCATATTAATCTATTTTATTGGTTGCATGCCCCAAATGGGTGTCATTTATAAGTCTATTTATGATGTTGACCATGTCAAAGATCGCCCACATTTGTTTGAATTTATTTATAAATGCATTGAAGAAATAGGTCCAAAAAATGTGATTCAATTCATTGCTGAAAATGCAACTAACTATGGTGTCGTAGGAAAATTGATTGAGGACAAATATGCTCACATTATCAAGGCCAATTGTGTTGCTTATTGTCGAAATCTAATGTTCAACGACATTGATGTGCTTGGACATGTCAAGCCAACAATTGCAAATGCTAGATTGATTGCAAATTCATGTATAGGTATCAGCATGTTTTTTATTTGATGAGGAAGCACACAAATGGTAGAGAATTAAAAAGCCAATGGGCAACTCAGTCTGCAACTAATTTTTATCGTTTTTTCTTCATTTTATCTCAAGAGCGGGCCTTGAGATTTATGATTGCTTCCATTGAATGAAGAGAACTCCCTTAACCTAAAAGCGAGGGTGAGCAAATTGAATAGATTATCCAAGGAGGAGTTTTGGGCTACATAATCAATTATCAGTGCCATTGAGCCGATTGTGAGAGTGTTGAGGCTAACTGACAGTGATGAATCCACTACTGGTTATATCTATGACATTGGACAAGGCTAAGGAATGTATTAAAATATTGTTCAATGGTGAATCAGATTTTGCATACACCTTACTGGAAAGTTATAGATGAAAGGTGGGCGGATGTTTTACATAATCCAATTCATGTTGTTGCTGCTTATTTGAACCCTAAGCTCCATCATGAAAAACAAATCAAAATAGGTTCAGAGATAAAGCGACGGGTTGAACAGTCATTCAAAGAATGCTTAATGTGTTTGAAGGTCCAAAGTTACTCATGAGCTTCGTGATAACCATTCTTTGGGTTCTGACATTTTCAACCAACTTGTTATTGATTCCCTTTCTCATATACATCCAAGTAAGAAATATTTCATCATTTGATTTCATTAGTAGTAGTAATGTACTATTTGTTTCTAACACACTTTTATCTCAGTAGGAGTCTGGTGGGATATGTACCGTGCGAACTCCCTATTTTTCATAAATTGACTGAATCCTCGGATAGCTAATTTCTGCAAAATAGGGAGTTGCCTACTATACATACCCGACCTAACTCCCATTGAGAGAAAAGCATGTTAGAAACGATTAGTACATTAGTAGTACTAATGAAATCAAATAATGAAATGTTCTTACTTGGATGTGTATGAGAAAGGGAATTGATAGCAAGTTGGTTGAAAACATCAGAATCTAAAGAATGGTAATCATGAAGCTCATTTGTAATTTTGGACCTTTCAAACACATTAGGCAATGTATCAAAAAGCGGGAAGCGGGAGGCGTGCGGACAGCACCCTGTAACCGATTAAGTCGTAGGTGGGCGATTAAGCGGGCGATTTTTGAAAAAGCGAGTGTCTAAATTTTATATATTTTTATACAAAATTACATGTAAGTGTATATAAAAAATATATTTATAAGGAACTTCTATACATATCTAATCAGAAAATCAGTAATTAACTAAGTATTCATCAATACTTACTATTAATCAGTATCTCTAATCACTAAAATCAGCAAGCAGATCAGTAATTGTAAATAACAAACTATGAATTGTTGAATTAAAGTAATCACTAAAGTAATACTAACCAGTAGTACCAATCATTAATCACTGAAAGCAGTAAGGAAATCAGTAAAACTAATCATGCATTACTAGTACAATAGAGCAATAGGATATTTACTTAGATGCATTACAGCAGTACCCAATTATTACAGCTTACACACAAAGTATGCATTCTAAATTAAGACTAGCTATATCATAGAACATTTAATGTATACAAGTTTCATATATTATAGTCAACACTACTTGGACTATGTAATTAAATAATATTAGATGCTTACATTAGGATTTTTAAACAAAAGCGGGAAAAAGCGGGTGAGGCGGGCAAAAAGCGGGTGATTATGTTCAAAACGATTAAGCAGGCGCTTAGGGGCTAAATTAGGCGGATGAGGGTCATGGGCGCTTAAGCGGCCCGCCTGGCCGTTTTTTAATTCACTGACATTAGGCATTCTCTAAATAGTGTTCAACCCTTGATTTATCTCTGAATCTATTATGATTCTATTTTCATAATGAGCTTAGGATTTAGATAAGCAGCAGCAGCAGCATGAATCAGATTATGTAACATATATGCCCACCTTTCATAATAACCTTCCAGCAAGGTGTACAAATCGCATTCACCATTGAACACAGTTTGAATACATTCATTAGCCTTGTCCAATGCCTTGTAGATATAACTAGTAGTGGATCCATCACTATCAATTAGCCTCAACACTCTTACAACCGGCTCAATGGAACTAATAATTGTTTTACCTGTAGCCCAAAATTTAAGTTCAAGGATAATCTGCTCCATCTGCACACCTTCCTTGCTTTTAGATTGAGGGAGTTCTCTCGATTCCGTAGAAGCAATCGTAAATCTCAAGGCCGGCTCTAGAGATAAAATGGAGAATGAACACAGATAGTTGCAAACCGGGTTGTCGCTCGCCTTTTTAACTCCCTACCATTTGTGTGATTCCTCATCAACTCTAAAATATGTCGTTATCTATACATGAATTTCGTAATCAATCTCGCATTTGCAATTGTTGGGTTGACATGTTCAAACTCATTAATGTCTTTGAACATTAGATTTATACAATGAGCAGCACAATTGGCCTTGACAATGTGAGGATATTTGTTCTCAATCAATTTTACATGCGCACCATAGCTAGTTGCATTGTCAGTAATGAATTAGATCATATTTCTTTTTTTTGGTCGGTTAAAAGGCGTGTTACTATTAAAATCAAAAAACTTTGGGCACTAAGTACCCCATTACATCGACAGGAGCTAAAAAGCTCAATTAAGGGTCAAAATCCCCACGCCGGGGGACACACAAGCCTTCAAGGCGAAAAACAAAACTAAGAAAACCAATCAACCTTGACAAGCTAGGTCCAGGCGGACCAACCAGAAAGTAATAGCAACTTGACATAGAACAATCGCTAGCAATCCAGCCTGTAGCTAGACATGAAGTTTCTGTCCTTCTCAGCTATCCAACTCCAGGTTTCTAAATGGGAGAAACACCCAAACAAGGAACCCCTAGCAACAGATCAGTAAGAAGCTAAACAAGACGCATGAGAAGCAAGAACCATCGCATTTTAACAAAGAGTGGGATGGAAAGGTCAGCTCCAAATCACTCCTTCATGCATGGCACAGCACCAACTATCTATTAAAAGTACCCACAAATTGTGGTACTATGCCAAGATTAGGGAGATCCTTCGAGCTAACATCCCGCCACACAACCTAGTTGCTCACCAGCAATGGTCCTTGACCTATCGGTAGAAGTTGTTTACACAGCAACAAACACATACACCCAAAAGGTGTTCCCTGCATACAGCAGCAAAACGAGCAAAGAAGAAGAGAGGAAGAATCTACCCCTCTTAGTCCAAACCCCTCGTGATGCACCTGAAAGCCTCAAGGCTTTTCGTCAAACACCTTGAAGGTGTTCCAAATCAGCTGTAGCAGAGCCACCACCATGAGCATGAGGCGCCTGCCTGCGACGAGGCTCGATCTTGGGGGCGACCCAACCCGCAGCAGCAGAGAGCATCAAAGCGCGCCACAGTGTTGCTCTTCCATCGCTGGATCGTGGCTGAGGAGGGAGGCGTCGTCGTCGGGAGAAAACCAGCCTGAGGCGAGTCGCCCAACCTTGTCAGCCGCCCAGCGAGGCCTCAGCCGCCATCACCGTCGCCAAGCGAGTCGGGGTCGATATCGAGGCCGCCTTTGCCCTGGACACCACCAGTTATCGGCTCGGGGGAGGAGGAAACAGGTATCTGAAGAGGAAATCGAAGGATCCCCTTTTCTTCGCCTTGACAGAGCAGCAGCACAGGAGACGGATCTAGGGCACAGCTCCTCTCCACCCGTCACTCGTAAACGGGATGGATTCGACAAGGTCGAATCTGCCGATTCACAACCTAGATCTGGGCTCCACAGCGGCGCATCGCGTCTCCTCTGCCCAGCCAAGAAACGACCCAAACGACGTTGTGGGAGGAGCTTCGGACTGGACGCCGGCTCCATTGCCTCCTGAGAAACGCTACAGCCTTCAGACCCTAGCCTTCCGTGGTTGGGCCAGGGGGAGGAAGTGTGACGTCCCCGGATTTTGATTTCTCCAAACCGTATTGGGAATGAGAGGTCAGAATCCGAGAACATCATTCAATCATATCAGAAAGCGATGTGGAAGCATAATTCGCATACATGAACATATAACCATAACATTCTCAACATTCAACATGCATAATTATACAATATGAATTATTACAACATGATTTACAGTTACATATTGAATGAAAAATCTACAAGTCTGGACATGTATGCTAACAAGATCTTAGACAATAGGTACAACCTGAACAACTGCTCACTTCCCGTCTTTTATCCCACGCTATCTCTGAACCTAAAACATACGTGAAACAACGAATCAACACACAAGGTGTTGTGCACGTGGGTAGAAAGATACATACTAATATGTTTGCATAATTGAAATAGCTTAAGAAAGAAAGAGAGTAAAAGAAAACATTATTTAAAGCGATAATCAGGTAAACATTCCTTTTATTGCTTTCACATTGATGCGGTTGTACTACTCATACTTGCACTTGACTTCATCCAGTGTGGGCAATATAGTATCATCATACATCTAACATGGGCCAAGGAATCATACATCCATGTTAGGCAACATACATCCACACCAGGCTATGTGCTCTAGTAACTACAACCCATCATACTCATTTATGTTCTATTAGATTTGGCGAAGTATAACTTATAATAGTTCAACCAAGCAATCATATCCAAATACGAGCATTCAAGATATCACATATCATATGCAACCAGAAAACTAGTCTTATACTTAATAAATCCCACGTACCTGAGTTCAGAGATTCATAAATATCTTTGATCATCTAGACAAACTGGTCAGCACCTGATTAATAACAAAATCATATACTAGCATCAGATTCTGATCATCTTAACCCTAGTCGTGTTCATTAGGGTTTATATTATCTCATTAGGATATTCCAACGTTTACTTGCATTATTGTCTTATATTTATATTATTGATGCCATTTTCCAGATTACATCTCATTATCAAAGTTCATCGTCTGAACATTAGGTTCCAAATCCTTTTGTGCACATATTAACCCTAGGTTACATCATTAACCTAGATTAGGGTTTTATAACATGCATTAAGATTCATCTTCATATAACATAGATTCTGTTCATCATGATGATCTCATAATTAAATCTGAGGTTCAATATACTGATATGAGCTTTCTCTGTAAATTTCATCATTTATAGAGCACGTATGTATTTATTGTATTTTATTAGGGTTATTAGCCCTAATTAGCCATATTAATCAAATTACAGAATTTTGTGCATCAACATGACTATATCTGACATCATATGCATTCTATACATAATTGTGGACTTACTGATATTTTTCCATGATTTTATATCATCCTTTGATATTTATTTTCCATTAAACAAGTATTACATGTCTTATATGATATTGCTAATATTAAAGCATCAAAATTTTGATATCAAGCTTTCATATTGTTCTACATATTTTTCTGAAAATTTCGATACCTTATTTACATTTTTCTGATCATCGTGCTATTTTCTACAAATTATATGAGAAAGGATATTTACTGAATTATTTACCTGATCGGGCCAATCAAAATTGGCCACGTGTCTAGGTTGCGCGGCTCCTTTGCTTTACTGGGGTCCGGCCGGTTTAAGGGTATTGAACCCGGTCTATTGTGATGGGTCGGCCGGTTCCTGGCCTGACCCGGTCCATTTCCTCTTCACGATCACCAGGCGCTACCCATTCTCTGTTGCTGCTTGCTCGGGCAGCTAGTTGGCTACTCCGGCGAGGCTCCGTCTGCCCTTGGGTGGTGCTGGAGTATCGACGAGTCTGCCCTCACCTTCGTGAGGCTGCCTCGATCGGAGGGGTGAGGTTTCTGAGCTACGGCTCCCTCTAGATCTCATCGCCGCCGCAGTGACGGCGAGGTCGCCGGTGAGGTGGAGGTCAGGGATGGAGGGGTGTTTTGGGGTAGTTCGTCCTAGCCGAGAAACACCCCCGGATCGAGGTGGTGGTAATGGCGGGTTGTATTTGGTGGGGCAAGACCGGTGAGGGTGCTGTCGAGGTGGTGCAACTATGGATGGAAGGTCGACTAGGGGGGGTGCTCGGAGGTCAGTTGCTTCGAATTGGGTTGAGTGGGAGTCTAAAGGAGGTCGGGCGGAGCTATTGGGATCGTTAAATAGGCACCATGAGGTCGAGCATTGCCTCCCCTAATGTGGCCGACGGGTCCATGGCGCCGCCATTTGGGCGTTTTCTAATCCCTGACTGTTAGGGATATTTCTGGGGCTTGTTGGAAAGAGGAGGTCAAGCCGGATCTGAGGAACCAACTTTGACGAGGTTTGAGCAAGATACGAGAGAGAGGTGTGAGTTTGAGAATCGACACAACAGTCTGGCTGTGCATCCGCGGGAAGCGGGTGAGGACGACTCAGTCGTCCCTCCCATCGGATCCGGGTTCAGGTCAGGATCCATTTAGGGTTAAAAGGGCATTATATACATTGAATTAATTTGCTTATATCTCTCAATTAGATAATCCAATTGCAATGAAAATTTAGGAGCAGCTTCATAATGTCATGATGTAGCTGTGGCATAAGTTTGGGAATGGAATTCGAAGGTTACACATGGTTATTGACTAAGAACATTAATACCTAAAGTTCACCTTCATGTGACACTTAGGGTCTTACATTATGTGAAAAATGATATGCCATTTAATCAAAGTTGACTCCAAAACTTCAACATTGGTTCATATGTATATGATTCTTCAAAAGAAATTAGTTCACTACTCACTGGATCACTAAATGAATGATTGGTCTCATGAGGACTTAATTAATCAGAAAGGGTATTCATTCACAATTGAATTCAATTAGGCATCATAGTCCTCCATCATATTTCCAATCACCTATTTGGGTGAAGGAATCCATGATTGTATAACCAATTCCTCAATTTGGTATTTGACATCTTACATAGAATGCTTGTCTCTCAATTATTGTATTAGTTATTAAAACTCAAAAATCTAGGTTATCACATTCACCCCACCTTATTTGGAATTTCGTCCTCGAAATTCAACTAATCTCATCCTTAAGAGGCTATTTGGGGTCGAGATTCATATACATCATTATTTCTTAGGTTCTGAGGTCACCATAGTCGCATGCACTCTAAGTTGTCAACTTAGGGTCTAGAGGCTCTTGGGTGTGTCCACCCCACATATTAATGTGCAAGCATCATTTAAAGTCTTAGTCATAACATGACATTATGATATCTTAGGATTATATCACCCTTAAGGATACGGGTTTTGTTCATACTTTTAAAGGTCAAGAGGAATTTGTTTATATGCCATGATATTTAGATTATTCAAATCTAACATCATTAATATGTTTTATGATCAACATCTTACAATAATTTCAGAATTAGAGGAGATTTATCTTCATCCTTGATATTAGAAATTTTTTTTTTACATAAGAAGGGCTTACGCAACATGCTTGACCACTAGGGTTTCACCCTATGGTGTGACATTTATACTCAACTTAGAAGCATGTATTGAGAAGGATCAAAGTTACGAACTATATTTTTGATCATATATCTTATGATCCAAAAATATCTTTATATCAAGTTCATGAGTTTGACTTTTTATGTCTTATATGTATTATGTGAAGGGAAAAAGAGAATATACTAAGTTTATCCCATGATCTCAGCATCATATCTTTCATGTTTCATATGAAGGGGAAAAGAATATTCTGAAGTCAAACTTATCATGACTTCAATCTTTGGTACTACATGTATGGTATAGGGGGGAAAACTATAGAATAGGTCAAGCTTATACGAGTGACTCCTCATATATAAATCATCTACATAGCTCAAGTGAGGTTTCTATCATCATATCTTAAGAAAGAGAAGAAGAAGAGAGAACATGTATTTTGAGTATCTTTTGCACAAAGCATCATACTCTCATAACTAGAGTTCATATATTACCTCACTTGCAACTAATGATGAGATTCACAAAATAGGTCACTCTAGCTAGGACCTAACTCAGCCAAAGGATTGACTTTATCATATGGGTCATCTACCCATCCTTTTATTTTACCCAATTCTCACATATAGATTTGAATCATGCATAAGGACTCAACTCAACACTCAAGAGTAATCTAGTGTAGGACACATTTTTTTTTAACACATATCTCATATATTGGAGGCTAGGTCCTATGACCTTCTCCCTGTGGGTCTTACTCCCTCTAGAGTTCACCACATATCTCATCCTACCACTAGACATCCTCCTTGTATAAGAGCTTGAGGCTCATGCATACTCATCTCTATTTTAACTTAGCTTATCTTAAGTAGGAAATGGGAATGTACTTTCATCATCAAGATTTTGCTTAAATTCTCCAAAATTGGATTTAACAAGTATACAACTTAAACCTTTATAAGGAAACTTATACCGTCAGAGATCAAACTTAAATAAGATTCTATATGCTTATTTCCTTCATCTTTCTTTCGTCTATCTATCTATCACATAACCTTATGAGGCTCTAGACATCTAATCTAGATCTATTCTCTCTTCTAGACTGATGTCACTTCCTTTCACTTAGATTGCATGAACACCCACTACTCTCCTGTGTGAGGGACACATTTTTATATTTACATATATCTAATAAAATATTATATAGTTTTTCTCCGAGAAAGAAGGCGTCAGAGAAAACTGTCGAGGCGCGAGCCGATTGGGAAACAAAACCAAACCAGCAAACTCGAGTGTCCAACACACAGAAGATAGTCTAGTGTCATGTCACCTAGTGAAATGGTGAGAACATAGTGTAGACTAGTGTAGCTACCCAATACATATGAGCTCTATATGGAAAGGGTTTCTCACACGTGTCTAAACCTAGTTCTCGAACATCTAGGTTCTAACTTAGAGGCTAAGTCAAACCTTATTCCTATAGAACAACTTACTAAGTTTCTAAGGTTTCATGTTAAAGGTTTAATTTATTTTTATGTTTCATGGTGAGCAATTGTTAGGTGTAGCTATTGTTCATGCTCTGATACCAACTGTGACGTCCCCAGATTTTGATTTCTCCAAACCCTATTGGGAATGAGAGGTCAGAATCCGAGAACATCATTCAATCATATCAGAAAGCGATGCGGAAGCATAATTCGCATACATGAACATACAACCATAACATTCTCAACATTCAACATGCATAATTATACAATATGAATTATTACAACATGATTTACAGTTACATATTGAATGAAAAATCTACAAGTCTGGACATGTATGCTAACAGGATCTTAGACAATAGGTACAACCTGAACAACTGCTCACTTCCCGTCTTTTATCCCACGCTATCTCTGAACCTAAAACATACGTGAAACAACGAATCAACACACAAGGTGTTGTGCACGTGGGTAGAAAGATACATACTAATATGTTTGCATAATTGAAATAGCTTGAGAAAGAGAGTAAAAGAAAACATTATTTAAAGCGATAATCAGGTAAACATTCCTTTTATTGCTTTCACATTGATGCGGTTGTACTACTCATACTTGCACTTGACTTGCATCCAGTGTGAGCAATATAGTATCATCATACATCTAACATGGGCCAAGGAATCATACATCCATGTTAGGCAACATACATCCACACCAGGCTATGTGCTCTAGTAACTACAACCCATCATACTCATTTATGTTCTATTAGATTTGGCGAAGTATAACTTATAATAGTTCAACCAAGCAATCATATCCAAATACGAGCATTCAAGATATCACATATCATATGCAACCAGAAAACTAGTCTTATACTTAATAAATCCCACGTACCTGAGTTCAGAGATTCATAAATATATTTGATCATCTAGACAAACTGGTCAGCACCTGATTAATAACAAAACCATATACTAGCATCAGATTCTGATCATCTTAACCCTAGTCGTGTTCATTAGGGTTTATATTATCTCATTAGGATATTCCAACGTTTACTTGCATTATTGTCTTATATTTATATTATTGATGCCATTTTCCAGATTACATCTCATTATCAAAGTTCATCGTCTGAACATTAGGTTCCAAATCCTTTTTGTGCACATATTAACCCTAGGTTACATCATTAACCTAGATTAGGGTTTTACAACATGCATTAAGATTCATCTTCATATAACATAGATTATGTTCATCATGATGATCTCATAATTAAATCTGAGGTTCAATATACTGATATGAGCTTTCTCTGTAAATTTCATCATTTATAGAGCACGTATGTATTTATTGTATTTTATTAGGGTTATTAGCCCTAATTAGCCATATTAATCAAATTACAGAATTTTGTGCATCAACATGACTATATCTGACATCATATGCATTCTATACATAACTGTGGACTTACTGATATTTTTCCATGATTTTATATCATCCTTTGATATTTATTTTCCATTAAACAAGTATTACATGTCTTATATGATATTGCTAATATTAAAGCATCAAAATTCTGATATCAAGCTTTCATATTGTTCTACATATTTTTCTGAAAATTTCGATACCTTATTTACATTTTTCTGATCATCGTGCTATTTTCTACAAATTATATGAGAAAGGATATTTACTGAATTATTTACCTGATCGGGCCAATCAAAATTGGCCACGTGTCTAGGTTGCGCGGCTCCTTTGCTTTACTGGGGTCCGGCCGGTTTAAGGGTATTGAACCCGGTCTATTGTGATGGGTTGGCCGGTTCCTGGCCTGACCCGGTCCATTTCCTCTTCACGATCACCAGGCGCTACCCATTCTCTGCTGCTGCTTGCTCGGGCAGCTAGTTGGCTACTCCGGCGAGGCTCCGTCTGCCCTTGGGTGGTGCTGGAGTATCGACGAGTCTGCCCTCACCTTCGTGAGGCTGCCTCGATCGGAGGGGTGAGGTTTCTGAGCTACGGCTCCCTCTAGATCTCATCGCCGCCGCAGTGACGGCGAGGTCGCCGGTGAGGTGGAGGTCAGGGATGGAGGGGTGTTCTGGGGTAGTTCGTCCTAGCCGAGAAACACCCCCGGATCGAGGTGGTGGTGATGGCGGGTTGTATTTGGTGGGGCAAGACCGGTGGGGGTGTTGCCGAGGTGGTGCAGCTATGGATGGAAGGTCGACTAGGGGGGGGGGGGGGGGGGTGCTCGGAGGTCAGTTGCTTCGAATTGGGTTGAGTGGGAGTCTAAAGGAGGTCGGGCGGGGCTATTGGGATCCTTAAATAGGCACCATGAGGTCGAGCATTGCCTCCCCTAATGTGACCGACGGGTCCATGGCGCCGCCATTTGGGCGTTTTCTAATCCCTGACTGTTAGGGATATTTCTGGGGCTTGTTGGAAAGAGGAGGTCAAGCCGGATCTGAGGAACCAACTTTGACGAGGTTTGAGCAAGATACGAGAGAGAGGTGTGAGTTTGAGAATCGACACAACAGTCTGGCTGTGCATCCGCGGGAAGCGGGTGAGGAGGACGACTCAGTCGTCCCTCCCATCGGATCCGGGTTCAGGTCAGGATCCATTTAGGGTTAAAAGGGCATTATGTACATTGAATTAATTTGCTTATATCTCTCAATTAGATAATCCAATTGCAATGAAAATGTAGGAGCAGCTTCATAATGTCATGATGTAGCTGTGGCATAAGTTTGGGAATGGAATTCGAAGGTTACACATGGTTATTGACTGTTAGCGGAACGGAAGAGTTACGTAAAACTGGAAAGCCGTGATCTGTGTGTTGCGCAAGGCAACGTGAGAGTTCCCAATAGGGCTCTCCTCTTTATTTATATAAAGGGGTAAATTGCACATAGGTACAGCAGTAATGAAAAATAGAAAACAAAGACATAAAGAAAGATATATTAACACTCCCCCTCAAGCTGGAGTGTACACATTGTGGATGCCCAGCTTGCCACATAAATTCTGAAACACTGTTGGACCCAATGGCTTTGTCAAGATGTCAGCTAATTGATCCTCAGACTTGACATATGGTGTCACAACATTGCCATTCTTTATCTGATCTCTGATGAAGTGACAGTCAACTTCTATATGCTTTGTACGCTCATGGAAGACAGGATTCCTGGCAATATGTATAGCAGATTGATTGTCACACTTGAGTGTCATGGGAGATTGAATCGAAATCTTCAACTCAGATAAGACAGCTAAAAAATAGGCCATGAAGAAAAGCGTTCTTGACATCCAGCTGAAAAATAGGCCAGTCAAAGGTAGTAGCAAGTGATATAAGGATCCGTACAGAGTTTAAACGAGCAACTGGAGAAAAAGTCTCAAAGAAGTCAACTCCATATGTCTGTGTGTAGCCTTTTGCTACCAATCTAGCCTTCAGCCTTTCAACAGATCCATCAGGGTTGTGTTTGACTGTGAAAACCCATCTGCAGCCCACAATTTTCTTTCTTGCAGGTAAGTCGACAAGATCCCATGTGCCATTGTCTAATAGAGCAGATATTTCCACCTGCATTGCCTGTTTCCAACCACTGTCCTTCATAGCATCTAAATGATTTCTTGGTGTCGTAATTGAGTCCATCCCAACAGCAAATGCACGAGTCTGTATAGATAAGTGGGACAAACAACACACATTTGATATGGGATGTCTAATAGTACATGAACGAATACCTTTCCTGACAGCAATAGGAACATCAAGGTCAGAAGCTTCTGCAGGAATCTCTTGAGTAGAAGACGATGGAGGAAGCTCAGAGACTGGTGTCGCTGCCTCATCTGGATTCTGTCTACCTCGCCTGTGATACACCTGTGGATAGGGTTGAATGACAGGTGCATCATCATGCTGCATGTCCTGAATAATAATGGGTGGCACTCCCTCACTCGGCACATGTGGTGCCACTCGCTCACTTTGAATTGGGGGTGGCACTCTCTCACTCAATTGCTCCCCCTTGCTCATAGAATTTGCAAAATATGGAGTGGTTTCATGAAAAGTGACATCCTTAGAAACAAACATACGACGCAAACTAGGACAATAACACTTGTAACCTTTACTCGTACCAGAGTACCCAAGGAACAAGGTTTTAACAGACCTAGGTGAAAGTTTGTCTTGTTTAGGATCAAAATTATGAACGAAGGATGTACAACCAAACACCCGAAGAGGAACATGAAAAGGTTGATCCATAGGGCATAAAACAGAGAAGGGAGTGCGTCCATGCAAAACGGAGGAGGGCTGTCTATTAATCAAAAAACATGCGGTGAGAAGGGCTTCAGACCAGAACCGTTTAGGCACATTTGATTCAAACATGAGGGATCGAGTAACATCCAAAAGATGGCGATTCTTTCTCTCAGCAACTCCATTCTGCATAGGGGTGTGAGGACAGGATGTATGATGAATCATCCCAACCGAACTACAAAATTCATTCATCGCTTTCTGAACATATTCGAGAGTATTGTCAGATTGAAAAGTCTTGATGTTGCAATTAAATTGAACTTGAATTTCTTTATGAAAATATTTAATGATGGAAAGCACAGACTCACGACTTTTCAACAAATAAATCCATGTCATGCGAGAGTAATCATCCACAAAGGAAATAAAATAGCTAAAGCCATTATAACTTTGGTTTTTAACAGGACCCCACACATCACTATGGACTAACTCAAACGGACTAGTAGCCCGATTATTGACACGAACAGGATATGACAATCTATGATGTTTGCCCAACTGACACGATTGACACTCTAAGGAAGACAAATGAGCCAGATCTGGTTCCAACTTCTTCAGGCTCTCTAAGGATGGATGTCCATATCTGCAATGCCACAGCAAGGGGGAACCACTCATCATGACGGCTGAAACTGGAGTAGGAGGTGGATGGCGAGGTAGACAATCACCAGGGAAGAGGTAGAGATCACCTTTCCTAGGCCCCCCACCAATCATCTTCATACTCTTGAGATCCTGTAAAACAAAACAAGAGGGCCCGAATGTTACTGTGCATTTTATAGTGTCAATCAACTTGGCAACAGAAAGCAAATTAAATGGAAATTCAGGCACAAAATGAACAGATTTCAGATCAATATCTGGTGTAAGAGACACAGATCCACTAGCTACCACCTTCCTCACTGAACCATCTGCCAAGGTAACAGATGGATGAGGAATATATGAGTCAAGTGAACGGAGCAATCTCCTCATACCAGTCATGTGCTGGGATGCGCCAGAGTGAACCACCCAAGGATTTGCGGATCCGGAAGCCATAAAGGATGTAGCCTGATTACCCGCAGTAGACGCAAGGTTGGCTGCCGAAGAAGATGACGCGCCCATGTTCCAGTGCTGAGTTGCCTGAATAAATCTGTCGTATTCCTCCTGAGTAAGAGTGATGCCAGAAGTACTAGAACCCACAGCTGAAGATTCTGAAGTGGCACAGTTTGCAGCTCCAACAGGCGGGGCAGCAGGTCTCCCATGTTTCTTCCAGCATTTTTCTACAGTATGCCCAGGTTTGTCACAGAATGTGCATCTAGGACGAGTCCCACGTCCTCTGCCCAAGCCAGATCTGTCAGATGGTGCAGGTCGTCCTCCTCTTACTGCTGCTGCAATAGAAGCATGAGAATCTCCAGAAGGAACAACAGAAATAGAATCAGCAGACTCAAAGGTGGACTGCTGAATCCTAAAGTAAGCTTCTGCAAGGCTTGGTAATTTGTCTGAAGCAAGGATCACACTTCTGGCCGAACCGAAGGAGGGGCTAAGTCCAGAGAGAAATTTAGCAGTGACCAGGTCGTCTCTATCTTTAATCTGCTCAGCAACTGTCACTGGATGATAGTAGCTCAGTTCTTGAGAAATAGCTTGAATCACACCAAAATACTCTTCAAGTGGCTTATCACCCTGTCTTTCCGCAAAAAGACGGTCATAAATCATAAACTGGCGAAGAGCATTCTTTTCTTGAGCATAATGTTGCTTCACGGCATCCCAAATCTCCTTGGTTGTAGAGTAGAACATGAACCTAGATGCAATTGTAGGTTTCATGCTGCCCCATAGCCAAGTCTTCACTAGGCTGTCCAGACGTTTCCACTCGGCATAGTCTTTGTCAGTGCTAGCTAGGGGTGCAGAATCAACGAACTTTGCCCTATCTCGGGACTCCAAGACGGTATGAACAGCATTCATCCATAGCAGAAAATTCTTCCCGTTGAGTTTGATGGGAATAGGCGACACCTCTCCATAATAGGTGGACATCTTATTCTCCATAATGCAACGAGGATAGGTGACGGAGTGATACGCGTCACAAAGAAGGCTGGATTGACAGGAAGATACACGTCACGTGACGGAGAGATACACGTCACAACTGAAACTGGATAGAGGATGCGTTACTGACGCATCGACAGCCTTCAAGAGAGAGAGGTTCCTAATCACACATGAAGGAGATGTGATTAGGAAGACACTTTGGAAGAGACGAGACCTCCGGTTAGGGCTTTAGATGGCCGTTTGATCAACCAGAAATCCCCAAACATCAAATTCGGCTTCCGAAAATTAGCCGAAAAGTTGCTGAAAAATCGCCGAAAACGTAGACGTAGCTTCGGTTCTTGGCTGCCGGGCCTACGGTAGCATGGAGGAGACTACCGGAGGTCCAGAGGTAGTAGACGGGCGACGGAAGCCCTTAACCGACGGGCTGCAGCGCCGGCGGTGGCGTCTGCCCTGCCCCTGCCGTGCGGCGGCAGCGAGAGAAGGAGGCCGCTGCTGCGGCGGCGCCCTAGGTGGAGGGAGGCGTCGGCGGCAGCCCTGCTGGGATGGAGGAGGAAGGGCGGCGGCGCTGGAGAAGGGAGAAGCGGAAGCGGCCGATCAATACACTGCTCTTGATACCATGTTAGCGGAACGGAAGAGTTACGTAAAACTGGAAAGCCGTGATCTGTGTGTTGCGCAAGGCAACGTGAGAGTTCCCAATAGGGCTCTCCTCTTTATTTATATAAAGGGGTAAATTGCATATAGGTACAGCAGTAATGAAAAATAGAAAACAAAGACATAAAGAAAGATATATTAACATTGACTAAGAACATTAATACCTAAAGTTCACCTTCATGTGATACTTAGGGTTTTACATTATGTGAAAAATGATATGCCATTTAATCAAAGTTGACTCCAAAACTTCAACATTGGTTCATATGTATATGATTCTTCAAAAGAAATTAGTTCACTACTCACTAGATCACTAAATGAATGATTGGTCTCATGAGGACTTAATTAATCAGAAAGGGTATTCATTCACAATTGAATTCAATTAGGCATCATAGTCCTCCATCATATTTCCAATCACCTATTTGGGTGAAGGAATCCATGATTGTATAACCAATTCCTCAATTTGGTATTTGACATCTTACATAGAATGCTTGTCTCTCAATTATTGTATTAGTTATTAAAACTCAAAAATCTAGGTTATTACAGGAAGGCACCGAGGAGGCACCCCCTCCCCCCAGCGGTGACCGCCGGAGAGACGCTAGAGAGAAGGCGGAGTGGAAAATCCTAGAGAGTTGGTTCTCCTATCTCTCTCTTGTTGACCTAACAATTATCAATTAGAAACAAAGTTAAACAGAAATAAACCATCATTGACATGGTCAACACCACATATAGACTTATAACACCACACGCCTTTGGGGCATGCAACTAACATATTAAAGAGTATGTCCTTGTTCGTGTTGCCAACCATCACTCATAAGTGTGCATCCAGAGAATTCCCAACTGAGTCTCATGGTTTTGAGATATCCATCCACATCCACTTTCAGGTATGCCAACAGTGTCCTCGCCATTTCACTACTAGGTGCTTGATAACCTAGCCCAAACTGTCTAATAGCAAACACGACTTCAAAAAATTTAGGAGTTCGCAAGAGATGGAAGGCAGATTGTTTGATATTATGCATTTCATAATAGCCTTGTTGGCAGTTTTTTTCTCTTTTTTGTAGGTGAATCAAGAGTTTTTTTGGCTAGGGACATGAACATCATATTTATCTAGATCAATTAAACCAATATTACTATATTGAGTTGGACATACAACCGAGTTAGAGTTGGACATACTTCCACCAGAGAAGAAATTTGCAATCTTTGCATTTTGCTATTAGCATTAGCCAGAAATTCACGTACAGACTTGATTGCAATGTCCCTAACTGCATTAATGATTGTCGGACATGGCTTGATATCCTTGTAAGTTACTCTTGCTAAATAGAATCTAAATCGTATGGGAGTTGTGAAAGTTTCATGACAGAACTTGCACTTCAATTTGTTATCTACAATTTCGACATGCTCTCACGGTGGATTATTTGTTTTAGCCATTGTTCTCCTATTTTCATTAAGAAACATATATAAAACAATATGAGCAACAAATAGCAATTGCAAATGTAAATACATATCACAAAAGCAAACAAACAAATAAACAAACAAGTAAACAAGATAATATCAACAATACCAGTACAAACAATAGAATTGGTACCTGATTACATAGAAATAGTAGTTGGTGTCTTGGAGATATAGGAGAAGATTGGTCCGGGAGCTTGAGATTTCATAAGCTTAGAACTCGGTTAGTTAGAACCTATGAAGCACGGATACTCCAAAACAGATGCCGTACCCGTATCTGATACGTATTGGATACCAATACTCCGTGGATAATCCTGGATACGTATCGGATGCTCCTAATCCGTATCCATGCGTATCCAGTCGGTAAAAACTAGAAAAAAATTTGGGCATGACTGCTTGATTAGCATTTGACACCAGCTCATGTTTCAACCCTCTCTGCTAAGTAGTAGCTAGCAGCAAGGTTGTCACAGTTGCTTCCTTGAAGTAGTTCAAGGTTAGTCACCATCCCTCTTGCTAAATGTCAAGCTTCCTTCTTTTTATTGTTTGTACCTCCTCTGTTTTTTGGGATTTCACTTTTTAAAGAACTTCCAAGCATCGATACTCCAAAATAGGTGTCCTACCAATACTGAATGCATATCTGATACTAATACTCCCTAGATACTCTCTAATACATACCAAATACTTCTTAAGTCGTATTTTTTTTTATTAGCACGATATGACCTCAATGCAGCCAGGATATAACCAACCCATTTAGTAGCCAAGAGAGCACCCCAATTGTGTGATCCCTCAAAATCCCAAAACCATGTGACTTCCAACTCTAGACTCCCCCTATTGTATTGTGATTTGAGAATGAAATTGGTATTTTCTATTAAACTTTTAAAATAAACATTAGAAAAATTGTTGTATCCATGTTGTACCCGTATCTTATATTTTCAAAAATTGTTGTATCCCCGTACCGTACCCGTACATGTATCAATTTCTATATCTATATATGTGCTTCATAGTAGCTAGCCATACATGACAGAAGATAGTTTGGTATCACAGATGACACAACTCACTTTACAACACAACATTACATGATACATGAAATGTGAAAGGTTTAGAATATGATATTATCATGTCTTTTTGTAACTTTTGTCTCACATCAATATGACTGAAAGACCCCATTTTAAATCATTGTTTGATATTATGGTATTGGTTTTCATTTTCTTTAGAAATATTGTGATTTTTAAATGAAATTTGATTTTCTTCATCTGTTTTTAAAATAAATATATTGGTTATTTTTAAAAATATTAAAATAAATATTAAAAAATTGTCGTATCCATGACGTACCCGTATCTTATATTTTTGAAAATTGTCGTATCCCCGTACCCATACCCGTACCTGTATCGAATATGTATATGTATCCGTGCTTCCTAGGTTAGAACACAGAAAGAGGGACGAGACCTCGACCATCAGTAATTTGGGAGCTATATCAAACAAAAGAAAAGAGACAAGAGGAGAGAGTTGACAAGCAAGTAGGGAGGATTTGAGGAAGGGAGAGAAATGGTAGGCGTATGAAATTAGGGCAGTAGTAGGGGATGGAGGGATTAGAACAAGAGGATAGAGACGTGAAGGGGAGAAAATAGATAATGGTCACACAAGTACGGGAGACAAAGATAAGACGGGAAAATTGACGGTAGGTGATGGGAGAGGGGTAAAAGCAGGGGGGAGGAGAACAAAGGAGCTAAAAGGAGGAGTTGTAGGGGAGGGAGGGATTAGAACAAGAGGGCAAGGTGGAGAATGAAGGGAGGCAAATAGAGATTGGCGCAGCAACAAGGAAAACAAAATAAGGGGTATGGAGGAATGAATTGCAATAAAAATTGGCAGCAAAACAATAAGGGTAGATACTAGGGAGTAATCATCAAAGGAAGTAGAGGAAGAGGATAAGGAAAGGGAGTAGCATCAAGTATAAGAAAAGCAATAGGGGCTTACTCCACCATGAAGGAGAGTAGAGGAATAAGATGAGGAAGGAAAGGGAAAAGGAATGTCAGGGCGGAGGAAAGGAAAGACTTAAAGAGGAGACGAGAACACACCTGAGTGCCGCCGTAAAACGAATTAGCAACCACCACCGCCAATTGCAGCACCAGCAACTACCTCGAATGCACTTGTGCTTTAGCGTCGCTGCAAGCAAGGACTTTTGGTGCCTCCTCTACAGTCCTCTTGAGCTCTGCCTTGAAGCTCCAGTAGCAATGGCAAGCTTCAAAGCTGCAGATGGTGAGCTGCAATCAAGCAGCAGTCATAGCATGCGGAAAAAATGTTGTTGTGTGCAGGAAAAACGTCATTGCGCGTGGGGAGAACGGGAGCTAGGGCAAAGTCAAGGGGGTTGGGGTCAGTAGGTGACTGTCAAAGGGGGTTGTGGGAGCTCTAGTGGGCCAGAGGGGCAGCCAACCCTGTTGCCAATTAGGCCGGACGAACCCAACCCAACAATTCAGAAAAAGAATGCAAAATATCACACAAAAAAAATCGTAAATTCATGGAAAACCACAAAAAATCGTGAAGTCAATGATCCTCTATTTTTTCTGGGGTGATATTTGGGCCTATAAAACGTCGCAATTTTCTCCGATTTTATGAAGCTATGTTTGTTACTATGATATATAACACTGCCTTTCAGTTTTACACTTTAATATTATTTCTTAAATTTATACACATTGTACAAAATATTAAGAAAGCAAAAATCTTGATTGTGCATTGCATGAGCATACTTGCTAGCTTTCAGAAATTCTTGTAAAAAACTTACTTTTTGGTATGTTGTATATGTTCATTTTGCGATACATGGAATCCAAAATAATCAGATTCCATCACCATCATAAGTTTTCCATCTCTCAATTACAATTTTAAATTGGTCATCTCTCCTCCTCACCTGCAACACAAACAATCAAAATCCTTCAATTGTCATATTTTCTGAAAGCTAGATGATAAAACACTGTGATTTGCTGAATACTAGTAGGCATTTTTAGTTTCTCCTAAACCCACTTATCAAAATCATAGAATTCACCTCTCTTCAGAGTTAAAAATACTATTGAAGTATTAAACATTGTCTGAGAAAATATATGTTTCTTTAATGTCTTGCAAGTAGAGCTTCTCAATTGAGGATATAGCACTTGGTAACCCAATCAGACCATAACCACAAATCATATGCCCTTTGCTTCATTTGTTAATGATCCTTTAAGATAAAATTTATGTATAGATGTATCATTTAATGTTTGAAAGCAAAGTAAAAACATATTTATAATAATATAGTAGCAAAAGTTTCTCTAGATATATATGATCGTTAAATGTAATCTAAATCTACACATCCACTCGAAAAAAATAAAAATGGGGGTTATAATAAGTTGTGCTAAATGAAATCGTTACAAGGAGAAAATTTTCTTCTATAAACCCTAAATTGGGGTTATGTTGTTATGTTAATTGTTGTTACAAGGAAAAAATCTTCTTCTATAAACCCTATCTTGAACACCCCCTCCTCTTGCTAATGGTGATGTTACCAATCAATCACTTCCGCATCACCATGACCAGCCTCGACCTCTACTTCCTCTTCTTCCAAGGTGACCTTCCAAGTACACCTTACCGCTTACATGAAGGCCACCACAGCCACCTTCATCTTTGCACCATGGCCCAACCCCACCCTCTCATCCACTCCCTACTTGATCTTGCCTGCCCCTCCACCTCCCTCTTCTACAAGATTATTGTTGCAGCCACCTTTGTATCTCTCACTCCTACATGACCACCACTACCTTGTTGAAACAAACCATCACCTTCTTAATCTTCTCTACAATCCAGTGATCACCATTTTCTCTATATCCCTCTTTATGGTTGCCGTTGAGGCCCCTTCCTCAGCTACCTTGACAACAACTGGTGTCAACAGGGGCCGATGGTGGACGTTTTTGTCAAGTCTGAGCAGGAGATGGAGGGGCACAATGGTGGCAATTGTTCCAAAATACATTCTGTCCAGCCACATAATGCAAATACATGTGGATGCAATCAATAGGCTTTAGAATATGCCGGATGGTCAAGTGCATATCTGAATCTAGGCATACAGCCGCATATATGTATGGAGAATAAGTGATGCATATAGTTGTTCGGAAAGAAAAGTATTTGGCAATCCAGGTTTAACTATTTATATGAAAAAGGTGATCAAAAGTTGAAGACTACCAATTTGGGGATATTCGACC
Source organism: Alisma plantago-aquatica (assembly GCA_963693085.1). Classification (NCBI taxonomy): domain Eukaryota; kingdom Viridiplantae; phylum Streptophyta; class Magnoliopsida; order Alismatales; family Alismataceae; genus Alisma; species Alisma plantago-aquatica. The sequence continues at coordinate 1,355,083,828 of OY856412.1, forward strand.
TAAATTTTCATGTCTACTTGCTAGTACGGTATTTGAGTTAAATATCTACACCTATTAAGGTTGTCTAGGCGGTTAGGTAGTGCCCTCCATAGCAAGGGCACCTAGGCGACCTAGGATTTTTTAAATATTTATATGTACATATTATATCACATGAAATTTTATACATAGTTAGATACATCAATATTCCAAATATAAGTTCAATAAATTTATATGTATTGATGTTTTAAGCTTAATCAATCCTATTTACACCAAAACCACACCTATGATGACCCATATTAGACCTAGCTTGACCTAAATTAGACCTAAGGAGACTTTTTTTGGCATAAGTTATTCCAAGTCATAACTTATTAGAACTAACTTGCCCTACTTTGCCTTGTTATGATATAAACTGAGCAAAAACAGGCCTACTCTCTCCAAATTTGGACAAAAATAGACCTAATTAAACCCAATCAAACCTAAATCGAACTAATTTGACGCAAACAGACCTGACTGGAACTAAATTAGACCTAATTTGACCCTAAATGACCTACATGGGTCTAATTCAGACCTAAAATGAGTTAATTCACCCTATTATAGACTTAAACAGGTCCCTAAAGGCCTAAAATCCCATGTAGTATGGGATTTTTTCCTATGTGTAGATTCATAAAGCTTAGTGTTTAACAGAATGAATAGTCTGTGGGAATTTAACCCTATAAATATAATTGTGAGAGCTAAGTTTGTAAAAGCGCAAGCCAGGAAGCGAATGGCGAACCCTTTATGGGCACTTAAATATGAAGCGGTCAATTAAGCGGGCGCTTTTTATAAAAAAAAAATATAGCAAAATTACATTTTACTATTGTTGCCTATGTTTTGGAAAGCGGGAAGCGAGCGGCCAACCTTCCCTTAGCACTTAAGTGTGAAGTGGCAATTAAGCGGGTGGTTTCTGAAAAGACGGATTGTGTAGTGAAATCATGTAGATATATACATTTCAGTGGTGCAATTGTACTAATTTATTGAAAATCACGCTATAACCAAGTAATATGATTGATATTCATCAGAATAGGATAGCTAATTGTAGATATGTAGATATTAATATATATATTACAATTTCATGGACTTATAATATATAAGCACATTATGTTACTTTTAAATATTAAACAACAACAAATATCAAATAATGAACTAAAGATTGGATTCGATTAGGATACTGTATAGCATATTATAGCAGTCAACCGTCAATAATGGACAATGCATTGTAACTATTAGGCACCCGCTGAAGCGGCCACTAAGTGGCCCAGGCCCTTGGCCGCTCAAAAATGCACCAAGGCACCCACCTTATGTATTTGAATTAATCGGCCACTTAAGAACCGCTTTAGCCGCCTAATCGGCCGCCTTACTCCAGTTGTTAGGCATCGACCTAAGCCTGCCTTGGAATGGTGTTGGTTCTGGCCCCAAATCTAAGGCCCAAAAATGTCATTGTCAACAGCCCATTAAAGCTGCAAAAACATCTTGTTCCGTTAAACATATATGTAATGTAACTGCTTTCTACTTGTGAAAGAATATTGTATTGAAATGATTCGATTAATAAAACAGGTACAGCCCTGTCCTATATATAGGAGTAAGGGAGAAACCCTAAGACTTGTGTCCCAAGTAATCTAAACGGGCCGAGACACTAAAGGTCCACTAACTAATTAACCTATTAACTAAATAGGCTAATATATACTCTTTAACACTCCCCCTCAAGCTAGATCATGGGTGAAACACATGTCCAAGCTTGGAGTTACATGACTCGAAAAATGATAAAAGACATGATAAAAAATAGAAATGATAAATGTCACTCCCCATACAAAAGATTGATACTCCCCCTGAATCATACGATGACGCCTCTTTCCTTTGAAATTGTATTATGCAGGTTGGAGATCCTCGAGCTTTGATGAAGGTCTTTTAGAATGCATCTGAAATGAAGAACATCTGAAATGGAACCTGAATACCGTAGCAGTAATTCGCCACTTGGAGCAAACGATCATCAATACCACAACTACGACAACTTCACTGGAATACGCACTTAATGTGGCATGAACGCGCATACACAGTGTAGATGTAGCAGTAGCGGAATCTTCAAATTGTCTGGGAAGACGTGCATAACGTGGCACGAACACGAACAGACGATATGCTGGTGATACAATGCAGGTACCATAACTCTGTCGCGTGAACCTTGGGGGTTTGACAGGAAAGGAGATATCATCCATCAAGGAAAGTCCCTAGAGGATCAGCGGAAGGCGATGCTAATACAGCAAATGCAGCTCGAAGAAGACGTGATAAAAATAGCTCGGTGACGATAAAACTGGATGAATCAACCTTGCAAATGTAGACTTGGCAAGCTTGAAATTGTTGAGCTTCTGAGAAGTCTGAAAAAGCACCCATCTGTCTGTCAAGAACGCAACAAGAGTGATAATGTTGTCTGAAAGTGAAGAACAGGTGTGTTGAACAATGAAGCTCTCATGAAGATAACCTAGAATATGTAGCTTTAATACATATATCATCTCTTCCCATACTGTCTCTCTCATACATATTCTCTCACACTCTCTCTCTCTCTTCTCATCTCTTTCTCTCCTCTCTATCCCCCCCCCCGCACACCAAATATGACGAGAGTGTTTGGTGTGGAGAAATGGATATATGACTCCCCCACACGTGGAAAAAGGGATACACACATGGTGGGTGGGTGGGTAGGAAAGGAATTGGTGGATTTGAAAGGAATTTGTGATATGGAGATGTGTAATATGTGGAGAATGAAATCAATAACCGGAGAGCCTAGCTAAATGGGTCAATGTAAGATCCGGGTAGAAAATTAAATGGATCTAATCTCGACCCGAAAAGGGGATTTGCTTGGCCCATTAGGGCAACAAATCCAGGATTGCGGGGGTGGAGCCCCGCGAAAAATCCGATTAGGCTTAAAATTGGATTCGATTAGCCAAAGATAGAGGATCCGAATATCAATAGAGATAGAGAAGTTGGGGGCAGTAAGTAAAAAAAATATAGAGGAGGACGTCACTCATACTTGGGAGAAGACAAACTAATTAGGGGGTGATGGCATGGTTGAATATGGAGCGCTTCGGCCAGGGATAGGTGATGGCGATGGGGCAGCAACAGTGAAGACTCAACAATGATGGCGATGGATAATGGATGTCAGCGGCAGCAGGATGGAGCAGAAGCCAGGGGGCCTGGACGATGGCGACGATGGTTGTTTTGATGTTGTTGCTGAATTTCAGTGGCGACAAGATGATGACCGGCTATCGTAGGACTTGGCTATAATGGAGGAGATGATAACGGGCTCCTGCGCGGCTCCAGAAATATTGCAAGCCATGAAGCTGCAGGCGGAGCCATGTGTGAAGCTTCTCCGTTAGCTACGACAAAGGCTAGATAGACGATGGCAACGGAGACGAAGTCGGCTGGGCGGATATGATGGCAACAACGGCGGCTACTGCTCCTGGGATCGGCGGCGATGGCTGTTTGCTGCTGTTAGCGGTGGCATTGATAGTCGTGAACTGACGGCACAGGGCGTAGGGTCAACGGTCATCGGCAGCGCATGGGCAAGCAACAGCGGTTGCTCGCCTGGCCGGCGGTGCCGATTGCTGCATCTGGCGGTGATTGCGACGGCGGAGGCACTGCGCTTGTTGTTCAGCGACCGCGTGATGCGGCGGTAGGAATGATGCGGCGGCGGATGGATGGATAGATAGGAGATAGCCGGGAAGGATGACGCCGACGTACGTAAAGAAGATTAGATCAATTAAGGAAGAGGAGGATGAGCCATGGAGGCTGGGATATGCCTGGCGGACGGCCGGCCTAAGCCATGGAGATGGCGGCAGCCGCCCGCAGGCGGAGGCGCCCCCTCTGTTGCTCTCTCTCAGAGAGAGAGGCGGCGGCTAGGGTTGCGTGCGCGCCAAAGAGGAGAGGGAAGAGGGGCGGTGGCTAGGGTTGCGTGCGCGGCGAAGAGGAGAGGGAAGAGGGGCGACGGCTGGGTTAGGGTTCCTTAGGAGTGAACATGCTCTGATACCATGTGAAAGAATATTGTATTGAAATGATTTGATTAATAAAACAGGTACAGCCCTGTCCTATATATAGGAGCAAGGGAGAAACCCTGAGACTTGTGTCCCAAGTAACCTAAACGGGCCGAGACACTAAAAGCCCACTAACTAATTAACCTAATAACTAAATAGGCTAATATATACTCTTTAACACTACTCTATGTAGTTTTAATAATTATATAGACACTTGGATAGTAGCTTTCAGTAGAAGTAATGTGTACAAATCTAAGTATCATTGTTCATATATATTACTATTGTTTTGCATAATGATATAATGTGGACTTTTAAATTAGTATAAGGTGTAAATTTATAATTATAGTTACAAAACTATATGATTCTTGTAATGATATAATCTATATTTATAAGCGTTTTAAAGTAGATTACAGAAATAATATACTACAGTATTGCTACTAACATACTTAGATACATCTTATGCTTACTACTATACTCATTACTATACGCAAGTACAAAACTACAGGTATGAGATATAGATGTTGAGACGCTGCGTTAACTTTATATATTTGAACAAATTCAAGAATAGATATATCTTATTCTTATGTGTGTATAATTTTGTACAAATTACATAGATATTAAGAATCCGCTTTTTAAGAAAGTGGTCGATTAAAAGCATGTCTAGCACTTAAGCGGCTACTCGCATGCCTCCTGCAAAACATTGGAACAATGTATGCTATATTTTGCATAGTATATATCCAAAATTTAATATTATAGTACATGCATATATCATAGTTCACATCATATAGATAGTACTGTTATAGATTTATAGTACTCACATACTACCCGTGTGATACTTGGACATGGTACTTTCACAATACTGGCGTAGAACTCCTTTATGGTAGAATTAATATAGGTCCTCAGGGATATTGTTAATCAGCTATGAAGTACTACATTTACTGCAGGTGGTAAGTGGTAGAAACACATACAAAAGTGGTACACAAGTTCAATATAGGTGGGAGAAGAACACAATACTATGGGTTGCTTCTTTTATCTTTATAGCTTGTAATATATGGAACACGTCAAGCAATCAATTTTCTTTATTATATACTTGTGTGGGACCATGTCAGACCTTGTTTTGATCAAGCGATTCTAAGAGGGTGATTAAGGCCACACAAAGCGGAAAAAAAGTGAGATGAAGTGGGGGAAGCACCCGCTTTACGACAGAATGCATCACTAGCCGCTTCATCTGAGATTCCTCAAGTAGATGGGCTGCTACCACATAAGTTGGCGATCAAGCGGCAAAGGGGGCGCTTTTTGAATCAGTATCACATTGCTAATCTATTGAATAGCCAGTCAATAATAAGCATAATAAGCAGCATGAATACATTTATTAGAGTAGGATCGGTAAAAGTAAATATGTAAAAGTTAGTGCTTGTAATAGTTTAGTGGACTTCCTCTATAAAAGCACAATATATTCTTGACCTGATTGTACAATAATTGTTACACTAATTATCTAAGTACTAGATTAGATTAAGACATCCGACAGCAAATTATTCAAGTCAGCCAACAATTTTTTATCCATCCCCAACACTCGTGGAATTATGTTACTAGATTAATTGCCCATAGATATAACCACAAAGGTTATGATGTAAGATTTAATATTGCGTCAAAGGTTATGATCTTTTAAGAAAGTTGACCTCAGATATAACCACAAAGTTGATAAGATATGTATATTTTTGAGAGATCCCTTTCTCCAGATTCAAACATGCTCAGTTTAGCTGTTTTAAAACATTTCTTTTTCAACATAAGATTTTATTCTGTTGGTAGTCAAGCGTTCCAACAATTTTAGCAAACTGAGAAGGGCAGCTAAGTACTAAATGATTCTTATGTGAAGCTACCCTGAATATTAATTTATCTGTTCATTAATTTTAACTTCTCTAAAGTGTTACTGAGACACAACAAATTACCTCTACCAATGGTTTCTTGCCATGGAGCAACACATCAACACTTCTTTCAGTCTGCAAAATAAATAGCCCAGATTTAGTTTACTGCCTTGATGCTTATAAAAAAATCTCCATTGAGAACACTCCCAAATTTGGTTCATGAATTGTCCTGCTACTAGACATTGCAAAATTAACAAGATCCATATGACCAGAGAATTACACGGTGCGTGACCCAGTAGTTTCTCTCCCTCATCTCAATCAAAAATGGAAATGTTGGAGGAGCCTTCCTCTCAAGAATGGTTTTCTGAGAACGCCTAGCTCGAGCCTCCTCATCTCCGAGGGTAACAGATTCCACACCCCCCACCTGAACATAGAAAAAGAATTCGTTAACATGATTAGTTTCATGAAACTCCATATGGCAACGACAAAAGACGAGTAAAACTGTATGCTCATACGCCAAGTACAAGGGACAAACACATCAAGAGATAGTCAACATTGTTTAAGGAACAGATATCTACCATAAAACAAATTCCAAGGAAATGAATTAGGGTTTTTTAATAATGCAATAAGGAAAGTGTTTTCAAAATCATAAATAGGGAAGTACCAGATCGGAGAGTACTGGATTTTTTATTATATTTCCTAGTTCTTCACCGTGAGCTGTTCCGATGAGCATTACTCCTCTTTCAGCAATAGTACGACAGGCAACTGCTTCAGCTTCAGTCCCGATTTCATCTACAATCACCACTTCAGGCATATGGTTCTCAACTGCTTCAACCATGACCTTATGCTGCATGGATGGTTCTGGGACTTGCATTCTCCTAGCACCACCAATTGCGCTGTGAGGAATGTCCCCATCACCTCCAATTTCATTGCTGGTATCAACAATCACCTACTCTAATCACCAGCGATCAAATGATATAACTTAAAGTCATAACATATATGCCAAAGAAGAACCCAATAAAAGCAAGCATACCACTCTCTTATGGAGTTCATCAGCTAAAACACGTGCTATCTCACGCAATACTGTAGTTTTTCCAACTCCAGGCCTAGCAATAAAGGAAAAATAAAATTCACGGAGAAGGGGTTACATAGGCATATCATGATAAATGTTACTAACAAAATAGGAATTAAATGTTTGTCACATTGCTTCTTAGACTTTTCCAACTCTAGCCACAAATTAAAGAACATGAATGATATGTAGAAGGAACTAGCCTGTTCATGGAACTTAAATAATATAAAATGCATTAATATGATGATAAACATTGCCTAATTTTTAGTAAGAGGCACACAAGCTTTGTTCCATTAGCATGAAAGAATGTTTGACAACACATGATCAATTTGAAAGAAAGGAACATTAGTTACTGACTTCTATATTTTCAATCTTCGTATAGACTCTTTGCTAACAATATTGTGAAAGTTCTTAGTTGCTGGTTGATTGGGGCTTATATGGGACTCAGGAGTCCTTGATTGTGATTGGATAAGCAAGCAGGCATTACAGAGTTAAATGCTAATGCTGATCCTGAGGATTTATATATGGTACATCCTCCTTCTCCCCATCACTCCCTAGAAATACTCTAGATAAAATTCTGGTTGTTTAGCAACAAGGCATATCGCTTGAACAGTCAACAAAAAAGTTTTGGTCTAAAAACTTTTTGTACCTCCCTAAAAATAGGATGCTCTCATTGTGATTTAAAAGGTCACGAACCATATCAACATGACCCGAAACTGCTCGCCCCACTCTGCAAGTCAATCCAACTACAACACCTTTTCTACTCCTTATAGCTGATATCCTGTGCAAAGTGCCTTCAATACCTGCCCTGTTATCTCCGCCAAATTCTCCAACAGCATTTTGGGCGTCCTCTAATTCTTTTGATGTTATCTGGACAGTGAAGTGAAAATAAATGAAAGCGGTCTCCAACTTACATTACAAATATGATTTAAATTGCAAACAATGAGATCCAATCTTATACAAGTGTGGAGATAATGTGAAATAAGGATCTGCGCACTAGATAAGGGAATCAAATATTGAAGTTATCAAAAGGTGTCAAAGCTAGAAGATAAAAGATGAAAGGATAAAGACCTCGGTACTCCTTAGATAGTGCCCTCCACGTTCACCAAGAAAGCGAGCTTCTGGGCGACGACCCAAATCCAAAACAACCTAGCAATCCAATCAGTACACGTCAGTAAACGTATTTTTGAGTCTGGGAACAAGTGGACTATAGCCTACACACTATGCTTGATTTCAGATCATCTAATCATATAACAACAAATAATCACTTATGCCTGAAAACAAAGAGGGAAATATAAATTGAACTTGCAAAGCCTAAACATGACAAGGTATACTATCACAGAGATGTAACCTCTAAGAGCTGAGCCCTTCTTTGCTCATTCTGAAGGCCTTCACGTAAATCATTGGGCAGAATCTGCATAAAGGTAAAAGTTGATTAGAACATACATTGAGTTCTTAGACATTCATGCTTAGCTACATTATCTGTCAGCTAAAGCTTTTGGACTAAACTTGGGTTATAATATCTAATAGCACTGGAAACTAACAGTCTGATTGGGTCATTACTTGATGAACTAGAGCCCTTGGTCTGAACTTGTGCTTCTCAATTTTTGATAGCACTAAAGATTACCGCTATATAGCCAAACTGGTGAGCCGGCTGATTTGCTAGCCACAGGGTCACGGATTCAAACCCCCGTTGGAGCACTAGGGAAGGTAAAAAAAACAACAGCCTCTTCGCATGTTTGCAATAGGCTGGACCCCGTACTTATCCTATAAAAGAGTCAAAAAAAAGTGCAGAGCACCAGTTGTGATCAAGATTATGCATAAGGCATGTCAAACATGGATCTCACAAACATCAACAGAACATTGGATTCAACAGCCTCTCTTCGCCTGAAAGAGTAAAACCATGTGGCAACTTCACCAAAGCATTGTGAGGAAAGTATAAGAAGAATTCTCATAGTGGCAATCGGCATGGCATTAACCAGCCCACCTGTTTGGAATACATGTTTTCCCACCATGTCCTAGAGCAAGCATGGCAGGTGGGCACCTCTGCTTGTTGCGATGAACAAGGCTCCACAAGGAGCTTTTTCATAAGAATAAAGAGTCCTACTACTAGCCCAAACAGTGGTTTTCCACTCTACCCAGGATCGAACTCTTCCTAACCTAGGAAAATAGGAGTCAAAGTAGGACTCTTGCACAACATTGAGTAAAGATTTAAGTGCAATCCTAGAAATCTTCCGTTCCCCTCAAATGCGTAGTGTCAATGATTACATCAATGATTGTGGTGGTTCCTCCAGGACTATGATCTTGGTCTTGATTCTTTATCCAAACATGAACCTATACACTTTAGCATGTGCGCACTTTTTCTTAACTACGAGCCTGTACACATCATAAATCAGGCGGAAACATCGCACGGAAGTACAGCTCCACCTTGAAGGTGGATCTCTGGAACAATATGTTGAGGATGCATGCACAAACATAAGTTGACACCACTGTTCCATGGGTGATCGTGATTGTCTTGATTAGAGCACCTTGATAATTTGGTTCTGCAGCTGGAGAAGAAATCATTTGTGATCTCCAGATGGACATCTGCAAGCATATCATCTTCATCATCTTGATTCTTTCTTATTCACAATCGGAATTGGAACGAAGGGCCTTCTGTCTTCAATCGTATTCGTCCACTGCAGAAAGACTTGGACAAAACTCACCAAAGCAACACTACCTTAGGTATATGAAATTGGTCGTATATCCAAGATGTTGTAACACCTTGGAGATGAGTCCCAGATCATCAGATACCACCTCTAGAACACAAAGTTATGCTTGCAGATCAATAACTACTAACTTGCTTAATCAATGACTACCAATTTACAGCAGGGTTTAATCACAAATTTGGCTTCAACTTCGGCTTGAAAGTATTTAATGCATGCACTTAGGACCGAGTCAATGCCCTCATCTTTACAAGTCAGGTTACATAGGAATCCAAACAGCAACCAAACCATTTCTCCACACTATAGGAAGTACACTAATTGGAAGTACAAGCCACGTGGCATTTTCCTTTTTGTTCTATAAACTCAAATCAGAACATGTCAAACTTCATCCCATAGATGGATACCATTTCTAGAATCTGGATAATAAACTCGCACCATTGACACCATAATTCCCTTGTGCAGTACACTTGCTAACATATGTTGTTGCTTACTGGAAGAGCAATGACACATGACAGACGCCATTCGTTGCCTACCTGCAACGACGAGAGTTAGTTGTCTCTATGTGTTACACAGCTACAGGGAGAGACAAGCCCAAGGCATCCTACTAACGGTGTTACCTATAGTGGTTTTCCTCTTTCGTGTTGTTCGGATAAGATAGTCTCAATATCGATTCATTTCGACCTCATTAAACCAAACTAGTGCATGGCCTCTTCCTCACAATGCCACCTACATTATTTTCCCATTTCGTCTTCTGCAGCTAAGATAGTCTCATTATACATTCATCTCGATCTCATTAAGCCAGGCTCCAATACCACTTCCGGTGCATGCAAAAGAAATTGAACTAAGATTATTCAAATGCAAAACTTCAGAAAAATATGAAACGAACGATGTAGAAGGAACACCAATACAATCTGTAAAAGTTATCCCTGCTTATAAGAATAAAGCCACAACGCAAATTGACAAGTGGATGTCTGTATGATGATGAGGAAGGTACAGTAATAATTCTCAAACTTGCACTTGCCTCAGAATCAAAGAACCTACATGTTTGGTAGAAGCCCAGTTGACCTTGGCACCACCTTTCCATTACACTTCACCTCACCTTTGCAGAAGCCCAGCTGGTGGGCACCTTTACTCGTGCCAATTAATGAGGCTCTACAAGGCCCTATTTACAAGAACCATGAATCCTACCTGCTCAAATAGTAATCTCCTATTCTGACCCCTATTTGGATTCTTCCTGATTCCCGAAATAAGAAGTCAAAAAGTGAGACCTTTGCACAACTTCAAGTAGGGATTGTAGAGATTCTCAACAATCTTCAACCAGACTTAACTACCAAATCATCGGGGATCTTGAAAACTTGAATGATTGAGTTGTCTCCTCCTAGACCATGATTTTGATTCTTCATAAGCTCTTCACAAAAACATATTTTCTTCAACCAGAGAGCACTACCTTGTGAAGACATCTCACTTATACGACATGGCTCCACCTGGCATCAACTTTCTCGACCCATTTGCAAGTCATTCATGGATGAACCTTAGTTGAATCTACAATGCCACTGACGTGAGATATGATTGTGATCATCATGTTAGGAGCATCTTGACATGAGAATATGATTGTGATCATCAGGATATTATGATTGTAATCATGCTCGAATTCACTTCGGGACGTTAGACACCAGGATAAAACTACTACCATCAACCAAAAATGTTAAGATTATAACCAAAAGCAGCCATCTTGTGCCAATTATACCGTGCGCCCGTAGTCTCAAACCATATCTAAGTCACAAATTTTAATTTGGCATCAGTCTTGAAAGGTATGTTATTTTCTCTTCAAAAAGGAAAAACATCGACTGGCGAAATGAACAAACAACTGGTGCGCATCAGTCAGGAGAGGACTTTTCCCAAACAGTAGACCAAGGAGCGCCCAGAGTCACTTGCCTCCAACAGCGCGTAGATGTCGTCCTCCACCACAACGAACCCATCTTCCGTGGCCGTAGCGGCGCAGCGAGGGCGTAGGCAGCGCGCGCGAAGCGAAAGGCAAACGCCGCGGTTTCCCGCTATCGGACCCGGCAGTGCTGGTCCTGGTTTAGGCCGAACCGAGCGAAATCCATGGCAAAGGTGGACGATGGTGCTTGGGCAAGCCAGCCCGACGGCGCCGCTCATTTCGTTCCCGAAAGACCCGGGAGTTCAGCACCCCACAAGGACCAAAAGACCGCCACGATGGCTGGTACATGCGGGTAATCGTATTCCAGGATGAGGAAAGAAGGTTCTCAGACTAGCAGGATGCGCGTGCTACGCACGTGAATTTTAGTGGATTTAACTAATGAAATATTTTGAATTTGAAAGTAACAAACATGAAATGTACATTAGGAAACTCCATAGTTTTTATAGAAAACAAAATATTTTACAATAGTATTTTTAAATGCACTTGATATATGTTAAGATTTGTTTGTAATGTAAGGGAGAATGCAACTCAGTACTGTAATCAATTAATCATATTAACAAAGTATGTGTTCTTTAACCATTTTAATCAAGTTTGTTAATTAAATTTAAACTTTCTATTTATCATTAGTACAATATGAAAAATCTATCAACATGCACCATTGATGAATTTCAATTTGTTGTTCCATATTAAAATTGATTTTTAATAATAAATTTTTTTTGAACTAAATTAGACCATTCCATATTACATGATATTATGTGATTTCCTTCGGTTCGTAGATTTACCAATTTCCAAAATTCTATAAATTTTTATAAATGTATATCTTTCAATTATCAATCAAGTGAAGAATTTTACCATTATCAAATTACCTCATGGTTGATATCATAACTAACAAACAGAACTCGACTTGGATATCCACGTCATAATGAAATATTTATGTTTTCTTATTTTTGTTAATTTATGCTTGTAATAATTTATTGATTTTTTTATGAATAAACTTATATGTGTAGTCCTTTGGGATTAAGAGAGGCATTCTCTCCCCCTTTTCTATGCCCATGACGGAGGTCAAACGTCCGAGAGGGTGGTATATTTGTGTAGTCCTTTATTACAAAATGGTTAAATTATTTTTGAATTTTTATATATACTAGGCAAAAACCCATGCTATGCACGAGCTGGAGAATCACACATAAATTTTAGTTTAAACAGAAGCAAAAGAAGAACAAAACTGAATGTGTGCTTTCAATTCAGAATAAATTACATATGGATAGCATGCAACATATGGTCAAAACGGGAAGTTTGAAATGAACAAAAGAAGACGCAAGTTATATATGCATAGCATATGTATATATTATTAAGCATAGTTATTTTTACAACCCAAGGTGAGGTAACATGGCTTTGTAAGAGCCTTTCTTTAAAACAAAAAGGAACACTTGTTATATACAGCGGGGCCTAATATAAGTAGTAGCTATTGTTGGCTTGTTTTGATTGATTGTAACAGATGCAAGAGATTGTCTTGTCGTGTCTTCCTTAGTTTTTCTTTACAAAAACAGACATGACTACAGTTATCTATTAGTGTAGGCGTCACAAGTTTGCCAAATTGCTGAAGAGTTATGATCCTTGAGTTCTTTGTCCTAAAATAGAAAATATAGAAACCAGAATAAAAACATCAGTAACATATGTACGTCAGAAGATAAAGTTACGTAATGTAAAATCCTAAGAAAATGAAATTATGGACTAATACATATCCAAAACTATATAGATACATAACATATAATAAACAATTGAATGGAGTAACTGTACAGATCCAACGGTACTAAATTTGTTGAAAAACAACAACATATATTTGATGTATTTAAATTTCAGAATATTTAAAGTGATGGTTTTAAGAAAGGGCATGAAGATGTGTGTGGATGGAACTCTTCTATTATTTGGAGATGACCCCATCGAACCAACTGAAGAAGGTCGACGATTCGACTGTACAGTGGAGCAGCGTGAGGAATAATAGCAGTTGCTGGAGCTATGCATTGAGAGTCTCCAGATATGGGCGATTCTGCCCCAAGTTCAGAGTAATAACAGTAGCTACCGCGTGCATCAAAATTATTGCTTAGGTAGAGAAGAAGATCGAGATGCAAGGAGCGTATTGAGTCCTGGCTTGCTGTTATCTAATTTTTCTTTTTTTAGTTGCTGTTATTTTTTCTTACATATGACAATATATTTTATCAATTTCCCTTACCCGTCTTTACATGTTTTCCCTTAAAACGAACTTGAAGCCCCTCCCAAGAGTCTTGAGTGCATATATCCAAAAAGTTCTGGTGATTGGAGACATATACTGGCAGAGAATTTTGTAGAAGAAAATTTTCCAATCTGTATATAGATTAAGTTATTTATTATTGAACGGTGAAGGACCTCGAGCAGGTGGCAGCAACACTTCAAGAAATGAGGCAAGAAAAGAGCAGGGCGAGCAATTGTAAAGAGTAGTCCTTGGACCAGGTTGCATGTCAAGTGCGTAGGTTTGGAAGACTGGGTGTTGACTGATGAGAGCAGATTGAGACTATACAAAGAGCTCATCAGGATGGCTCTGCTACAAAGAGCAGAGAGGATGTCAAAATCAAAAATAGAAAAAAAAATCAAACATGATGATGGATAGTTGGTGTTCCGCCTTCAATTTTCTGGATTTGTCAGAACCAAATATTTGTCTGCCAATTGGCAGTAAAAATTGTATATATGATTAAGATCTGAGATTGATAAAGATCTATGATTTCCAAATTTTTGTCAGTCAAATGTCAGGCCAGTTGTTTTACCCAGACATTAAAACTTGGCATCGTCTTATCAGTCATATTTTTATTGGGTTACAACTTAAATATTAATTAAGAGTGTCTTTTAAATAAATAAGTTCTTATGTCATCATATTCCTTCCTATGCTCTTTTGCCACTTTAATGCCTAACAGCTGCAACTATCCAAAGCACATTTGAGTTAAAAGAATTTTACATCATGTTTCTATGATCATGTTCTCCTGTCCAATAGTTCTTTTGTCATTGGGACCTAATTTTCATTACTCTAGAACCTTAATCTCAATTCCCATGTGAAAATGCATGTTGACTGAGTTTTGTGATAAGCCTAGCAAAAATCAACTGTTAGCAACGTAAAGTGCTTGGAGGCACAATACTTTATTGACAAATCTAATACTCTCTTAGAAGTTAACCGATCAGGCCAATTTGTTCGGCCTCTGTTAATGTATTATCAGCGTACCTTCTAAATAAAAGTGAACATTAGCACAAAATAAAGAGTTTTTGCTATCCAATAGACCGAGTACCGTCTCCATCACCAAATATTTGTGCGTCTGTAATGGAGCCTCATTGAACCATGTGTCGAATTCCAGCGTCTAAAATTGATATCTTACACATAAGTAGTTGCATCAAATATCAACTGTTAATTAATCGATGACGATCTATATGTATCTAGATGTTTGTCTCTATGGGAATGACAAAGTTTTGAGTTACTGTTGCATCCTTTGTATGTTTTTTGGTTTCATTCTGTGGAGTTTCATATTGAATTTTATTTAGACACATGTGTTTTTGTGATGAATGTGTTGGGCCTTGATCGCCAGTCTTAACTCTTAAGGTAAGAGTTTGTAAACCACCTATTTTCTTATATTCCATCATTGTTTGTCAACATAATCATTATTATATGCTGCTGAGAGTGAACTATCATCTATCTTACTTAAATGTTATGGGGGTTGTTGAAGTCATAAAGCCACTTATAGGAAGTTTCAATAATGAGTCCACAAGCAAAAAATAATGTTTTGAGATGTTCCAATATTCAAGCGACATACCATATGCAATATTGTGCATGCAAAGTTCCGAAAAACATGTTTAGAAACACATGAGGCCTAATTAGAGATCGGGTCATTACCAACCTTTAGTTAATAAGGACCAAACCCATTGGTTTCCTTCCAAAGAGCTTGTAAGATGATTGCTTTCCAGATGCCATTACTTATCTCTATCATTCAATTTTTTTCTTACACTCAATACAATCTAAAAAATTGTCTTAAAGGCCCTAGGAACCAAGTCAGATCATCTAAGTGCCATGGTGTCTAGCTTTGTGTGCACTTCCCTAGGCCAATGCATGACTAGTTCACCAAGCCTCCTTCGTTATAGGTCTATCACAAGGGTGGAAAAAAGGTTAAAATTGGAATGATTAGTAGCTTTAAGTCAAAAGCAGATTTTCGATATCACTGCTCTTATAATCATTCCCAACAATAGATGCTTCATTGTTCTTCTCAACAACTATAGAGACTTTGTCTTTACAACTTCAACAATGCACTCAGTCATTTATATCTCCTAAACATTTAACGTCATAGACTCATAGAAACAGTAGTATCAATCTGAATTGATGCTCCAGAAGCAATAGCCTCTAACAAAATCATGTTCGAAGCAACAAGGCAACCTAGTGAAAAAAATATTTATCAAAAGAAACTGAATGGTGCAATTGCCATTCTTACCGATAAAGCATCATGAAAAACATCATAAAACCTCATGTATAGGGAAAAAGAAACAGGGATAACTAACACAAGGAGTTCCCAATAAGTATACATTGATGGCAATATGAAATATTATATGACCACATCATTGTCAAGAGGAAAGTGGAAAATTAACAACCCATTGGTTCCATGTATCCGAACTGAAAAGGCACAAGGATTCATATGGAAAGGAGAGTGGGCCACTATGATTTCGAAGTTTTTCTATGAGCGACAATAGGAGTTCACATTGGGCTCCACATCTGCATAGGCATAGTAATGGAATAGGACAAGGGACCATTATAGTAAAAGAAGGAAAATTTTCCCAATAAAATAGAAACCAATATGAGATAAAGTTTCCAATTAAGCAATAAGCACGTTTACATAAGAAACTTAGCATGCCCTTGTTTTCTCCCCTAGACAAAATCTATGAAACAATGCAAGCCGAGGTTTAATTGGTTAGTCTAGCTATTGAGAAAAATAAAAAATGAGAGAGCATATAAGGCATATTATTTGGTGGGAGAGAAACGAGAGAGTGCATAATAATAGACAAGTACATCTCTTCTGATTCCCTATAAAGAAATTTTTTATTTGACTTTATGACGGTTTACACAAGCCCTACAAACCTTAGGTTTTCTCTACATTTCCCTGGTTGCCATAGATATCTCTTTGATATTAGGGCGTATATACAACTACATAAACCCTATATGAACTCCTTTTTCCATCTTTGTCCTAGGTCCCTGGATTAAAAGCTACTTATGGGTTCTTATGCAGGCATGGTTTTACTTATTGTTGACATTGCTATTTTCAAGAGTTATGTGACTACATTTTATTGGGTGATCTGATAGTTTTTACAATGCTTGTCCTCGTCTCCGTGCTTGGAATATTATTGTTTTCAGATTATGTTTGTACTTTGAAAACCTGATCAGTACAGATCTTTTTCCTCTATTGATCCAGATTTGACTATGTTATGTGGTTTCCAACTGAAGGCAAAGCCGCAAAGGCCTGGGTTTTCTAGATTCTAATTAATTTATGGTAGGCTCACGTGATGGCCTAGTTTCACACTATATCTGTTGTTTCCCGTGTCTTGATGTGGGTTTGTTATCATCTCTGCTTGAGCTGGTGAGATATGGCAATATCTGGGGTTTCTGGATATCATTTTTTTTAGGCTTTGGCCTGATTTTCACTATATCTACTAAAATAATCTCAGCTCAGCAAAAATTTAAGTTTGCAGCAAGAACTTGATAATTGCAACAGTAGTATTATTTCTCATGGAAGATCAACATAAGTATGGAAATCAATGGGTGCATGGAGAACCCATGATGAAGGATTGAATCACTAATCTATACCTGATGAGATAACTGGTTTAAAATCCGCCAACTTTGCGAACACAAGGGAGAAAGGGACAGTGAGTTTCTCAATGAATACTTACAACATGAGGTAACAGAGGCTACTATTAGCGGAACTGTCCCTGTCGCTTATGAAGTGGCTGGCCAATGGGTTTGGGACCTTAATGCAGAAGGAAGCTTCACCATTGGTTCTGCCTATTAAGCTCTTCGCACAAACAAATCTAGGTGCAGGTCTACTAACTTAATCAATAGACGGTTTGAAAGTGTGTTTTCCTCTCCTCAAAATTCTCCCTAATTGCAGTTTGGAAGGCATGAATAGGCAGAATGAAGCAATCCCTCTCAACCAAAAACTGTAGTTTTGCATCAAAAGAAGCATTGAATAAAAAAAAAAAAAAAAAAAATTGGCCATTCTATTCATCCCGTGGCCTGGGCTCGATCCTGGGACCTCTCACTAACAAACCGAGTGTCTAACCATCTTGGTGTCTTCCATTAGACAAAGAAGAAAAGAATGCTGCTGGCTCAAGACTCATGCCTTTGACAGATGCAGCCTTGTAGATACCCTACAGAAGCCTCAGTTCAAATCAAATAGAAATAGCTTCAGACCAGGTGAGCAACTAGAAGCCTTTAAGAAAATAGAGGTGTGCTTGTATGGAGTGCATTAGACGCAAATTGTGAAAAATGGAAAGGTATTATGCACTTAAAAGGTATGAAAATGCCATGACACAATTTCTAGTGTAGGCTAGCATCACAATTTGAATTTATAGCACTGGTATAACAACAACGGTGCACCAATTCGTAAATATCTATCAGATATCATGATCATAGCACAGGGGAATAGCTCCACCCATTGACTGCCCTAGAAGAAAATGAGGTAAAGTACTAATGTCTTTCCTTGCTATATAGTATATACAATTGTTAAAACAGAGAGCAGTTAGTCACATTCTCAATTTTGATATTTGGAATAATAAATCACAGCTAAAATTTTAACTCACTGCTCATGTGATTTCACCTGAAGCAAGAGCAAGACACGAAGATATGCTTAACCAGCATAGAACAATGATCATTGTGCCCCCATGACTTCATACCGTGTTATTTGAATGTGGCATAATATATACTACCTTGATCAATGAAAGAATCCTTTGGTTTTAAACTGAACAATTCACAGTCATGGTTTTAAGAGCTTAACACCAATAAACAGGGGAGCAACAAACGTGCCTCTACGCTAAAGCCTTTGTGTTAGTAGAAGAGGTGTGCACTTCAAAAACCAAACTGAACAATTCACAGTCATGGTTTTAAGAGCTTAACACCAATAAACAGGGGAGCAACAAAACGTGCCTCTCCGCTAAAGCCTTTGTGTTAGTAGAAGAGGTGTGCACTTCAAAATTGCAAGGCACCCCTTGAGGCGTCGAGACAATAAGGTGTCCCATATAAGCCATACGGTGGCATTGGTTTAAAAACAGATACCATCCGTTTTATAGGGGCGAACCATGTATGAACAATAGCTCATGCTTTCTAACCAAATCAAATCTGATAGTCAAATGCCTCCCGATTATACTCTGCTTAATATCACTCCTATGTTGATCCAAATGATAAACATGAGACTCAAAAGAATGCATGTTATGAAATTCTGGTTATTAGGATACTCAAAAGGAGAAGGAAGATTTTGATCAGTGAAAGATAGCATCAACCCAGTTGGTAATATATAAATCAAATGCCAACCTAGAAGCTTAATGGGCAAAAATAAGAGAGCTATTTGAACGTGCAGTAAAATAAAAATTACAGACGGGGGAATTTTGATGGCATGACTTCTCCTCACTTTTTCATCTATCCAGTGAGATGATTATTGACTCGGCCCCTTATGAAGTTGGAAGACGCATGGTTGACTCGGCAGTCAAAAGCTCCTATATCTTTTGCAAAACAAGTTTGTTGCCTGGAATAAATTGACATGAGAGACATCTGGCATCTGCTTGTGATTTTTTTTTTTGTAGAAATTACTTCAAACTATAACTGGGAAAGATGTTCAAATGTTGCTGCAGGAAATGACCAGACATATGACATACAGAAGTACATCAAACTTAAGAGTTGTAAAGAAAGGCACTGTTACCTTATAATGCCTCAGTAGAATCAAATGTCCAATAAGGACAGTGTGTAGCTAAAAACTTTGTTGGAGTAATCCATTAGCCAAAACCATCAAGGTTTTGTTTTTGCTAACAGTCCCAGTGGATTGGGGAGAGTCAAAATCTGTCACCTCGTGCAAAAATTGTATTGGCATTATTGCTAAAACTAGTTATGTGACCTCCCTCGTTTAAGTTTCAACGTCTTTCCACGGAGTTCAGAAATTTTCAACAGCATCATATCGACTTTAAACAAGTACACAAAACAGAATCTGTTGTAATCATAGAATGTTAGCTTAATGATCTAAATCATTCCCCAATCCCCATAGAGTACGTGGCTGGAACAATTCATTGGCATTTTGGAGTGTTGTAGTGGAACCTTTCTCTCCCAGAGCCCAGACTGCCCTTCCAATTGTCTTGAACCCATTTGGAGCCCCCTAGCTGTCGATTCAGCTTGATGATGTGCTTCACGCACCTCTTTGACTTGATATAAAGGCAGATGCAGTAATCTTCCTTAGGTACCATACAAAGAAGGTTCTGAAGGTGGTTTCATGTCCACACATCGGATTTATTTGGTTGAATGTGGGAGTCACTAACGAGTTTTTGCCAGAGTTGTCAAGTTTAGCAGTGTCCTCTCCACTGTAATATTTTATCTGACCTGCTCCAGCCCAAGGTGAAGATTTTCCAACAAAATAATTTAAACACTGCCTCCATTACTGGAGGCAAAAACGGCTACTAGATTCTCCTTTTATCTATATATATAATCAATCAAGTTGCTGCATAACATGATAGTGTGTTAGATGAGATATGTTTCATGCTTGTATTTGAGAATCAAGAAATTAGGATGCGAATCTGTAATTACAGTATATACATTTAGAAATGTCACCGACATTTCTTTCCAATAGATGAATAATGCTTCACATCCAGCTACAAATATAGTTTTGACTATCTGAGAAACTATTTCCACAAGAATACTCAAAGGAAAGCAGTTTAAAGTCAAAAGCTAATTTACTTGAATGTCATTCATTATAAGTGGAACTGAGTGTAAAAATTGTCTCACAAGTGTTCATTTTAACCAGCACATATAACCACTCAAACTTCCGAACACTCGTATATGCATATGTATAGAAACAACTCATAATGTGCACGTCATTTACTTGACCACATCAGCAAACCCAATAAGATGGCTTCAAAAATGAGGCAATCAGGACAGAGACTGTCTTACCTTTCTAAATATGCCATCCTCAGATTTGTCCTAAAATGGGCGCCTTCCACAAAGTAAAAGATAAGTAATAACACCAATGCTCTAAACATCTGATTCTGGCCCAGATCTGCGTTTTAAAACTTCAGGAGCTACATAAAATGCACTTCAACTATTCTCTGGAAGTTATTTCCTGAAATATGTAGTGCGTCAAATTTTCTTCCATAAAAAAGTAGTAATAGTGTTTATTTGCTGTATATAGTCATATGTAGTGCGTCAAATTTTCTTCCAAAAGCATACCAAATAGGCCACCATCTATACACTTTATAGTATGTGTTAATACATGTACACAAATGACGGAATGAAGTAGTAACCTTTTGTTGGTAACACATTTACAGTTCCACAACATCAATAACATTATTGAAAATTATAAAGCAGACACAGAAAAACGGTAAGTACATGGAATAACAGTAGCATCTAAACAAATGCACTGGTATGTGTCCTAGTCCGGCAAAATGACAAATAAACAAGCAAAGTACACTATGAAACTATTCTATTCAGGAACATTACATACAAGTAAGACAAACGTTATGACTCTATCTGAACACATATTTGCTTTAAATATGCCACCCTTCCTTTCCACTAAAATTGGCATATAACCGCTATGACCTAAACTATCGCTCAATAGATTAAAGGATCCATGTATCCGGCCCCAACATCATTGGGTTTGAGGCTCAATTGATGATTTCAGAAAATATTTCTTGGCTGCAAAGCCTCAAAAGTCAACCACCTGTTTGAGTTCTTGTAGTGGCCCCCATTCTTACATCATGTGCTAATTA
The DNA here is from genome assembly GCA_963693085.1 of Alisma plantago-aquatica. Taxonomy (NCBI): domain Eukaryota; kingdom Viridiplantae; phylum Streptophyta; class Magnoliopsida; order Alismatales; family Alismataceae; genus Alisma; species Alisma plantago-aquatica. The sequence goes on from OY856412.1 coordinate 1,355,105,463, forward strand.
TTTTCACCAACCTATAAATCTTTATCTTCACACAACTTTTTAATTGTAAAACGTGATTTGCAATACTAATAGGCTACAAATCAATTTTGAGCGCAGTTGAAATTTGTTGCTAGTTTTTTGACACTTATAATTGTTTATCTCCTATAAAATAGGCAAATAGGCTAAAAGTTGGCACATACTAACTAAACACTCTACACAATGATATAAGAACAAAAAATGTTACATTTAGAAAGACTCATTCTGTGTATTTTTCAGATGGAGAAGGTATTAATGGATACCAAAACGTATTTACATTAACATATATTAGAAAACATTCTAGTTTTATAGAAAAATCAGTCAAGGTTAAGTGGGCTAATCGGGATTTATATCTCTATAAATATTTATGCACTTGAAGAAGAATGGTTGGACGGGATCAATCAAACACTGACACTCAAATATTATTTGCATTTTTTCTATATATACAAACCATCTCAGTTTGCATTAAAATACAGAATCACAGTTGATATAGTGGAACAGCAATGCAGACAAGCAGTTAGTGAGGAGTGAGAATTTAGTTTTCATGTAGAAGCTGATCATTGAAGTAAGTTAAAGTGAGCTGAATATTGAAACTCATGATTAAGAATGATAGCAAAATGCAAAATATCATGACTGATTTATTTCTGACATAGTAAAGATCAAAAGAGTGGATCATGCAACAACTTCAGGCTATTCGATTGAAGACAAGATACATGTGAAATAACTGAACTATGAGCAAAAAGAACCAAAACTAGCTCAAATAGAGACCAAAATCAGTTGCCTTCAGGGGTGAATCCTCCTTTGTTGACTTTCAAAGATAATTTTGTTAGTATATGTTCCATTTGAATTGATTTCACTTTTCTCGCCATTGATGTGGGCGCTTCCTTGGCCAGATGCTCCTCCACCCTGGCCTGGACCTGCTGGTTTTGCAGGTTGTATCCGACAAGATCATCTTTGGGGATAAGTGGCTTATTTTGAGGAGAACTCACTGTGCTGGAAACAGGATACTCCTTGGTAAGGATAGATGTCCCAACTTGTGCTCAGGTTTGAAACCCCACGATTTGAGGATCATCACCAAACTTGGTGTCAGGGACAAGTAGACGCCGAGTGGTTCCTTTCCTGTTAGCAAAGTTGTTGCAGGTGTAGTGTGCTGCCATCAATTGATTTATCCTGTCACATTCCCTGAGCCAACCTTTTTCGGGTCTCAGAGGCACAGGACCCAATGTAGAGGGAGGTTCCAAATCCGACCCATACTCGTTCGGCTAGCGGATGAGCTTCCAATCGTAACTGTATGCTCTGTTAGTCTGTTGGGCGGTTGCTCGAAGTTTAAATGAGGCTGGACGTTGGTAGACGTGGTGCTGTGGAATACCACAAGCGTTGGAATGATTGCTACCATTTGGAGCTTGTCCACGCCTCAAGGGAATCATGGGGTCGCGCTGTTGTTCTGGGTTGTCTGATTTGTGGAGCTCGTGCCTGGTGTTCAGGAAAAGGCAGGATAGACGTCACAAGTGCGAATTTCAGTACAATGCAACTTACGTGTCATCGAAAAAGTGGATGGATAGCCTGAGATATATTGCTGTGTTGTGAGCAAAAAAGCGAATTGGAAGGAAGCACGTTGCTTGCATACCTCTGGCAGGTGATGGAAAAGTAGTCCCTTGGAATCGCGGTGTGGCAGATGGTTGGTTGCTTTTAGTTAATAAGGACCAAACCCATTAGTTTCCTTCCAAAGAGCTTGTAAGATGATTGCTTTCCAGATACCATTACTTATCTCTATCCTTCAATTTTTTTCTTACACTCAATACAGTCTAATAAAAAATGAGCTACGCTACACACATCACTTCTATAACCGGCCACCACCCGTGTATCGCGAGTCTACAAAAATGTGGTCCCAGCCAGCTTCTTTTAATACAAAATAACTTCACGCCAATTAACTCCATACAGCCGGCTTTTATTGTCTAACAATTAACTCTCTCCACTCCTTTCTCTAGTCCTCATTTTTACTAATTTATTTTTTCTCTTGCAACTCCTCCTTCTGGCTCTATTTCAACCCACCAACATTTGCACGTTAGTACAGTACGTTTGTTCTCCAGTTCTCATCAATCTTTCTACTTCGGTCGTACAGTACATCATGTAAATGTTGCGATGGTCAGATAGTTGAAGCACAAGTACAATACTTGCCCAGCACTGTTTATGAGTATGTCCAAAACAAGTACAGTACTTGCCCAACGTTTATGAGTATGTACTCATGATGTGTAGTACATTACATCATGTAAAGGATGCGATGGTGAGAGAGTTGAAGCACAAGTACAATACTTGCCCAACACAAGTTTACTCATATCAATATTTTTGAATCTCGTATATAGCAGCAAATCTCCTCAAACATCTCCCTCCCTGTTCATTTCCGCCAAGTATAGTACTCATTCTCTTACTCTTGATTTAACTTTATCAAAATGAAATCATTTCCGTCAAGTACAATACTCACTCCCTCTCCCTATTCATTTACGCCAAGTACAGTACTCACTCCCAAATCATTTCAGTAAGTACAGTACAGTACCTACCAAATTATTTCCGTAAGTACAGTACCCCATTATGATTTTCATTTATGTAAGAAATAAAAGTACAATACCCAACAAACCATTAATCACTTTTACAAAAGTACAGTACCCAATTATTATTCTCATATCAGTAACAAACCTAATTTGTATGTACTGTATTTGCATCAAAGGGGCGGAACTAGTTCAACATGAACATGTACAGTACTTACTCAGTGTTGGGTGGAACTGGTTCAACATGAACAAATGGTACGTACAGTACTTACTCAGTTCTGGGCGGAAATGAATTGGGAGGAGGATGATTCGTTTTTTGCAGCTATATACGAGATTCGAAATAAAATAGAGGGAATCATTAGAGGATATGGCTTTTGCATGTAGAGATAGTCATCTCTTGCATGGTAGATTCATTTTTTATGGAGAGATAATCATCTCTTGCATGGCTTTTGCATGTAGAGACATGCAGAATAAGGTGGCTGCAGATATGGCTTTAAATGGTAGTGGGGTGCAGCAGTTCTTCCCGAGGTCTGGGTAGATGGCCGGGTGTGTGGCCGGTTATGTGTAGATTCTTTCATAAAAAATTGTCTTAAAGGTCCTAGGCACCAAGTCAGCTCATCTAAGTGCCTTGGTGTCTAGCTTTGTGCGCACATCCCTAGGCCAATGCATGACTGGTTCCAAGCCTCCTTCGTTATAGGTCTATCACAAGGGTGGAAAAAAGGTTGAAAATTGGAATGGTTCGTAGCTTTAAGTCAAGCAGATTTTCGATATCACTGCTCTTATCATCATTCCCAACAAAAGATGCTTCATTGTTCTTCTCAACAACTATAGAGTCTCTGTTTTTACAAATTCAACAATGCACTCAGTCATTTATATCTCCTAAACCTTTAATGTCATAGACTCATAGCAACAACAGTATCAATCTGAATTGATGCTCCAAAAGCAATAGCCTCTAACAAAATCATGTTTGAAGCAACAAGGCAACCTAGTGAAAAGAAAAAAAATTATCAAAAGAAACTGAATGGTGCAATTGCCATTCTTACCGATAAAGCATCATGAAAAACATCATAAAACCTCATGTATTGGGAAAAAGAAACAGGGATAACTAACACAAGAAGGAGTTCCCAAAAAGTATACGTTGATGGCAATATGAAATATTATATGACCACATCATTGTCAAGGGGAAAGTGGAAAAATAACAACCCATTGGTTCCCTGTATCCAAACTGAAAAAGCACAAGGATTAATATGGAAAGGAGAGTGGGCCACTATGGTTTTGAAGTTTTTCTATGAGCGACAATAGGAGTTCACATTGGGTTGTTCATCTGTATTGGCATAATAATGAAATAGGGTGAGGGACCATTATATAAAAGAAGGAAAATTTTCCCAATAAAATAGAAACCAACTATGAGATAAAGTTTCCATTTAAGCAAAAGCACGTTTACATAAGAAACTTAGCATGCCCTTGTTTTCTCCCCTAGACAAAATCTATGAAACAATGCAAGTCGAGGTTTGGTTAGTATAGCTATTGAGAAAATGAGAGATCATAAAAGGCATATTATTAGGTGAAAGAGAAATGAGAGAGTACATAATAATAGACAAGTACATCTCTTCTGATTCCCTATAAAGAAAAAATTTATTTGACTTTATGATGGTTTACATAAGCCCTACAAACCTAATGTTTCCTTTGTATTTCCCTGGTTGCCATAAATATCTCTTTGATATTAGGGCATATATATAACTACATAAACCCTATATGAACTCCTTTTTCCATCTTTGTCCTAGGTCCCTGGATTAAAAGCTACTTATGGGTTCTTATGCAAGCCTGGTTTTAATTCTTGCTGACTTTGCTATTTTCAAGAGTTATGCAAGCCTCATGGGAATTAATATAACACGCTAAATTTTAATACACCGTATTCACGCAGAAATCCATTTGCCTTTCTTCAACAAAAGCGCAAAATCTAACAAGATGGAGGAAGAAATCATATCAAGTTATCAACTTCTTAATAGAGGGTTGGATTTCTGGAGAAAGGAATTTTACATCTTGTCATTCAAATGGATAGCGAGAGGAATTAGAAAGAGAGAAGATATAAAAATTATATGATAAATAAATGACCATTGAAGAGAATGAACATTAAAATTATCATAAACTAAACAGACCCATTGTTTGCAAACAATCAAGTAACTTTAGACATAATTTATTGACATATGGCCTGCTACTTTTGTCCTTTATGATTTATTATAACCATAGAATCAATGAAGTTGTACCTGATACGTCATTCTGTTGTTCTTTCTAGATACCATCACTTATCTCTATCATTCATTTTTCTCTTACACTCAATACAGTCTGAAAATTGCCTTAAAGGTCCTAGGCACCAAGTCAGCTCATCTAAGTGCCATGGTATCTAGCTAAATTCGCACTTCCCTAGGCCAGTGCATGACTGGTTCACCAAACCTCCTTCGTTATAGGATTATCACAAGGTGGAAAAGAGGTTAAAAATTGGAATGATTTGTAGTATTAAGTCAAAAGGAGATTTTTCATATCACTTCTCTTATCATCATTCCCAACAAAAAAAGCTTTATTGTTCTTCTCAACAACTATAGAGTCTGGGATTACTAGAGCAACAAAGATACATTTGAGTACAGGGGAAAATAGTTTGCATGCAACTCTCACCAATGTGCTAATATGGTAATTTATAGGCATGGTTAATGTGAGTACAGAGAAACTATAAACAAAAGAAAAAGATATGTTAGCTCAACTTATAAGCCCATGGACAATCATACTGTCTCCATGAGATTAGAATGAAAATGGATTACTGATCATATATAGTGACAAGAACTGTCTTTGCTTCCATTCCCAAATTCGGACAGTAGGATAACCAACTAAAAATGGTCTTTACAAGCAGCTAGAAACGGCAAAAATCGTACAACATATTGTGGACAGAGACAAAGTTCCATTCACTTGAAGAAAGAAATCCAAACAATTAGAATTTTAATTGCAAACTTGTATCCAGATTACTTCAGAGAAGCACAAAGCCGAAATCTGACAAACGAAATACAGAAGCAATTGATGGCTTATAGAAAATGTCTCCTATAGGAAGTGCTATCTATGGAGTTCATAGTTGCTCCACATTGAATTGGACTACAAGACAAACCCAGAATGATGGTGCTCAGAAAGAAAAAATACGTCAAAGAACTAGTCCCTTGGTAAGGCCGTGTGGCAGACAGGGCACTTAGTAAATGCGGCGATGCACACTTGACACCTGATGAGGTGTCCACAGGACGTCGAGATACCGCATGGTCTTTCGAGGTATCCAGCGCAGAGGCCGACATACGCCAGATCGTGTTCGACCTCACCTTTTTCTTGACCATCACTTTTGGCAACCTTGATTAAGCGAATCCTTTTGTTCGGAGGGCTAGAAACAGGGTCGACATGTCTCTTTTTGGTGGAGAGCTGAAGCCTCTGCATGCGAACCCGGACGTCCTCCACCCGTAATGCTTGAAACTCCTCCACGGCCAGATCCACCGCCCCTTCGTCTGGGACTGGGACCACGTGATCATCAAGCGCTTTGTTGCGTTCCTCGTCCTCTGCACCCGCTGCTGCTGGATCGTCCGTGATGGCCTGCTTCAGAGCAGCATTATGTTCCTCGTCCTTGGGGACAGTGGGAGCTTTCTCTTGCTTAACCTCTTCGTCTGAGACTGAGACCTCTTCCTCCTCTAAGACGTGAACCGTCGAAAGATGTTCTTCTTCTGGGAGATCAAACAGGTCGTTGTCCTCTGCTGGTGTTGGATCCTCACCGATGGCCTTGTTCACCTAATCCTTGGGGACGATGGGAGCTTTCTGTTAATCTGCGTCCGTGGCACCAAGGGGATTCGCTATGTATTTTTTATCGATCACTGATATGAATAATCCACCTTGGCAGAATGAGATATCAAGGTTGGGTAAGTATACACCAGGCTCTCCCACTACAAGCTATTTTTTGGGTGGGCTCTCCTTGGCTTGTATCAATTGGTATCAGAGCTAGGCCCATTTAAGGCCTTAGTGAGTGTGAAAACCACTCCGGGGAGCCATGGTGTAAACGTTGGCCGACAAGGTCGAGTGTAGAGAAGGAAGCCACTCTAGTTTTGGGGTGTGCTCTCCCTTGGCGTGTATCAAGCACCTCTGTGGTGTTTTCCACTGCGACGTCCTCCTTTGTGATGACGTCCTCATCAGCACGCGCAGATAGACGGCCCGCTTCTGGCTTGTCCTCGATCACCTTGGTTACATCTTCCGCTACACCTGTCTCCACTGTGTCGTTTGGCTGATCACCGATGGTCGGGATCACAATTGCATCCTTCCAGTTGTCATCTTCACCGGTTGATTCGGTCGTCATCTTCACCGGTTGATTCTGCACAAATGGTATCAGAGCTAGGCCCATTTAAGGTCCGAGTGAGTGTGAAAACCACTCCGGAGATCCATGGTGTAAACGTTGGCCGAAAAGGTCGAGTGTAGAGAAGGAAGCCACTTCAGTTTTGGGGTGGGCTCTCCCTTGGCGTGTATCAAGCACCTCAGTGGTGTTTTCCACTGCGGCGTCCTCCTTTGTGATGGCGTCCTCATCTGCACGTGTAGATAGACGGCCCGCTTCTGGCTTATCCTCGATCACCTTGGTTACATCTTCTGCTACTCCCTTGGCGTGTATCAAGCACCTCTGTGGCGTTTTCCACTGATGGTCGGGATCATAATTACATCCTTACGGTTGTCATCTTCACCGGTTGATTCGGTCGTCATCTTCACCGGTTGATTCTGCAAAACTGGTATCAGAGGTAGGCCCATTTAAGGCCCGAGTGAGTGTGAAAGTCACTTCGGGGAGCCAAGGTGTAAACGTTGGCCAACAAGGTCGAGTGTAGAGAAGGAAGCCACTCCAGTTTTGGGGTGGGCTCTCCCTTGGCGTGTATCAAGCACCTCCATGGTGTTTTCCACTGCGGCATCCTCATTTGTGACAGCGTCCTCATATGTACGTGTAGATAGATGACCCGCTTCTGGCTTATCCTCGGTCACCTTGGTTACATCTTCTGCTACTCCCTTGGCGTGTATCAAGAACTTTCGTGGCGTTTTCCACTGCAACGTCCTCCTTTGTGACAGCGTCCTCATCTGCACGCGTAGATAGACAACCTACTTCTTACTTGTCCTCGATCACTTTGGTTACATCTTCTGCTACACTCGTCTCCACTGCATCGTTTAGTTGATCACCGATGGTCGGGATCACAACTGCATCCGTCTATTCGTCATCTTCACCGGTTGATTCGGTCATCATCTTCACCGGTTGATTCTGCACACCTGGTATCAGAGCTAGGCCCATTTAAGGCCGAGTGAGTGTGAAAGCCACTCCGGGGAGCCATGGTGTAAACGTTGGCCGACAAGGTCGAGTGTAGAGAAGGAAGCCACTCCAGTTTTGGGGTGGGCTCTCCCTTGGCGTGTATCAAGCACCTCCATGACGTTTTCCAATGTGGCATCCTCATCTGCACGTGCAGATAGACGGCCCGTTTCTGGCTTGTCCTCGATCACTTTGGTTACATCTTCTGCTACACCCATCTTCACTGCGTCGTTTGGCTGATCACCGATGGTCGGGATCACAACTGCATCCTTCCGGTCGTCATCTTCATCAGTTGATTCAGTTGTCATCTTCACCGGTTGATTCTGCACAACTGGTATCAGAGCTAGGCCCATTTAAGGCCCGAATGAGTGTGAAAGCCAATCCGGGGAGACATGGTGTAAACATTGGCCGACAAGGTCGAGTGTAGAGAAGGAAGCCACTCCAGTTTTTGGGTGGGCTTTCCCTTGGCATGTATCAAGCACCTCAGTGGCGTTTTCCACTACGACGTCCTCCTTTGTGACAGCGTCCTCATCTGCATGCGTAGATAGACGGCCTGCTTCTGGCTTGTCCTCGATCACCTTGGTTACATCTTCCGCTACAACCGTCTCCACTGCGTCGTTTGGCTGATCACTGATGGTCGGGATCACAACTGTATCCTTTCGATCGTCATCTTCACCGGTTGATTCTACACAACTGGTATCAGAGCTAGGCCCATTTAAGACCCGAGTGAGTGTGAAAGCCACTCAGGGGAGTCATGGTGTAAACGTTGGCCGACAAAGTCGAGTGTAGAGAAAGAAGCCACTCCAGTTTTGGGGTGGGCTCTCCCATGGCGTGTATCAAGCACCTTTGTGACATTTTCCACTGCGGCATCCTCCTTTGTGATGAAATCCTCATCTGTACATGCAGATAGATGGCCCGCTTCTGGCTTGTCCTCAATCACCTTGGTTACATCTTCCGCTACACCTGTCTCCACTGCGTCGTTTGGCTGATCACTGATGGTCGGGATCACAAATGCATCCTTCCGGGCGTCATCTTCATCGGTTGATTCGGTCGTCATCTTCACCGGTTGATTCTGCACAACTGGTATCAGAGCTAGGCCCACTTAAAGCTAGAGTGAGTGTGAAAGTCAATCCAGGGAGCCATGGTGTAAATGTTGGCCGACAAGGTCGAGTGTACAGAAGGAATCCACTCCAGTTTTGGGGTGGGCTCTCCCTTGGCGTGTATCAAGCACCTCCGTGGCATTTTCCACTGCGGCGTCCTCGTTTGTGACGGCGTCCTCATCTGCACGTGCAGATAGACAGCCCGCTTCTGGCTTGTCCTCGATCACCTTGGTTACATCTTCTGCTACACCCATCTCCACTGCGTCGTTTGGCTAATCACTGATGGCCGGGATCACAATTGCATCCTTCCGGTCGTCATCTTTACCGGTTGATTCTGCACAACTAGTATCAGAGATAGGCCCATTTAAGGCCCGAGTGAGTGTGAAAGCCACTCTGTGGAGCCATGGTGTAAATGTTGGCCGACAAGGTCGAGTGTAGAGAAGGAAGCCACTCCAGTTTTGGGGTGGGCTCTCCCTTGGCGTGTATCAAGCATCTCCGTGGCATTTTCCACTACAGCGTCCTCCTTTGTGTCGGCGTCCTCATCTACATGTGCTGATAGACGACCCGTTTCTGGCTTGTCCTCGATCACCTTGGTTACATCTTCCTCTACACCTGTAAGGACCTTGACCTTCGTCTAGGGTTTACCGTATTTGCTTTGCTTAACCCTGATGCTTAGTTGCTTGCTCATCACCTTTAGTGATGATTAGGGTTTGTTTGTGCCTTGTTGAGAGTTGGAAATGCTACTTGCAAATAACCCAAGTCTAGGGTTTATGAGCAAGTTTGCCACCTTGTGAGGTGTTCCTCCCTCTCCTTGCTTCCTCTAGAGTAGAGAGGAAGGTTTGGGATCGTTGCTTAAGTTCCTTTGGGCTTGGTTGGTTGAGCTTGGTGGGCTTTGTGGTGCCTTGCTTTTGTTTCCTTTGGACCTTGTGTCGGGCAAGATCATGCTTGTGTCGCCCAGGGTGTGTCGCCCATGGACCCCTTTTGACTCTCTTTGACCTCGTTTGTGTCACCACTAGTGGACACTTGGTGCTTGATGCTTGCATGTGGCAATGGCCTTTGACATGTGTGTAAGACATGTTAGAGTGGTGGAAATGCTCATGGACAAGTGTCCCTAGGTGGGCGACACCTTGCTTTACTCTACCTTGGTTTCTTCTCCATCCTCTTTTATATATGCGATTCCCTTCTCTTGCTAAGGATCCCTTTAGTTCCTTAGCCTTCCTCTCCCTTGGTGTACGATATCCCTCTTCTTTGCTAGCTTGGTGACCGATACTCCTTGGAGTCTCCTTCTTTCTTGGTGGATCTTGGAGCTAGGAGCTTGGAGCTTGCTTAAGGCGGGTTACATAACTCCTAACCCTAACTATATTACCATCTTCTATGTTCTTGCTCTTGTTGTTAAGGCCGTGTGGCAGACAGGGCACTCAGTAAATGCGGCGATGCACACTTGACACATGATGAGGTGTCCACAGGACATCGAGATACCGCATGGTCTTTTGAGGCATCCAGCGCAGAGGCCGACATACGCCAGATCGTGTTCGACCTCACCTTTTTCTTGACCATCACTTTTGGCAACCTCGATTAAGCGAATCCTTTTGTCCGGAGGGCTAGAAACAGGGTCGACAGGTCTCTTTTTGGCGGAGAGCTGAAGCCTCTGCATGCGAACCCAGACGTCCTCCACCCGTAATGCTTGAACCTCCTCCACAGCCAGATCCACCGCCCCTTCGTCTGGGACTGGGACCACGTGATCATCAAGCGCTTTGTTGCGGTCCTCGTCCTCTGCACCCGCTGCTGCTGGATCGTCCATGATGGCCTGCTTCGGAGCAACATTATGTTCCTCATCCTTGGGGACAGTGGGAGCTTTCTCTTGCTTAACCTCTTCGTCTGAGATTGGGACCTCTTCCTCCTCTAGGACGTGAACCGTCAGAAGATGTTCTTCTTCTGGGAGATTAAATAGGTCGTCGTCCTCTGCTGGTGTTGGATCCTCGCCGATGGCCTTGTTCACCTTGTCCTTTGGGACGAGGGGAGCTTTCTGTTAATTAGCGTCTGTGGCACTAAGAAGATTCACTATGTATTTTTTATCGATCACTGATACGAATAATCCACCTTGGCAGAATGAGATATCAAGGTTGGGTAAATATACACCAGGATCTCCTGCTATAAACTATTTTTTGGGTGGGCTCTCCTTGGCTTGTATCAATTGGTATCAGAGCTAGGCCCATTTAAGCCTCAGTGAGTGTGAAAGCCACTCCGGGGAGCCATGGTGTAAACGTTGGCCGACAAGGTCGAGTGTAGAGAAGGAAGCCACTCTAGTTTTGGGGTGTGCTCTCCCTTGGTGTGTATCAAGCACCTCCATGGAATTTTCCACTACGACGTCCTCCTTTGTGACGGCGTCCTCATTTGCACGCGCAGATAGATAGCCTACTTCTGGCTTGTCCTCAATCACCTTGGTTACATCTTCTGCTACACCCGTCTCCACTGCGTCGTTTGGCTGATCACCGATGGTCGGGATCACAATTGCATCCTTCCAGTTGTCATCTTCACCGGTTGATTCGGTCATCATCTTCACCGGTTGATTCTGCACAATTGGTATCAGAGCTAGGCCCATTTAAGGCCCGAGTGAGTGTGAAAGGCACTCTGGGGAGCCATGGTGTAAACGTTGGCTGACAAGGTCGAGTGTAGAGAAGGAAGCCACTTCAGTTTTGGGGTGGGCTCTCCCTTGGCGTGTATCAAGCACCTCCGTGGCATTTTCCACTACGGCGTCCTCCTTTGGGACGGTGTCCTCATCTGCACGTGCAGTTAGACGACCTGCTTTTGGCTTATCCTCGATCACCTTGGTTACATCTTCTTCTACTCCCTTGGCGTGTATCAAGCACCTCTGTGGAGTTTTCTACTGATGGTCGGGATCACAATTACATCCTTACGGTCATCATTTTCACCGGTTGATTTGGTCGTCATCTTCACCGGTTGATTCTGCAAAACTGGTATCAGAGCTAGGCCCATTTAAGGCCAAGTGAGTGTGAAAGCCACTCCAGGGAGCCAAGGTGTAAACGTTGGCTGACAAGGTTGAGTGTAGAGAAGGAAGTCACTCCAGTTTTGGGGTGGGCTCTCCCTTGGTGTGTATTAAGCACCTCTGTTGCATTTTCCACTGCGACGTCCTCATTTGTGACGGCGTCCTCATCTGTACGTGTAGATAGATGACCCGCTTTTGGCTTATCCTCGGTTACCTTGGTTACATCTTCTGCTACTCCCTTGGCGTGTATCAAGCACCACTGTGGCATTTTCCACTGATGGTCGGGATCACAATTACATCCTTACGGTCGTCATCTTCACCGGTTGATTCAGCCGTCATCTTCCCCGGTTGATTCTGCAAAACTGGTATCAGATCTAAGCCCATTTAAGGCCCGAGTGAGTGTGAAAGCCACTCTGGGAAGCCAAGGTGTAAATGTTGGCCGACAAGGTCAAGTGTAGAGAAGGAAGCCACTCCAATTTTGGGGTGGGCTCTCTCTTGGCGTGTATCAAGCACCTCTGTGGCGTTTTCCAGTGTGGCGTCCTCATTTGTGACGACATCCTCATCTGCACGTGTAGATAGACGACCCGCTTCTGGCTTGTCCTCGGTCACCTTGGTTACATCTTCTGCTACTCCCTTAGCGTGTATCAAGCACTTCCGTGGTGTTTTCCACTACGACATCCTCCTTTGTGACGACGTCCTCATCTGCACGCGTAGATAGACAACCTGCTTCTTGTTTGTCCTCGATCACCTTGGTTACATCTTCTGCTACACACGTCTCCACTGCATCATTTAGCTGATCACCGATGGCCGGGATCACAACTACATCCTTCTATTCACCATCTTCACTGGTTGATTCGGTCGTCATCTTCACCGGTTGATTATGCACAACTGGTATCAGAGCTAGGCCCATTTAAGGCCCGAGTGAGTGTGGAAGCCACTCCGGGGAGCCATGGTGTAAACGTTGGCCGACAAGGTCGAGTGTAGAGAAGGAAGCCACTCTAGTTTTGGGGTGAGCTCTCCCTTGGTGTGTATCAAGCACCTCCGTGGCATTTTCCAATGCAGCGTCCTCATCTGCACGTGTAGATAGACGACCCACTTCTGGCTTGTCCTCGATCACTTTGGTCACATCTTCCGCTACACCCGTCTTCACTGCGTTGTTTGGATGAATACCGATGGTCGGGATCACAACTACATCCTTTCGGTCGTCATCTTCACCGGTTGATTCAGTCGTCATTTTCACCGGTTGATTTTGCACAACTGGAATCAGAGCTAGGCCCATTTATGGCCCGAATGAGTGTGAAAGCCAATCCGGGGAGACATGGTGTAAACGTTGGCCGAAAAGGTCGAGTGTAGAGAAGGAAGCCACTCTAGTTTTGGGGTGTGCTCTCCCTTGTCGTGTATCAAGCACCTCCGTGGCATTTTCCACTGCGACGTCCTCCTTTGTGACGGCGTCCTCATCTGCATGCGCAGATAGATGGCCCGCTTCTGGCTTATCCTCGATCACCTTTTTTTTAATTAAGTCGGGGGTCGCTTTTATTCATCCCACACCCCTAATGTGGGCTAAATCATCATAAAAATTACAGATCCTACTTATATTAAACCGCAGGTGTGAAACACAAACCACTGTCCTCGATCACCTTGGTTACATCTTCCGCTACAACCGTCTCCACTGCGTCGTTTGGTTGATCACCGATGGTCGGGATCACAATTGCAACCTTCCAGTTGTCATCTTCACCGGTTGATTCGGTCGTCATATTCACCGGTTGATTCTGTACAATTGGTATCAGAGCTAGGCCCATTTAAGGCCCGAGTGAGTATGAAAGGCACTCTGGGGAGCCATGGTGTAAACGCTGGCCGACAAGGTCGAGTGTAGAGAAGGAAGCCACTTCAGTTTTGGGATGGGCTCTCCCTTGGCGTATATCAAGCACCTCAGTGGTGTTTTCCACTACGGCGTCCTCCCTTGTGACGGCGTCCTCATCTGCACGTGCAGTTAGACGGCACGCTTCTGACTTATCCTCGATCACCTTGGTTAAATCTTCTGCTACTCCCTTGGCGTGTATCAAGCACCTCTGTGGCGTTTTCCACTGATGGTCGGGATCACAATTACATCCTTACGGTCGTCATCTTCACCGGTTGATTCGGTCGTCATCTTCACCGGTTGATTCTGCAAAACTGGTATCAGAGCTAGGCCCATTTAAGGCACGCGTGAGTGTGAAAGCCACTATGGGGAGCCAAGGTGTAAACGTTGGCCGACAAGGTCGAGTGTAGAGAAGGAAGCCACTCCAGTTTTGGGGTGGGCTCTCCCTTGATGTGTATCAACCACCTCCGTGGCGTTTTCCACTGCGGCGTCCTCATTTGTGATGGTGTCCTCATCTGCACGTGTAGATAGACGACCCACTTCTGGCTTGTCCTCGGTCACCTTGGTTACATCTTCTGCTACTCCCTTGGCTTGAATCAAGCACTTCCGTGGCATTTTCCACTACGACGTCCTCCTTTGTGACGGCGTCCTCATCTGCATGCGTAGATAGACACCCTGCTTCTTGCTTGTCCTCGATCACCTTGGTTACATCTTCTGCTACACCCGTCTCCACTGCATCGTTTATCTGATCACTGATGGCCGGGATCACAACTACATCCTTCTATTCGTCATCTTCACCGGTTGATTCGGTCGTCATCTTCACCGGTTGATTCTGCACAACTGGTATCAGAGCTAGGCCCATTTAAGGCACGAGTGAGTGTGCAAGCCACTCAGGAGAGCCATGGTGTAAACGTTGACTGACAAGGTCGAGTGTAGAGAAGGAAGCCACTCTAGTTTTGGGGTGGGATCTCCTTTGGCGTGTATCAAGCACCTCCGTGGCGTTTTCCAATGCGGCGTCCTCATCTGCATATGCAGATAGATGGCCCGCTTCTGGCTTGTCCTCGATCACTTTGGTCACATCTTCCGCTACACCCGTCTTCACTGCGTTGTTTGGCTGATCACCGATGGTCGGGATCACAACTGCATCCTTTTGGTCGTCATCTTCACCGGTTGATTGAGTCGTCATTTTCACCGGTTGATTCTGCACAACTGGTATCAGAGCTAGGCCCGTTTAAGGCCCGAATGAATGTGAAATCCAATATGGGGAAACATGGTGTAAACGTTGGCCGAAAAGGTCGAGTGTAGAGAATGAAGCCACTCTAGTTTTGGGGTGTGCTCTCTTTTGGCGTGTATCAAGCACTTTCGTGGCGTTTTCCACTGCGACGTCCTCCTTTGTGACAGCGTCCTCATCTGCATGCGTAGATAGACGGCCCGCTTCTGGCTTGTCCTCGATCACCTTGGTTACATCTTCCGCTACAACCATCTCCACTGTGTCGTTTGGCTGATCACTGATGGTCGGGATCACAATTGCATCCTCTAGTTGTCATCTTCATCGGTTGATTCGGTCGTCATCTTCACCGGTTGATTATGCACAATTGGTATCAGAGCTAGGCCCATTTAAGGCCCGAGTGAGTGTGAAAGCCACTCTGGGGAGCCATGGTGTAAACGTTGGCCGACAAGGTCGAGTGTAGAGAAGGAAGCCACTTTAGTTTTGGGGTGGCTCTCCCTTGGCGTGTATCAAGCACCTCTGTGGTGTTTTCCACTACGGCATCCTCCTCTGTGATGACGTCCTCATCTGCACGTGCAGATAGATGGCCCACTTCTAGCTTATCCTCGATCACCTTGGTTACATCTTCTGCTACTCCCTTGGCGTGTATCAAGCACCTCTGTGGCATTTTCCACTGATGGTCGGGATCACAATTACATCCTTACGGTCGTCATCTTCACTGGTTGATTCGGTCGTCATCTTCACCGGTTGATTCTGCACAAATGGTATCAGAGCTAGGCCCATTTAAGGCCCGAGTGAGTGTGAAAGCCACTCCAGGGAGCCAAGGTGTAAACGTTGGCCGATAAGGTCGAGTGTAGAGAAGGAAGCCACTCCAGTTTTGGGGTGGGCTCTCTCTTGGCATGTATCAAGCACCTCCGTGGCATTGTCCACTGATGCGTCCTCATTTGTGACGGCGTCCTCATCTGCACGTGTAGATAGATGACCTGCTTCTGGCTTGTCCTCAGTCACCTTGGTTACATCTTCCGCTCTTCCTTGGCGTGTATCAAGCACTTCCGTGGCGTTTTCCACTACGACGTCCTCTTTTGTGACGGTGTCCTCATCTGCATGCGTAGATAGACAACCTGCTTCTTTCTTGTCCTCGATCACCTTGGTTACGTCTTCTGCTACACCCGTCTCCACTGCATCGTTTAGCTGATCACAGATGGCCGGGATCACAACTGCATTCTTCTATTCGTCATCTTCACCGGTTGATTTAGTCGTCATCTTCACCGGTTGATTCTGCACAACTAGTATCAGAGCTAGGCTCATTTAAGGCTCGAGTGAGTGTGAAAGCCACTCCGGGGAGCCATGGTGTAAACTTGGGCCGACAAGGTCGAGTGTATAGAATGATGCCACTCCAGCTTTGGGGTGGGCTCTCCCTTGGCGTGTATCAAGCACCTCTGTGGCATTTTCCAATGCAACATCCTCATCTGCACGTGCAGATAGACGACCCACTTTTGGCTTGTCGTCGATCACTTTGGTTACATCTTCCACTACACCCGTCTTCACTGCGTCGTTTGGCTGATCACCGATGGTTGGGATCACAACTGCATCCTTCCGGTCATCATCTTCACCGGTTGATTCAGTCGTCATCTTCACCGGTTGATTCTGCACAACTGGTATCAGAGCTAGACCCATTTAAGGCCCGAATGAGTGTGAAAGCCAATCTGGGGAGACATGGTGTAAATGTTATCCGACAAGGTCGAGTGTAGAGAAGGAAGCCACTCCAGTATTTGGGTGGGCTCTCCCTTGGCGTGTATCAAGCACCTCGGTGCCGTTTTCCACTACGACGTCCTCCTTTGTGATAGCGTCCTCATCTGCACGCGTAGATAGATGGCCCGCTTCTGGCTTGTCCTCGATCACCTTGGTTACATCTTCCGTTACACCCATCTGCACTGTGTCATTTGGATGATCACTGATGGCCAGGATCACAACTGCAACCTTTCGATCGTCATCTTCACCAGTTGATTCTGCACAACTAGTATCAGAGCTAGGGCCATTTAAGGCCCGAGTGAGTGTGAAAGCCACTCCGGGGAGTCATGGTGTAAATGTTGGCCGACAAGGTCGAGTGTAGAGAAGGAAGCCACTCTAGTTTTGGGGTGGGCTCTCCCTTGGTGTGTATCAAGCACCTTCATGGTATTTTCCACTGCGGCGTCCTCCTTTGTGATGGCATCCTCATATGTACATGCAGATAGATGGCCCACTTCTGGCTTGTCCTCGATCACCTTGGTTACATCTCCCGCCACACCCATCTCCACTGCGTCGTTTGGCTGATAACTGATGGTCGGGATCACAAATGCATCCTTTCGGTCGTCATCTTCACCGGTTGATTCTTCACAACTGGTATCAGAGCTAGGCCCACTTAAAGCCCAAGTGAGTGTGAAAGTCAATCCAGGGAGCCATGGTGTAAACATTGGCCGACAAGGTCGAGTGTACAGAAGGAATCCACTCCAGTTTTGGGGTGGGCTCTCCCTTGGCGTGTATCAAGCACCTTTGTGGGATTTTCCACTGCGGCGTCCTCCTTTGTGACGGCATCCTCATCTGCACGTGCTGATAGACGGACCACTTCTGTCTTGTCCTCGATCACCTTGGTTACATCTTCCGCTACACCCGTCTCCACTGCGTCATTTGGCTAATCACTGATGGCCGGGATCACAATTGCATCCTTCCAGTCGTCATCTTCACCGGTTGATTCTGCACAACTAGTATCAGAGATAGGCCCATTTAAGGCCCGAGTGAGTGTGAAAGCCACTCCGGGGAGCCATGGTGTAAATGTTGGCCGACAAGGTCGAGTGTAGAGAAGGAAGCCACTCCAGTTTTGGGGTGGGCTCTCCCTTGGCGTGTATCAAGCATCTCCGTGGCATTTTCCACTACGACGTCCTCCTTTGTGTCAGCGTCCTCATTTTCATGTGTAGATAGACGACCTGTTTCTAGCTTGTCCTCGATCACCTTGGTTACATCTTCCGCTACACCTGTAAGGACCCTGACCTCCGTCTAGGGTTTACCCTGTTTGCTTTGCTTAACCCTGATGCTTAGTTGCTTGCTCATCACCTTTAGTGATGATTAGGGTTTGTTTGTACCTTGTTGAGAGTTGGATGTTCTACTTGCAAATAACCCAAGTCTAGGGTTTGTGAGCAAGTTTGCCACCTTGTGAGGTGTTCCTCCCTCTCCTTGCTTCCTCTAGAGTAGAGAGGAAGGTTTGGGCTCATTGCTTGAGTTCCTTTGGGCTTGGTTGAGCTTGGTGGGCTTTGTGGGGTCGTGCTTTTATTTCCTTTGGACCTTGTTTCGGGCAAGAGCATGCTTGTGTCGCCCAGGGTGTGTTGCCCATGGACCCCCTTTGACTCTCTTTGACCTCGTTTGTGTCACCACTAGTGGACACTTGGTGCTTGATGCTTGCATGTGGCAATGGCCTTTGACATGTGTGTAAGACATGTTAGAGTGGTGGCAATGCTCTTGGACAAGTGTCCCTAGGTGGGCGACACCTTGCTTTTCTCTACCTTGGTTTCTTCTCCATCCTCTTCTATATATGCAATTCCCTTCTCTTGCTAAGGATCCCTTTAGTTCCTTAGCCTTCCTCTCCCTTGGTGTACGATATCCCCTCTTCTTTGCTAGCTTGGTGGCCGATCCTCCTTGGAGTCTCCTTCTTCCTTGGTGGTGCTTGGAGCTAGGAGCTTGGAGCTTGCTTAAGGCGGGTTACATAACTCCTAACCCTAACTATATTACCATCTTCTATGTTCTTGTTCTTGTTGTTAAGGCCGTGTGGCAGACAGGGCACTCAGTAAATGCGGCGATGCACACTTGACACCTGATGAGGTGTCCACAGGACGTCGAGATACCACATGGTCTTTTGAGGCATCCAGCACAGAGGTCAACATACGCCAGATCGTGTTCGACCTCACCTTTTTCTTGACCATCACTTTTGGCAACTTCGATTAAGCTAATCCTTTTGTCCGGAGGGCTAGAAACAGGGTCGACATGTCTCTTTTTAGCAGAGAGCTGAAGCCTCTACATGCGAACCCGGACGTCCTCCACCCGTAATGCTTGAACCTCATCCACGGCCAGATCCACCGCCCCTTTGTCTGGGACTGGGACCACGTGATCATCAAGCGCTTTGTTGCGGTCCTCGTCCTCTGCACCCGCTGCTGCTGGATCGTCCGTGATGGCCTGCTTCGGAGCAGCATTATGTTCCTCGTCCTTGGGGACAGTGGGAGCTTTCTCTTGCTTAACCTCTTCGTCTGAGACTAGGATCTCTTCCTCCTCTAGGACGTGAACCGTCGGAAGATGTTCTTCTTCTGGGAGATCAAACAGGTCGTCGTCCTCTGTTGGTGTTGGATCCGCACCGATGGCCTTGTTCACCTCGTCCTTGGGGATGAGGGGAGCTTTCTGTTAATCAGCGTCTGTGGCACCAAGGAGATTCACTATGTATTTTTTATCGATAACTGATATGAATAATCCACCTTGGCAGAATGAGATATCAAGGTTGGGTAAATATACACCAAGGTCTCCCCCTACAAGCTATTTTTTGGGTGGGCTCTCCTTGGTTTGTATCAATTGGTATCAGAGCTAGGCCCATTTAAGGCCTCAGTGAGTGTGAAAGCCACTCCGGGGAGCCATGGTGTAAACATTGGCTGACAAGGTCGAGTGTAGAGAAAGAAGCCACTCTAGTTTTGGGTGTGCTCTCCCTTGGCGTGTATCAAGCACCTCCGTTGCATTTTCCACTGCGACATCCTCCTTTGTGACAGCGTCCTCATCTGCACGCGCAGATAGATGGCCCGGTTCTGGCTTGTTCTCGATCACCTTGGTTACATCTTCCGCTACACCCATCTCCACTGCGTTGTTTGGCTGATCACCGATGGTCAGGATCACAGTTGCATCCTTCCAGTTGTCATCTTCACCGGTTGATTCGGTCGTCATCTTAATCGGTTGATTCTACACAATTGGTATCAGAGCTAGGCCTATTTAAGGCCCGAGTGAGTGTGAAAGCCACTCTAGGGAGCCATGGTGTAAACGTTGGCCGACAAGGTCAAGTGTAGACAAGGAAGCCACTTCAGTTTTGGGGTGGGCTCTCCCTCGGCGTGTATCAAGCACCTCTGTGGCGTTTTCCACTGCGGCGTCCTCCTTTGTGATGGCGTCCTCATCTGCACGTGCAGATAGACGGCCCACTTCTGTCTTATCCTCGATCACCTTGGTTACATCTTCTGCTACTCCCTTGGCGTGTATCAAGCACCTCTATGGCGTTTTCCATTGATGGTCGGGATCACAATTACATCCTTACGGTCGTCATCTTCACCGGTTGATTCGGTCGTCATCTTCACCGGTTGATTCTGCAAAACTGGTATCAGAGCTAGGCCCATTTAAGGCCCGAGTGAGTGTGAAAGCCACTCCGGGGAGCCAAGGTGTAAACGTTGGCCGATAAGGTCGAGTGTAGAGAAGGAAGTCACTCCAGTTTTGGGGTGGGCTCTCCCTTGGCGTGTATCAAGCACCTCCGTGGCATTTTCCACTGCGGCATCCTCATTTGTGATGGTGTCCTCATCTGCACGTGTAGATAAATGACCCGCTTCTGGCTTGTCCTCGGTCACCTTGGTTACATCTTCAGCTACTCCCTTGGCCTGTATCAAGCACTTCCGTGGCGTTTTCCACTGCGACGTCCTCCTTTGTGGCGGCGTCCTCATCTGTACGCGTAGATGGACATCCTGCTTCTTTCTTATCCTCGATCACCTTGGTTACATCTTCTGCTACACCCGTCTCCACTGCATCGTTTAGCTGATCACCGATGGCCGGGATCACAACTGCATCCTTCTATTTGTCATCTTCACCGGTTGATTCGGTCGTCATCTTCACCAGTTGATTCGGTCGTCATCTTCACCGGTTGATTCTGCACAACTGGTATCAGAGCTAGGCCCATTTAAGGCCCGAGTGAGTGTGAAAGCCACTATGGAGAGTCATGGTGTAAACGTTGGCCGACAAGGTCGAGTGTAGAGAAGGAAGCCACTCCAGTTTTGGGGTGGGATCTCCCTTGGCGTGTATCAATCACCTCCGTGGCATTTTCCAATGCGGCGTCCTCATCTGTACGTGCAGATAGACGACCCGCTTCTGGCTTGTCCTTGATCACTTTGGTTACATCTTCCGCTACACCTGTCTTCACTGTGTCGTTTGGCTGATCACCGATGGTCGGGATCACAATTGCATCCTTCCGGTCGTCATCTTCACCGGTTGATTTAGTCATCATCTTCACTGGTTGATTTTACACAACGGGTATTAGAGCTAGGCCCATTTAAAGCCCGAATGAGTGTGAAACCCAATCTGGGGAGACATGGTGTAAATGTTGGCCGACAAGGTCGAGTGTAGAGAAGGAAGCCACTCTAGTTTTTTGGTGGGCTCTCCCTTGGCGTGTATCAAGCACCTCGGTGGCGTTTTCCACTACGACGTCCCCCTTTGTGACAACGTCCTCATCTACACGCATAGATAGACGGCCCGCTTCTGGCTTGTCCTTGATCACCTTGGTTATATCTTCCGCTACACCCGTCTCCATTATGTCGTTTGGATGATCACTGATGGCCAGGATCACAACTGCATTCTTTCGATCGTCATCTTCACCGGTTGATTCTGCACAACTGGTATCAGAGCTAGGTCCATTTAAGGCCCGAGTGAGTGTGAAAGCCACTCCGGGGAGTCATGGTGTAAACGTTGGCCGAGAAGGTCAAGTGTAGAGAAGGAAGCCACTCTAGTTTTGGGGTGGGCTCTCCCTTGGCGTGTATCAAGCATCTTCACGGAATTTTCCACTGCGGCATCCTCCTTTGTGACGGCATCCTCATTTGTACATGCATTTAGACGGCCCGTTTCTGGCTTGTCCTCGATCACCTTGGTTACATCTTCCGCTACACCCGTCTCCACTGCGTAGTTTGGTTGATCACCGACGGTCGGGATCACAAATGCATCCTTCCGGTCGTCATCTTCACCGGTTGATTCGGTCGTCATCTTCACCGGTTGATTCTGCACAACTGGTATCAGAGCTAAGCCCACTTAAAGCCTGAGTGAGTGTGAAAGTCAATTCGGGGAGCCATGGTGTAAACGTTGGCCGACAAGGTCGAGTGTACAGATGGAAGCCACTCCAGTTTTGGGGTGGGCTCTCCCTTGGCGTGTATCAAGCACCTCCATGGCATTTTCCACTGCGACATCCTCCTTTGTGACAGCGTCCTCATCTGCACATGCATATAGACGTCCCGCTTCTGGATTGTCCTCGATCACCTTGGTTACATCTTCCGCTACACCCATCTCCACTGTGTCGTTTGGCTAATCATTGATGGCCGGGATCACAATTGCATCCTTCCGGTCGTCATCTTCACCAGTTGATTCTACACAACTGGTATCAGAGATAGGCCCATTTAAGGCCCGAGTGAGTGTGAAAGCCACTCCCGGGAGCCATGGTGTAAATGTTGGCCGACAAGGTCGAGTGTAGAGAAGGTAGCTACTCCAGTTTTGGGGTGGGCTCTCCCTTGGAGTGTATCAAGCATCTCCGTGGCATTTTCCACTACGGCATCCTCATTTGTGTCGGCGTCCTCATCTGCATGTGCGGATAGATGACCCGTTTCTGGCTTGTCCTCGATCACCTTAGTTACATCTTCCGCTACACCTGTAAGGACCCTGACCTCCATCTAGGGTTTACCCTATTGCTTTGCTTAACCCTGATGCTTAGTTGCTTGCTCATCACCTTTAGTGATGATTAGGGTTTTTTGTGCCTTGTTGAGAGTTGGAGGTGCTACTTGCAAATAACCCAAGTCTAGGGTTTGTGAGAAAGTTTGCCACCTTGTGAGGTGTTCCTCCCTCTCCTTGCTTCCTCTAGAGTAGAGAGGAAGGTTTGGGCTCGTTGCTTGAGTTCCTTTGGGCTTGGTTGAGCTTGGTGGGCTTTGTGGTGCCTTGCTTTTGTTTCCTTTGGACCTTGTGTCAGGCAAGATCATGCTTGTGTCGCCCAGGGTGTGTCGCCCATGGACCCCCTTTGACTCTCTTTGACCTCGTTTGTGTCACCACTAGTGGACACTTGGTGCTTGATGCTTGCATGTGGCAATGGCCTTTGACATGTGTGTAAGACATGTTAGAGTGGTGGAAATGCTCATGGACAAGTGTCCCTAGGTGGGCGACACCTTACTTTTCTCTACCTTGGTTTCTTCTCCATCCTCTTCTATATATGCGATTCCCTTCTCTTGCTAAGGATCCCTTTAGTTCCTTAGCCTTCCTCTCCCTTGGTGCACGATATCCCCTCTTCTTTGCTAGCTTGGTGGCCGATCCTCCTTGAAGTCTCCTTCTTCCTTGGTGGTGCTTGGAGCTAGGAGCTTGGAGCTTTCTTAAGGCGGGTTACATAACTCCTAACCCTATCTATATTACCATCTTCTATGTTCTTGTTCTTGTTGTTTATGATTGGCTATGTTGTTGTTAGTTTGGTTTCCTTGCTTAGTTGCACCTTGTTGGCCGAACCTATGATCTAGGCTTTCTTGGTGAGAAACACCCCTTTCTCTCCTAGGTCTAGAGGAGTGAGCTTGAGTTCTAGTATCATGGGCAATACCCCTCTCTCGTTTAAGTTGAGAGGTGAGCTTGTGTTCTAGTTGCTTGAGCAACACCCTCCTCTCACCATGGACTTGAAGGGTGAGCTTTGTGGTAGTTGTGAACCTTGCTAGGGTTGTTCCTTGTGTTGCCCGTTTGGTGATAGGTGATGTGCAAGACCCCTCTCTCTTAGTTGTTGAGAGGTGAGCCATCTTCTTGATCCATTAGGGTTTCTATGCCCTTGTGCTTGAGGTTAATGATAACCTTGTGGAGTTGCATCTTCTTGACCGATATGGTCTTGGGGGAGGTGTTGCCCGATACCCCTCTTGTCCTAGAATTGTGGACGTTTTGTTTTGGTGGATGTGGCAGGCGATATACCTTGGTCCCTGACTGTAATGACCCGTTTTCAAATTAGTCATCTAATTAGGGTTTACTTGAATGATTGTATGCTTAACTAAGTTGATCATGGTTTAAAGCTTGATTAATGATGGTAGTTAAGTTTTGATGTGTTAAATATAATGAGAATGTTTAATCATACTTTGATTCACATAATTAGGGTTAACATTTCAGAAACCCTAATCGACCCAAATTAGGGTTTTGGTGATATATGAATACCAAAATTGATAAATATAGTGTCTCACTAAATGATTTTTCGTATTTTATGTGTAACTCTGATTTAATTCAAATTTGGATATGATTTGTATTTATAAAATTTGAACACTCTTGAAAAATATCAGAATTTTCGAAAAATGTTCTGACCTATTTATCGGTCGAGTTTCAAACTCGACCGATCATATTTTCAGATTTATATAGCAGTGTGGTAATTGAATTTTATCTTTTTATTTGTATATCCAATTGATTTCAAATTTTAACTGTACTTGGTAAACTCAATTATAGACAGACTGTTAAATTGGCGTAATGTTTGGATGACTTTTGATCTCTACAATGAGGGTGTCGGTCGAGTTCTGTGCAGGACAAACTCGACCGACCATGCTGCTGACTGCAATATAGTAGTGTGGTATTTGATTTTTAATTATTTATTGGTAACTCTAAATGATCTAAAATTTTTACTGTATCTTATAACTCAATTTCAGACATTGGGTTAAAGTTTCATAATTTTTGGATGAGTTTTGAGTTCTGAAACATGTAGTTTCGGTCGAGTTCTGAGAGAGACAAACTCGACCGACCAGATTTTTCTGGAAAAATAAAAAAGACTGAAAAATGCTTATAATTAATTATTCCAAGCACCTTAATGAGTATATAGGACTGTATTACGACCCAAGCACCTCTCATTTCCTTCCCACACTTCTGAGCTTCATAATTCTTGAGAGAGGAGGAGATTTTAGGGTTTGGAGAATCTAAAGTGGAAATTTCAGATTTCTGGGTTTTCTCTTTCCAAGGTTGGTAAATTCTGTATAGATTATAAATCTTTACTAGGTTTGTTTGCTTCTATTATCTCCTATGTATAGAACTCGTCACTCCCCTGATTTGGATCAAAAGAATCCAAATTGATCTCTTCTTTCATTCTTTTTTCTTCAATTCTTCTTCTTCTAGGTTCTTGAGTGAAGAGGAGCAGGAAGATTCTGTTTTCTTGAAGCAAGGACTTGATTAAAGAATTAGCAGTAGTAGTTGGGCTACGAATTTTAGGTGTTTCACACCTGAGGTGAGTGTTTTCTCCCTCCTAAGCTTTGTATTCATGTTGAAAGCCTAATTCAATCCGGCTAAAACAATCAAAAACCTTGTTTGTATATGTATGTGATTGGATTTGATTTGGGAAAGGTATTGGGGAATCCAATTTTTACTGTTTTTGATTATTTCTCATTGATTAAAAGTTGATTAATTCATGTTATATTGATTGAGGATGCATGGGTATTCTTATGGGTAGATGACTATGGTATTTCATGTGAATTTTGCTTAAAAATAAGCCCAATGGAGGATATGCTTGGAATTGAAATTGACATGTATAAATTCATATCTGAATTGTGCTAGATTGTATTATACAAGTGTATTATTGAATGTTAATGGATTTGAATGACCACATATCCTGATTAGGATTTTTTTGAGGAAGTGAATCAAATGGGTTAATTAATCAATGTATACTTATGATTGATGAATGAAACGTGTGAAAATGGAAACGAGGGTTTCCATGTTTGTGAATAACCCTAATGAACCCTTGAGTCATGATTGGATTACTAAATGATATGATTCTTATAATATGTTGAACTAAGGAATGACTTCTTGAAAACCCTAAAAGTTTATTACTAAGACAATTATGAGTGATAAACCTAGAACTTGAATATGATGTTGTAAATGTGATCAAATGCTGAAGTTGAAGGTACTAATACTTCCATTAAATATGATGAGTCTTATGAATATCACCTAAGTCCAATGTAATTGTTTTAATATAATAAAGAATGATCATTGTTGATTATGGGAATGACATTAGTAGTAAACATTAAGGTACACTTATCTGAATATAAGAGGCAATATGAACATGATGTGCGTAATGGTGATTGCAAGATAAAGATGAAACTAATGAAGATAGTATGATGAAGTATTTTATCTTTTATTTTAATTACATGTGGCTTAACCCAAATTAAATGAAATATAATAAGAACTGTATTTTGGTAAATGTTATGTAGAAGAGAAGCATTGTTTGTAAAGTGAATCAAGAAAGATTGGTCCAGATAATGTAATGAACATGAAATGAAAGAAGTTGAGACTACTGAGTATAAAATGATGGAAAAAGATAGGAATTAATAGATGATTCTAAGAATGTAACTCTTACCCTAAAATGATGAGTTTGATGATGCTAGTGAATGATAATATCAAATGGGGAATTAAGAGATGCACATAACTGTAATTGAATTCAACTAAAAGATGAAAGTCAAGTATTTGAATTGATTTATAAGAATGTGTCCTTGAATTGTGAATTGTACTCTGAGAATGGACTAATAGTACAAACTTCAATTGATAGTGAACATGTGATGACTAGTAACCCCATATGAAGAATGTGAAATAAAAGAAGAAGAGAACTAAGTCTGGTATGCATGTATATGCATGAAATTTATTGGCATCTATTCAGATTGTATGGAACATGCATATGTTGTATGATAAATCTATTCTGGGTATGCAGAATGATACATGATATCTATATTCTTTTACTGTTGCTAGTTTTAATGCCTCTGCTAATATTTGTTTAGAACTGTGATATACAATGAGATGATAAGATTTATGTTGAAATGGAATTTAATATGCACTCCTTACATTGAGAAACCCTGATAAGGGTAAATGTTGCATAATGATATTATGTCTAGGGCTGAAGGCCCAGTGATGATGATAAAACCCTGATGGGGTAAATGATGGACAATAAGATTATGTCTAGGGATGAAGGCCCAGTGATGATGATAAAACCCTGATGGGGTAAATGATGGACAATAAGATTATGTCTTGGGTTGAAGGCCCACTATTGATGATTGCTATGAATTGATGTAGAAGATAGAAATAATCATATTTGTTGCAATCTATAGACTTATTGTGCTTCTTGCTTTGATCATTGCCCTTATTGATAAACTTAATCTGTTTCATGTTATTATAGTTACACGAGAATACACAGATATGATGTATGATGTTTTGAATTCTTTTAAGATGACTGAAAGAGATTAATAACAAGTGAAATGATTGAACATCTAGTTAGGTGCCCTGAACACCGTGAGTTTCCCCCGAGGACCACACAGGGGAAACAAAATGGATCTCTCCTTGTAGTAATCGATGAATTATGAGAAGGATTTCCGGAGTGTGGATCGAGACCTTAAAGGTTAGACCACCAGGATTTAGGAGTGAGTCATATGGAGTGGCTCTGGCCCTAAATCCTTGCTGTGAAAGTCTATGTCCAGATGGAATAGACTCTGTTGAAATGAAATATGTGAAATGTGAAATGAAAAATATGTGAAATACTGTGATATGTGATATACTATTTTGCTGGTTCCTATCTCGTGTACCCGAGATGAGGACGTGATCCTCTTTAGGCAACCCTGAGGTGGCCAGGGTCTGTTGTTGATATCTTAGGGTGGCCGGATAAACCCTAAGATAGTGACGGTGAGTTGTTGACACGAGAATCAGGCGTGGCGACTTCTACTTGGTGAGGTACAAGCCAAGTAGTTTCAGGGCAAATGAATAAAAGATGATAAGCTGTGTAGAATATGATTTGAATGATTATTACATTCCTTGTATTACCACTTGATGATTTGTCATTGTTGATTATACTTCTTATTGTGGAAAGTAATCATGTTGCTACAGACATTTTCTATTTCACATTATGATATGTCATGTTGACAAGTTATAAATGATGGGATTCATATCCATTCTGATTATGAGTTGGATTGCTTACTATTTGATAGTATTGTTTGGTAGATATGTATTATGTGTACTTCAGCTTCAGGACTGCAGGATGTGTTCCTGGTCCGGCTGGTGGAGTGTCACAAAGATAATGTTATTGTTATGTATTGGTTCAAAATGCTTAGAACTTGACTTATTACTCATGTAGTAAGATTCTTAATCTGAACTAGAAGTATTTGTTGATTTGTTCATGTCCAGCTGGTGGAGTGTCAAAAGGGTAATGTTATTGTTATGTATTGATTCAAAAATGCTTAGAACTTATCTTATTTCATATGCAGTAGGGCTCTTAATCTGAACTGAGAAGTATCTACTGATTTGTTCATAGACATGTTCTAAAAGATGTTTCAAGGTTATAATTGGTTCAAGTGATTACCTTATCTGTTGGATTAGATTACCATTGAAAGATAGATTTGAATATAGAACTTTTTGCTATACTTTTCAATATCTACATGTTTCTTTTAAGTTTTATACTTAATCTGATGCTGATGCATGTACCTAGCTTGAGTGGGAGGTATCCACTCACTGGGGCTCTATATGAGTCTCAGGAGGTTGTTTCAAATGTTTTTAGGTATAATGCTATCCAGCGGAGAGGTCATGATAAAGAAGATATAAATAGAATAATCTATATAGATTAGAATCTCCCTGTACTCTCTCTTTCCCGGGATGGGTTGTAGATTTTGTTTGTTCATCAATGTACATGTATTTGATGTAAACTGAACCACATATGAGAACAAGATTTGATTTTGGATTTAATGGAGTTGAATATGATTGTGATATATGAATGTGATGTCCTTGACGTGACATTGATTTATGAGTTTGTGAACAAAGAAAAAGAGAAAGCAATTATCTGTGTTTTTCGTATATTGTTTAATCGCCTTAGTCGAGAATTCATTGTTTTATTTCATAATCTGAGTTTAGGTTTTGGGATTACCTCTAATGGTTGGTATTTGTGCTGATCAAAAGAGTGGGTCCCGACACTGACCTTGTGACAGACGTCACCAGGGGTTCCTGCCTTGGTGTATGTCGGGCATCATCCCTTGATAAGTAGCTTGCACAATACCTTAGCCTTATGTGACGGCCTGGTATCATTATGGCCTGTTGTGGAAGAGACGTTGTTAGCTGGTGGGCGTCACCCCCCCTAGTCTTAGCTCTATGTGTGTGTCGGCTGTCAGCACGACACCTGATGAGCATTGCACGACACCCTAGTACCGCTTCAGGTGGTTGGCCGATATGCTTTGGGTGCCCGTCAGTAGGTGGTTGCATGATACACCTCTTGAGTTGCTGGTCGATAGGCGTTATGGCCGTCGTCCCGGTTGCATGACCCAGAGGTGCATAACACACCGTTGCATGACTTGGAATGGGCCGCACGCCTAGATCAGATGGTAGCATAACGACCGTTACACCTTAGATGGCCGACGGGGTGTTGCACGGTAGGTGCTGGTTTGCTTGGACGACATGAGTAGAGTGTCAGGCGATAGGGAGGATGAGCCCTGCCCGATACTACCTATGGTAAGGGTAGTGGGTTTTGTTAGTGAGGGTCCTGTCCCTTATAGAAACCGATATGATGTTCTTGTATCACGTTTAAGTCATGATGGTGGCCCTTGATATGCTTAAAGGTAATCGTTATGGTAAAACACATCTTTGTAACTTACATGTCTTTACATATGCTTGTGATCATCTTGATATTATGTATAATGCTGAGGAAATGATAAGCAGGTTGAATGCCTTGCTTAATGATGTAACCTATGCTCATGATCACAAGTTGAGGCATGATTGATAAAGCCTATAATCATTAATGTCACCTTATATTGATAGCATGGTCTTTCTGTTAAGTCTATAATTATTGCGTATACTAACCATGCAGGTGATGCATAGCCAAGTAAACGGCTATGAGGTATATATGATGAGTAACATTGCTTCGATAGTTACTCTTGATGATGAGGTATTATATATGATGTGTTTGGTCTGAGGACCTAAGTTTGACTAAAGTGCTTGGGATTGCTATCCCATGTTGATGATGTAAGCCTTGAGAAGTAGGGGCACTATGTGATGAGGGATTGAGATCCCATAGCAATGTGGTGATCCTTGAGATGGATCTAGATGGTTGGCAAGAGGCCCAGTGATAACATGTAATGAGGGATCCTTGTGATGGATCAGGATGAGGTTGACTTCAATGAAAGCATACGGTTGAGTTTCATACTGCTTATTCTATTATAGTTTACATGTTATATAACTTGGTTGAATCTTGCAATCCATATAAAAGATACTAATTAATCACAAGTGGAATATATCACATAGTTTCCCTAGCCATAGATCCATCATCGTCAGGAGCTGGTGATGGTGAAATGGGTTCTCCTACGGGTTAACCCGGAGCGCATATTGTTGAATATGCGAGGTTTCTCCTAGCCTAAAATAGTGAGGATTCGAGTGCAGCTATGGTTGCTGACTCGGGATGTGTATAGGAGCATGGTGAACAGGCCCATGGCTTAGGATATGTGATATGGGAGCATGAATGCGTTCATGGCTCAGAGCACGGTGAATAGGCCCGTGGCTCAGATATACTAGCGCCGAGACCTATACCGAGGCGGGCTAGCAGATGGGTAGCCTATGGAGCTGACCATGTGGTTGAGGCCACTTAAGCACGAGACTGCAGTCCTGCTTGTGTTATACTCGTACACTGACGACGAGGTGGGAGGTCATGGAGTCCGGCTCTTCCATTGACCTTGTATGGCACCAGCTTTGGGTTTTGCAACCAAAGGTTGGATTTGAGAGGTACAGCTCACTTCCTCAGGGCATAATAAGAGTATGTAATCCAGCCGAATAGTATTTTTTTTGCTTAAGGAAAAATACGGAATATTGGTTGAGACCTTGCTTGTGCAATTAATCTTGTTATACCTGCAGTTACTTATACATTGCTCATATTATGTGATAAGATCTTATGAATCTTATCTTGTTAATCATGTTCCATAATGAGATAATTGGTGATATGCCTTCCATACAACTTAGTAAGCTTGATGGTATGAATAGCCTTGCTGTATAGACTGTTATTATTCTACGTTTTACTATTTATCTTCTGCTGTTGCTTTATCCTCTTGGTTTTATAGTTTTGGCGGGGAGTTATGTTTCTCGCTGGGACAATGTTCAATTGTCTCACCCCACTGGTTTTCAGGTGTTCCAGCTAGACGTGGTGGTGGTCGCGGAGTTGCGGCCGAGCAGCAAGACGAGAAGTAGAAGGCAAGAGATGGACATGCTGCTGTTTTGGTCATTTTGTAGTAGAATCTTAGAGTCATCCCTATACTCTTGGATCCTTGTAGGTGTTTTGACATTGTTTCATGATGTATAGCCGTTGATGGTTTATATATCCTGCTGCTGGCCAGATGTGGGCCGTTATGTATATATATATATATATATAATAGGTGATGAACTCTTGTGGTGGCTTGACAGCTGATCCCCTAAGCTGTGGACACGTATCAAGGCATGTAAATGTTTATATCACATGTTTTCTTGCAGGATGAGGACCGGAATGTAATAGTTTCCCAGTTTATCTGCTTTCTGCAATCGGTTTTAATTAACCCATGTTTTTGGTAATCTGTGGTTAATGGTGATTCTACACGTTTTCGCGTAACACCTCGCTGTCTATGTGATAGTGGGATGTGTTGCCACAAGTTTGGTATCAGAGCTCTAGGTTCGCTGAGTCTACATGGATTTAGGACTAGGTTGTGTCTGTTCTTGTGAGTTTTCCAGATTCTCTTACGACCGTCTTCTGCTCTCAGTGGAAGAAAAGTCAAGATGTCTGGAAACCATGAAGAACATGCTGCTGAGAACAGCGATGCTGCATCAGTTGATGGAGCAGAAGGGCAGACACATGAAGATTGGGTGCCTGAGGTCCCCCTACCTGACCCAACCATTCTTGAACACCCTGCCTATCAACAGCTTATGGGGCATATGATGGCTATGATGAATCTCATGGTAGAAAGGTTGTCAGTGCCTCCGCCGAGAGCACAAGCTCCCCATGGAGAGGCATCAGGTATTGGGAAGACCTTTGAGCGGCTTTGCCGAGTCAGAGCTTCGGATTATGCTAGAACGGGTGATCCAGCGGATGCAGATCTGTGGCTGACAAGTCTTGAGAAGGCTTTCCGGATCCTCGACATCCCTAAAGTAGACAAAGTAAAGCATGCTGTCTACCTTCTGAAGGGTAGTGCTGGTCACTGGTGGACCATCGAGGAAGAGAAGCGGCCTAGTGAGGTGATCGGTTGGGAGGTTTTTTGGTACGAGTTCGTCAGCAGATATTTTCCGAAGACGTATCTAGATGAGAAGATCAGTCAGTTTGAACACTTGCGCCAAGGAATGATGAACATCACTGAGTATGAGGCTAAGTTCATGGATATGTTGAGGTTTTGTCCTCACATGGCAGCAACAGATGAGGAGCGGATCAGACGTTTCGAGAAGGGTCTGAGTGTTGAGCTGACAACACCTGTCTCTGTGTTGGAGAACCATGAGTAGTTTGCTACATTTGTGGAATCTGTTTGGAGGGTTGAACGATCAGTAAGGGAGAAAAGAGAATCCATGTCCAAGAAGAGGTCTACTCAGTTCTAGGGACAGAGGTTTGGTGGCTACAAGAAGCCAAGGTTTTCAACACCTTTTGTGATGAGAGGTTCCAGTGTACTATCACAATGGTCTCCGAGTAAGGGAAGATGATATGTTTCTTTGCCGTCTAAGGTACATAGTACAGCTTCAGTGGCAGTGACAGGGCCATCTAGGCCACGGTTTGAAGATAGGGCATGCTATCTTTGTGGTCAGACCGGGCATCTCAAGTTACATTGCCCGAATAGAGATGTTGAAGTAACACAGCAGCCAAGACAGAATCAACAAGGATAAGATAGATAGCAGCCCAGTGGTAGGAGAGGGCGAGGACGTGGTCAAGCGTCGCAAGCTGGATTGACTGCTTAAGGAAGCAGAGGACGTGGACAGCAAGCAACAACTCGATTCTATGCTATGAGTCAGTTGGAGGCGATAGTCAACCCGCGAGTGGTGGTAGGTCAGATGGAATTATTTCATTCTGATATGTCTTCTTCTTGCTTTATATCTGTTCTGGTTGACCAGGGTGCTACACACTCTTTTATCGCCTATAGTATGCTTGAAAACTGTCATTTACCTATTAGTTGTAAGAAAGATAGCTTGTTGTTAGAAACCCCTCTTGATGGTTCCTCGATGCTTCGAGAAGAGTGTCCATCTTGTGTCTTGTCTTTTTCGGGACACAACATACAAGCGGATCTTATACCACTTGATATGTATGGTTTTGATGTTATCCTTGGGATGGATACCTTAGAGAAGTATAAGGTTGTTTTAGACTGTGGTTCCAAGCAAGCTGTGTTTGATGATGATGGAGAGAAGTGGATCTTCTAGGGAGACAGGAAGATTCTTCTGACATGTCTGGTATCAGCTATGGTGATAGAGAAGTTGCTACGACAAGGATGTGAGACGTTCTTAGCTCACGTTGTGGATACCGTTGTGGCTACCAAGGAGAAAGGTCCTAGTCTTGAAGAGGTGTCAGTTGTTCGAGAGTTTGCGGATGTATTTCCTGATGAGTTCCCCGGTGTTCCTCCACCCCGAGAGATTGATTTTGAGATCAATCTGGTCCCAGGAACACAGCCAGTTGCATAGACACTGTATAGGATGGCTCCAGTAGAGATGGCAGAGCTTAAGAAGCAATTACAAGAGTTGTTGGAGAAAGGTTTCATCCGACTGAGTACGTCGCCTTGGGGTGCTCCAGTATTGTTCGTTAAAAAGAAGGACAGATCGATGCAATTGTGTATAGATTACCGGCAGTTGAAAAAAGTCACGATCAAGAACAAGTACCTGTTGCCGAGGATAGATGATCTGTTCGATCAGTTGCGTGGTGCGACAGTGTTTTCAAAGATCGATCTACGGTTCGGATATCATTAGTTGAGGATTAAGGCAGATGACATACCAAAGTCAGCTTTTAGGATGAGGTATGGCCACTTTGAGTTTGTGGTTATGCCGTTTGGGCTAACCAATGCACTTGCTGCTTTCATGGATTTGATGAACATAGTGTTCTGTCCGTTCCTAGATCAGTTTGTTGTAGTCTTCATAGATGACATCTTGATCTATAGCCAGGACAGACAAGAGCATGAGCGACATCTTCGACGAGCGTTGACTCTTCTTCGCCAACATCAGTTGTATGCCAAGTTCAGTAAGTGTGAGTTTTGGTTGGAAGAAGTGACTTTCTTGGGTCACATGATATCTACAGAAGGAGTTAAAGTGGACCCGATGAAGGTGGAGTCCGTTGCAGAGTGGGAGCAGCCAAAGACACCGACAGAAGTTCGTAGTTTCTTGGGTTTGGCAGGATACTACCGAAGGTTTATTAAGGACTTCAGTACGATTGCATTGCCAATGACGAAGTTGACTAGGAAGGATGTACCTTTTGTCTGGGATGACCGTTGTCAGCAAGCTTTCCAAAGTTTGAAGGAGAATCTGACTAGTGCGCCAATGTTAGTGTTGCCAGAGCCTGGAAAGGGCTATGTTGTTTTCTGCGATGCTTCCAAGAAAGGTTTAGGTTGTGTGCTAATGCAGGAAGAGCATGTGGTTTCTTTTGCTTCGCGACAACTTAAGAAACACGAGGAGAACTATCTGACTCATGATTTGGAGTTGGCAGTAGTGGTTCATGCGTTAAATATTTGGAGACACTATCTTTACGGGGAAGTGTGTTAGATCTTTACGGATCATAAGAATCTGAAGTACATCTTTTCACAGCATGATTTAAACATGCGACAATTTCGATAGATGGAGTTAATCAATGATTACGACTGCACCATCGAGTATCATCCTGGTAAGGCGAATGTGGTAGCTGATGCACTTAGCCGAAAGTCTTCTTCTCTTTCTACAAAGAAGGCACAATTGAGTTCCCTGGTATGCCATAGACGTGATATGTTTGTTTCCTTGCGGCAGATGAATGTGCAGATGGAAGTTTCCTTGCTAGCTGGACTTTTGGCACAGATGCAAGTCAAGCCTACGCTGAGGCAACATATCAAAGATGCACAACAAGTAGATGGTACAGTACAGTTGATCAAATCTGAGTTTGGCAGTGAAAAGCATGATGGGTTCCATGAGTCTGAGGATGGACTAGTTTGCTATCATGATAGGATGGTGGTCCCCGATGCTGATGATCTGAGGAAGCTAGTGCTCGAGGAAGCGCACACGTCGATGTATGCTATACATACAGGAGTCACCAAGATGTATCATAGTCTGAAGGACTTGTATTGGTGGCCCAGTTTGAAGAAGGATGTAGCGGAGTTTGTGGCTAGATGTGCGGTATGTCAGCAAGTTAAGGCTGAACATCAGAAGCCGGCAGGTACATTACAACCCCTGCCGATACCACAGTGGAAATGGGATCATATAACCATGGATTTCGTAGTTGGTCTGCCCAGGACAACTAGGAATAATGATTCCATTTGGGTGATAGTGGATAGATTGACGAAGTCTGCCCATTTCATACCAGTAAAGATGACATATGCAGCCGAGAAGCTTGCTCAAGTGTATGTGGATGAGATAGTGCGGTTACATAGTGTTCCAGTAACGATAGTTTCCGACAGAGGTCCGCAGTTCACGAGTCGTTTCTGGGAATAGTAGCACAAAGCGTTGGGAACGTAGTTGAGGTTCAGTACCGCCTTCCACCCATAGACAGATGGACAGTCTAAGAGGACTATTCAGACTTTGGAAGATCTTCTTCGAGCTTGTGTTTTGCAGTTCCTAGGCAGTTGGGATGTACATCTCAGTTTGATAGAGTTTGCCTACAACAATAGTTATCAGCGGAGCATTGACATGGCTCCTTATGAGGCCTTATATGGCAGGAAGTGCAGATCTCTTTTGGGTCCTGAGTTAGTGCAGCAGACAACAGAAAAGATCAAAGTGATACAACAACAATTGAAAGTGGCACATGACAGGCAGAAGTCTTACACAGACAATCGTCGATGACCTTTGGAGTTCCAGGTGGAGACAAAGTGTATCTCAAAGTCTCGTCGTGGAAAGGTGTGCTAAGGTTTGGCCGAAAGGGTAAGCTCGCACCCAGATATATGGGACCATACCCGGTCATAGAACGAGTTGGCAAGGTAGCTTATGAGTTAGAGCTGCCGCCAGAGTTGCACATGTTACATCCAATGTTCCATGTCAGTATGCTGAAGAAAAGTCATCCAGATACAAGGACAGTGATACAGTCAGATGAAGTTGAGCTTGATGAAGATGTGACCTACGAGGAAGGTCCTGTGATGATCCTTGATAGAAGAGTTAAGAAGCTGAAGAGGAAGGACCTGGTTCTGGTGAAGGTTCTTTGGCATCATCGTGGCGTTGAGGAAGCCACGTGGGAGCTTGAGGAAGATATGAGAAGGAAGTATCCCTCGCTTTTCTCTTTGGATTTCGGGGACGAAATCCCTTTGAAGGGGGTTAGCTTGTAAGGACCCTGACCTCCGTCTAGGGTTTACCCTATTTGCTTTGCTTAACCCTGATGCTTAGTTGCTTGCTCATCACCTTTAGTGATGATTAGGGTTTGTTTATGCCTTGTTGAGAGTTGGAGGTGCTACTTGCAAATAACCCAAGTCTAGGGTTTGTGAGCAATTTTGCCACCTTGTGAGGTGTTCCTCCCTCTCCTTGCTTCCTCTAGAGTACAGAGGAAGGTTTGGGCTCATTGCTTGAGTTGTTTTGGGCTTGGTTGAGCTTGGTGGGCTTTGTGGTGCCTTGCTTTTGTTTCCTTTGGACCTTGTGTCGGGCAAGAGCATGCTTGTGTCGCCCATGGACCCCCTTTGACTCTCTTTGACCTCGTTTGTGTCACCACTAGTGGACACTTGGTGCTTGATGCTTGCATGTGGAAATGTCCTTTGACATGTGTGTAAGACATGTTAGAGTGGTGGCAATGCTCATGGACAAGTGTCCCTAGGTGGGCAACACCTTGCTTTGCTCTACCTTGGTTTCTTCTCCATCCTCTTCTATATATGCGATTCCCTTCTCTTGCTAAGGATCCCTTTAGTTCCTTAGCCTTCCTCTCCCTTGGTGTACGATATCCCCTCTTCTTTGCTAGCTTGGTGGCCGATCCTCCTTGGAGTCTCCTTCTTCCTTGGTGGTGCTTGGAGCTAGGAGCCTAGAGCTTTCTTAAGGTGGGTTACATAACTCCTAACCCTAAATATATTACCATCTTCTATGTTCTTGTTCTTGTTGTTTATGATTGGCTATGTTGTTATTAGTTTGGTTTCCTTGCTTAGTTGCACCTTGTTGGCCGAACCTATGATCTAGGGTTTCTTGGTGAGCAACACCCCTTTCTCTCCTAGGTCTAGAGGAGTGAGCTTGAATTCTAGTATCATGGGCAATACCCCTCTCTCGTTTAAGTTGAGAGGTGATCTTGTATTCTAGTTGCTTGAGCAACACCCTCCTCTCACCATGGACTTGAAGGGTGAGCTTTGTAGTAGTTGTGAACCTTGCTAGGGTTGTTCCTTGTGTTGCCCGTTTGGTGATAGGTGATGTGCAAGACCCCTCTCTCTTAGTTGTTGAGAGGTGAGCCATCTTATTGATCCATTAGGGTTTCTATGCCCTTGTGCTTGAGGTTAATGATAACCTTGTGGAGTTGCATCTTCTTGACCGATATGGTCTTGGGGGAGGTGCTGCCCGATACCCCTCTTGTCCTAGAATTGTGGACGTTTTGTTTTGGTGGATGTGGCAGGTGATATACCTTGGTCCTTGACCTTGTGACGCACGTCACCAGGGGTCCCTACCTTGGTGTATGTCGGGCATCATCCCTTGATAAGTAGCCTGCACAATACCTTAGCCTTATGTGACGGCCTGGTATCGTTATGGCCTGTTGTGGAAGAGGCGTTGTTAGCTGGTGGGCGTCACCCCCCCCCTAGTCTCAGCTCTATGTGTGTGTCGGCCGTCAGCACGACACCTGACGAGTGTTGCACGACACCCTAGTACCGCTTCAGGTGGTTGGCCAGTATGCTTTGGGTGCCCGTTAGTAGGTGGTTGCACGATACACCTCTTGAGTTGCTGGTTGATAGGCGTTATGGCCGTCATCCTGGTTGCATGACCCAGAGGTGCATAATGCACCGTTGCATGACTTGGACTGGGCCGCACGCCTAGATCAGATGGTAGCATAACGACCGTTACACCTTAGATGGCCAACGGGGTGTTGCACGGTAGGTGCTGGTTTGCTTGGACGACATGAGTAGAGTGTCAGACGATAGGGAGGATGAGCCCTGCCCGATACTACCTATGGTAAGGGTAGTGGGTTTTGTTAGTGAGGGTCCTGCCCCTTATAGAAACCGATATGTTGTTATTGTATCACGTTTAAGTCATGATGGTGGCCCTTGATATGCCTAAAGGTAATCATTATGGTAAAATGCATCTTTGTAACTTACATGTCTTTACATATGCTTGTGATCATCTTGATATTATGTATAATGCTGAGGAAATGATGAGCAGGTTGAATGCCTTGCTTAATGATGTAACATATGCTCATGATCACAAGTTGAAGCATGATTGATAAAGCCTATAATCATTAATGTCACCTTATATTGATAGCATGGTCTTTCTGTTAAGTCTATAATTATTGCGTATACTAACTATGCAGGTGATGCATAGCCAAGTAAAAGGCTATGAGGTATATATGATGAGTAACATTGCTTCGATAGTTACTCTTGATGATGAGGTATTATATATGATGTGTTTGGTCTGAGGACCTAAGTTTGACTAAAGTGCTTGGGATTGCTATCCCATGTTGATGATGTAAGCCTTGAGAAGTAGGGGCACTACGTGATGAGGGATTGAGATCCCATAGCAATGTGGTGATCCTTGAGATGGATCTAGATGGTTGGCAAGAGGCCCAGTGATAACATGTAATGAGGGATCCTTGTGATGGATCAGGATGAGGTTGACTTCAATGAAAGCATACGGTTGAGTTTCATACTGATTATTCTGTTATAGTTTACATGTTATATAACTTGGTTGAATCTTGCAATCCATATAAAAGATACTAATTAATCACAAGTGGAATATATCACGTAGTTGCCCTGGCTATAGATCCATCATCATCAGGAGCTGGTGATGGTGAAATGGGTTCTCCTACGGGTTAACCCGGAGCGTATATTGTTGAATATGCGAGGTTTCTCCTAGCCTAAAA
Source organism: Alisma plantago-aquatica (assembly GCA_963693085.1). Lineage (NCBI taxonomy): Eukaryota > Viridiplantae > Streptophyta > Magnoliopsida > Alismatales > Alismataceae > Alisma > Alisma plantago-aquatica. The sequence continues at coordinate 1,355,144,727 of OY856412.1, forward strand.
TAGTGAGGATTCGAATGCAGCTACGGTTGCAGACTCGGGGTGTGTATAGGAGCATGGTGAACAGGCCAATGGCTCAGGATATGTGATATGGGAGCATGAATGCGTTCATGGCTCAGAGCACGGTGAACAGACCCGTGGCTCAGATATACTAGCGCTGAGACCTGTACCGAGGCGGGCTAGCGTATGGGTAGCCTATGGAGCTGACCCTGTGGTTGAGGCCACTTAAGCACGAGATTGCGGTTCTGCTTGTGTTATACTCGTACATTGACTATGAGGTGGGAAGTCGTGGAGTCCGGCTCTTCCATTGACCTTGTATGGCACCAACTTTGGGTTTTGCAACCGAAGGTTGGAATTGAGCGGTACGACTCACTTCCTCATGGCATAATAAAAATATGTAATCCAACCGAATAGTATTTATTTTTACTTAAGGCAAAATACAGAATATTGGTTGAGGCCTTGCTTGTGCAGTTAATCTTGTTATACCTGCAGTTACTTATACGTTGCTCATATTATGTGATAAGATCTTATGAATCTTATCTTGTTAATCATGTTCCATAAAGAGATAATTGGTGATATGCCTTCCATACAACTTGGTAAGCTTGATGGTATGAATAGCCTTGCTGTATAGACTGTTATTATTCTACATTTTACTGTTTATCTTCTGTTGTTGCTTTATCCTCTTGGTTTTATAGTTTTGGCGGGGAGTTATGTTTCTCACTGGGACAATGTTCAATTGTCTCACCCCGCTGGTTTTCAGGTGTTCGAGCTAGACGTGGTGGTGGTCACGGAGTTGCGGCCGAGCAGCAAGATGAGCAGTAGAAGGCAAGAGATGGACATGCTGCTGTTTTGGTCGTTTTGTAGTAGAATCTTAGAGTCATCCCTGTACTCTCAGGTCCTTGGAGGTGTTTTGACGTTGTTTCACGATGTATAGCCCTTGATGGTTTGTATATCCTACTGCTGGCCGGATGTGGGCAGTTATGTATATATATATAATAGGTGATGAACTCTTATGGTGGCTTGACAGATGATCCCCTAAGTTGTGGACACGTATCAAGGCGTGTAAATGTTTATATCACTTGTTTTCTTGCAGGATGAGGACCAGAATGTAATAGTTTCCCAGTTTATCTGCTTTCTACAATCGGTTTTAATTAACCCATGTTTTTGGTAATCTGTGGTTAATGGTGATTTCCGCACGTTTTCACGTAACACCTCGCTGTCTATGTGATAGTGGGATGTGTTGCCACAACACCCATCTCCACTGCATTGTTTGGCTGATCACCGATGGCCGAGATCACAATTGCATCCTTCCGGTCATCATCTTCACCAGTTGATTCGGTCGTCATCTTCACCGGTTGATTCTACACAACAGGTATTAGAGCTAGGCCCATTTAAGGCCTGAGTGAGTGTGAAAGCCACTCCGGGGAGCCATGGTGTAAACGTTGGCCGACAAGGTCGAGTGTAGAGAAGGAAGCCACTCCAGTTTTGGGGTGGGCTCTCCCTTGGCGCGTATCAAGCACCTCCATGGCATTTTCCACTATGACGTCCTCCTTTGTGACGACGTCCTCATCTGCACGCGGAGATAGATGACCTACTTCTAGCTTGTCCTTGATCATCTTGGTTACATATTCCGCTACACCCGTCTCCACGGCATCGTTTGGTTGATCACCGATGGCTGGGATCACAACTGCATCCTTCCGGTCGTCATCTTTACTGGTTGATTCTGCACAACTGGTATCAGAGCTAGGCCCATTTAAGGCCCAAGTGAGTGTGAAAGCCACTCTTGGGAGCCATGGTGTAAATGGTGGCCGACAAGGTCAAGTGTAGAGAAGGAAGCCACTCCAGTTTTGGGGTGGACTCTCCCTTGGCGTGTATCAAGCACCTCCGTGGCATTTTCCACTGCGGCGTCCTCCTTTGTGACGACGTCCTCATCTGCACGTGCAGATAGATGACCCGCTTCTGGCTTGTACTCGATCACCTTGGTTACATCTTCTGCTACACCCATCTCCACTGCGTTGTTTGGCTGATCACCGATGGCTGGGATCACAACTGCATCCTTCTGGTCGTCATCTTCACCTATTGATTCGGTCATCATCTTCACTGGTTGATTCTGCACAACTGGTATATGCTGTTGTTATACCTTTCTCTTGATCCAATCCTCCAACGCCCCATCCAAAAACTTGTCTTCTGCCACTTCTGCGACTGGGACAATGGGAACTTCCTCCTCTAGGACGTGAAGCGCCTGAACATTTTCCTCTTCTGGGACGTGAAGAGATGTCTTGCAATCCTCTTCCTCTACCCAGATTGTCTGGTTCAGAACATCGTTCTGCTCCTCGTTCTTGGGAACAAAGAGATCCGCCTCTCAACCCACCGAGGGATTCACTATGTATGTTTTATCGAGCACCTCCGCGACATCTTCCACTGTGGTGTCCTTGTCTATGACGGCGTCCTCCTTTTGGGTGTCGTCTTCATCTTCCCCATACTTCAGTGTTGGCATCATCAGCTGGACCTGAGTCTGTGCAGCCTGCACAGCCTCGTGGGAGGATGCAAGCACCTTCTGTGATGAGACGATGCACTTCTCCGAGACAACCAGCTTGCTTTCAACCTCAGCAAGAACTTCCAAGAAACCCTCGAAAGATGGGGGACGGAAGGCCATGGCAAGAGGTTCGGGAGTTCTTATTGCTATCAGCTGAGGTTGCAGTCTTGTGGCAGTGGTGATTAAGAAAGGTATTTATAGGGGCAGGGAGGCATACACTTGGAGGTACTAATGCTACTCGTAATGGAAGGGAGCGGCTATTGGGAGGGAGGGAAATGGGATGGTCGAGATGCAAGGAAACTTGGGATATAGGTCTGGAAGCGCGGTGTTGGGAGGGGGTGATGGAGGGAGAGGAGAATGTAGATACTGGTGTCGAGAGGGGAATGGGGATGATTTAGGATGGGAAAGGGGGTGGGTTGGGTAGGGTGGGGCATGCGTCACCCGAAGGGAGGGGGAGGGGGAGTTGGTGAGGCTCACCGTTGAACCGAAACTGGAGAGCCACGTGACCATAGGACAGAAAGGTGATGAAAGGAAGTTGTGTATCAAGTAACCGACGAAGGCGATGGCGATGGCGTGACCAAGCCGGTGAAAACCTTCCAGGCAAGCAGCGCACTGTAGGCGTTGCGGGACTGTTCGGATGTGCCGTCGTGGTCACACACGCCGGTGTCTGTGCTGTCGCGCCATCAGCTATGCGGAGGAGAGTAACTGGGAGATGGAGAGGAGTGAAGAGATAAGGAAGAGTGAAGAGAAAAGGGAGTGCAGAGGGAAAAAAAGGGTAGCAGAGTTTGAAAGTGGGAAGAAATTTCTATAAGCTAGGGTTTGGAGCAAGTGTGAATTGGGACCAAAGAAAAAAGTTCTTCCTTGAAAACCACCTTCAAATTCAGACAATCCTAAGGCACCCCTCAAGTTTAACACAATAGTATAAACATGTGCTATGCACGCGGGTGCCTTAGTAGGCTGCAATGAGCATTTCTAGGTTAAACTTTGAGAAAAGAAGATGCAATAAATTTGTACAATATATATTATCTTTATAGGTCTTCTCATACACAGAGGGATCAATATGCAATTTCAAAACTAATGGAGAAAAGTGCATCCGACCTCTTCTGCGTGCTTTGCTATATAGTATAGATGAGTCTCTTAATATAATATATAATTAAAAAAATTAAAGAGTAAAGTGTAGTGTACACACACATGGACCAGTATATAATTTCAAAAAACAATGGAGAAATTGCATCCAACCCCTACCATGAGCTTTCTAAATAGTACAGATGAGTCTCCTAATATAATATATAATAAGAAATTAAAGACAATAGTATGGTGTACATACAAAGGGACCAATATGTAATTTCAAAAAGATGGAGAAAATTACAACCCCCTCACCTGGCTTTCATATATAAGCATAGATGAGAATCCTAATATCATACATAATTTAAAAAATTAAAGGCAAAAGTGTGGTGTACACACATGGACCAATATGTAATTTCATAAAAAATTGAGAAAATCGCATCCAACCTGCTTTGTCGACTTTCTTATATAGTATAGATGAGCCTCCTAGTATAATATATAATTTAAAAAATTAAGGACAAAAGTGTGGTGTACACACACATGGACCAATATGTAATATTAAAAAAATAATTGAGAAAATATTATCCAACACCGTGAGGGACTTTCTTATATAGTATAGATGGGCCCCCAACTAAAATATATAATTTAATAATTTAAAGACAAAGGTGTGATGTACACACAAGGACCAATATATAATTTCAGAAAATAATGGAGCAAATTGCATCCAACCCCCTCTGTGGACTTTCTTATATTGTATAGATGAGTGTCCTAATATAATATATAATATAAAAAATTAAAGACACAAGTGTGGTGTGCACACATAGGGAAGAGTATGTCATTTAAAAAAATAATGGAGAAAATTACATCCAACCCCCTCCACGGGCTTTCTTATACAGTATAGATGAGCCTCCTAATATAATGTATAAAATAAAAAATTAAAGACAAATGTATGGCGTACACACACAAGGATGAGTATGTAATTTTAAAAAATAGTGGAGAAAATCGCTTCTAACCCCCTCTGGGGCTTTCTTATATAGTATTGATGAGCCTCCCACTACAATATATAATTTAAAAAATTAGAGACAAAAGTCTGATGTAGACACACAGGGACCAATATGTAATTTCAAAAATAGGCAAGGACCAATATGTAATTTAAAAAAAAATAATGGAGAAAATCACATCCAACCCCTTTGGGGCTTTCTTATACAGTATAGATGAGCCTCCTCCTACAATATATAATTTAAAAAATTAAAGACAAAAGTGTGATGTAGGGACTAGTATGTAATTTTAAAAAATAATAGAGAAAGTTGCATCCAACCCCGATTGTGGGATTTCTTATATAGTATATATGAGCCTCCTATTATAATATATAATTAAAAAATTAAAGATAAAAGTGTGATGTAGGGACTAGTATGTAATTTTAAAAAATAATAGAGAAATTTGCATCCAACCTCCGTGGCGTTCTCCACTGTGGTGTCCTCCTTTGTGGCGGCCTCCTCCTCCTCTGCATGCACAGATAGCAACCCACTTCTGGATTGTCCTCGATCACTTTAGTGACATCTTCCGCTACACCTGTCTCCACTACATCGTTTGGCTTATCATCGATGGTCTGGATCACCACTGCATCCTTCTGGTCGTCATCTTCACCATACTTCAAGGTTGATAGTTTTCTTTGCCCTCTGTACAACTTGTATCTGTTGATGTTGTAGCTTTCTCTTGATCCAATGGTTGATCCTTCAATGCCTCATCCACCAACTCTTTGTCTAGGACTGGGACGATGTGAACTTCCTCCTTTAGGACGTGAAGCGCCTGAAGATTTTCCTCTTCTAGAATGTGAAGCACTGTCTTGCGGTCCTCATCCTCTTATGCTGTGGAATCCTCCCTGATTGCATGGTTCAGAATGACTTTTTGTTCCTTGTCCTTGGGGACAAGGAGATCCGCCTCTGAACCCATTAAGGGATTCTCTATGTATTTTTTATCGAGCACCTATGTGGCATCCTCCACTGCGGTGTCCTTGTCTGTGGTGGCCTCCTCCTCCTCACCGATAACCTTGGTGGCATCTTCTTCTACATCCATCTCCATTACATCGTTTGGCTTATCCCTTTTGGCTATGATCACCACTGTCGTTGGGTCATCATCTTCACCATACTTCAACTTTGACATCATCAACTGGACTAGAGTCTATGCAACCTGCACAGACTCGTGGGAGGAAGCCATCGCCTTCTGGGATGAGAGGATGCTCCTCTCTGAGAGAGCCAACTTGCCCTCCACCTCAGTGAAACCTTCCAAGAAATCCTCAAAATACGGGGGACGGAAAGCCATGACAAGAGGTTTAGGAGTTCTTACTGCTATCAGATGAGGTTGCAGGA